>LR738711.1:822514110-822538240 GCA_902687465.1 Secale cereale | reverse complement strand
GGAGAGAGAGGAGAGAGGGGGGAAGGGAGGGTGGCGGCGAGGGCTGGATCTGGAAGGGGAGAGGAGGGGAACAGAGCCAGGGAAAGAAAGGAGGCGGGGGGGTTGATGCAAAATGACTGAGCTAGGGTTTCGGGGATGGTGTGGAAGGGCTGAGGACTGCCGTTGGATCCACGATCATCCGATGGTGTTCGATGCATGATCCGCGTGAGACGTCCACGGACCAATCAGAATACAGTACGACGTTATGACCATCTAAATTGGTCAAAAAAATCCATTTTCCATTTTTCGAGTGCCCAAAAGGAGGTTTTTTGTGAAGGACCTCCCAAATCATTGTTGCAAAATTGGACCAAAACATTTTTATAAAATACTAGGCCTTATTTAATGCACAATTGACCAAATGGTTGGGTGTAAAAAGTTTTGATCCACCTCTCGTGAAAAAGACAAATTTCCGCCGATTCAGTTGGAAGCGGGTCAAATTTGAACTATAGCTGCCTCATAGTTTGCTATTTATTTTTTACAAAAATCATTTCTAGGTACATAAGTATCTATTTAATCAGAGAAACACGAAAAAAATTCCAAGATTCAACCACTAGCTAGGAACGGTCATTCCCGCCGTTTTGACCGCATTTTGAAACGGGCATAAAAAATTCAAAAAAAAATCAAAAAGTTGGAAAACCTGCGCATTGTGTCATTATATATGACCAAGTTACCAGGAAAAATAACAAACTTGTAATAAAACAATTATTTTTAAAAAGTGTTCTCAGAAACGAGCTATCAAGCGTGAAGATTCATGGCTTTCAAGCCAAATGATCAATCTAATGGCCACATTCATGGCATAGTTTGTTCAAATGATCTCATATTATGCACAAGGGTGCATCTTGGAATGGCAAACAATGTTGCCTAAGGAAGTTTTCATTTTCTTTGGACGAAAAATTCATTTTCCATTTTTCGAGTGCCCAAAAGGAGGTTTTTTTGTGAAGGACCTCCCAAATAATTGTTGCAAAATTGGACCAAATCATTTTTATAAAAAATAGGTCATATTTAATGGACAATTTACTAAATGGTTGGGTGTAAAAAGTTCTGATCCACCTCTCGTGAAAAAGACAAATTTCCGCCGATTCAGTTGGAAGTGGGTCAAATTTGAACTGCGGCTACCTCATAGTTTGCTATTTATTTTTTCCAAAAATCATTTATAGGTACATAAGTACCTATTTAATCAGAGAAACACCAAAAAAATTCCAAGATTCAACCACTAGCTAGGAACGGTCATTCCCGCCGTTTTGACCGCATTTTGAAACGGGCATAAAAAATTCAAAAAAAATCAAAAAGTTGGAAAACCTTCGCATTGTGTCATTATATATGACCAAGTTACCAGGAAAAATAACAAACTTGTAATACGGTAATTATTTTTAAAAAGTGTTCTCAAAAACGAGCTATCAAGCGTGAAGATTCATGGCTTTCAAGCCAAATGATCAATCTTATGGCCACATTCATGGCATAGTTTGTTCAAATGATCTCATATTGTGCACAAGGGTGAATCTTGGAATTGCAAACAATGTTGCCTAAGGAAGTTTTCATTTTCTTTGGACGAAAAATTCATTTTCCATTTTTCGAGTGCCCAAAAGGAGGTTTTTTTTGTGAAGGACCTCCCAAATAATTGTTGCAAAATTTGACCAAATCAATTTCCTAAAATACTAGGACATATTTAATGCACAATTGACAAAATTGTTGGGTGTAAAAAGTTTTGATCCACCTCTCGTGAAAAAGACAAATTTCCGCCGATTCAGCTGGAAGCGGGTCAAATTTGAATTGCGGCTGCCTCATAGTTTGCTATTTATTTTTTCCAAAAATCATTTCTAGGTACATAAGTATCTATTTAATCAGAGAAACACCAAAAAAATTCCAAAATTCAACCACTAGCTAGGAACGGTCATTCCCGCCGTTTTGACCGCATTTTGAAACAGGCATAAAAAATTCAAAAAAAAATCAAAAAGTTGGAAAACCTTCGCATTGTGTCATTATATATGACCAAGTTACCAGGAAAAATAACAAACTTGTAATACGGTAATTATTTTAAAAAAGTGTTCTCAGAAACGAGCTATCAAGCGTGAAGATTCATGGCTTTCAAGCCAAATGATCAATCTTATGGCCACATTCATGGCATAGTTTGTTCAAATGATCTCATATTATGCACAAGGGTGCATCTTGGAATGGCAAACAATGTTGCCTAAGGAAGTTTTCATTTTCTTTGGACGAAAAATTCATTTTCCATTTTTCGAGTGCCCAAAAGGAGGTTTTTTGTGAAGGACCTCCCAAATAATTGTTGCAAAATTGGACCAAATCATTTTTATAAAAAAATAGGTCATATTTAATGCACAATTGACTAAATGGTTGGGTGTAAAAAGTTTTGATCCACCTCTCGTGAAAAAGACAAATTTCCGCCGATTCAGCTGGAAGTGGGTCAAATTTGAACTGTGGCTACCTCATAGTTTGCTATTTATTTTTTCCAAAAATCATTTATAGGTACATAAGTACCTATTTAATCAGAGAAACACCAAAAAAATTCCAAGATTCAACCACTAGCTAGGAACGGTCATTTCCGCCGTTTTGACCGCATTTTGAAACGGGCATAAAAAATTCAAAAAAAATCAAAAAGTTGGAAAACCTTCGCATTGTGTCATTATATATGACCAAGTTACCAGGAAAAATAACAAACTTGTAATACGGTAATTATTTTAAAAAAGTGTTCTCAGAAACGAGCTATCAAGCGTGAAGATTCATGGCTTTCAAGCCAAATGATCAATCTTATGGCCACATTCATGGCATAGTTTGTTCAAATGATCTCATATTGTGCACAAGGGTGCATCTTGTAATGGCAAACAATGTTGCCTAAGGAAGTTTTCATTTTCTTTGGACGAAAAATTCATTTTCCATTTTTCGAGTGCCCAAAAGGAGGTTTTTTTGTGAAGGACCTCCCAAATAATTGTTGCAAAATTTGACCAAATCAATTTTCTAAAATACTAGGACATATTTAATGCACAATTGACAAAATGGTTGGGTGTAAAAAGTTTTGATCCACCTCTCGTGAAAAAGACAAATTTCCGCCGATTCAGCTGGAAGCGGGTCAAATTTGAACTGCGGCTGCCTCATAGTTTGCTATTTATTTTTTCCAAAAATCATTTCTAGGTACATAAGTACCTATTTAATCATAAATACATGGTTTGGTGGCGATACGTCGAGGTTTGGGCGGTGGTCGAGGGCCCCAACTCTAGAGCGCGTAAACTCGCATGCCCGCTGCGTGGTCACCGCGTGACTGTGGCGTTGCCATGTGTTCTGGGCGGCCTAGGCATGTCTAGTGGGTTGGCCACTCCCCAGGGAGGTGCTAGGAAGAAAATTACAACATAAGATTCTCACGAGGAGACCGATCGATGCTCAAACATGAACTAGCAGCCAAGTGTTTGATTAGCGGTACGGAAAATGCACATGGCTAATGGGCGTGAGTTTTGGTTGAGGATGATCAGTTACTAAGAAGACCGTCTTCACAAATTTTCAGCTCAAAAGGAGGAGTCTAGGTGGTACTTGCTTTGCAAAGTACCACACTGGACATAAATACGAATGTTGAAGATGGGCTCAAAATAATGAATGGATTGAGCTGGCATTTGGTGGAGGATAGTTATTTGGGCATAGGAAGGCACTGTAGAAAATGGATACCATTTGGACATGCCAAAGTGGTACTTCCTTCACAAAGTGTTTTTTTGAACAGAATAGGAAAATGAATATTTTTGAATTATTTTTGAACTAGGCAAGGAAGGTTTTTTACATATTTGACGAAGATATGACCCAAAGAATTTATGAGATTTTTTGGGGAATTTTGGGAATGATAGAAATATAGGTTGCTTCACAACCTAGGGCAAAAACTGCCACATGGACATGACACATAGGCAAAACTGATGAGGTGGCGCCTAGTCGTAGCAACCCACCACAATTTTCAAGGTTATGACCATCTATATTGGTCATGAACAGCTAGAAATAAGGCAGCGAACCAGTGCTATCTGCTTTGTGACCATTTCGTGTAAGGAAATTATGACCTTTCTGACCAAAATGGTCGTTATAGTTTAGGGTTTGGAGCCCCCCGAACAGATTTTGACCAATTGGTCTGAAATGGTCATAGATCTATGACCAATTCTTCCAGGGTCACTAACAAAAGGTCATAAGTTGACATATTTCTTGTAGTGCGCCGCCGCGCTTCCAAGATCGGGAGCACCAGGAGAACTCTTCCCGGCACCCTGCCGGAGGGGAGGATCACCACCGGGAGCTTCTCCACCACCATGGACGCCTCTCGGATGAGTTGTGAGTAGTCTCCCTTGGACCATGGGTCCATGACCAGTAGCTATGTGATGTTCTCCTCCCGTTCTCGTGCTCCACTAATTAGTCCTCGTGAGCTGCCCTACATGATCGAGGCACATATGTAATCCTTATGATGTTGCTATGATGAGTTTGCTGGGATCCGATGGATTGTGAGATTATGTTCAGATTGTGTTTGAGTAATATATTTGATTCACCTCTTTTATATTTATGTTCGTAAGTAATTCTTGCATGTTCTCCGTTGTTATTTATTGCTTTGGCCAAGTAGTAGGTAGTGACTCCAAGAGGGAACGTTATGCTTAATTGTGGGTTCATGCCCCTCGATGACTAGCTTGAGTGACAGAAACATGAGTCTAGGGGATGTGTTGTTGCCACAAGGGGGAAAACAACGGTGCTTGTGCCCGCGGGTGCAAGGATTGTTTACTTTACGCAAAGTTCTTTTAATGCAGTTGTCTGTTGCTTTGACTTTACACTATGGGTGGGACTCGCAACTTAATACCAGCGAGATGTTCTGGATAGATATCTCAAGGTGGATGATTAGTAGTAGATGCAGATGGATTTCGGTCTACTTACCTCGGCATACCGCCCATGCTTTGAACCTCTACCTTTCTTGCAACTTAGTCAGCATTGGTTTGCGCACATGGTCCTGTCAATTGCCCAGCTGTAATTCGTTTACCTCACATAGCTGTTTTATCGTCTTTTGGGAGAGAGACATCACTAGTGAACATCATGAGTCTCCGGTCCATATTACCATCATTGATCACATCCGCTATTTACTTTCCGCTTTTACTTACTATTGCAATTATATCTATCATTACTATCACTTGTGTTTGATCCTTTGTAAACTACAAGGCCGGAGGGATTGACAACCTCTCTGTACTCGTTGGGAGCAAAGTTATTTGTATCTGTGTGCAGGTCCACGTTGATTGCTAATATCTGGCGCCGTTAGCAGTTGGCACCTTCTTGTTGAAACTGGGAGTCTCAGGGAAATCGATCCTTGGTATTGCCAAGGGAAAACTTCCGCTACACTGCATCTCAAACCTTCCACTTGGGGTAACCAACGAGGGGCGAGAAGCCATCAAGCAAAGTTTTCTGGCGCCGTTGCCGGGGACTCCACTCTTCAGGATAGGGGAGTTGCACGCTATCTTTTACCTTTGCTTTTTAGTCTTGTTAGTTTACCTTTCAGTTTTGCTTTAGTATCTTTTATCAAAAATCACAAAAATAGTTATCTCATTCTTTAGTTGTCATTATGTCGGGTCCTTTTGTCTTTGGCGAGGCAGAAGTTCTCACCTTTAAACAAAGAGGTGGGGAAAGTCTGAAAGATGCTTGGTATAGAATTAATGATTCTCAAAAAAGAGCCACCAAGAAGCAACCTACTACTATCCTGCTTAGAAATTTTTATGTTGGAATTACTTCTTGGAATTGGTTTATTCTAGATACTGCTATCAATGGGAAATTCCTAGAGGCCCCAGTTTGGGATTCTCTTGGTATTATTGAAAATCTTGTTGGGAATCCCCCTGTTGTTAGCATTCAACAGGACATCACCCCAGCTCACATTATGAAAAAACTTGAAAAGATAGAGCTAGAGATGCCAAACATTAATAAGATAAATGAGTTGGATCGTAAGATCCAAGGGAATTTGAATAGGCTTGATAGCTCCATGCATAAAATTTTCAAAACTTTGGAGACCATCAAATCCCATGACTTGGACTCTTCTAGGATAGACAAAATTGAGCAAATCTTTGATACTCTAGGAACTACTTTCTCCTTAATCAAAACCAAAAAGGTAGAAACTCCGGCAAAGAGGGAGCCTAAGTTCGTTCACGATTCAAAGGCTCCCCATTCTAAAAGTAATCCATCTATTGCCAAAGGGGTTGAAACTGTAAAGACTTTGGAAGAAACACCTCTCTTTGATGAATTTATAAATGAATCTTCCCTTGACTTTTATCCTTTTGGTCTTCTCCCTAGAAGTATCTCTATGAGGCCTTTATTTGAAAGTCCTCTTAAGACTAGTTGTATTATTGAAGAGCTTTTTGATGATCTTGATGATGGTTCAATTGATACAACTTGATCTCTATGCATTATGCCTAACTTAAAGGCATAAAAGAAAGCGCTTTTGGGAGGCAGCCCACATGAATAAATTTTTATTTTGCTTTTGTTGTGTCTTGATGTTTATACTACAGTAGCATCATCATTGTATATTTGCTTTTCAAATTTTGTGCCAAGTGTAGCCTCTGATTGCAAGAAAGTTCAAAAGTTGTGACGTGCTGTCCAGGAAACAGATTCTGTCCTTGGACAGAAAAATTCGTATAAAATCACCAGATCATCTTTTTGGTCTAAATTTTTTCGACAGCGTGCTCTATATAATTGTCTTTCGTGCATCTGTTTTGATTTTTTTGATAGAGTTGCAGAAGTGCCCCGAAAAAATCATTTACTACCTGCTGTTCTGTTTTTCACAGATTCTGTCCTGTTTTGCCTTTCCTTCATTTTGCAAACCTAGAGCTTGCTTTTTCTTTGCAAAAACATTTTGGCAATCTTGAGAAACAGTAGACCTTCAAGAATATCTTTATTTCCAGCAAGGAACAATTATTTTATTAAGGGTACTAACCTCGCTAATCAGATTATGATGAGTTATGTATGAAGGGAGTTTTCAAGTGTGCGAGGGAGGATGATAAAAAGATTCAGGAGTGTCAAACGCTCAAGCTTGGGGATGCCCCCATGCACCCCCAAGAAATATTCAAGGAGACTCAAGCGTCTAAGCTTGGGGATGCCCCCGTGCATCCCCTTCTCCATCAACATTATCAGTTCGTCTTTCGTTCCACTATATTTTAATCACTTCATGTGTTATGTGCTATGCTTGGAGCGTCTTGCTTTTAGTTTCCTTTTTAGTTTTCTTTAGCTTTTCATAACGAGTCGGAACTCAGCTTTCTTTATGCGGGAGAGAAACACGCTCCACTTCTACCTAGAACATAACATAGAATTTTCATGTCTATCTTTGCTGTGTGTGTTCTTTGTCTTTTAATAGCTACTATCATGCTTAGCTCTTAGTATTCATGCTTATCTTTTTAAAGAGCTTTCGTTTAGTTGGTTGCTTGAACTCTCTTTAGTTATCATGCTTATCTTATTAAGAGAGTTTGCTTCCATTGCATTGGTTGATATGTCTATGATAAAGATGCTACGTGCATAATGGTGCTTACTAGTTCATGTTTTCTTATGGTTAGTCTCAAATAGCTGGGGGGTTCCCAATGTGTTATTGGAGTACCAACATGATTTGTTTGCCTATGATGTGGTATGGTTTAGTAATATCTTCCTTCAAATAATTTATTTTGATTGACTTGGCGTATGCTCACGCATATTTAAGACTGTAAAGAAAGTCTGTCAAGCCTTGATGATCTTTTGTTTCTGAGTAGCGATATAACTTCCATGCCTGATTCAATGTTGCTTTGTCGCTCTGCATGATTATGACCGTCATTGCTCTCTTAGTTGGTCACTCCCAGTCTTTTCCTAACCTCCACCCGTACTAAGCGGACTGACTGCTTGTGCATCCACATTCTTTTAAACCAGTTATGCCATATGAGTCCACCATACCTTCCTACATGGTATTTACCTGCCATTCCTAACGGAGACTTGCATGTACCATCTCGAAATTATTAAAAGAGAAAAAAAAGCATTCCTATTTTGTGCCTCTGTTTTAAGTTCATGAGGAAGTAGTAGTTAATTCATGATCTTTTTAAGTTGGACAAGCTTCACCCCGGGATTGCATGTATAATGTGCAAACCCATAATACGAGAAGGAACTGGCATTGAGTGCGCCCGGCTCAAAAATAATATAACAAACAAACCCTCCTTCATGCTTTGTTCATGAGAAATCAGAAAACTTTGGCAGTGATAAACAAAGGAGATTAAGAGGATGTGATCGTCCTCATTCGGGAGCCGTTCCTCGAAACTTGTCCATCTCAAGAAGTGATTGAGTTGTCTGCTAGCATTCGTTGACAGAACATGCATAATCAAAAAAAAATTATTACCTCTGTTTTTAAAACCAAGAGCTCTGGTACATGTTTTGTCTTTGTTTCCGACTACGGGTTTTCAACCTTGCCAACAAAAGCCACGGTTCGAGAGTCTCCACCTTCTTTTAAAAGCACCAACTACTGAGAGCATGATTGTCATTCTGAGTGTAATGTGCATTGTCCCAAAGTAGCATTGTCTTTTGCGTGATTTTGATATCGTTTATTTTGAAATCATTGTATCTAGTCATCACTTAAACCTTGGAGGTGCCCCTGCATTTGTGTTTTGCTTCACTAAAGCGGGCAAGCGAGATATCACTTTATCATATTTGCACACCATGTTCATTACAAATCTATTTGATGTTTCAATATCATATTGTAAAACTTTCAGTTCTTTGTGATTTTCTCATGATGCAATTTAATTACTATAGATTCATTTTCTCTGTAAGCTTTTGTCATATGACTATGAAAAAGTCCTATATGGTTAATAGCATGTCACCACAGAAATTATTCTTGTTATCATTTACCTACTCGAGGATGAGCAGGAATTAAGTTTGGGGATGTTGATACGTCCAAAACGTATCTATAATTTCTGCTTGCTCCATGCCTCTTTTGGGTGATATTGCTATGATATTTATACACTTCCATACACTTTTGATCATATTTGGACTAACCTATTAACTCAGTGCACCCCAGTGCTAGTTTCTGTTTTCGGCTGTTTTTGTATTTCAGGTTTTCCCATTACGAGAACTGCCAGAAAAATCCCGGAAAAAGTATATAAAAAAATCAGCATTCCAGAAGCTACCAGGCACCCGAAGCACAGCCGGAAGGGGGCCACCAGGGCTCCAGGCGCCCTGGTGGCGCGGCCCCCCCTGGCCGCGCCGGGGGGGCGCCTGGGCCCCTCGAGTCTCGTCTGATGCCCCCCTTTGGCATATATTTATACCGTCTCCCTAAACCCTCGAGACGGGAACCCTTTTTCGCGATCTCATCTCTGTTCCGCCGCCGCCGCGCTTCCAAGATCGGGAGCACCAGGAGAACTCTTCCCGGCACCCTGCCGGAGGGGAGGATCACCACCGGGAGCTTCTCCACCACCATGGACGCCTCCCGGATGAGTTGTGAGTAGTCTCCCTTGGACCATGGGTCCATGACCAGTAGCTATGTGATGTTCTCCTCCCGTTCTTGTGCTTCACTAATTAGTCCTTGTGAGCTGCCCTACATGATCGAGGCACATATGTAATCCTTATGATGTTGCTATGATGAGTTTGCTGGGATCCGATGGATTGTGAGATTATGTTCAGATTGTGTTTCAGTAATATATTTGATTCACCTCTTTTATATTTATGTTCGTAAGTAATTCTTGCATGTTCTCCGTTGTTATTTATTGCTTTGGCCAAGTAGTAGGTAGTGACTCCAAGAGGGAACGTTATGCTTGATTGTGGGTTCATGCCCCTCGATGACTAGCTTGAGTGACAGACACATGAGTCTAGGGAATGTCCTGTTGCCACAAGGGGGGAAACAACGGTGCTTGTGCCCGCGGGTGCAAGGATTGTTTACTTTACGCAAAGTTCTTTTAATGCAGTTGTCTGTTGCTTTGAGTTTACACTATGGGTGGGACTCGCAACTTAATACCAGCGAGATGTTCTGGATAGATATCTCAAGGTGGATGATTAGTAGTAGATGCAGATGGATTTCGGTCTACTTACCTCGGCGTACCGCCCATGCTTTGAACCTCTACCTTTCTTGCAACTTAGTCAGCATTGGTTTGTGCACATGGTCCTGTCAATTGCCCAGCTGTAATTCGTTTACCTCACATAGCTGTTTTATCGTCTTTTGGGAGAGAGACATCACTAGTGAACATCATGAGACTCCGGTCCATATTACCATCATTGATCACATCCGCTATTTACTTTCCGCTTTTACTTACTATTGCAATTATATCTATCATTACTATCACTTGTGTTTGATCCTTTGTAAACTACAAGGCCGGAGGGATTGACAACCTCTCTGTACTCGTTGGGAGCAAAGTTATTTGTATCTGTGTGCAGGTCCACGTTGATTGCTAATATCTGGCGCCGTTAGCAGTTGACACCTTCTTGGTGAAACTGGGAGTCTCAGGGAAATCGATCCTTGGTATTGCCAAGGGAAAACTTCCGCTACACTGCATCTCAAACCTTCCACTTGGGGTAACCAACGAGGGGCGAGAAGCCATCACTATGGAAAGACAAAGAACACACACATCAAAGATAAGCATGAAAATCCTATGTTGTGTTCTAGGTTGAAGTGGAGCGTGTTTCTCTCCCACACAAAGAAAGCTGGGTTCTAACTTGTTATGAACAGCAAGCAAAGCTAAAGAAAACTAAAAAGGAAACTAAAAGCAAGACGCTCCAAGCATAGCACATAACGCATGAAGTGATTAAAATATAGTGGAACGAGAGACGAACTGATAATTGCTGATGGAGAAGGGGATGCACGGGGGCATCCCCAAGCTTAGATGCTTGAGTCTTCTTGAATATTTCTTGGGGGTGCACGGGGGCATCCCCAAGCTTGAGCGTTTGACCCTCCTGAATCTTTTTATCATCTTCCCTCGCACACTTGAAAACTCCCTTCATACATAACTCATCATAATCTGATTAGCGAGGTTAGTACCCATAATAAAATAATTTTTCCTTGCTGGAAATAAAGATAATCTTGAAGAGCTACTGTTTCTCAAGATTGCCAAAAGGTTTTTGCAAAGAAAAAGCAAGCTCAAGGTTTGCAAAACGAAGAAAAGGCAAAATAGGACAGAATCTGTGAAAAACAGACCAGCAGGTAGTAAATAATTTTTTCGGGGCACTTCTGCAACTCAAATCAAAAAACTCAGAACATATGCCCGAAAGCCAATTGTATAGAGCACGCTGTCGAAAAAATTCAGACCAAAAAGATTATTTGGTGATTTTATACGAATTTTTCTGTCCAAGGACAGAATCTGTTTCCTAGACAGCACGTCACAACTTTTGAACTTTCTTGCAATCGGAGGCTAAACTTGGCACAAAGCTGAAAAGAAAAGATACAATGATGATGCTACTGTAGTAACAACCATCAAGACACAACAAAAGCAAAATAAAACTTTATTCGTTGTGGGCTGCCTCCCAAAAGCGCTTTCTTTTATGCCTTTAAGCTAGGCATGATGCAAAAAGAGAGGATCAAGTTTTATCAAGAGTAAAAGAATAGCTAGCCCGTATAACGGACTCAAAAGGTAACTTAATCTTCTTTCTAGGGAAGTGTTCCATCCCTTTCTTGAGAGGAAATTGGAATCTTATATTCCCCTCTTTCATGTCAATGATAGCACCAACGGTGCGAAGAAAAGGACGTCCCATAATAATTGGACAAGAAGGTTCACATTCAATATCCATAATAGTAAAATCAACGGGAACATAATTGTCATTGACAATGATAAGAACATCGTCGATCCTCCCCAAAGGTTTCTTTATGGAAGAATCAACAAGACGAACACCAAAAGAACAAGGATCAAAAGGTTTCAATTTAAGCATATCATATATTCTTTTGGGCATAACGGAGGTACTAGCTCCAACATCACATAAAGCATAGCAAGAGAAGTTATTCAACTTAATTTTAATCATAGGATCCCAACCATCTTCTAGCTTTCTAGGTATGGAGGCTTCTACCCTAAGTTTCTCCTCCCTAGTTTTGATGAGAGCATTAATGATATGCTCTGTGAAGGCAAGATTAAGTGTGCTAGTGTGGGGATCTCTAGACATTTTGTGAAGAAAATCAATAACTTCAGAAAGGGTGCAATTATCAATATCAAGGTCACTACTATCAAGTAAAGTGGTAGTGGTGACCTTCAGGCTCACTTGTTTGGTAGCTTCTACGGTCATAGGAGTTTCTACGGTTGAGGTCATGGCATCACCATTAATAGGTCCAATGGGACCAGGAGTGCATTGGGTGCTAAGAGTTTGGATATCCTCAACAACTTGGATAGTAGCAACAGTGTGGTGGGTAGGAAGGCTCTTAAATCTATCTTCTTCCTCCCTTTCTCTAGCCCATCTCTCTTTAAGTTTAGCCATCATCCTAATGTTTTCATTAATTTGCACTTGAATAGCATTCATAGGAGTGGTCTTCCTCTCCTCGAGAGGGGGAGTTCTAATTTTAAGCAACTCTACCTCATGGGTTAAGTTGTCTACCTTCAAAGAGAGATTATCTAGTTTGGCTAGTTTTTCTTCTACACTCTTATTGAAGGCTTTTTGGGTAGTGATAAAGTCTTTAAGCATAATCTCTAGTTCAGAAGTGGAGTTCCTGGTGTTAGGATAAGCATTGTTGTTCCCATAAGAATTAGAGGGGAACGGTCTAGGGTTGCTACCAAAATTACTCCTATAAGCATTGTTATTGAAATTGTTTTTAGAGATAAAGTTCACATCTACTTGATCTTGAGCAATCAAAGAATTTAAAGGAACATCACGAGGATCAATAGAAGATTGCTTGGAAAGTAGAGACATGATCAAGTCAACTTTTTCATTTAGGAAGGAAATCTCCTCGACAGAGTTTACCTTCCTACCTGCTGGAGCGCGTTCGGTGTGCCATTGGGAATAATTGGTCATCATCTCATCGAGAAGCTTCGTGGCAGCACCAAGTGTAGTTGACATAAAGGTTCCTCCCGTGGCCGAATCCAACAAGTTCCGCGAGGTAAAGTTCAAGCCTGCATAAAAAGTTTGGATAACCATCCAAGTAGTCAAACCATGAGTAGGGCAGTTCTTGACAAGAGATTTCATGCGCTCCCAAGCTTGGGCAACGTGTTCATTATCCAATTGTTTAAAATTCATTATGTTACTCCTTAGTTGGATAATTTTAGCAGGGGGGTAGTATTTCCCAATAAAGGCATCCTTGCACTTGTCCCAAGAATCTATACTATTCCTAGGCAAGGATTGAAACCAGATTTTAGCTCCTCCTCTCAAGGAGAAAGGAAAAAGCTTAAGCTTAACAATATCACTATCTACTTCTCGGTACTTCTGCATATCACAGAGTTCAACAAAATTATTTAAGTGTAAAGCAGCATCATCTCCAGCACCGGAGAATTGATCTTTCATAACTAGGTTCAGTAAAGTAGGTTTAATTTCATAAGAGGGTGCTGAAGTGGCAGGTGTAGTAATAGGCGTGCAGATAAAGTCATTGTTGTTATAACTGGTGAAGTCACACAACTTGTTGTTCTCGGTGGAACCCATAGCAACAGCAAGCAAGATAACTATTTTTGTGATTTTTGATAAAGGACACTAAAGCAAAAACTGAAAGGTAAACTAACAAGACTAAAAAGAAAAGATAAAAGATAGCGTGCAACTCCCCTATCTTGAAGAGTGGAGTCCCCGGCAACGGCGCCAGAAACTTGCTTGATGGCTTCTCGCCCCTCGTTGGTTACCCCAAGTGGAAGGTTTGAGATGTAGCGTAGCGGCAAATTTCCCTTGGCAAAGATACCAAGGATAGAATCCCGTGAGACTCCGAGTGTCGACAAGAAG
Organism: Secale cereale; assembly: GCA_902687465.1. Taxonomy (NCBI): domain Eukaryota; kingdom Viridiplantae; phylum Streptophyta; class Magnoliopsida; order Poales; family Poaceae; genus Secale; species Secale cereale. The sequence continues at coordinate 822,524,365 of LR738711.1, read as the reverse complement.
GTGCCAAGGGCGCCAGAAACTTTTGCTTGATAGGACCTGCACACAGATACAAATAACTTTGATCCCAACGAGTACAGAGAGGTTGTCAATCCCTCCGGCCTTGTCGTTTACAAAGGATCAAACGCAAGAGATAATAGTGATAGGTATGACTGAAACTAGGAAATAAGAACAGGAAGTAAATAACGGGTGTGATCAGTGATGGTAATATGGACCGGGGTCCCATGATGTTCACTAGTGATGTCTCTCTCCCAAAAGATGATAAAACAGCTAAGTGAGGTAAACAAATTACAGCTGGGCAATTGACAGGATTATGTGCGCAAACCAATGCTAACTATGTTGTACAGAAAGGTAGAGGCTCAAAAGCATGGGCGGTACGCCAAGGCAAGTAGACCGAAATCCATCTGCATCTACTACTAATCATCCACCTTGAGATATCTATCCAGAACATCTCGCTGGTATTAAGTTGCGAGTCCCACCCAAAGTGTAAACTCAAAGCAACAGACAACTGCATTAAAAGAACTTTGCGTAAAGTAAACAATCCTTGCACCCGCAAGTACAAGCACCGTTGTTTTCCCCCTTGTGGCAACAACACATCCCCTAGACTCATGTTTATGTCACTCAAACTAGTCATCGAGGGGCATGAACCCACAATCAAGCATAACGTTCCCTCTTGGAGTCACTACCTACTACTCGGCCAAAGCAATAAATAGCAACGGAGAACATGCAAGAATTACTCAAGAACATAAATATAAAAGAGGTGAATCAAATATATTACTCACACACAATCTGAACATAATCTCATAATCCATCGGATCCCAGCAAACTCAGCATAGCAACAGCATAAAGATTACATATGTGCCTCGATCATGTAGGGCAGCTCACGAGGTCTAATCGATGAAGAACAAAGAGGGGAGGAGAACATCACATAGCTACTGGTCATGGCCCCATGGTCCAAGGGAGACTACTCACAACTCATCCGGGAAGCGTCCATGGTGGTGGAGAAGCTCCCGGTGGTGATCCTCCCCTCCGGTAGGGTGCCGCGAAGAGTTCTCCTGGTGCTCCCGATCTTGGAAGCGCGGCGGCGGCGGAGCAGAGATGAGATCGCGAAAAAGGGTTCCGTCCTCGAGGGTTTTGGGACGCGTGCAATATATATGCCAAAGGGGGTCACCAGAGGTGGAGGTGGGGGCCCAGGTGCCCCCTGGCGCGGCCAGGGGTGGGGCCGCGACGGGTGGCTGCCTAGGCCACCCCAGGCTCCCCTCTGGCCCTGCCTTGGTTTTTCCGGAAGCTCCCGATACGCTGATTTTTCCTGTATTTTTCCCGGAATTTTTAGGGCACTTTTAATATAGGGGAAACCTGAAATAGAAAAACAGCAGAAAACAGGAACTGGCATTGTGGTGCACTGAGTTAATAGGTTAGTCCAAATATGATCAAAAGTGTATGGAAGTGCATAAATATCATAGCAATATCACACAAAAGAGGCATGGAGCAAGCAGAAATTATAGATACGTTTTGGACGTATCAAACACCTCTAAAGATTTGCCTCCTGATCTAAGTGAGATGTACAAGACTGATCCAGAGGAGGATTATAATCAGAGGAAGACACAAATCCAATGGATTTGAAGATATTGTGCTAAATAGTGGTTCAAGTACAGGTTCGTGACCCAAGAGTATGCTGAAAAAACGCCATCAAGCATCCATGGGGAGATATTACCTACAAAAATCTTCCACCCAAGACTCGAGCTGAAGCCATTGCTCAAGAATTCTACCCTTGCATGGTCAGAGGGCCTCAACCTGCTGATGCCGATCCTTCTTCTCTGCTCTGGTGTCGCGACGACAATTTGTTCAAGCGAAATCTTCAATATGCCAAGAACTCAGCCAAAGAGAACAAGAAGAACTGGGATTGGATTTCAATCCTGGCCCCTCTGCGCCCCGTGCTAATGGCACGCACGAAGCTGAACCAAACCTGGTTGGGCCTTTCTACAACTTAGAAGGCCTCATCAGTCACATCAGGGTTCAAGGGGCAGATGTGGATCAACCTGCAGATGACGCTGATTCTGATGAAGCGCCTGCAACCCCGAAGCCCAAAAAGAAGAAGAAATCCAAGGCTTCGAAGACCACTCCACCAATTGCTTTGAGAGTGAAGCCTTTGGCCACTGCTCCACCAGCACCAAGTGTGCATTCTGAGGAGCACTCTCGCATCTCCAAGAGCAGACAGCTAAGGAAGAAGCCCTCACACAACCCCAGTCCAGCTCTCACTCCTGACGTTGTTCTGAAGACTGCCAATGAAGCCTTTGATTGCTCGAGCGATGAAGATCTTGGTGACGATGCTCTGGAGCAATTGATCAAGAGCAAGCAAGACGCAGAAATCTTCAATGATTTGCCGCTCTTCGACGTGGAAGTGCTCAACAATTTCATTGATGAATGGTTTGACACCCCCAACCTCAGCTTCGACGGTCTGCAGCTTCCAGTTGGCCTCAGCGTCTCCTTCCATGGCGCCATTGCTTCTGAGCTAGCTCTTGCTCAGAGAATCGTTGAGCTAAAGCAAAAGATTGATTATGAAAAGGCTCAGTTCAAGAAGCATGTGGACAAGCTCAGCGTCCAAGAGATTCAGAACTTCAAAGTCATGATGCATGAGCTCAAGGAAGCCCTTCGCAAGAGGCATGATGAAGCCAAAGGTTCTCGTGAGCGAATCAAGGACTTGGCTGCCAAATGCGTTCAAGCATATAATGAAGCTAAAAAGCGCAAGGCCCTTGGGCATCCTGGCATTGACCCTAGGATGGCTGCCAAGAAGAAGAAGAAGCAACCTGTGCCCGATGCTGAAGAATCCAGGCAAGAAATGCCTAGCATTGTCTTCCCTACTAACATGACTGGCACGAAGCCTAAGGTCACCCCAACTGCTTCAGAGCTCAAGAAAACAAAGGTGGCTAAAGCTGAAGCACGCAAGCGCAAGCAAACTAGTGATGAAGCTCCACCCACCAAGAAGCGCAAGACAAAGAAGGACAAGGCTGCTTCCACAGAGCCCATCTTCGTCGAGCCCATATCAGTTGCTCGCCCTGCATCTACACACCGAGAACGTCGCATGACAGTCCATGAGCCTACTCCCACAGAGGCTGAAGACATTCCAGCTGTTGACCCCACCGCAGCTGAAGACATTGGTCCTCATGACAATGTTGAAGATGATGTAGTTCTTCCTCAGATAGAATACATCGTGGAATCTTTGCCTATTCTTACGAACAGCGAACGCATCAGCATTGGTCCTCCATTGACGCCAATTGCACAGGATGACTCGTGGGCGATCACCCACAAGATACACCAGCAACTCCCCAACCAACTCAAGTCACCAGTTCGGTGCTTGAAGATGAAGACTTTGAGGCCCAACCAACTCCATCCCCTCAAGCGTCGCCAGCATTTCGCAGGCTTCGCAAAGGACCAAGGCCTTAAGTCGTCACCCCAAGTGTTCCAAAAGGAGAAGAGCAACCATCTGTTCCTGACGCTGCTCCTACTGTGAACCTCTCAGAATCTGAAGCCAAAGCGGCTGAAGATATTCTGGCTGCATCAGCCGAAGAAGAACAACCCCAAGAAGAAGAAGCACGTGCTGCCACACCCCCTGTTCTCAAGGAGAACGTGTTCGACCCTCCAGCTCCTGAAGTTGAGGTTACAAATTCAGAGGCTGCCACCACCAATACTGAAGCCAATGACGTGGTCATGGCTGAAGCCAATGTGGCACCTGAAGTCATAGTGGTGCCTGAAGTGATGGCGCCTGAAGCAAGTGCTGCGCCTGAAGCAAATCTGCAGCCTGAAGCCACTGCCTCTGCTCCTGTTCCGCCTCCAAGGCCCCATACAATTGAGCAAGCTTACAACCAACATGATTAGCTCATCACTGTCTGATGGCCCATTTTGACTCCACCACCTGCTGCTGGACCGCATGCTGATGGTCCTCAATTTGACCATCATGTTGAGCACATGCCTCAAGTCCAGAAGCCTAAGCCAAGACTGCCAAGGTTTCCATGTATTGCCACCTCTCATGGGTCATTCAATGCCAATAGCTTCACTGCGCACAACACATTCTTTGACAGCGCCAAGAACCCATATTCCAAGCCAAGAATATCATCAGATAGGTTCTAGAGCCATCAACAGCGCAGTTATTACTCAAGAGTACTCTATGGTCAAGGGCGCATTTTCCCTCATATGCGTCTTGACACTGAAGCTATTGCTGGATTACCCTGTCTGGAGGAAGCTCTTGATTGCTTCCGTGATGCTGGCTTGCTCAACTTTGTGACTGACAAGGAGCATTGGAATGAAGAGCTACTCCTGCAATTCTATGCAACCCTCCACATTCAAGGCTACAGCAGGGATCCGAAGGCATGGGTCCTTGAGTGGATGACAGGCAATGTCCATCATGAAGCCAAAGCCTTTGATCTCATTGAGCTTACTGGCCTGCCCACTCCAGGAGAATTGTACGAAGCTGGCTGTCAATTGCACAATGAAGCTTTGGAGAGTATCTTCCAGAAGCGCAAGCCCAACATGAACATAATGTTGAGCATGATGAAGCCTTTGCCCAGCGATGCCGAATATCCAAAGAAATTCTTTGTTGAAGACCTAGAGTATCTGCCACGCACCATCTATCATATCATCAGGCGTACTCTATGGCATGTCAAAGGACATTCTTCATCAGCCAAGCTTGAAGGCACAATGAAGACATTGGTCTTCTATATCTTCAATGGCATCAGCTTCAATGCTCAAGATTTCTTCATTCGGCAGTTGGCTGTGTCTGGCTCTGATCTGTTTGGTCTCAAGTTCTATGTTCCATGGATTATGTGCCTCATCAAGCTTCATTCAGCTATCACATATTAGCCTTCTGCTCGCAACCATCATATATTCTTGCCAGAAGTTGATATGTCAGCTGAAGCTATATACCAAGAGCTTGCCAAAGAGCCTGCTAGTCTTCACAACGCTGATCACCAGAGCTTCACTCAGCAAATTGAAGGAGTTCCAGCAGTCTCTCGCGTTTATCCTCTGGCTGGCCGTACTCGTCTACCTCGACATGCTGAAACTGAAGCCACTGAGAGCACCATTGCCCAAAGGCCACAGAAGCGGTCTCGTGTTCTCAATAACCGAGAGCTTCTGGTTGCCCTCCATCAGAAACAATGAAAGTGCAGTATATCGACTAGAGGGGGGGTGAATAGGCGATTTTTATGAAATGCTTCAAAACATGGTAGTTTTGAAGACAAAAGATAAATCCAATCCTATTAGTATGCAGCGGAAAGTAGACTACACTAGACAAGCTATAGTCATGTATTCAATGAAGTGAAAGCACGAAGACTAATAGCAGCTAGGCAGTAGGGATCAAAATGAAGGAAGGAATGAAGCCAATCACAACAAGTAGATACTCAGTGAAGTCAATCAGATAAGGCAAGCAGACAATGACTTCACAACATAAGGCAGTAAGTAAAGGGAAGGAAAGGATAGAACCAGTAGCTCGGGGAGGACAGTGATTTGTTAGACCAGTTCCAGTTGCTGTGACAACTGTACGTCTGGTCAGGGAGGCTGAGATTTAACTCAGAAGACCGCGTCTTCACCTTATTCCCCTTGAGCTAAGGACACATAGTCCTCGCCCAATCACTCTGGTAAGTCTTCAAGGTAGACTTCCAAACCTTCACAGACTTCGTTCACCGGCAATCCACAATGACTCTTGGATGCTCAGAACGCGACGCCTAACCGGCTGGAGGAAACACAGTCCTTAAGTGTAATGAGTCTTCAGGTTACACAGACAGAAAGACTTCAGTGATGCCTAACACTCTTTGGCTCTGGGTGTTTTGGCTTTGTCCTCGCAAGGATTTCTCTCTCAAAAGCTTCGAAGGTGGGTTGCTCTCAAACGACAAAAGCCGTGTAATAACTCTGAGCAGCCACCAATTTATGGTGTAGCGGGTGGGCTATTTATAGCCACTGGTTAACCCGACCTGATTTGTCCAAAGTGACCCTAGGTCACTAAGGAACTGACACGTGTTCCAATGGTCAGATTTCAAACACTCACACAACAACTTTACTTGGGCTACAAGTAAAGCTGACTCATCCAACTCTGGATAAGATTTGCTCTCATTGTCTTCGCTCGAAGACATCGGATTTGGTTGAGCATCACTTCAGTCACTCTGACTTAGATCACTTGGACCCCACTTAACAGTACGGTGGTTCCTATGACTCAACAAAGAAGAAAAGGAAACAATGAAACGTCTAAGTCTTCGCTCTCCATAGTCTTCACACAATGTCTTCTCTTGTCATAGTCTTCAATAGGATTATCTTCATATACCACCACTGATGTCGATGTCTTCATACATTTTTAGGGGTCATCTCCGGTAGGTAAATCGAATCAATGAGGGACTACTACCTATGTTATCCTGCAATTCTCACAAACACATTAGTCCCTCAACCAAGTTTGTCGTCAATACTCCAAAACCAACTAGGGGTGGCACTAGATGCACTTACAAACAAGATAAGCATCACTACTGGCTGAAGCGTCAGATGCAAAGCCTCTTGGTGGACGTCAATCGCATTCGCAATCTTGCCACCAAGAATGCCTTTGTTTCTCATGAAACCTGTCGGCGGTCATGGAAGAGTTTAACTCTGTTGAGTGCTGAAGCGGATCTTCAAGACGATGGCTTCACAAAAAGATTCAAGTTTGACCACACTCCTCCAAGGAATGCTGTTCTGCGTCGAACTCCGTCTCTTGAAGACTCTGACTACTCCTCCTCCGCTGCAACAATTGACGCCAGGGTGATAGATGATCAAGATGATGCTACCTCACCACCTCCTACTTCAGCGCGTGTCGACACTGCACCAACTACTTCTGCACCGCCAAACACCAACGCCGACCCTACATCCTCTCCTGCTCCAACTGGGAACAAGTAGAGGCTCTATATCTTCAAACCTTTTTGGTTCTTACTGACAAAAGGGGGAGAAGCATATGACACTACAGGAATCAGCTTCTTTGCCGACTGCCATGGCAGTCGGCAAAGGCATGAATGGCAGTCGGCAAAGCTCTTTGCCGACTGCTAGCAGTCGGCAAACAGTCCGGCTGAATTAGCGGCGGTAAAGGCCTTCTTTGCCGTCTGCTTCATAGAAGCAGTCGGCAAAGCTCTTTGCCGTCAGCCGTTTGCGGCCAGCAGACGGCAAAGAGCGTAGACGGCAGTGAGGTGAGGTGGGAGCCGTTAGGGGTTAACGGCGTGCTTTGCCGACTGCTAGCAGTCGGCAAAGATAGCCTCTTTGCCGTCTGCCAGCAGTCGGCAAAGACCTTAGCCTCTTTGCCGTCTGCCAGCTGACGGCAAAATGCCCAAATAGGCAACCCAGTGTTCCCAGGTTGCGCAGGTAGCTGCCACGTGGCCTTCTTTGCCGACTGCTAGCTGTCGGCAAAGCTCTTTGCCGTCTGCTAGCAGTCGGCAAAGCTCTTTGCCGAGTGCTAGCAGACGGCAAAGAGCCTATATAACCCCTGTTTTTAATTGAATTCATTCAATTTGACAGAAATTCATAGATATACACAGATAATACATATATACACAACAAGCATATCCAACAAGCATATCCAACAAGCATATCCAACAATATATTTCCACAAGTCCAACATATATCCATATGACATAAGTTTCCAACAACATATCCATAGTGACATACACATCCAAACAAGTTCCCAAACATGTTTTCATAAACAAAAAGGAAGCACAAGGAGAATATATGAGTCCATCAATGCAAGCTTCCTCATGCTGTAGCTAGTCACAAGTGGCATTCACACCATGGCTGCAACCATCACCCTACTGTCAAAAAGATCATCCTCTAGCTAGACCGTGGTAGATCATCTTGCTGCTGCTAGTCACAAGTGGCATTCACACCATGGCTGCAACCATCACCCTACTGTCCTGCAGGTTAAGAGACACCCCTTATGTCAGTTCCAAAAATTTATAGCATATCTCTAAGACATATAAAGGATATATAATATATTATCTTCAAAACATTTAATAGTAATCTAAACAAAGAACAGACCTTTAAGGCATGTGGCATAAATGATAAATTTCAACGCAGAACAGATGAGAAGTAATTTGCGGAGAAAAGAATTTCTGCTAAATTAATTGAGCAAAATGACCAAGATAAGAACTATTCAGCAAAAATTTTAAGGAGGCATCAACAGGCAGCAGCCGAGACATACTTAAATGCCTATTTATCAAGAACAAGGACTTCACAGTTACTGGAAAATAAACTTCATACGGAGTATATGACTACCATGAAATCTATCTCTATATATACTTCATCAAATAGGCCTAGCCCAGTTTGGAAATGCACCTATGGGATGATGGGAACCCTTTAAGACCTGCCCAGCTTGAACATTTTAATTAGAAGAAGAATCAAGAATTGAATTATCCTAGATGTTCAAAAGTGTAACCAATCATTGTTTGATCTTTCCCAATATTCCTGAAGCTCCAGTCCTGAATAGAACATCTTATTTGCCAAGCCAACTTATCTACCAGAATACCAGGGAGGGGGAAAAGAGTCAAAGACCCACCACATATTCCCATCCGTGTTTTTCAGCAAATGCCTTCGCTGACTCGGCACTGTCAAACGTAAGTCCAGCTTCACCAACATTAGCATACGGATCACCAGTCGATGTCCATCCCATCAATGGGTTCTCCCACCTATCACGAATTCAAATGTTAGAACCAGTTTCTCAAAAGAAAAAGAAGATATTTTAAAAGGAATAGTATCTGATAGTATTAGTTGGCTAACCAAACCCTAATCCACAGAAACAAGTGATGAACATGCCAAACGGAATAACTGCATGAGCCGTGACATGAGCCACACAAAAAAGGACACGCTAACACCTCAACAAAGAGACATGCTCAATCGGAGGTAAAAAAATCAGCTATGGGCTTTAATGCTGTCACAGTATAATAATCAGTGGAACCTCTAAACATCCAGCACAAATAGGTACAGGATGCATTCTCCATGGTTTACAGTTAGCAACAATGACAAGAAAAAGAGGGAGAAAATAAACTGTAGAACTGTCCAGATTATTTCCTTAGTTTCTGACTGCAGATTCTAAATGAACTTTTAAGTACGTTCCAATCAGGCTACTGAAAGTCTAAACATAAATGACCTGCGGTCAGCAGTAACAGAGCATTCTTTTCATGTTCTTATCCTCAATCAAGATAATACACCAGAGGTTTCAAATATTAATTGTGAGATACAACAAGTAAAAGAGCACAGATATAGCATCCAGTGCCCCAGGTAGAACCAAAACCCTACATAATTTTATGGTACTACTACACATGTAGAGCACTTCCGTAATATATATAGAAGGAACTCCTCACATGTCATTCTTGTTTAAGTTCAACAAATAAGAACCAATAACACACAGCACCTCAGGAAAAAGAATACCAGAACACTTCCAGTATTAATAAAGGGAATGCCTGGGCCTCATCTATTCTTCATAAACGTTACTAGCAACCCAAAGCAAAACTGCACAGGCATGATGTATAAGAACATTCGGAAGTTAGCTAGCACTACAGTCTAACTGCACAAGCAGGCAAGTAGTAGCCTAACTGATAGTTTGAACTATTGACTGCCTCATGTGAGTGCTAATTTGTTATTAACAGAAGCATATTTCTAGCTTTGATCTGCTTGAAAGCTAAGTTTTGAATGTAAATCTAGGTTAAATTTACACGAGGCTTATTTTCATTTCATTTTATTTTGAGGTAGCCCTTCTGACAGCATCACAGGCTTTTGGGATGTATGACCCATGAGAAAGAACAAGATAACCAACAAAGTACAACAAGAAACATACTTTTGGGTTGACACGAAATTGATTTTCCACCTCCCGACTTTGCCAGAACCTTGCATTAACAAAAAACAGAACACCTCAACTATTGTAATAGGTTGTTGTGCCTAGTGATGTCTGTCCACCCTTTATATCATTTTTGTGAAAAAACACCCCCTTTAATAAGCAATTCTTTTTAGACTCATATTAAGAAACACATGTATTCACAACCTTGGGAACAAGCTTTGGGTTATAAAACAGACATTATTTGACAGTTCAGTAAAACTAAAATGATGCTCTCAGTCAATAGCTGCATGCATATAAATCAGTCTGAAGTGTAAAAGAATATCAGGTATACCTACCATGAATGTTTTGGTCAATAGCTGCATCCATATAAATCATTCTAAAGCATATAACTCATACAGGTATGCATGCCATGAATGTTTCGATAAAGCA
>LR738711.1:822410854-822507624 GCA_902687465.1 Secale cereale | reverse complement strand
CCCCCCCCCTCTCTCTCTCGTTTCCTGCAAGCACGCCACCGGCGCTGGGTGTGACCTGCGAGATCCTGGTAAGGGCCCTCGCTTCGACCCGTCTTCCCGCCCCACGGTGCCGTCTGCGTCAAAACTGAAGAAGAGCAAGCGACGCTTGGGGGCCATAGTCCCTGTGGATTTGTTCGTCAATTCGTTCTCTAGTGGAAGATGATGGGTTCGTGGTGGCGCCCTGGTCAATAGGAGAAGCACACGCCTCCACCATAGCCCAGCAGCTGTATGGAGCGCCTCAGTCTCTGCTCCACCAACATATCTATTTGGCCTCTGTAGGTACCAATTACCAACACCCCTCCAGTCCCCCCTGATTCTGAATAGCCTCCTACGGTCCTACCTCTCTCTCTTCCATTCCTATTTTTGGATGCCATGATTTAATGCCCAGAACCATCATCTTTGTTTGTGCAGATTCGTTTTTATATTTGCCTACAAGGTGTTCGATGAAAATCAGAGAAGCACCGCCCCGGGTTTAGGCTCGCCAAGAAGGTTTGCAGCTGGAAGATAGTGGTAATCGGCTTTATACACTACCCTTCCTGCAAGTTTATCTATGTCTTTTCTTTTCATTTATGTGATTAATTATTCAGTCCTCTTAGTTGTTCATATATTCTGATGTCGAATCATGTCTAATCCTGATGGTAAACTTATTTAGTTCAGAATTATGAACCTGGGCTTTATATGTAATTCTTTTGCTTCTATATATGTGGTGTTTCTTATTCAGGTCAAATGAATGAGCGAGTCCATTCTGTATCGGCTTTGAGGGGGTTGTCCATGTTTCATCTGCCATCCAGCTGGTCACAAAATTGACTCGTGTCTATTCATGATGGTGACCAATTTTGACTGTTGTTTATGCTTCTCAAAATAATTGTTGGGAAAGGAGGACCATTCGTAATTTGGCCTCAAGATATCATGTTCGTCCAGTAGATACGTCAACAGATTTTGAAGGAATAAAAAGCCTTCAACCAACTCAGCCAGTAATAGAAGCTCTGTTTCTACCTAAATCTTAATTTTTCAATCTCTAAAAATCAGTTTTGACAATGACATGAAACTTGTAAATAATATTATTTCATTTTCAGCCACTACATTGTACTCATGTATCAACATGTTCCATAGAAAGCTTATACAGAACTGAATCAAAAGAAGCTTCTTTCATTTTAAGAATTCGTTGAATCCTAAAAAATGTTAAATCTATCTAAGGAAGTGCTTACCACATTGACACACAGCGTGTGCTTAGTCACAATTTTACATACATCATAGCTGAGTCACCATCATATAAACTAATACCATTTCATTTTCATTCCCTGCACTATTTCTTCCTGTTTAATCCTACAATTGGACTCATTCAGTGTACTGTTACCTATTCTTTTCACTGTGAGATGCATGCCTCATTATCTGTATGTGCCATTCTGTAAAGGGAGTCCAGGACTAGCTAATTCCACTTAGTACAAGATGTATGCCTGATTATCTGTGTGCGCAATCTGTGAATACTCTATTAAAGTTTTATCACTGCTGCTTGCCGAGTTACTCTCTTCTCAAACTGCATAACTGAATTGCCTTAGGATCTTGTAGTTTTTCATAGTTTTCTTTTAACTGGCACATATATGTATTTTCACTGCACACATTCTTTCTCCATTGCTAACATAACACATTTTACCTGTTAGGTACTCCATCTGGTTGGATAGCAAATTGCGTTTTGATGCAGATTCAATGCTTATCATTGAGTATTTCTTACGGAGAAAGAAAGCAGAGTATGCCATTTAAGTGCTTCAGAACAAGCGCTTAAACAAGTACACACTGCTATCGACGAGCAATTTTACTTTTATCAGTCTAACGGCCTGTGAAGTTTAATGCCTCTGGCCAAGATCCTGTTCTACCGAGTTGTAAGTAGCATTTACTTATTTTTGATAAATTCTCCTATGAGTAAATGAATTGATCAAGTGTATAATAATTGTGCAGATGTGCCCGAAGGTTCTTTCATCGTGCGTGCCCATACACCAATGTCTAATTTATTTTCATGACTTTGGTTCAATGAGGTCAACCATTTCATCTCACGTGATCAATTGAGTTTTACATACACTTACTTGAAGCCCAGGAGAATAAACGCTGGAAGATATTTTCTAAATATGTTTAAGGTAATAAATTTTCTGATAGAGCCTTCCTTCTGCTGGCTGAGCTCCTCCTGATATGTTGTATTTTATCTTAGTTAAGTGTTAATAAAAAATCGGCATCAATGATAGTCCACGCCTATGCAAAAAGAAAAAAAATGCCGAACTTGTGTTATCAGTGTTACCATTTCTTTTCATCGTATCAATGCTTACAATGGTTCACACAGAATCTTAATATGGTTCTTTTCATTTTATTGTTAAAATAGAGTGTGAAAGAAGGGCAATAGCTAAACTGTTCCATCACTGAACTAATCGAACTGCAGATCCACCCCCGAGCAACCTTCATATGGATAAAAATCATTCGTCGATGCCAATCTAAGACTGCCATTGAGGAATTGAGGGGGGAGCTACTCTATTCATTTTGATGCATATGAACCATGCAACCAGTCTGCGGTGGGATGGAGCAGCGATGTCGGAGACCTAGGCATTATACTGACAAGGAGCAGTAGCGTCATGGATCTGCAGGGAAGCGTCACCGAGGGATGACTGATGTCAAGGTGAGCTTTTGTCAATCCGTCCCCCCCTTTAACTCCTGATCTTTGTCACTCTCTCTTTCTGCCCATATATGCAAAGATCGCACTGTTTATTTCATTCTGAATGTTGCTACCTTGTTCATCTCTTTTTGGAAATTAAGAGGACTGTATGCACTTTGTAAGCATATAAATGTTTTTTCTCCTATCATTTTTGTTCACATGATGATAGGTTCTGGAATTTGGGATGTTAACAAATTTGCTTACATATTTGTTTGTTAGGCACACATAGCTCCGGCTGCCGCGGATAGGCAGTACTCGACACATGATATCCCTCTGACTGAACCCTGTTTCGTGCAAATTCAGACATGCTCTGTGTTTTTTTGCTAGGAGTATTAAGCTCTAAAGACATAATTATTCATACTAAGTCTTTTTCTTTGTGTTTCAGAAAACTGTACACACCTGCTTGCAAGACAAGAACGTCTTTACTGTAGTACATGATCATCTTCTTGGTGGCATGATTAGAATTATGCTGATTAACTCGCTTTGCACTTGGGGTAAACAGGCCAGACTAAAAGGTGCGATTAGAATTATGCTAATTCACTCGCTTTGCCCTTGTCCCCAGCCCTTCTACGAGCACTTTCTCATGTCCACGGGAGCCCCCTTTCCACCGAGCTCCAGATCCATGACACTAGCAGCGGCAAAGGCTACCACCTAGCAACTCCTCTTTCATCATCTTTCATCCTCTCCAACCCGTCTAGCAACTCCTCTTTCGTCATCTTTCATCCTCTCCAACCCATTTGGAGGTATGCCCACTCTTCTTCTCTTGTTCTTTTATACAGCAAAGAAGATAGGCGCAAATCTGAAGATAGTAGTTTAGTTTTTCTTTTCTTTTGTATTGTTTCTCCATCCTACAAAATTGCAACTTGTGTTTCTTTGGAAGCAATATTTTCATCTTATATCAATTTTGATAGGCTACATCGGGACCTTTTGTTCTGACCAGAGTTGACGATTTGTCTGATACAGTTGATGATGTAGTTGAAGATGAATGGTTCTTACTAAGATACATATGTATATGTATGTGGTTTCTTTGCTTCGGTTGAAGATATATATATGTGTGGCTTAAAGATATATCTGAAGTTAAATTTCGAAGACATACCATCCGTCAGTGATTATGTATTAATGATTGTTGGGAACTCCTATTTTACTGACAACGCCCATTGTAGGTAAAATCTCATCAAGACTACTAGACGATCCAAGTGAACAACTATTTCACTTTCAGCTTGTATATCACTGTCTGGCCATAGAAGGCTAGATGGTAATATTGCATCCAAAAAGATGGATGCCAACTATTTAAAACACGCCTCTCACAAAAAAGTATAAACGGATTGCTAACTTGAGTCATGGGATTGTTGTGTTTAGTTCGCCATCTCTTGAATTGGGTGAATTTCATCACAAGGAAGAAGAAGGAACTTGAAATCCATTTTGGCATTTTAAAACAAGTTGATAGTATTTGTGTTTCCTTAATGAGTTGCTAGAGTTTCTTTACAAATGTAGTGATGAGAGGCTATGGAATGATCCATATATTCGGTAGGTGTTTATTTTGCACTATAATTATGTGAAGTCTTCGTCTATACACAATATTTGAGGGGTGGCCGAACTGAAATAAGTTGACAATGTATGGATGACAATTCAATGACTAACGGTTCTCTTTGGCAATTAAAGTGGGCTAGAAAGTTTTCTTTAGCGCACTAACTCTTGACTTCTTTTGTGATCACGAGAACTGGGATCATGTATTTGTTTGATAGATTATGTAAACTGGAATCATATATATACTGGCTTTTGTGAAGCTGCAGGTATATGTTTCCATTTGTTTTTATATTTAATAGAATGTCCATTGTGGATTTTGAGAAACTGTAGGTATATGTTTCCATCCATCTCTTTGCAAGATTGGCTTATAAAGTATGGAGTATTGATGAATATCAATTGATAGTCACCGGGATGTGAAATTACAACGATGTCAGTATGTATAAGCTTTCTCAATTCCACTTTATCTCGAGGAACCGCGAGAAATGTAGTGTACGATGAGTTCATGGCTTCGCAAGGCATATAATTTTAGGTATCCAATCTTTTCACTTAGGGCTTGTTTGGATGGGTGTGTCGCACCTGCCTCGCACCCGAGGGGCAAAATCCAACGCGTTAGGTTTCCTGTTCGGCCCTCTCAGCCTGTCCCATCAGATGCAAAAAGGGCCCTCTCAGCCAGGCTGAGTGAAACGCGAGAATCGGGTGTATCCCACATCCAGGCTCGCGCATGCATCCCTTCGCCCTTACCTTTCTTTATCTCTCACGCTTCAGATCCCATCGAGCACACCAACCCGCCGCCGCGGCCGCCGTCTAAACCCCCTCGTCTGCCACCGGTGCGAACTCCCTCGCCGAAGATCGAATCCGCCGGTGCTCCTCCGCGCCCGCGTCAAGGGATCGCCGTCCTGCTTCAATATCGACGGGATTCGCCGCCGCCGGAGATCGAATCCGCCGGTGCTCCTCCACGCCCGCGTCAAGGGATCGCCGCCCTGCTTCAACATCGACGGGATCCGCCACCGTCGAACAACGCCGCCGCCGGAGATCGAATCCGCCGGTGCTCCTCCATGCCCGCGCGGGATCGCCGCCCTGCTTCAACATCGACGGGATCCGCCGCCGTCGAACAACGCCGATGGCCACGCCGGAGCTCGCCACGCCGCCCGTCACACATAGAGATGAAGAAGGGGAGGGAAGGGGAGCACCTGCACGTTGCTGTCTCTGCGACCGGCAACTAGCGTCGTCTTGCTGTCTCCGCCGCCGGCATCTCATCTTGGTTGCTGTCTCCCCATTTCACTACCATCTAATTGTCAGATTGGAGAAAATGTTTTGATTGTTTTGGTTCAGATTTCATCATTCTTTTTTTTCTGTCCATGAAATGGTCCAGATTCAGTTGGAATGCCTAAAATTGAAAGAGAAAATTTCACGGAACGAATCTCAAACACAGCCTACCAAACAACATCTATCGTATATAGCATCTCTCATGCATTCATACCATGCAGTCCACCAAACACACATTTTAGCCCATCTTTGCATCAACTCAACCAGGCCAAGCTCACCCAGGATCCCTCATGCGATGCAGTCCATAGTCACCCAGGCAACCAAACACGCCCTTAGTGTATGTTGTTCCCGTATGTAGACTTCCTTTTTGATGATATTCACAAATATGTTGAACATGGTTGTAAGTGAACAAAATCTTGTGGAATATGAATATAAAGTTTTGCCAGTTCTTTTTTGGATTTTCTTTTTCTGAATGAATTTTGTCAAGTGTGAAAATGGCCGCACCTAAGACACAATAAAGAGCTTCAGCAATACAAGTGCGCCACAAGCACGCCTCAAGCGGCGTGCCAAGGGCGCGCCCCAACCTCTAGTCCAAAACAATAAGCTACGCATCAAGGGTGTAGCCTCGTGATGTCCATGTCGGCAGCGGTTTTACTGTTTGAGCTGGCCAATCAGCAGGCCGCTTCGTACAAGCGCGAGATTGAGAGACAGAGGAAAATGCCTGCGTGATTGGGCCGGCCTGCTGCGCGTCCCCACAATAAATATCCTTCTCCCCTTCCACACCAACCCTAAATCCTTCTCGTCTCTTCCGATTCTCCTGCCGCCGCCAACGACCTCTGTCGTCCTTGCATCACACCTTGAGCCCCTCCTCGCCTCTTCCAATCCGCTCCTCTGCCCTGTGCCACCGGCTTCCCTCTTGGCCACTTGACCCGGCCAACATGATGGGCAGCAAGATCTGGGTCGACGCGCCTCATCGTCGCCTTCATCTTC
Source organism: Secale cereale (assembly GCA_902687465.1). Lineage (NCBI taxonomy): Eukaryota > Viridiplantae > Streptophyta > Magnoliopsida > Poales > Poaceae > Secale > Secale cereale. The sequence continues at coordinate 822,501,104 of LR738711.1, read as the reverse complement.
CATTGTGCGCCTCAACACCGGCTACAGGGACAAGGACCTTGCCGACTCACGCACAATAAGTCGGCGGTCGGCAGTGGAGGTGCAGTGGTGGCCAACGGTGGTGGACCAGATCGGTGCTTCACGGGGGCGGACATGGTGGCTGTCATTGGCAGAGAAGAGCGACTCCGACGCGGCGGCTGCTTGACGAACTGGCCAGTCGCTTCAGGTAGACAGAGGCCATGGTGCGGGAGTGGATGGCAAAGCATCCCACCCACATCGAGACCGACGTCACCACGACATTTAGGCGATGCAGGGCGGTGCCCCGTGGGCTAATGGGAACGTTTGTGCCGGAAGGAGGGGCTGGCCTCCCAATGCTGTAGCCGCCTCCCGGTCTCGACCCCAAAGCCAAGGCCACCTTCAAGCAAGCGCAGGTCTCCTCCTCGCCCATGTATAGTATAATCGTATTGTTACAGATTTAAATGAAGACACCAAGGCCATGGTTCATTATATTTACCGATAACATACATCAATTGACCCCTTTCTTGCAGCACTTTCTAGAGTGTAGGGGTTCTTTTGTTTTACTTAAGATGGAGATTTGTGGAATTTTCATTTGGAATCATGCCAACTTTATTAAAGATCAAATCCAGATTATAAGCATGTGATGACTTTTCCTTTTGTTAGACATCAATGACTTTTCCTTCCTCGTTGTTAAAGCAATCACTCTTCCTTCAATTTTAGTGCAGCAAAGTTATATTGGTCCTTAAGTTTGTCTGGCATATGGAAGCTAAGAATATGCACAAGCAACGATTACATTCTGTTGATCGTGTATAAGTACAACATTAGCAATGGCAGCGAGCATGGGAGGCTGACCAGAGCTAGGGGTGGCCATGGACGCCAGGACCATGGTCATCTTCCTTTGTTTGTCCACCATGCTTCTGTTACTATTCCTAATTTGTGTAACACATGCTAAATCCAGTTCAGTTCTAGCTTTTCTTTATTCTGGAGATTAACAAATTAGACTTGTTCATTGTGTTACCATTGAACACATTTTCACTATATTTTCACTTCATATTTACACAGAACTTACATATTGCGTTTGTCCGCTTCGTCACCGGCAAGGTCTGGCAGCTCATCTTCGTCGCCTTCCCCACCGCCCATGTGTGGCTCCGCCACATAGACGGTCCTCCCGTGCCTGATGGCCATGAGGTGCATGCTGTGCGTTGGGTCGTATCTCGTCTGCATCGGTGAGTTCATCCCCCCTCCTCCTCCTCACTACTCCGCTCGAGCTCTGACCCTCACCTCTACTTCCGTCTCCCTCATATTTGGTGCAGCAGCCACCTGTCTCCATCGACAAGGAGGGCGACCGGACCCAAGCACAAGCGGACGAGCTGGAGGACATCGTCGTGAGCTTGACCTTGACTAGCCCCCACACAAGGTTGTGCCTCTACCCCTCCCCCCTGTTGTTGCTGCTCTAGACTGGTTTTGATTTATCTTGTTGGTTGTAAAACTACCAAATCTGTTTTGGGTGATACACAATGTTGTTTTGGGAGATTTCAGACTTTTGGCATGTTGTCATGATACCCGTTCATATATTTTTTGTCAGATATTGCTTTCACCCTCAATTCATGATACATCTATGGGGTAGCACTACATTCAGTTATAATCATTTTGATACTTTTGCCAAATCAGGTAAACCACAACAGTGGTACTACCTCAAAATAATCATGCTGGGAGATCAAAGGAATAGTCACTTCTGCTCCTTTTTATCTACCGTGCAATCTTGAATGTAATTGTCAAGGTAGTTCTTGTGGGAATCACTTCCAGGTTGTCTCATGTTATCGCTTACATCACAAGTGTGTCCAATTTTGCATATGGTTACAGTTACACCTTCAGTTTTGATTTCAGAGTCTGAGGATGGTTGCAATCCTGTCAAATGTTGCATATGGCTGTTATAATTATGCCACATGCATGCAGCGTTTGCTAGCTCGATCGTGTTCGCCACTGTTGCTATGTACGAGCATGCATGGAAGCTTGACCACGCTATGGCTGTGATGCTATATATGTGATGTTTGCTTGCTTGCAGTGACTGGTTGCGCCGATCCGACGGGGCCATGGTGGAGCTCTGCCTGGGCAACATGGGGTGGCTATCTGAGGTGGTGATGGTCGATGTGTACTCTCTATGCTGCAGCGCACCAGCGCGGGAGCTCTTGGGGCGTGCCATCAGCGAGATGCACGTTGATGCATACGGTAATTAGATCTTATGCTTAGTTAAATCTACGATGCATGTAATTAAACAACGAACAATTTAGAGCTATGATGCCAGATTCTTCTTTGAAGTTTGGAACTTTGACCCCAAGTGCTTGCACTATAATTAACAAGACAATCATGATTGTTTGCACTTTGTTAGCTCTACCAGTAGTAACAAGATAACCATTGGCGAAATCCGAGTCAATGCATATGGTAATCAGATTTGTGCTTATATTACTTAAATCTACCGTGTTCCATTTTATCTAGCCATGGGGAGATAACAGTTTTGAGGTTAATTGGTTTGGGTCAAGCAGAGGACAATTTAGAGTGTTGCCGGGTTCTTCAAAGTAAGAGTTCTATAGCTCAAATGGGTTTATGGCTTACCTCAGCTGCTAAGCTAGGCGAGCAAATGGTGTACTGCGTTTTTTTCTCTATAGAAGTACTTGCTACTTAAGTGTGTTTTATATTCTGTTTCACTTGCAAATTGACAATTTTAAAGTAAAAAAATAAGATCGATGCTGGTTTGAGGATAAGGTTTGACGATTTAGAGAACATAGACCAAAAATAAATTCCTGCATCAGGTAATAGAAAATATTCAATAATTATTTCTTATCAATATGTTTCAAATATGCTTCAGTTCTAAATTTGTTCCCTTTTACCTTCATTTTTCCAAGAACTTTACTGTTCAGCATTAAGTAGTAGATACTCCTACTAAGGGCCACATATGTATGGTAGGTTAATTTCACTTATTTTGGGATGAAGATCTCACTTCATGTGTATTAGTCCATGCCCCATGTGTGCTTTATTGTGCACAATTATTCCCTTTTGGGTAGATGAAAGTGCAGAGATCAATTTATTTTTGTTACATGTTGCTAAAAGTAAATGAATCGAATTTCTTTCTATTTTGGTTCAGAAAGATTTGATTTTAGGAGGAGAAAGGTCATACAAGGATGAGAATGGGACACCATATTATAGCGATGAGGTGATCTTAGTCAGAGGACATACGTACAAGTAGTTCCCTAAGGTGAAGGTCTTCCATTTGCTGTTGCTGGCCATGTAAAATAGCATGAACATGAACCTAACTGCGATTGGATGTCTAAACTGAATTGTTGCATCCCTAGGAATGGAAATATGAATCAGTTTTAGCTCTCAAGAATCTGCATACTTCTGGTCTTATGCATTGCCAATTTATTTATATAAGCATGCCAAAAGTGTTGAAACCCAGGTTAGGGTTCAAATTTGTGCGGTTGTGCTTGCTGCTGAACTGATCCTGGATTTTCCGTTGCCTATATTATAATCAGCAAATGGAAGTGAAGTGATAAAGCCTAAATACTTGCTAAACCTTTTTTTGGGGGGCGGGGGATGGTTTACGCACTTCATTGTTGGTGTTGCAGACTTTTGCACTGCTACTAAATGTCCTATATGTTATTCTTTAGTAGGGATATTGGCGTAGAGATACTGCATAATAAAAACAAGAATCCTCATTGATCACATACACTTCCTCTGTTCCTAAATATAAGCCCTTTTAGGGATTTTAATACGGACTACATACGGGTGAATATAGGCATATTTTAGAGTGTAGATTCACTCATTTTGCTCCGTATGTAGTCCATATTGGAATCGCTAAAAGGTCTTATATTTAGGAACGGATGGAGTATATTACTATGTCCTTTTGTTTTCATCGAGACCCATTTTTTTATTCTTCTAGTTCCAAACTTCTCTTACTTCTGGTGAATCACATTTAACAAGACATATAGGACATTTAGATGCTGGCCAGAAACTACTTTTGCTAGCTTATTTTAAGTTTATTATTTCCTTGCTCCTCTTTCCGTAGTGGTGAATGAAAAGCAGATTTTACGCTGCCAACAGGATCTGGACCAAGAGGAGGATCAGGAGAACGAATACAATGGACACTACTACTCTGCAAGATACAGTTCAAACCCTATATCCTCCTGATTGATCTCCCTTCGCCTTGTTTAAGAATCATGTTTCACCTATTCAGGTAAATCTAGCTGAGACATTTTACGAACTCTAGAAGTTGAAAGTTCATAGTTTTAGATGAGTATACAATTATGGAGGTGTCTGTGTCAGTTTGCCGATTATTGACACCACATTCTATGAATTTTAGTGTTGTCTTCAAAATTATTGACACCTCGTTCTATTACAAGATCGGCAAGAAAGGCAGCAGCGGATAGAAGGAGGCCGCCACCAAGAGGAGCGAGGTTGCGTCGATGGACTCAGGTGCGTGAACTCGTTGGGGAAACAATCTCGTAATTTTTTCTTTCGAGTTGACGAATGGTCGGTGAATATATGTTGTATGTTATTCCTTTCTATCTTTCACTGTCTGTAAATTTTGAGAAGATTGCATGGTATTGGTATGTCTTTTCCCGTCTATACACTATTGTTTTTTCCTTGCAGGAATGATTTGTTTATTTTGTTGGCATTAGCACCTAAAATTTATTATTCAAATTAGTTTGGTTTCCATATGAAGAAAACAAACTTAAAACCACTCGAATAGTAGTCGGTATGAAACTACTCCTGCTATACTGTGTCACAATTTTTTTCTCTTTTACATCGTTATAATTTGGATTAGAATTGCAGGAAATGCTGGTGATATGAGATATCTTGATCTCCAACAATAAAGAATATGTACCGAGTGATGTCATTGTTACTATCAAACATGCTTTTGGTGGTTCACCGCAGATCATGTGCAAGAAGGGCTTGGTTCAAGAACTATGGTTATGCTTCACCAAGGATTTGAAGGTGAATTTTCTTTTGCCCTAGGACATGCCTCCTCGGTTTTTTTATGCGAACACAACTTCACTGCTCTAAGAATAATATTGTCACAACCTTTCTGAATGATGTCCAACACGCAGGCTGATAGGAATCCTTAATGTTTGCCTTGAACAATTATTAATGTGATCTTGATCACCATAATGCACTGTTCTTAACACTGATTACCAACAACACTTTTTAAATCTTTCTCCCCACATGACTGATATTTGCAGTTACATTTGCTATATTTTTTTGACTATATACTGCAAGGCAAAAGCCTCACAGCCCTCTTTATTAAAAGCAAGAAAGGCAAACTAATACAAAGTTCAGTGACATCTACAGTTAGAAATACTTACAGAAAAGATTACCTATACAAAAGACCTAAGGTACATTTACAGTTACATTTGCTATATTTGAAGCATGTTACTTTTTGACATATGCTCTAAATCCTCATAACAAAATATGGAGTTGGATTTTTTATTGCAATGGAATGGCATACTCGTGTCTAGAATTTTTTGGCATTTTTTTTATGGTTGTACATTTCTTTCCTGAAGGCTTGCTTCCTGGACTCATATATCTTTTCTCAAACAATAAAAGAAGTTTGTGGTATGTATGTTGTCCAGCTTATGGATTGAACTAAATGTATTTTATAACTCAAAGTTGCTTTCTCTTATTGTGTCATAATCAGGTGTTGCATAGATTCCACGAAAACTAATGACAAATGTTGAGAAAGCTTGAAAGAGAGAAGGACATGCAAAGAAGATTTGAGCAAAACATGAAAAATATAGAGGGTAAATATCAAGGACAAAATTTCTACTTGGAATCACTTCATGCAAGGATGTTTTCATGTTTTGCAATCATACCTTTGTTGTTTTCTTCATGATGTATGATCATCTAGCTTACCAAATTTATTTAATAGGTAATATGATCATCTAGCTTACCAAAGCATTTATTTAATAGATTTGGAATAGTCTTGATATAGTGTTGTTAAAAGATATTCCAATTGATTTTTTGTTTGCACATACTTATGATTGTTTTCTTCTAACTGCATCTTAATATATGCTTTTGTAGACTGTTTGGGATAAGATGATGGCTATGAATTTGAGCGACTGAGCTTTTACTTCCAGAAAATGCTCAGTACAAAAATCTGGAATGTCTTATCTTTCTCATCTTCTCTTCATTTGTATGGTTAAAGTTTGACTTCAAACCTACAAATAGTTAATATTAAACTATGTTCTTTTCCTGCTCCACTCTTGAGTTGCCAAATCCATCAAAGAATGGTTGTAATCAGTATTTCATATGGCTACATCCAAAATAGGAAGAAATCCTAATGTTGTAGCATACACCCATATTGATGTACGTAAGTGAGACCGAGGGCCAAACATGAGACGTGAATATGTGAAGATAAGATAAGTGCGTACATGCCCGTCTGAGAAGGCGCCATAAGGTGGCGCCCTAAAATGAGAAACGTGCGCAGCTATACCAGCGCCGGATGCCAACGTGTGCTAGAGCAGCGGTGGCAGGAGGCTGGCGGCCGAACACAGCGTTGCGGACACATGCCCTAGTATACCCGATTTGGGTCAGGTTCGTACGCTGGCTTGACAGCAACTCGTGGGACCTGCTAAAAAAAATCTGACCTATGGTTCAGCCGAGGAGACCCTGCCCATGCCGAACAGTGTGTAGGGGCCGACAGGAATTCAGATTCCTGGAAACACACAGTGTGATCCGATCCTAGTTCTCTTTTCTTTATTATTTAATCATAATCATGAGGCAGTCTATGCTTTTGGCTAATCATCTGTGTATATGCATGCAAGTATTCCTACTTATTACTAGAACTCCCATTGTCCACGTAATAGAAGCAGCATATGTTTTTGTTTGGATTGTCACAGCAATAACTGGAGACAAGGACCTCCGAACACACATCAGGAAGATTCAATCCCTTCTTTACTTTATTTTATTTATTTATTCAATTATTAGACCTGCGCCATATTTGATTGGGAGCTGATGTTGATTGCTACGTCATCTGTGGATTGCCTCACAAATCATCAGGTGTCATTATTCCAGTTAATCATCCTGCACGGATTATTTGTCCAAAATATATTTGTCGAATTCCAGCCCTATTTGTTGGTGTACTTTGTTTTTTATACGCAGATTGCTGCGGCTGACATCTCTCGACGATCCAACATGCTGTCGTTAACAGGGGCCGCGCCAAACCGTCGCCTCCGCGGCACATGCGGGCAAATTCCGATCGCTAGAATACTACTACTAGATGCAAATCCATGAACGCCCACATGTGTGTCTTTGAATTGCTACAACAAATAAACCAGTTCGGCGAACGCCGCATCGAGGTCTCGGACCGCCCGTGAATTCAGTCTTTGTCATGCCGAGGCCCCACGTCGACATTGGCTACGCCAGGCCACTTCTATTTAAAAATATATTATTTTGCGTAAATTAATTATGTGAGGATTTTATATATATTAATATTATTATTATTTTGGACTGCACTATTTTACATGTGTAGGTAATTGACTTCGATCGCGTCACACGGTCACTTCGGCAAGCCGATGATGTCGGCTCAATCAACATAAATCGGCTCGCGTGATCACCTTGTTGGTCGAATTGCTATACTGACATGTTCAGTTGCCTCGGGGACTTCGGCATCGCTGAGAGAGCTCTACCTCATCGAGTCATCGGCACACATGCCATATTTCTTTTCTTACTCACTTTGCATAAATTATTAATTATGCGATGATTATTATTATTATTATTATTATTATTATTATTATTATTATTATTATTATTATTATTATTATTATTATTATTATTATTATTATTTGGCTTGCACTACTTTGTGTGTGCAGGCAATCTATTTAGGTTGGGCCGCGCTAAAACCTCGGCAAGTCGATATCGTCATCTCGCCTGCGTCGGCCAAGTCATGGCGTCGCCTCGACGCGCATATAACACCATATTATTTAGGATTATTTTATTTTGATATTCATGGTGGTATCAAAATAGCTAAAACTCAGATGTGCACTTTCCAACACATTTTTCATGAATGCAAATGACACTGACATATAAGTGATGTTTTTCTGAAAATTTTGATATCTTATTTGCATTTTTTTGATTTAGTATGAATTAGTTATGAATTTTTCAAACTGATGGTCAAACGATCAAAGGGCAAAAGCATAAGAGGAGCAAAGTGACATGGACAGAACCGGTGACTTTTGAAAATTAGGGGTAAAACAGACAAATGGGACACAACTAGGGGCATAAATCTAATTATCCCTAAATTATTATATATATAATATTTTCTGTTCTTTTGTACTGCGTTATTTTTGCAGAATTTTTTTTCGACCCTCGTACATGGCGTCGATGACCAATCTTAGCCCAGTCACAGGGAGATTTGATTGTTCTTTTCTCTATTATTTAATTAAGTGAGGCCGTCTAGACTTTCACTAATGGTCTCACTTTCATGTGCTTCTCCGATGCAATTATTATTGTTTCTTGCTCGCACTATTTTATGTGTGCAGATAATGAATTGCGACTGCGTCACGTGGTCACTTCGATGTGCCGATGTCATCGTCCTGCCTCCGATGACCAAATTACTGCGGGCGTCACCTCGCCACAGCGTCCATGCTGTGTCGCCACTTCAGAGTGCCGAGCTTCTGATGACCCACAACCGTAAGGGATCTATTGCAGCGTTTTCGATAAGTAAGAGTGTCGAACCCAACGAGGAGCAGAAGGTATTGATAAGCGATTCTGAGCAAGGAATTACTGCAAGCACTGAAAGATAACTTTTTAGGGGTTTTCTTGATATAAGCAACAGAAAAGTAAAAGCGAGCAAAGTAAAAGGCACTAAAGAGTAACAAGTGGCCCAATCCTTTCTGAGCAAAGGAGAGGCCTAGCAACTGAACTTATAAAGGCTAAAGTGTTCTTGAGGACACACGGGAGAGGTAGTCATGTACTTTCATCATATTCCGTATCGGTACTATGTGATGTGTTGATAAGCGTTGAGTAGGTGGATCTATGCTAGAACACTCTCTAGACTAAGATGAGTGCACTCTTATGATTAAACACCTTGCAAGCATCCGCAAATACAAGATAGTATTTAAGGCAAAAGCCTAACCATAGCAATATGATCGATGATCCATTGTTCCCTTGTGCAAAAGCGTGCGAACTGGGGTTCAGGTTTCTGTCACTCCGACAACCCACCGTAAGCATTCTTTGTACACAATGTATTCCCCTAGGTCCTTAATAAGGCGAAGTGTTGAGTGTTCGACTCACACAACACCACTAGTAAAATAACAACACAACTTAAGTATCAACTAACACATATTACTTCAACATCATATGACTACTAACAACAAGACTTTTCCCATGCCCTCAAGAACTAAAGTAACTACTCACAAGACATAAAAGAGATCATGATCAGTGGAGATAAATGGATGGTAAACAATCTGGACATAATGATATTTCTCCAACAAAACTCAATAGCATTCACCACAAAGTATTAATCAACACCGATGGAGTAGAGAGGATAGATAGTACGGATTACAACACAAGTTGCAATGGTGAGATGAGATTTGGATGAAGATGGAGATGGTGCTGATGTTGGGGATGATGTTGATGATGATCTCGATGATGCCCGTGATGATGGTGATGACGATGGCGATGATCTCCCCTTCCGGGAGGTGATCTCCCCGGCGGAATCTGCCCGCCGGAGATGGCTTTTTCTTCTCTGTAGGTTTCCGCCACGGAGCGGCGGCGGAACTCCGTCAAAACTCCTCTTTTTAGGGTTTTCGGATGACGAGGAGTATATAGGCAAAAGGGGGCAGCCGGAAGTGGGCCAGGGGCTCCAGGCGCCCCCCCGGCACGGCCAGGGAGGGGGCCGCGCCAGGTGGCCGCCTGGGCGCCCTGTGGCCCCCCTCTGGTTGCCCTTTTGCGTGCCTTCGTGATCCTCTGGAAAATATCCTCCGTTGATTTTCGGGTAATTTGGAGGTATTCTTCTTCAGCAACTCAGCGTCCACTTTTTGCCGCTGAATCCTGCGTCTGCTGCTTCGGCACCGGAAAGTTGCAAACTGTGTAAAATAGGCCAAAACAACATAAGAACATCATCGTAATGTGAAATATATCAATGAATAAGGATGAATTACGATATAAAATAGTGATGCATTTTGGACGTATCAACACCCCCAAGCTTAGACCTCGCTTGTCCCCAAGCGAATACTGAACTCGGTAAACCTGTCCACAAGTTTAGAGAGTGAAGTGTCGATAAATAGAATACGGACAAGAAGCATCACAGTTTCTTCACCAACTCAAATATCCTCAACAGCAATCTTCAACTCATAAGGCCCTTATAAAAGAGTGGTAACACTTATATTCGAAAGTAGGGCTAAGGAAACTCATCAAATCATGGAAAACATGTCCTTTGGTCAAAAAAGAACTAATAGTTTTTACTTTTGCTCTTTCTCTTTATGTTTTGATGAGATTAATTGAAGCTTTTGAAAGAACATGTTATTAGGTAAGAAGTGAAAGTGTTAACACAAAGGAAGATGTTTGCCTTAGCTGGGCTTGACAAACAACTTACTTATCAAATGATAACGTCAACAAGGATATGATATGACAAATCTTAATGCAACTTTATATGAATGAATCCTCGTCAACATCAAATGTCTGCTCTCTTTAAGAATAGAAGGAAGTAGGAATAACTGACTCAACCTAAAACTAAGAGATAGGCCCCGCTCTAGGGAAGTAGGGAAAACTCATGTGCTATCCTTAAATCAAACAGAATGAAAACATGTTTTGAGAGGTGCATGATTTGTCAACGAATGCTAATAGATAACTCAATTACTTCTCGAGCTGGACAAGTTTCGAGGAACGGCTCCCGTACGGGGACGATCACATCCCCTAAATCTCCTTTGTTTATCGCTGCCAAAGTTTTCTGATTTCTCATGAACAAGGCGTGAAGGAGGGTTTGTTTGTTGTATTATCTTTTATGAGCCGGGCGCACTCATGCCAGTTCCTTCTCGTATTAGGGGTTTGCAGATTAGACATGCAATCCCGGGGTAAAACTTGTCCAACTTAAAAAGATCATGAATTAACTACTACTTCCTCATGAGCTAAAACAGGGGCACAAAATAGAAGATTTTGAACATTTAAGGATAACACACAAATTCTATACTTTAGGAGGTGGTAGTGGAATACGACGAATAGGAAGGTATGGTGGACTCATATGGAAGGTATTGGTTTAAGGGTATGGATGCACAAGCAGAATTCCGCTTAGTACAGAGTTTAGGCTAGCAAAGGCTTTGAGAGAACAGACAATTGATGATGACTAAGATGCAAAGCAATATAAAGCATAAACAGTAAAATAAGCATAACACATCAAGTTGTCTTCCTTGTCAGCATAACACTTCAAGCATAATAACATAAAGGTTTTGGCTATGTCGCTACTTTAAGAAAATCATGCTTGTTGTTATGACCAAAGCTATGTTTGCCAAGATTAAATAAAGTTTTCAAAGCCATACCTGATATAAGGTCAATACTCCCCATAAGAATCATCATATAAGGTCGATTGCGTGAAGAGAATACCGAGTCCAGCAAAGGAACCAATAGACTTCTCATTAATATTCCATCATAGACGACTCCACACTCACGGATACAATCTCTCCACAGAAGGAGTGATAGACCTTAATGCACACACCTATTTCATATAATAACCTTCCTAAACATGATACGACTCTACTTGACTCTAAAACACAAAAGATAACGATAAAGATACCTGGCACTCCCCCAAGCTTGGAACAAGCCAAGGGAATGCCATTACCAAAGGAGATTTCACTCCTCATTCTTGTTGACGTTGATCACGTAGTCCTCAGCGAAGCGCTTCCATGGAAGGGGTTCTCCAGTTTCATATGAGAAGTTTGTCTCCTGAATCCTGCATGCAGCACCCATACCCATGCACATAAACCTTAGTTCATACTCACAGTTCTGGTGATGTAGATCATAAATTTGCCCTTGGAGTTCTTCAATTCTTTCTTCAGATGCGGTGATGCTTTTCCACATCTCCTTCATCTCCTTCAGGAAGTAGGTCTTCAGCTCGTTGATGATGTCAAAGTTAGCTTCAACACCACGCTCGATCATCTTCTTGTACTTGAAGACTTCCTGCTCCACTTCTTCTAGCCTGGCCTGGATGCTCCCCTCCTTGATAGGTCCCTTCAGATCTTCTTGATGGAGGACACCGTCCTCCATCCGAACAACCTGAGGGTGCTTCTTCACCTCAGCGAGGTAAGGGTTGATGACGTTGACGACAAACTTGTCCTTGGGGGAACTTGGAGAAGCCATGGCACCTAGGTCCAGCTGAAAGATTCCCTGGCAGAAACAGATCGAAAAGAAAACACACGAAATCGCGAGATACGTTGCCGGAACAATCCGAGCAAATATATAGCAAAAATTTATGCATAGAAAGGAAGGTAACAGGCTAAAGCGGGGTCGGAGACGGACTCCTGGGTGCCCAGGCGGCCTCCCGGCGCGGCCAGGAGGTAGGGCGCGCCAGGGGGGCGCCTGGGCCCCCTGGAGCCTGTCTCCGGCTCCACTTAGGCTTAGAATTTTACTAATTTTGCAAAAACTCATAATATGGAACTTTTATGGCGGTTCCCGATGTTTCCTTCCCGTAATACATAACTTGTCTTATTCTGCTTCTGCTAGTGTCTGAAACAGGGCTGCAACATGTTCTTCGTGGGTTGTTGTGTATATCATATTCACATCAACATTGACAGGGTCTCCTGCTATGTAATGCTTAAGTCTTTGCCCATTCACAACTTGAGGTTTGGTGCCTTCAAAATTGTTAATCTTAATTGCACCAGACCGATAGACTTCTTCAATATGAAATGGCCCTTCCCACCTGGAAAGTAGTTTGCCTGGAGAAAACCTGAAACGGGATCTAAACAACAAAACTTTATCACCAACATTAAATTCACGTTTCAGAATCCTCCTATCATGCCACTTCTTTACCTTTTCCTTGAACATTTTAGCGCTCTCGTAAGCTTCACTTCTCCACTCATCTAGAGAAGTCAAGGTCATGAGACGCTTCTCACCAGCTAACTTTGGGTCAGCATTAAGCTCTCTAACAGCCCAGAAAGCTTTGTGCTCTAATTCTAATGGCAAATGGCAAGCCTTGCCATAAACCATCTTATAGGGGGACATGCCCATGGGGTTTTTGTAAGCAGTTCTATACGCCCACAAAGCATCTCCTAACTTATTTGACCAGTCCTTTCTATTTCTATTAACTGTCTTTTGTAGGATCAACTTGATCTCTCTATTGTAAGCTCAACTTGCCCACTAGTTTGAGGATGGTACGGTGAAGCAATTCTATGATTGACATCGTACTTGGCTAAAGCTTTTCTAAAAGCTCCATGCGTGAAGTGTGATCCTCCATCAGTCATGAGATACCTAGGTACACCGAACCTAGGAAAAATCACATCTTTGAGCATTTTCAAAGATGTCTTGTGATCAGCACTTTCAGTGGGGATTGCTTCAACCCACTTGGTCACATAATCAATAGCTACTAAAATGTGAGTGTACTTGTGCGAAGAAGGAAAAGGACCCATAAAATCAAAACCCCAGCAATCAAAAGGTTCAATCACTAGTGAGTAATTCATAGGCATCTCATTCCTTCTACTAATGTTACCAACTCTCTGACATTTATCACAGGCTAAAACATAATTTCTAGCATCCTTAAAGAGAGTAGGCCAATAAAAACCTGATTGAAGAACCTTATGTGCGGTCCTCTCACCGGCATGATGTCCTCCATAGGGACTATCATGGCACTGTCTGAGAATGTCCTTCTGCTCATGTTCCGATATGCATCTTCTCACGATCCCGTCGGGACCTTCTTTGAAAAGATGTGGGTCATCCCAAAAGTAGTGCCTCAAATCATGAAAGAACTTCTTCCTTTGCTGAAATGTTAAACCTGGAGGCAAATACTTTGCAACGATAAAATTAGTATAATCTGCAAACCAAGGATCGGAAAGAGATTGTACTTTTACAACGGCAACTTGCTCGTCTGGAAAACTGTCGTTGACTGGGATGGGATCATGCGGTATATCTTCCATCCTTGAAAGATTGTCCGCCACCGGATTGTCTTCTCCTTTCCTATCAACAATCTGCAAATCAAATTCTTGAAGAAGGAGTACCCATCTGATAAGCCTTGGTTTGGCATCCTTCTTTGTCATAAGGTACTTAATGGCAGCATGGTCAGTATGAATAATAACTTTGGAATCAACAATATACTGCCTAAACTTATCACAAGCAAACACTATAGCTAAGAATTCTTTCTTAGTAGTAGCATAATTCTTTTGAGCACTATCAAGGGTTTTACTAGCATAATGTATAACATTCAATTTCTTATCAATTCTTTGTCCTAAAACAGCTCCAACAGCAAAATCACTAGCATCACACATAATCTCAAAAGGTAAATTCCAGTCAGGTGGTTGTACTATAGGAGCGGTTATTAAAGCTTTCTTAAGAACTTCAAAAGCTTCCTTACAATCTTCATCAAATACAAAAGGAACGTCCTTCTGGAGAAGATTAGTGAGGGGCCTCGAAGTCTTAGAAAAGTTTTTAATAAATCTTCTATAGAAACCAGCATGACCAAGAAAACTGCGAATACCTTTGATTAGGGCTGGAAAAAAAGCTCGAAGCTCGCGAGCTAAACGAGTAACTCGTGACTCGGCTCGAATTGACTCGAACTCGAAGAATAACGAGTCGAGCCGAGCTTTAGTTTAAGATCGTTTACAGAGCGAGTTAAACGAGCCAATCTCACGAGTACTCGTGTAGCTCGTTAAGCTCGGTACGAAAGATCAGCCACTCCCAATCCAAAAAAAATCAGCCACTCAGCACCCCGCATCCCAGGCGCACAGCACATGGCTCAACCATTGAAGGCCCATCCGCCCAATAGACTCATGCGTTACAAGGAAATTACAATTTTTTGTGATGTATATGTTTAATATATACATAATCATTTTTATCATATTTGAGGTTTTATGTTCATATATTTAACGAGCTTAACAAGCTAAACGAGCCAGCTCGCGAGTTAAACGAGTCGAGCCAATCTTGGGTTTGAGCTCGTTATACTAACGAGTCGAGTCGAGCTAGCTCGTTAACGTAACGAGCTCTAGCGAGTCGAGCCGAGTTGGCTCGACTCGGCTCGAATTCCAGCCCTACCTTTGATGTCCCTTGGATAGGGCATCCTCTCAATTGCTTCGATCTTGGCCTTGTCCACCTCAATTCCCCTTTCGGAAATCTTGTGACCAAGAACAATTCCTTCGTTAACCATGAAGTGGCACTTCTCCCAGTTGAGCACCAAATTTGTCTCCTCACATCTCTGCAAAACTTTATTAAGGTTGTGGAGACAATGGTCAAAGGAAGTTCCATAGACGGAAAAATCATCCATGAAGACTTCCATAATCTCCTCACAGAAACCATGAAAGATAGCAGACATACACCTTTGAAAAGTAGCAGGGGCATTACATAAACCAAAAGGCATACGCCTGTAAGCATAAGTACCAAAGGGACAAGTAAAAGTGGTCTTCTCTTGATCAGCAGTGTTAACATGAATTTGAGAGAAACCAGAATAACCATCGAGGTAACAAAAGTGGGTATTTTTGGATAACCTTTCAAGCATTTGGTCGATGAACGGAAACGGGTAGTGATCCTTCCTGGTTGCCTTGTTCAGCTTCCTGTAATCAATACACATTATATATCCAATAATAATTCTCTGAGGTATTAGTTCATTCTTATCATTAGGAACCATAGTTGTACCTCCTTTCTTAGGAACACAATGTACCGGGCTTACCCACTTACTATCAGCTATAGGGTAGATAATACCTGCGGCTAGAAGCTTGAGAATCTCAGTTCTTACAACATCCATCATCTTCGGGTTCAACCGTCGTTGATGATCAACAACTGGTTTAGCATCGGGCTCAAGGTTGATAGTATGTTGACAGATAGATGGACTAATCCCCTTAAGGTCATCAAGGGTATAGCCAATTGCACCTCGGTGTTTACGAAGTACTTCCAATAGTCGCTCTTCTTCATATCCTGAAAGGTTCGAGTTGATAATATCAGGATATACTTTCTTTTCATCTAAATAAGCATACTTGAGTGTATCAGGAAGAGGTTTAAGGTCGAACACCGGGTCTTCTTTTGGTTTTGATAAAATTCCCAAAGGTTCAACCGGAAGGTTGTGCTTCAGGATAGCAGGTTGTCTCAAGAATATTTCATCTAGTTCATTTCTTTCCTGCATATGCAAATCATTCTCGTGGTCCTCCATATATTGCTGCAAAGGATCATTAGGGGGAATAGCAATAGAAGCAATACTTTTAATAATTTTATCATCACCAGGTAAATCGGTACCACGAGGCTGCTTAGAGAACTTAGAAAAATTAAATTCATATGGCTCACCATTGAATTCAACAGAAACTTTACCTTTCTTGCAATCTATTATAGCTCCACAAGTTCTAAGAAAAGGTCTACCAAAAATAATAGGACAAAAATTGTCTCTCTCTGAACCAAGTACTAGAAAGTCGGTAGGGTATTTTACCTTTCCACATAGGACTTCAACGTCTCTCACGATTCCGATAGGAGAGATAGTTGTTCTGTTTGCAAGATGAATGGTAACATCAACTCCTTCAAGTTCACAAGGGGAAATCTCACCGAAGATCTCTTCATAAAGTGAATAGGGGATAGCACTAGCACTCGATCCCAAATCGCATAGCCCATAATAATTGTGATCTCCTATTTTAACAGATACTACTGGAGTACCTGAAATTGGGCCTTTATTCTTGGCTATGACAAGGTTAGTGGAAACAGCACAAAAATTTACATTGGAATCCAAAACATCATTAGTAACAAGGTCTTTAACCAATGCAACTTGAGGATCGACCTTGATCTGGTCCTCAGGCTCATCAATTCTTCTCTCACTTTTATTTATTACGCCTGTCACAAGAGAGTGCTCCCTTATCCTTGCGGGAAAAGGAGGCTTTTCATATATAACTGCAGGCAAAATAGGGTCAGCAACATGAATATCAACAGGTAGCTCTTTGAAAGGTTCATGATGCTGGTCTCTCTTCTTTTTAAAAGAATCAACGTGAGAGGCAAAATCCTTACAGAAATCAATCATTAGATGGGAATCAAGACCAATCTTAGAGCAAAAAGTATTGAAGTAATCAGTTTTCACATAGCCCTCAATATAATCATGCTCATAACTTATAGCGGGTTCAATACCTTTATCGATTTCCCAATCTTCGGTATTCCTCTAGATCCTCTCAATGAGATCCCACCTTTCTTCAACACTCTTCGTCTGGAATACCCCACTAGAGGAGGCATCCAGCATCTCCTTATCCTGACGAGAAAGCCTGGCATAAAAATTTGTAAGTATAATTTCCTTGGGGAGCTCATGAATAGGACATTTGATCATTAGGGACTTCAATCTCCCCCAAGCTTGAGCAATGCTTTCTCCGTCACGAGACCTAAAGTTATAGATATAGTTCCTGTCTCGATGAATTTCATGAAGAGGATAAAACTTGGTATAAAAGAGAGACGTAAGCTCTTGCCAATCAAGCAAGTGTGAGTTATCGAGAAGCTTATACCAATCTGAAGCTTTATCTATAAGCGATACGAAGAACAATTTCCTCATGACAAACTCCATTGATACACCTGCAAGCTTAAATAATGAACATAGTTGTGACAGATATAGCAAGTGTTCACCGGGATGTATGTCTCCCGCATAACGATTAGCCAAAACATAATTGATAATACCAGCTGGTATTTTATAGGGCACAATTTCAGTAGGGGGAGGAGCAACCACCACAGGTGTGGGGCGTCTTCCCACAAGCAACGATCCAATAGCAAGGTTGTCCATAAGGACAAAGAGCAGCAACAGCAAAATAAAAACAGAAATATAAAAACTTCCTTACCAGTTTCACTTTACCAATAGCACTACACTCCCCGGCAACGGCGCCAGAAAACGGTACTTGATGACCCACAACCGTAAGGGATCTATTGCAGCGTTTTCGATAAGTAAGAGTGTCGAACCCAACGAGGAGCAGAAGGTATTGATAAGCGATTCTGAGCAAGGAATTACTGCAAGCACTGAAAGATAACTTTTTAGGGGTTTTCTTGATATAAGCAATAGAAAAGTAAAAGCGAGAAAAGTAAAAGGCACTAAAGAGTAACAAGTGGCCCAATCCTTTCCGAGCAAAGGAGAGGCCTAGCAACTGAACTTATAAAGGCTAAAGTGTTCTTGAGGACACACGGGAGAGGTAGTCATGTGCTTTCATCATATTCCGTATCGGTACTATGTGATGTGTTGATAAGCGTTGAGTGGGTGGATCTATGCTAGAACACTCTCTAGACTAAGATGAGTGCACTCTTATGATTAAACACCTTGCAAGCATCCGCAAATACAAGATAGTATTTAAGGCAAAAGCCTAACCATAGCAATATGATCGATGATCCATTGTTCCCTTGTGCAAAAGCGTGCGAACTGGGGTTCAGGTTTCTGTCACTCCGGCAACCCACCGTAAGCATTCTTTGTACACAATGTATTCCCCTAGGTCCTTAATAAGGCGAAGTGTTGAGTGTTCGACTCACACAACACCACTAGTAAAATAACAACACAACTTAAGTATCAACTAACACATATTACTTCAACATCATATGACTACTAACAACAAGACTTTTCCCATGCCCTCAAGAACTAAAGCAACTACTCACAAGACATAAAAGAGATCATGATCAGTGGAGATAAATGGATGGTAAACAATCTAGACATAATGATATTTCTCCAACAAAACTCAATAGCATTCACCACAAAGTAGTAATCAACACCGATGGAGTAGAGAGGATAGATAGTACGGATTACAACACAAGTTGCAATGGTGAGATGAGATTTGGATGAAGATGGAGATGGTGCTGATGTTGGGGATAATGTTGATGATGATCTCGATGATGCCCGTGATGATGGTGATGACGATGGCGATGATCTCCCCTTCCGGGAGGTGATCTCCCCGGCGGAATCTGCCCGGCGGAGATGGCTTTTTCTTCTCTGTAGGTTTCCGCCACGGAGCGGCGGCGGAACTCCGTCAAAACTCCTCTTTTTAGGGTTTTCGGATGACGAGGAGTATATAGGCAAAAGGGGGCAGCCGGAAGTGGGCCAGGGGCTCCAGGCGCCCCCCGGCGCGGCCAGGGAGGGGG
The DNA here is from genome assembly GCA_902687465.1 of Secale cereale. Classification (NCBI taxonomy): domain Eukaryota; kingdom Viridiplantae; phylum Streptophyta; class Magnoliopsida; order Poales; family Poaceae; genus Secale; species Secale cereale. The sequence goes on along the minus strand of LR738711.1, from coordinate 822,481,847 downwards.
CCACGCCAGGTGGCCGCCTGGGCGCCCTGTGGCCCCCCTCTGGTTGCCCTTTTGCGTGCCTTCGTGATCCGTCTGGAAAATACCCTCCGTCGATTTTCAGGTAATTTGGAGGTATTCTTCTTCAGCAACTCAGCGTCCACTTTTTACCGCTGAATCCTGCGTGTGCTGCTTCGGCACCGGAAAGTTGCAAACTATGTAAAATAGGCCAAAACAACATAAGAACATCATCGTAATGTTAAATATATCAATGAATAAGGATGAATACGATATAAAATAGTGATGCATTTTGGACGTATCAGCTCCCCGCTCGGCCACCTCGGGACCAGCCTGGGGGCTGGAACCTTGTCCCGCATAAAGCTCGGATCGCGTCTTCAGTGCCGAACACATTAACCAGCTAAGTCGTTTTCATGCTCGAAATTTAAATTTTTTAATGTATGTTCGGTTCGACCATGCTCACATACGTTGGTTGTTAAAAACACTTCCTTTCCCATGTTAACTGAGGCTCTTAAATTCATGTGAGCTATTTTATACTAAGTGTTCTTCTTCTTAGTCGTTGCAAAGCCTTTTTCCATCACTCCTTTTTTCGACGCGAGTGTGTGGTCAATATCCCGGGAGCCTAATTTCCCTCTCAAAGCCGCTAGAGTTTAATTTGCTAAACTGGCCTAACGAGAAGTACTCCGCCTTCAGGATAGGAGGTTGAAGTCGTAGGCTGACCCGCTTGAAGTCTTTTGATAGGATGTGTCATGTTAAAATATGACAAAAACACATTTTTTTTCTTTCTCTAAGACCAATTTTCGGATTGGCACCGAACTCTTGATCTAGTTCGGACGTCAAGTTTTTACTGCAGTTTTTTGGTTTTCCAAACATATGGCACTTTTAAGCTATTTGTGTGTTTCCAGCATAAGTCTCTTAGTGCAACATCGGACACCTTTAGAGGTTCTGTAAAAACATTCCCGGATATTGCTATATATGCATCGGTTTCGAATTGTGTCTTCGGTCAATAGTTGGGTTGCCCGGCTCCTGTGCTTGCCTCCTACGTTCCGCTTTGTTTGGCTAGGTGTGCAAAGGGAGAACCACTGCGATTGTGTTTCCAGCTCGAATTGTTAAGCACCTCAGTGGAGAAAGCCGAAAACCGACTGTCACGATGGGCGTAAATTGGTCAGCGATCCGAGAACGGTATCAAACTATAGATCGATACCGATTACCCTGTGTTAAACGATGGGCCTTTCATAACATTGGCTGAAGTGTTAAATGGCTAGATTCGGTCGGTGCCAAACACTAACTAGGTGCTCGTAGCTAGCTTCCCCGGTTTAAAGCTCCTATGACTAAGTGAAAGTTATAAAGCCCGCATATTTGATTGCCTTGTTTCCGCTAACACAACCGCCTTTGGGCACCGAGACGTCGGCTAAGGGTTGTTTTATCATGGCAGAGAAACCTTGCGTAGCATCTACAAGGGGGTGGAAGCCGACGATTGGCCACTTTCAACTCATAAACGGTCGCAACGGAGTCAAAATAAACATTTCGGTGGCGTTTGTATTTAATATACGAGGGCTGTCTTCCGTAATTATCGTTATAAAGCTATAAATTTGCATCAATTTGAGTTAAGATTTTGGCCAAGCTGGGTTGCTTGGCTCCTCTGCTTACCCCTACGTTCCCGATTGGTCGGCTAGGCGGTAAAGGGAGCACCTTTGTGATTGTTACTACCGGGTCATCCGAGTTAGTACCTCAGAATGGGTGAAGCCGAAAGCTAGCGATCTTAAAGGATATAATTGGTCGGCAACGACGGAAGTGAAAATTTAGGTTCGCTAAAGACCGCATAGTTCAGGAACTTTCCCGAACTACATCCTCAATATTTTCCTCCCACACTGATCGGAGTTGAGGTTTCATGATCATGGTCAGCATGACGACCCAAAGAAAGGAACCGATAGCGGGACTATTTTCTTTTGAAGATGTTTCTTATGATTAAAAGTAATATAACATATCTCTCCGCGTTCCTTTGTTTATAAAACTGTATGGCCGGATTGCCTTGTTTGCCGTAAATCTTAGCCCTTATAAAGGCTTTATAAAGTAGGACAAACACTCCCAGCTACTGGCCGAGGAGGTTGAAGCCGATGGTCGGTCAACAAAGTTTTGTACAATGCCGATCCGAGCATTAATGATGTAAAGTACTTGGATACATAGAATCATTACACATAAACATTGTGAGTAAAATCCATTTACTGCAATCCATCTTTTAAACCCCTTGGGGCCTACCTTGGCGAGCTCGGATTTCGACCAGCTCTAAGCTCCTTTAAGAGATCTTTATTCTCTTTTTAAGTTTGTGTTAAACACAACAAATTTTTTTGTCCAACGGATATCGATCCTTAATTCAGACACTCGTGCCCACATTAAGGCTCGGGGGCTACTGGGCTTCGCGCTCATTATTTATAAATATTAAAGGGGCACATCGATCCCCTGATCTGTTGTTGCCACCCGACTAGTGGCTCGGGGCCTACTGCATTACCTATTCAATGGAGAAAATTCAAAGTGTTCAGTGTTCGGCATGACCGAACTGTGGGCAAGCCCGTTTTCGGATAACAATAAGTACCATCTGGGACTTATCCGACATCAAGCTAATATATCAAGGCGACTTCTCACAACCTTCTCTCAAGGGCTCGTCCGCCGATCACTATTACCTCTAATATATTACACTGCATTTCTATTCCTATGTATGCTGCCGAGCTAGGAGTTCATCCTCAGGCCGATTTCACGACTTGAGTCTCAGAAGCTACTAGGATCAGCGGTTTCATATTTTCCTTCAGGTGCATCTCGGATTTTAGTCCGACAGACACCTTGAGGGCTACCGGCAATACATCCCGTTAGCAAATAAATTTACACGCATAGGAAATAAAATCTGCAAACAATCAGCCCATGATCGAGGTGTTGAACCACCTCGGAAGCAGTTCGGCATATAGCTCGGATGCAAGTGGCTGGCACCTTAGAGGGCATTTCCGGAATTAAGCTCGACTAAACTCCTTCAAGTTTTTTGAACCAATGTGATCTATGACATCTCGGATATAGTCCGGCGTTGGAGCTTGGATATAGTCTGGCATTGGAGCTTGGATGGAGTCCAGCGTCGGAGCTCAGATGCAAGAGGACACAGCCGAACGGGAAACACTTCAAACCCGAGGTGTTGCATAAAAATAACAAGGCATTGATAAAGGCTGAAGACTTAAAGGGCTCTTCGGATACTCGACGTGTGAAATCTTCAGATTTAGCTCGGCAACCCTCAAGATAAAAGAAGGGAAGATTTGTTGAACCAGTTTTCTAGATCGATGACCGAAGATGAAAAACTGTTCGGAAGAACTGAGGAGCGTCCCCAACTTGAAGACCGGTTCAAGGGTGCTACTGACGGTGTCATGGACTAGGGGGTACTCACTACGTCGTCTCCCAACCTGCTGGATCGGGCCGAGGACCCCATGGTGGTTCATTCATGGGCCACTTTGGGAGGCCCATGCCTCATACAAGGAGGTTTCTACAAGACTTGGCACCCAAGCCAAGGACTCTCCTAAACCCTAGGCCTCCGGTGTGTTATATAAATCGAGGCCAGGCTAGTCAATAGGCAATCTTATATTCATTACTAAAATGTCGTGGTAGATACATGTACTCTGTACTACACCCATATGAATACAATTAAAAGAGGCATGTAGGGTATTATCTCTTCGAGACAGACCGAAGCTGGGTAAAATCACGTGTCCATGTTACCATCGCTACAAGACACCTAGCTTAAGACCGCTACTACGAGATACACCAGATATTGAACCGACAACCCCATCACTACATCCCCCGCAGCCGACGCAAGGGCAGGAGATGTTGGGAGAGAACAACATCAGCAGCGCCTTGACGGCTACACCCCGCAAGGTGTGGGCGAGGGGGTCACTCCATCTGCACACCCTCCTCCCATCGACGGACACAGCTGCAGCAGCGACGCTCGGTCCGAGACAAGCCATCGCCCTTCGGCTATCCCCGCTACGGGAGCGAACACGACGCATGTGCCTCCTCCCAGACGAGCCTTTGAGCTCGATGGAGCCGCTGATCCTCGAGCACCACCGCCGCGCAACCCCGCTGCCCAGGCGGTCGTTCCACAACAGGGTGGGCACGGCGCCGCGGCCGCTGCCACCACTGGCGCCATCAGGAGCCAGGTGATGGTGCGGTCTACATCATCAACATCCATGCCAAACACTGTGACAGAGGGTATGTCGTGAGGTCAGCTGCTACTGAGGTTTCCGCCAGCAGTCGAGTAGATGGATGGATAGCGTGTAGCCATACAGAGCCTGCTCTGTTTCACCAAAGATGGGGGCTCTCGGCAAGCCCGCCTCGGCCTCCCCAAGCAACAACGATCACCCGTACTGTTGGCCGAACAGTGGGTGTCGTCACCACGGTAAAGTCCCCGCCACGGCAGCCGATACGAGTGCTGCAGAATCAAGAAACCGACAATGTCTCGATGGCCTCTTCTGGCCCTCGAGCATGTCCTGGCCAATATCAAGCCCGGAGGACTGGCGGCGGGGAGACAAGCGCATCGTCATAGATCGAGGCCGCGACGACCTCCGCCAAACCAACGGGAGCGGCGGCCTCAACATCGACGAGCCGACGCTCGGTGTTGGCGGGTGCCTACCATTCGAGGTCGGCTGCCATGCCTTCACGCAAAAGCTGCAGCAAGTCCATTGGCAGTCCGTCCGCACATTCAAGCCAGAGATACCTGAGAAGTACGACGAGAGGTTGAACCCGACAGAGTTCTTAAGCATCTACACGATCACTGTTCAGGCTGCCGGGGAAAGATACGAGAAGGTGTTCGCCAACTACTTCCCTTTGGCCCTCAAGTCCAACGTGAGGTCTTGGCTGATGCACCTACCATAGGGCTCCATTTCGTCATGGGTGGACCTGTGCCAAGAGTTCGTCGGTGCTTTCACCGGTAGCCACCAGGAGCCCGGCAGGCCCAGTGACCTACACCTTCTTCAGCAGAAGGAAGGATAAACTCTCCGTAAGTATTTATAGAGATTCAGTAAAGTTCATAGAAATATTCCAAATATCCATCCAGCAGCTGTCATAGCAGCTTTCCAGTCCAATGTGCGCAACCATCGCATTCTTTCCAAGATGAACATGCGGTTGCCCAAGACTGTGAAGGATCTATACACACTGCTGGATAAGTGTGCTCGGATGGACGAAGGAAAGATGTTACCCAGAGAGGAAGATTGTGCTGATGTTGATTCAGAGGATGAGGATGAATCAACCAGTCAGAAAAGGGCAAGAAGCGCAAAAGAAGCCAAGAGACAAAGAAGTGATGATTGTGGAAAGATCAGGCACACCTAGTACCGGCAAGAAGGCCAAGGCAGAGGCCCCCGACAAGGAAGATGCCGCTTGCGCTACCTGCCGGGAAGCCATTGCCGCTGAGAAAGCCGGGAAGGGTGATGGGCCGTACTGCAAGATCCATCGGACCAAGGGCCATGACCTTCATGAGTATTACCAGGTTGAGCAGCTTGTCAAGAAGCAGAGAGCAGAATATGATAAACGTGACAAGGAAAATGGTCAGAATGCCGCTGGTGGTAAGGGCCGAGGCAGTGAAGCAAACCGCCCCGGCAAGCCTATTCAGAACCAAGGAAAACCCGCCAGGGGTCAAGAGAAGGAAGTCTGTGATAATGTAAGTGATGGAGGGGATGAAGAGGAAACCAGTGAGCAGGAGTTTCAGAAGTCCACTAGCGCCCTGTGCAATTATGGGGGCGCATCTTTGCACACTTCTCACCGCCAGCTTAAGCGGTGGGCACGAGAGATCAATGTTGTGGAGCCAGCGCCAGAGGCCCGGAAACCGCTCAAATGGCCCTGCACGCCCATCATCTTTGACGAAGATGATTACCTTGGCCGCACCACTGTGGTAGGGTGTTTGCCATTGTTGGTCTCCCCAACAATTCGCAACCTCAAGGTCACAAAGATGTTAGTGGAAGGCAGGGCTGGGTTGAATCTGATCTCCCTCCGCAGTCATCAACAAGCTTCAGATAGGAGAAGAAGAGCTAGAGGTTACCAGCATGTTCCAAGGAGTTAATCCCGGCAGGAGCCATCCCAAGGGAAAGATTACATCGCCGATAACGTTTGGGGGAGAACTGAACTATCGGACTGAGAAGATTATATTTGATGTGGTTGATCTCCCCCTGCCATACAATGGGATTCTGGGACGCCCGGCCCTGGCCAAGTTAATGGCAGCATCTCACTATGCTTACAACACTTTGAAGATGCTCGAGCCACTAGGGGTCATCACTATCACATCAGATGAGAAGGATGCAGTTATCCGTGTGGATAAGATGTACCGGGTTGCAGTTGCAGCAGACACAGCGGCAGCAACAGTTCCCCCCAAGGAAAGCGAAGGAAAGGGAAAGGATGGTAGAACATCCGGAAAGGAGGCCGAGAAGCGTGCCCCCCTCCGAGTGCACGACACCCGTTGACGACGTGCCGGAGTGCTCCAATAGCAAGAGATCCAAGGTTGCTGCACCCCAAGTGAAAAAAGACCCGGCATGGCTGACTGGCATTGATGGTACTTTCACTATCAGCGCCACCCTTGATGACAAATAGGAAAGCGCGCTCGTTGCCTTCCTGCAGGCGAATATCGATGTGTTTGCCTAGCAACCATCTGATATCCCCGGTGTTCCCAGGGAGGTAATCGAGCACCACCTTGTTGTCTGCCCACACGCTCGACCTGTGAAGCAGAAACTCCGGAAGCAAGCCTTGGAGAGGCAACACTTCATTGCCGAAGAGATCAAGAAACTGGAGGCTGCTGGTTTGGTCAGACGAGTACTGCACCCTACTTGGTTAGCAAACCCAGTGGTAGTCCAGAAGGCTAATGGGAAGTGGTGGCTTTACATTGATTTCACAGATCTCAACAATGCTTGTTCAAAGGATCCGTTTCCCTTGCCGCGCATCGACCAGATTTTGGATTCCACTTCAGGTTGTGACTTGCTCTCCTTTTTGGATGCATACTCTGGGTATCACCAGATCTTCATGTCCAAAGAAGATGAAGAGAAGATGTCATTCATTACACCATGTGGTACGTACTACTTTATCTGCATGCCATTTGGATTAAAGAGTGCCTGGTCAACTTTTGCAAGAGCAGTCTGGATTGGTTTTGAACGACAGTTGCATAGAAACATGGAAGCTTATATGGATGATATCGTGGTGAAGACCAAGGATAATGCCACCCTTATCCAGGATTTGGAGGAGACATTTCCCAACTTGCGCAAGATCAATTTGGTGCTCAATCCGGAGAAGTGCGTGTTTGGTATTCCCTCCGGCAAGCTGCTTGGGTTCTTCGTGTCCCGCTGGGGGATCAAAGCCAACCCCGACAAGATCAGAGCCATTGAGCAGATCCAAGCACCAAGGACAGTTAAGGATGTGAGGCGCCTAACAGGATGCATTCCACGCGCTAAGCAGATTCATCTCCAAGTCTGCCGAGTGTGCCCTGCCATTCTTTAAAATTTTGAAGAAGGCTGGGCTTGTGAAGTGGACCCCAGAAGCAGATGCGACTCGGCAAGAGTTGAAGCCTACCTTTCCTCTGTGCCCACCTTGGTTGCTCCCAAACCCCAAGAGCCATTGTTGCTATACTTGGCGGCAACCAACCAAGTGGTCAGTGCAGCCTTGGTAGCACAACGAGAAGTGGGAGATGCAGAAAGCAAGCACAACACAGCAGAATTTGAAGAGGATCGGGACAACAATGAGCACGACAACAAGAGGAACCCCAAGGGCACGGCAAGGAAGAAAGTGGTGCAGCGCCTAGTGTACTTCGTCAGCTCCTTGTTGCAGGGGGCTAGATCGAGATACTCTGGTGTGCAAAAGTTGATCTTTGGTCTCGTTATGGCCTCAAGGAAACTGCGCCAGTACTTCCAAGCCCATGAGATCACGGTTGTCACTCGTTTCCCATTGCAAAGGATACTCCGAAACCCTTTGGCTACTGGCAGAATAGTGGAGTGGGCTTTGGAGTTATCCAGCTTTGGATTGAGGTATGCGAGCACATCAACTATTCGGAGCAGGGCATTGGCAGAGTTTATTGCAGAATGGACGCCAACCCCTGATGATGAAATAATAGAGACAGCCATCCCCGGCAAGGAATCCCCCCAAGAATGGTTATGTATTTTGATGGTGCTTTTTCCCCGCAAGGTGCTGGAGCTGGCGTATCTTGTTGCCCCCTCCCGGGATCACTTGAAGTACGTTGTCCAAATGCATTTTGCCTGGGAAGAAGCCACCAACAATACATCAGAGTATGAAGGGCTCCTTGTCGGGCTGAGAATTGTAGCAGAATTGGGAATTAAGAAACTAATCATTCGAGGAGATTCACAGCTTGTGGTGAGACAAGTCAACAAAGATTACCAAAGTCCATTAATGGAGGCATCCATTGAGGAAGTGAGGAGATTGAAGGAGCACTTTGATGGGTTGCAAACAGAGCATGTACCCCGTATAGAAAATAGCATAGCTGATCACCAGTCAGAGTGTGCTGCGTAGAAGCTTCCTGTCAGATCAGGAATTTTTGTTCACTGTCTCTCTCAGCCCTCTGTATCCCCAGCAACGATGGCTCGGAAAAAGAGAAAGTTGGACTACGGTAAGCCTCTCCCGGCAGAGACCCTGCCGGAAACAACTTCTCACAGCCTACCGGACCACCCCCTCCAGCCGGGCCAATAGACCACGCGAACGAGGCTGGTGCTCCCGCAACAGAGGAGGTGCCAATAGTCCTCGTTGCCGTGCCACATGCTCTAGTTTGGGCAAGGCACATTGTCCACTTCCTCCAAACCGGAGAACTTCCCACGACCAAGATGAAACTGAAAAAGCAGCCCAGAGGGCCAGTATGTATCAGTTTGTCGACGGCACTCTGTACAGAAGGAGGCCCATCGGTATGAAATTGAAGTGCGTCTACTAAGAGGATGGAAAGGAACTGCTGGCTGAGATTCACAGAGGAATGTGCGGCTCCCACATTGGATCAAGGGCATTAGTTGGGAAAGCATTCCGGCAAGGATTCTATTGCCCCACGTCCCTCAAAGATGCAGTTGAGCTCGTCACGACATGTGAAGCCTGTCAGTTCCATTCCAAGAAAATACACCTGCCTGCTCAAGCTCATCAAACAATCCCTCTCTCATGGCCATTTTCAGTATGGGGGCTCGATATCCTCGGCCCCTTCCCCCGAGCAATCGGGGGCTTTGAATTCTTGTTCGTTGCCATCGACAAGTTTACAAAGTGGCCGGAAGTGTCTGTCCTGAGAAAGGTGACTACTTAGTGAGCTATCAAGTTCTTGAAAGAATTGGTGTGTTGTTTTGGAGTTCTGGCAAGGATCATCACCGACAACGACACCCAGTTCACGAGCCACGCCTTCATGCAATATGTTCATACCCTCAGATGCAAGACCTCATTTGCTTCCGTGGCACACCCCCGGAGCAATGGGCAAGCTGAGAGGGAAAACGCTGAAGTGCTACGTGGACTCAAGACAAGAACTTTAAATACGCTGCAGAATCACGGCAGGCGGTGGATCGAGGAGCTGCCGGTAGTTCTCTGGTCCCTCAGAACGACAACAAACTGAGCTACCGGGCAGACTCCCTTCTCCCTGGTCTACAGGGCAGAAGCAGCTATCCCCACGTAACTCATTTACGGGTCTCCTTGAGTGCTTGCCTACGCTGAAGTAGCGCAAGTAGAGCAACGACATGACGATGCTGTGCTACTCGAAGAGAACCATCTCCGGGCCGCTACGCGTATTACACGCTACCAGCAAGCCCTGCGTCGCTATCACCACCGTAGGGTTCGTGCCCGTTGTTTTGGGGAAGGTGATCTTGTCCTTAGGTGCATTCACTCCACCAAGGGTACATACAAGATGTCACCAAAGTGGTAAGGCCCTTACCGGGTGGTATGAGTCACCAGACCTGGCACAGTCCATCTGGAGATCGGAGATGGCACTCAGTTTCAAAACTCATGGAATATTGAGCATCTCCGCAAGTACTACCCGTAAGGCGCGTCTGTCGGCCCCTGCCTGGTAGCCACCCATCCGTACAGGCCTTAACTCAGCTGCATGTAACCCCTTGTACGGAGCCGGGGGTGATGACCCCGTGCAAGAGAAAATAAAGAAGCGTTGTAGGGGGGGCCCCAACTGAGATTGCATGCATGCACCATCACACCAAGATCACTGCATAAGCATTTCATGGGCATTTGCATATGCATATAGATAGGATTGCATCATGCATTCTTTCTCATCTGCTTGAAGTTAAAAGTTCCTACCGTGGACTTGGCTTCGACAAGGAGTTGAGAAGATTGCCCGGTACCGCAATCCCCCGCAAGCCAAACAGATAAGTTTAAACTCCTGTCCTTTAGTGTTCTGTAAGCTATAACTTGTGCATAAGGAACCCTCGCCACACTCTTTTGAAACTTAGGTGCTCCCATCCCAGACTCGAACGTTGCTTCGAGCTGGATGGTTGTAGTGGCCTTCGATGAAAGGGAGTTGGCGGGGGGCTGGTCCCTCAGTCTATTCCCCGGCAGATGTAGTTCTCCGGCAGAGGAAGAGGGTGCCGACAAGGTAGCTTGCCAGGAAAACTCGTTTTATTTCAATAAAGAGGCATCCCATCTCTGCATGGACATACACATGCACGGGTTCTCGGCAAAGTCTATCTTTTTCATTCAATGCTGATACAAGTACAAGCATTACATAACACAAAGATGGACTCGAGGGATTAAATTATTTGACTTAAAATTTTGCATTTGCCTACAAGTTTAAGATTGAAAAAAGATAGGTGCCCCATGATGCCTTTGCTCCTGTCCATCTCCTACATGACGAGTTCGAAGAGGCTGGAGAGGGGGCACTGCTGGACCCGACGCCTCCCGAGGATCAGGATGGGGCCGTCTCCCAGCTAGGAAGAAGGAACTAGAGGGAAGGTATGGACGGTGGCGCTGCCGAAAGCTTCAAGCAGGAGCTGCGGAGTCACCGGCAAACATGACTCGTTGGAACGCTCGCCCCCGTTCTTGACGCGTCATGGGTTGCCGCCGCCCTCAGCGCCACCATCATCCGAAGCCCCTTTGGCAGCAAGGGGCTAAGATACCATGCTCATCGAGCAATTCTCCAGAGAGCATGGTCGTCCCTAGAAGCCCTGGCATTAGAAGACACTGCACGTCCCAGAGACGCGTGCGAAGAGAAAAGCTCCCCCACGCAACGAGAGGGCGACGCCTAGGAAGAGTTGGGTTCGCCCCTACCGGCGGCGAGTCCCCTATATAGCTCCTCTCCGACGCGGTGAATGGAAGGAAAACAGGGAGCAATTGACTACCAGACACATGATTCACCCCGAGCCTCGGTGTGGTGTCGTTCGCATCCCCGCCCACTAGAGCCAAAATTAAGGGCGGCCCAGTGGAAGGCACGCCAGAGTCACCATCTCCAGCATTGTCGCCGCACCGTCTGAGTCTCTCTTTTAAATCCAGGAGAAACTTCAAGCTGGAGCCCAGGGCTAGCCCCAGGCTCTATTCTTCGACATAACCAGCAAAGGCAGAAGACATGAGAGGAAGACTGCAAAGGTGGATGGCCTTGCCCTCCTCCACTCCTCCCTTTTATAGGCAGGGCGAGGAGGAGAACTGCTCCATCAATGGGCGGCCACCGCTCCTCCACCAATTCAAGATGGTCGGGCCCTCACCATAAATCTCTCCCACGCCACGCGCCTCTGTTACCTACCCCGCGCGATGCATGCCGCATACGTGGCTAAGGATAAGGGCGTGGTGGGAAGAGTAAATTGGCAGTTTCTACCCCGTGAGTTAAAGTCATTCATGGGTCAATATAGGAGCGGCTTCACCACTGTTGCCTTTACGCAACGCGCAGGGAAAATGGAAACTGGCCAGGATTCAAGACTCATGAAGAAACGTAAAGAGGACCTCAAGAGAGCGGCCTCTTCAGCAATCCTACCTGTGCACTTATTAGGCCCTACCCCGACGACGCTCAGTAGCGCGATTGGGCTAGGCCCCGGGCTTTCTATCGGTGCAACAAACCCTGGGTCTATTGCCCATACTATGCACAGGCGCAAGAACAAGATTGAAGCACCTGCCCAAGTCAGAGTATAAGAAACCAAAATATTCAGAGTACCAGCTCAGACTAGAGAGACCATGGCCAAGCCAGAGGACCAAGACATCACCAAGAGAAGGGCCTCCCTTGCCGGGCAGGCGAGCCTGGCAAGGGGTGTGGCCACCCCTGGGAGCAGATCGCAGAAAACCCCGGCAAAGCCTGTCGGGGGCTCACGGAGGCCAACCCGCCTCACCAAGCACTCAAGCACGACCCACGTCGTCAATCAATGTAGTGTCAAGCCGAAAGATGATTAAGTGGCAGCCATTAGCCACATGGCAGCCAGTTCCTACAAGAAGAACCCGCAGATGACACCCGTCCTGTGACGTGTCAAGAAGACATGTGCGAAGCTGGCGATATAGCCCGGCAAGCCTTGTCGGGCAGCCATTGAAGTGACACTAAGCAATGCATTTAATGCACCCTGTCAGCCCGCAGAGTTAGGTATGATAGCACTGTTTGCTATCATGTTAGTGCATAATGACTACTTTGCCACTGTGGTCGCCCCTTGATCTATAAAAGGAGGCCCATGGCAACCGTAGAAAAGGTTGGAAAATAGAGAAACCCACACCATCGTACGCGCATAGTCAAGACTGCCCAAATGCAACCCTTGCCGGGCGAGTGTACTATGCTCCACCACCACCATTCCATCATCAATCCACCAAAGCAAGAGTAGGGTCTTACGCTTCGTGGTGGCCCAAACCTGGGTAAATTGCTTGTGTGCTCCCCTCCGTGCTGCCGTGCGCTGGTCTGCTCTTTGTGCAACACGACGTCCCCCTCCCGAACCAGCAAGGGGCCTCCTGGCCCCATAGGTGGCCGCGGATATTCCACGACACTAACCTTGGTCAAATCGGTACTGGCAGTAAGACCTATTCACCACCTACTGATAATGGATGCGCCACAATGGGTATTCGACGATATTAATGGATGGTTAAGATCCGTCTTCTGGGCGCAAAAGTAAAAGTGCAATGGAGGGCAGTGCCTCATGGCATGGAACTCGATATGTCGCCTCATAGCATACGGAGGACTAGAAGTTAAGAACTTGCAGCTTCAAGCCCTATCTCTCCGGGTCCGATGGGAATGGCTAAGACGAACATATTCAGAGAGGTCTTGGCAAGGTTTAGTAGTAATGGTGGAGAATGACGTGACGGCGGTATTCAACAGCTTGGTTACGATCACATCGGGGAGCGAAGTAGGGTGTTTTTCTGGCGTGATCGTTGGCTCAACGGGTTATCGGCTGAGGATGCGACACCAACGCTCCTACCTATCGTCCTGATACGGACACAAAACAAGCACACGGTGATGGAAGCGATGACTGATAACAGATGGGAGTCCATTGTACAGGGAGACCTTAACTTCACATCACATATGCAGTTGTTTCTTCTACGGGCGACAGTTACACAAGTGCCAAGGAACTAGAATACATAGGATGAATTACTTTGGCCATGCACTGCGTTTAGAAGCTACACAACAAAATATACCTATGAAAGACATTGCCAAGGTCTGATCAAACCCCCCGGCTAATTGCATTTGAAGGTGTTGGGCACCTCTGAAGTGCAAAATTTTCGTCTGGCAGGACGTGCAGTACCGCATCTGGACGAACGACTAGTGTGCGTGACATCGTCTGCAAGATGAATCATATGCCTTTCTACACCTGCCTTCAAGATGAAGATAACATGGAACATATCCTTGTGTAATGCCCATAGCCCCATACACATGGGAGGTGTTGCGCCAGATCATGAAATGATATAGACTGAATGTGGTGATGCCCATTAATCAGATACCTTTATGGGGTGGTGGTCACGATCCAGGGAACTTTTCCTGGAGACAGATCGGAAAGGATTTGACTCATTGGTGGTTCTAACGGTGTGGTCCCTATGGAAACAACGAAAATCAAGGGTATCTGGGAGAGTGGAGCAGCAAGTCAACCCTCCTCAACTAGCCTTGCAGATCACCGAGGATATACAAAGCTGGAAACTGGCGGTGCTGGAGGTTTAGATCTTTTTGTGACAGGGTTGCCTTAGATAGTTGTCTGGGTGTGGTATTTCGGAGCCTTTGTTCACAACGTGCTCCAGATTCTTGTAAATATTTTGCTCTTCTATAAAAATATGGCACGTCATTGGCGTACTCTCGGAAAAAACACTTCCTCTTCATTCTTCTTGACTGCTGTCATTATCTCTCGGACGCCACACACAACAATTGCTTCAACTCTGCAATGTTTTTAGGGGTCAACTCCAGCACGCAATCTCCTCGATAGCTTTAGCATTCTTCTATGTTGTTGCGCAGATAATCATCAGATGAGTTTATAAAAAACTCCTCAATATTGCATGAACCATATCTCTTTGTGTGCAGTGGCAAACACATTAGTCTGTCACTGCTTCATCGAACAATATCCAAAAAACTCAAGGGGCACTGAATTGCACCAACAATTTTCCTTCTATATTTTAAGAACACGCAAACCCACACATATTCCATCCACATCAAACACCCGAGGTTGGGAGAACAAAAAACTCCTTTTAGTGAAATTCATAGCCCACTATTCTCGAGCGACCTCACAAACGCTCACATTCCAATCATATTTCCTTGCACTAAAATTTTATTTTACGACATCTGACATTACACAAAATCTATGGAAGGACATAGTTTGATCAATTTTCCAGCACAAATAGCATTTCTTGGAATATAAGAGCAATTTTCTATTAATTTTAGTCAGAAAAGCATCAGATAAAACACAAAAAAAATACTAGACTTGGTAATTGGACCATAAGTAGTGCTGAACAAACTCGGCATGCAAATCAGGGGATAAGAAAAATATAGCACGGTCTTTTCTATTGCCATCAGTAAGACACTAAAAGCAACCCCTGGCAGTAGGGATACAAATACATACAAAGCATATGAAGAAGAAGCGTCATTGGAAAACAACATGAATGCCCCACAAAACACATTACCGTCTCTCTCCCATGGATGCTCCCGAGGGAGATGGTTCCAGAGGTATGCTAGCTCTTTCTCATGGTGCATGTCAAGAAGCAGGATGGAATTATCTAGAGGCAGTGAAAACTCTAGAATGTAATGGGCGATTATGTGTGGTGTGTATTTTTTAGGCTAGGGGTGATCTTAATATAGCTTTAGACGATGATCACTTAGTTTCATCCATTCCAACTTCTATCATGCTAAAAAAATATAAACTGCATAGGTCCTAGCATGGCTCGACTTGTTCACGAAACATGACACACATGTTTGCACGAGGCAAGCCGAGCATCAGAGGTGGAGCGTGCCCCCTTCTCAAGTTTCTAGTGATGTATAGAAGATGAATCCTTTTATATTGGTCTAACTCACCCTCCACTAAGGGTGCGGGACTAAAGTTTCACACCTAGTGTCACGCAGGAATGGGCTAATTGGGTCTCTATGATTTATTTCAGAAATTATATGATTTATTTAATGGGCCTAGCCCATATAATTCTCACATTTTCTACATCCACAAAATGGAGTTCTATAATCCTAATGTTACAGGGTCCTCATTATAAAAGCTTTAAATCATCCACCCTGGATTCGCCTTCAATGCAATTTATGTTTAGCTTTTGGAAATGGACATGGTAACAACGGCAATGTTTTATTTACAAAGAAAAAGGAATGTGATTAATTTTATTTTGTTTTTAGCAAGAAACAGAAACCGCTTGAGTTGTCAATGGATCGATAAAGAGCAAAGCTGGCCGTGCACCATTTACATGCTATACTTGGAACCAAGTTATTGTCAAGTAATATGGTACCAAAAACATTATCGGTGTATTGTACTCTACATACAACTGTTTCTGCACGGGGTCCGTATAGGTACCAGCTACTAGTTTGAGATTTCTTGAATTTTTTATGAAACACACGAACAAACTCGTGCGTATTTTGCAGATACAAGAAACGAGAAGCATCTTTGTATTTTTAGGGAAAAAAGTTAAAAACAGAAACCGCTTGACCGGGTGATTTGTTAGACTTTCTAAAATAATAGAACTAGAGGGAGCACAACTGGCCATACGACGTTTACAAGCTATACTTGTGAAAAAGTTAATTTTTAGTCAAATGGTATCAAAGAATAATGATGGTTTGGTGTATCGTGGTGTACATACAAGTGTACATACAACTGTGTATGCACGTGATCGACCAGGACACGAGTAATAACTAATATGTTCATTTTTCATTTGTATTTTTCCTTCTGAAACACACAAACTCATGCGTATTTCTATTTAGATGCTTGTGCTTTTGGAGTAGAAAAAAAATGAAAACCGTTGACCGCGTGAATGACTAAATAGCCGAATAGATCAAGAGGAAGCATAACTAGCCATGCTCGTTTACATGCTATACATGGTACAAAGTTATTTTCGGTATAGGTACCAGCCCGTATGTTACTACATGCATAGTTTTTATCGTGATCACACACGCGGTACACGGCAAATAGCTGGCACACAAGTGTCGCCACCCTGCCGCGCCTTTGCTCGCCCCATGGGCCCATCCACAACTTTTGACCGTGCAGAGACAGCGGCCAACCTCTCCCCTCCGGTCCTCTCCTCACCCTCCCACGCGCCTATAAAACCCCCAACACCCTGCCCGACCTGAAGCGCACACAAACGCGAAACCCCAAGCGCAAAGAAAACTCATACTTTCCTAGCTAGTCATGGGGAGCGTCGAGCACCACGACGATGCCACCACCGGCCTCTCCCTTTCCCCTCCCCGTCCGTCGGCGCCTCTCTCCCCACCGATATCCCCCAACCCGACGGCGGTGGCGGCGCTGGCGAACGCGCGCTGGGTGCCCACTAGGGAGCAGATCGCGGTGCTGGAGGGGCTGTACCGCCAGGGGATGCGCACCCCCACCACCGAGGAGGTACATCAGGTGACGGCGCGGCTGCAGGAGCACGGCCCCATAGAGGGCAAGAACGTCTTCTATTGGTTCCAGAACCGGCTGTGCCAGAAGCAGAAGCAGCAGAGATCCGACTACTTCGGCAGGCAGTTCCGCCGTCCCCAGCCGCTGCCCACGCTCCGCAGGACCCCCGGCCACCCCTTCTCCTCGGTCCAGCTGCAGGCGCCACCGGCGCCGAACACTCCTGCATGCAACAGAGAAGGTACGGCCGCACATAAACCCTCTCCATCACCGTGTTCAGCACGCCATTTAATTAAATCTTCTTTTGGCAATTGGCCTGCATGCCTTGATTGATTAGTTTCCGAATGCGCCTATGCGTTTCTTGGCTGGCTTTAGTTCGGGGTCTTGGTGGAAAAGGTATGCATCTACGACTTTCCATTTGCAACCCCGCGGGCAGCGGCTAGCTTTAATGCGTCCGGTGGTCAAAGCTTTCTATAGGCGTCGTTTTAGCCAGCGGCATGGCACGGTAGCTGTGCAATCTGTCGTCTGTTTTTGCGCTGCTCTTCTTGCTCACGATCTACGCGCATGCATGAACATGTCCCTGTGTGTGTAATGTGTTTGCTGCTTCTTTTCCACGGTAGTATCGCAGTTATATGGTCACTCCGCGGGCATGCATGAACGTGCACGTGTCGTTTCTTGTCTTGCGCCTGTAGTGTAGTCAAACCCTTGAAGTTATATGGTCACTCCGTGGGCCTTTGCTGCTGCTACCCTTTTCTAGGTCTTTTAATCTTACTCTACGTGCATGCCCCAGGTTGGAAGGAGATTAAGGGCGAGTTTTGGACTGTTTCGGTGGCTAGGTCTCTGAGACTTACATCTAAAAATAGAAATTTACACGTATCTTAATACAAGATCTCACGAATATAGCATCGACCGAGACTTCAGTTTAGCAAGACTGTTTCCTTAACTCCTCGTGATACCAGAGCAACCAGCAGACATCAGCCAGTGGGAGAGTTGTGGACTATTCCGTCACAGAGCAATACATAACAAGCCTTAACTATCATGTTCCTAGCCACTCCGAAGCGGCCAGACCTCCGAGAAATGCCTCGGCCTGCCATCCCATAATGTAGGAATACGAAAACAATTTTGTGGGCCTGAAAATGGCATGACGCGTGTCAGCCGATCCAGCAGCGAGTAGTGTGTTTACCATTTTTTAACTTGATTAAAATGAACTGAAATAATTTATATTGCTTCTGATTCGCCCATTTCATTGTGTTTCATGCCAACTTTGTTCGTTATCAGATATGGCTGTAATTCTATGTGATTCCGCTTCTGATATTTTGCTTAACCTTGAGCAAAATACTAGAAAGCGCACAAAGGATACCCTTAATTCAAAATATGCCCTAAAGTTATGGTTGTACTAATATGTTTTCTGTTGGATCCATGTTTCTTTTTCTTGCAGGGACGTACATGCAGCAGCCATGTTACATGGCAGGGTCAGCGGCACAAGCCTCGGTGAATGCAGCCTACTACTCACAGATGCAGCCGTCGCTAGTGTACCCAAATGTAGAGACGATGGCGCATGGCAACATCCAGGCAGAGGCACAGGCCGCCATGTACTTCCAGGCAGCAGCATCGAACAACTCCAACACTCAACAACCGCATGCGGTCCAGTTCCCTTCGGCCGACGGCAACTATGGAACTCCTGACACATACTACCGTCGTCCCATGCTTCTAAATCTATTCCCGCAATACCCCACCTTCGCGAATCGCGAGAAGACCCGCCACACTGCGAGCGACGTCTCCCCAGGGCCGTCCACCTCAAGGTCATTCTCTTTGGAGGCAGAGAGCCCTGAGATCCCCAGCGGAGATGGATCAAGATCGTTCTATGACTTCTTTGGTGAAGGCCACTGAACAACCCACATGAATGTTGATATGCCCGACATGAAAACCATCTAGGGTAACTCTCGATCTCATGACCATGCGATTGAGTGGATGTACCGATTTCCCTTTTGGGGATATTTGTTATCATTGTTTGTTTAATTATTCAATTAGTCAGAAAATGTATTTCTTCATAAACTTGAGGCGGGCAGCAGAAACATGTTGTTAAATTTCATTGAATTAATCCAATTGATTTCTCATTGCAAGGTGCATGTTCCATTTTAGCTTTAACCTAGACATGGGCGTGAAACAACTACCCAAGGTTCCCAAAAGAATTCGGGCATCACCCCTTTTCATTGGATGGAATTAACCGTCCTACATCGGCGTGTCCTGACCTAGCGAGAAATTCCGTCCATATTGTAGGAAGACGAAAAATTTCTTGTGGGCCTAACAATGGAATGACGCATGCCATCCAATCCAACAGCGAGTAGTTTGTGTTTGTACCATTTTTGATTTATCAACTTGATTAACTTGACCATGATCGATTTATACTGCTCCTGTTTATTTGAGTTTCAACGAAACCAGCTGTATGTATTATCAAGAGAAATCTTTTTGGATATCCAGCGTAAGTTTATGTGCTTTCTACTTCTCGATATTTTGCTTGACGTTGAGTAAAATACGGGAAACACAAAAAAGAAACCCTAGTTCGAAACATGCCCTAAAATTATGGTTATATTAACATATTTTTCTTTGGATCCATATTCATTTTTCTTGCAGTGATGTACATGCAGCAGTCATGCTACATGTCAGGGCGAGCAACGGAGGCCGTAGCTAATGCAACCTACTACTCACAGATGCAGCCACCGATAATGTATCCAAGTGTGGAGATGATGGCACATGGCAATGTACAAGCACAGGCGCAGGCCGCCATGTACTACCAGACAACATCTTCAAACAACTCCAACACACAACACATGTGCGTGCTTCAGTTGCCCCGGCCGCGGGCAGCTACTGGGCGCCTGCTGCCTACGCCCATCGCCCCGTGCTTCTGAATCTGTTTCCATAGTACCCAACCTTTGCAAATCGCAAGCAGACCCGCCATGTGGGGAGTGTTGGCTGCGCGAGGCCATTAACCTCAGGGTCAATCTCATGGGAAATAGAGAGTCCCAGGATCTCCAACAGACACATCATTGTCGATCCATGAGTTCTTTAGTGAAGGCAGTGAAGGTGACGCATGATTGCTGATATGCTCGACAAGTACTTTGTCAGTCTCATGGACAAGCCATTGAGTACATGTACCAATTTTCTTTCATGGAATATTTATTTGCATTGTTGGTTTACTTAGGTAATTAGGAGTAAAATGTGTATTGCTTCATAAACTTGAAGCGTGCGTCAGAAACCTTATTAAATTTCATTGAGTTAATCTAGTTAATTTTTTTATTGCAAGGTGCATGTTCTATTTTGGGTTCAGCTTGTTTCATCGTATCATTCATCTAACCATGGGCGTGAAACAGTTGCCAATCTTCTCAATAAATTTTAGGTATCACCCCCTTTCCATAAGAAAATAATTTCCCTTTTTCTTTTAAAGGCCTATTTGAAATGATTGTAAGTTCTGAATGTCTATCGACATTTTGTTCTCACTTGAGATAAAAATACATATGGGTACACACAAACTATAACCGCTCTAAACATCCTCTTAGAGAAACTTGGAGGTATATATAATTTTCTTTTCTTGTGACAAAAAGAGGTATATTGTTTGATTAGTTGTTTAAGTCACAAAGTGTGAAGCACACACAAAGGTATCATGTGTAAACATTGTAGACGAGATAAGTTCGCTTAAGTCACAAAGTGTGAAGCACACACAAAGTATCATGCTCAATCTCACACTACTATTTTACCCAACATACCTAAGGTTTTAGGATGTTACTCTCACATACAAAATTTCACAAATTTGACAACCTGAGCTTAACTTGTCAAAACTTTTCCCAACTATATATGATCTTCTAATATAAAAATTACAAGCCCAAGATTGTTGACTAAATATTTCTTTTTTATTTTTCAAAATAATACCCATTTTAAACCCCTTTGTGAAGAAGCACCTTTTTAGACAAAAAAATTTGTGAAGAAAATTATAGTAGTGTCTTATGTTCATGTGTATTCCAAATATGCTAAAACATGAGTTGCTCCAGCACAATTTTTTATTTCGGAAATTCCCTTAAGTTTTTGTCAGAAGCTTAACAAAAAATATTTTTGGTATCTAACCTTTGAGTTTTGACCCCAAACTTTGTGTAGTCTCTACACCTCATTCAAAAGCCACCCTATTTCAGCCCCAAGGATTTCCATTTGATACCCATACTCTATTTCTTCAAATCTAGGCAATAGGAAATTTGCACCATGTTATTGAAGTGCCATTTCATATGAAATCTTCCCAGATCCTACAAAACACCTAGGGACACGACCATACCAAACTGTAGCCCCAACATCGACCGCTAGGCTCAAAACCATGTCTATGACGACTATCGGTACTAAAACCGGCTGATCATAGGTAGCGGGTCCCGACCAATGGATCTGGGAAAGATGGGTAATATGTGACAAGGGAGACGATGTTTATCCAGGTTTAGGCCCTCTCAAAGAGGAAAAACCATATGTCCTACGTTGATTATATTGACGTGATGGAGTATCGAGTATAACATGATCTACCTTGAGATTGTATGTTGCGTTCTAAACTCTAAGGTTGGTAACTGTGCCTCTACGGACTAAATCCCTTAGCTTATATAGGCATCGGGTGTATCCACGGTTACATATGGTCGGTGCCAACTAGGAATAAATACATCTGATACGTCTCCAACGTATCTATAATTTTTTATTGTTCCATGCTATTATATTATCTGTTTTGGATGTTTAATGGGCTTTAATATACACTTTTATATGATTTTTGGGACTAACCTATTAACCCAGAGCCCAGTGCCAGTTTATGTTTTTCCTTGTTTTTGAGTATCGCAAAAAAGGAATACCAAACGGAGTCCAGTTGACCTGAAATTGTCCGGAGGTTGTTTTTGGACGAGAAGAAGCCCACGGAGTACCGGAGATGGACCAAAAGAGTCTCGAGGCCACCACGAGGGTGGGGGCGCGCCCTACCCCCCTGGGCGTGCCCCCCTATCTCGTGGCCGCCTCGGGGACCCCCCTGACTTGTTCTCGACTCCAACACCTCTTATATATACCCAAACTTCTAGAACATAACCTAGATCTGGAGTTTCGCCGCAGCAAGCCTCTGTAGCCACCAAAAACAAATCGGGACCCTGTTCCGGCACCCTGGCGGAGGGGGGATCCATCACCGGTGGCTATCTTCATCATTCCAGCACTCTCCATGATGAGGAGGGAGTAGTTCACCCTCGAGGCTGAGGGTATGTACCAATAGCTATGTGTTTGATCTCTCTCTCTCTCTCTCATGTTCTTGATATGGCACGATCTTGATATATCGCGAGCTTTGCTACTATAGTTGGATCTTATGATGTTTCTCCCCCTCTACCTTGTAATGGATTGAGTTTTCCCTATGAAGTTATCTTATCGGATTGAGTCTTTAAGGATTTGAGAACACTTGATGTAAGTCTTGCGTGGGATACCCGTGGTGACAATGGGGTATTCTATTGATTCACTTGATGTATGTTTTGGTGATCAACTTACGGGTTCTGTGACCTTGGGAATCTATGCATAGGGGTTGGCACACATTTTCGTCTTGACTCTCCAGTAGAAACTTTGGGGCACTCTTTGAAGTTCTTTGTGTTGGTTTGAATAGATGAATCTGAGATTGTGTGATGCATATCATATAATCATGACCATGGATACTTGAAGTGACAATGGAGTATCTAGGTGACATTAGGGTTTTGGTTGATTTGTGTCTTAAGGTGTTATTCTAGTACGAACTCTAGGATAGATCGAACAGAAAGAATAGCTTTGTGTTATTTTACTACGGACTCTTGAACAGATCGATCAGAAAGAATAACTTTGAGGTGGTTTCGTATCCTACAATAATCTCTTCGTTTGTTCACCGCTATTAGTGACTTTGGAGTGACTCTTTGTTGCATGTTGAGGGATAGTTATATGATCCAGTTATGTTATTATTGTTGAGAGAACTTGCACTAGTGAAAGTATGAAGCCTAGGCCTTGTTTCAAAGCATTTCAATACCGTTTATGCTCACTTTTATCATTAGTTACCTTGCTGTTTTTATATTTTCATATTACAAAAACCAATATCTACTATCCATATTGCACTTGTATCACCATCTCTTCTCCGAACTAGTGCACCTATAAAATTTACCATTGTATTGGGTGTGTTGGGGACACAAGAGACTCTTTGTTATTTGGTTGCAGGGTTGTTTGAGAGAGACCGTCTTCATCCTACGCCTCCCACAGATTGATAAACCTTAGGTCATGCACTTGAGGGAAATTTTCTACTATCCTACAAACCTCTAGACTTGGAGGCCCAACAACATCTACAAGAAGAAGGTTGCATAATAGACATCAAGCTCATTTATGGCGCCGTTGCCGAGGAGATCTACGCACAAGTTATATACCAAGTAACCATCAAAAACTCTTATCCCTCGCATTACATTATTTGCCATTTGCCTCTCGTTTTCCTCACCCTCACTTCACTTTTGCCGTTTTATTCGACCTTTTTCCGTTCGCCTCTTTTCACTTGCTTCTTGTTTGCTTGTGTGTTCGATTGCTTGTTCGTCACTACGGCCCAAGACAATACTAAATTGTGTGAATTTTCCAATACCAACAATAATGATTTTATTAGCACTCTGATTTCTCCTATTACCGATGCTGAATCTTGTGAAATCAATGCTGCTCTGTTAAACCTTGTTATAAAAGATCAATTTTCTGGCCTTCCTAGTGAAGATGCCGCTACCCATCTAAAAAACTTTGTTGATTTGTGCGATATGCAAAAGAAGAGAGATGTGGATAATGATATTGTTAAATTGAAGCTATTTCCATTTTTGCTTAGAGATCGTGCTAAAACTTGGTTCTCTTCTTTGCCTAGAAATAGTATTGATTCATGCAATAAGTGCAAAGATGCCTTTATCTCTAAGTATTTTCCTCCCGCTAAGATTATCTCTCTTAGAAACGATATTATGAATTTTAAGCAACTTGATCATGAGCATGATGCACAAGCTTGGGAGAGAATGAAATTAATGATACGTAATTGCCCTACACATAGTTTGAACTTATGGATGACTATACAAAACTTTTATGCTGGATTGAATTTTGCTTCTAGAAATCTTTTAGATTCGGCCAGGGAGGCACTTTCATGGAAATCACTTTAGGAGAAGCTACTAAACACCTACATAATATTATGGTTAATTACTCGCAATGGCACACCGAAAGATCTACTAGTAAAATGGTCCATGCGATTGAAGAGATTAGTGTTTTGAGTGGACAGATGGATGAACTTATGAAATTATTTGCTAATAAGAGTGTTTCTTCTGATCCTAGTGATATGCCTTTGTCCACGTTGATTGAGAATAATAATGAATCTTTGGATGTGAATTTTGTTGGTAGGAACAATTTTGGTAACAACGCTTATAGAGGAAATTTTAATTCTAGGCCGTTCCCTAGTAATTCCTCTAATAATTATGGTAATTCCTACAATAACTCTTATGGAAATTTTAATAAGATGCCCTCTGATTTTGAGACTAGTGTTAAAGAATTTATGAATTCGCAAAAGAATTTCAATGCTTTGCTTGAAGAAAAATTGCTTAAGATTGATGAGTTGGCTAGGAACGTGGATAGAATTTCTCTTGATGTTGATTCTTTGAAACTTAGACCTATTCCACCTAAGCATGATATCAATGAGTCTCCCAAAGCCATGAGAATTTCCATTGATGAGTGCAAAGAAAGAACCGGTAGGATGCGTGCTAAAAGAGATTGCTTTATGAAAGCGTGTTCTTCTAGTTTTCATGATAATAAAGATGAAGATCTAAAAGTAATTGATGTGTATCCTATTAAATCCTTGTTTACTAATATGAATCTTGATAAATATGGGACTGGAGATGAGTCAACTTTAGTTAAAAGGCGTCCCAATGATTCAGAGTTTTTAGATCTTAATGCTAAAACTATTAAAAGTGGGATTGAAGAGGTCAAAACTTTACATAGCAATGAACCCACTATTTTGGATTTCAAGGGATTTAATTATGACAATTGCTCTTTGATAGATTGTATTTCCTTGTTGCAATTCCTGCTAAATTCTCCTCATGCTTATAGTCAAAATAAAGCCTTTACCAAACACATCGTTGATGCTTTAATGCAATCTTATGAAGAAAAACTTGAATTAGAAGTTTCTATCCCTAGAAAACTTTATGATGAGTGGGAACCTACTATTAAAATTAATATTAAAGATCATGAATGTTATGCTTTGTGTGATTTGGGTGCCAATGTTTCCACAATTCCAAAAACTTTGTGTCATATGTTAGGTTTCCATGAACTTGATGATTGTTCTTTAAATTTGCATCTTGCTGATTCTACCATTAAGAAACCTATGGGAAGGATTAATGATGTTCTTATTGTTGCAAATAGGAATTACGTGCCCGTGGATTTCATCGTTCTTGATATAGATTGCAATCCTACATGTTCTAATATTCTTGGTAGACCTTTCCTTAGAACGATTGGTGCAATTATCGATATGAAGGAAGGAAATATTAGATTCCGATTTCCATTAAGGAAAGGCATGGAAAAATTTCCTAGAAATAAAATCAAATTATCTTATGAATCTATTATGAGAGCCACTTATGGATTGCCTACCAAAGATGGCAATACCTAGATCTATTCTTGTATCGTGCCTAGCTAGGGCCTTTAAACGATAGCGCTTGTTGGGAGGCAACCCAATTTTATTTTCTTAGCGTTTACTTCTGTTTAGTAATAAATAATTCATCTAGCTTCTGGTTAGATGTGTTTTTGTGTTTTATTAGTGTTTGTGCCAAGTAGAACCTTTGGGAAGACTTGGGTGAAGTCTTTGCGATCTTGATGTAAAAAACAGAAACTTTTGCGCTCACGAGATTTGCTGCCATTTTTTTACTGGAGAGTGATTTTGAGTTGATTCTTTTTGACGATGATTAACAGACAAATTCCTCACGTCCACAAATTTATTTTCAAATTTTTAGAGTTACAGAAGTATTCGAAAGTTACAGATTGCTATAGATTGTTCTGTTTTTGATAGATTCTGTTTTTCGTGTGTTGTTTGCTTATTTTGATGAATCTATGAGTAGTATTAGGGGGTATGAACTTTAGAGAAGTTGGAATACAGTACATATTACACCAATATGAATTTAGAATGAGTTAACAACAGTACGTAAGTGGTGGTTTTATTTTCTTATACTAACGGAGCTTATGAGTTTTTTGTTGAGTTTTGTGTTGTGAAGTTTTCAAGTTTTGGGTAAAGATTCGGTGGACTATGGAATAAGGAGTGGCAAGAGCCTAAGCTTGGGGATGCCCAAGGCACCCAAAGTTAATATTCAAGGACAACTAAGAGCCTAAGCTTGGGGATGCCCCATTAAGGCATCCCCTCTTTCGTCTTCATCTATCGGTAACTTTACTTGAGGCTATATTTTTATTCACCATATGATATGTGTTTTGATTGGAGCATCATTTTGTTTTGTTTTGTTTTGTTTTGCTTGCAGTTTGAATAATATCCCAAGATCTTAAATTCTTAAATGTTATAGAGTCTTCACATAGTTACATAATTATTCAACTACTCATTGATCTTCACTTATATCTTTTGGAGTAGTTTGTCGTTTGCTCTAGTGCTTCACTTATATCCTTTTAGAGCACGGCGGTGGTTTTATTTTGAAGAAATAGATGAACTATCATGCTTCACTTATATTATTTTGAGAGTCTTTTAGAACAGCATGGTAATTTTCTTAGGTTATGAAATTAGTCCTAATATGATAGGCATCCAAGATGGGTATAATAAAATCTTTCATATAAAGTGCATTGAATACTATGAGAAGTTTGATACTTGATGATCGTTTTGAGATATGAGGATGGTGATATTACAGTCATGCTAGTAGAGTAGTTGTTAATTTGAGAAATACTTGTGTTGAGGTTTGCAAGTCCCGTAGCATGCACGCATGGTAACCGTTGTGTAACAAATTTGAAGCATGAGGTATTTCTTTGATTGTCTTCCTTTGTGTGGTGGTCGGGGTCGCGCGATGGTTAACTCCTACCAACCCTTCCCCTAGGAGCATGCGTGTAGTACTTTGTTTTGATGACTTGTAGATTTTTGCAATAAGTATGTGAGTTCTTTATGACTAATGTTGAGTCCATGGATTATACACACTCTCACCCTTCCGCCATTGCTAGCCTCTCTTGTGCCGCGCAACTTTCGCCGGTACCATACACCCACCACATACCTTCCTCAAAACAGCCACCATACCTACCTATCATGGCATTTCCATAGCCATTCCGAGATATATTGCCATGCAACTTTCCGCCGTTCTATTTATTATGACACGCTTCATCATTGTTATATTGCCATGCATGATCATGTAGTTGACATCGTATTTGTGGCAAAGCCACCATGCATAATTTTTCATACATGTCACTCTTGATTCATTGCACATCCCGGTACACCACCAGAGGCATTCATATAGAGTCATATATTGTTCTAGTATCATGTTGTAATCTTTAAATTGTAAATAAATAGAAGTGTGATGATCATCATTATTAGAGCAATGTCCCTAAAAAAGGCCAAATAAAAAAGGGCCAAAAAAAGAGAAAGGCCAAAAAAAGGGGAGGCCCAAAAAAAAGAGAAAATGGACAATGCTACTATCTTTTTTCCACACTTGTGCTTCAAAATAGCACCATGGTCTTCATGATAGAGAGTCTCTTGTATTGTCACTTTCATATACTAGTGGGAATTTTCATTAGAGAACTTGGCCTGTATATTCCAACAATGGGCTTCCTCAAATGCCCTAGGTCTTCGTGAGCAAGCAAGTTGGATGCACACCCACTTAGTATCGTTTGTTGAGCTTTCATACATTTATAGCTCTAGTGCATCCGTTGCATGGCAATCCCTACTCACTCACATTGATATCTATTGATGGGCATCTCCATAGCCCATTAATACACCTAGTCGATGTGACACCATCTTCCTCCTTTTTGTCTTCTCCACAACTGCTACTTCTCGATCTTGCGTTGTATTCCCTCGAAGAGGAAAGGGTGATGCAGCACAGTGGCGTAAGTATTTCCCTCAGTTTTTGAGAACCAAGGTATCAATCCAGTAGGAGACCATGCGCAAGTCCCTCACACATGCACAAACAAATAAGAACCTCGTATCCAATGCAATAAGGGGTTGTCAATCCCTTCACGGTCACTTACGAGAGTGAGATCTGATAGATATGATAGGATAGTATTTTTGGTATTTTTGGTATAAGAACAGAAAGTAAAGAAAGAAAATAAGCAACGGCAACAGAAATTGAAGGGAAAATAATATGTAAAGATAGACCCGGGGGCCATAGGTTTCACTTGTGGCTTCTCTCATGATAGCAAATGTCTACGGTGGGTGAACAAATTACTGTCGAGCAATTGATAGAAAAGCGCATAGTTATGAGAATATATAGGCATGATCATTATATCTAGGCATCACCTCCGTAACAAGTAGACCGAAATGATTCTGCATCTACTACTATTACTCCACACATCGACCGCTATCCAGCATGCATCTAGAGTATTAAGTTCATAAGAACAGAGTAACGCCTTAAACAAGATGACATGATGTAGAGGGATAAACTCAAGCAATATGATATAAACCCCATCTTTTTATCCTCGATGGCAACAATACAATACGTGCCTTGTTGCCCCTACTGTCACTGGGAAAGGACACCGCAAGATTGAACACAAAGCCAAGCACTTCTCCCATTGCTAGAACTATAGATCTAGTAGGCCAAACCAAACCAATAATTCGAAGAGACTTGCAAGGATATTATAATCATACATAAAAGATTTCAGAAAAGAATCAAATATTGTTCATAGATAATCTTGATCATAAACCCACAATTCATCGGATCTCGACAAACACACCACAACAAGATTACATCGAATAGATCTCTTCGAAGATCGAGGAGAACTTTGTATTGAAATCCAAAGAGAGAGAAGAAGCCATCTAGCTAATAACTATGGACCCGAAGGTTTGTGGTAAACTACTCACAACTCATCGGTGAGGCTATGGTGTTGATGTAGAAGCACTTCGTGATCGATCCCCCCTCCGGCGGAGCTCCGGAACAGGCCCCAAGATGGGATCTCGCGGGAACAGAAGGTTGTGGCGGTGGAATTAGGGTTTTCTCTGTTGCCTTGATGTTTTCAGGGTACAAGGATATATATATAGGAGGAAGAGGGGCACCGGGGGAGCCAGAGGGGGCCCACCAGGGTGGGGGGTGTGCCCTGCCCCCTCGTGGCCGCCTCTCTCGTTCCCTCGCGTGTACTCCAATTCTTCTGTGTAGATACGGTTCCAAAAATAACTGTCCCGAAGGTTTCATTCCGTTTGGACTCCGTTTGATATTCCTTTTCTGTGAAACACTGAAATAGGCAAAAACAACAATTTGCACTAGGCCTTGGGTTAGTAGGTTAGTCCCAAAAATAATATAAAAGTGTATAATAAAGCCCATTAAACATCCAAAACAGAATATATAATAGCATGGAACAATAAAAAATTATAGATACGTTGGAGACGTATCAAGCATCCCCAAGCTTATTTCTTGCTCGTCCTCGAGTAGGTGAATGATAAAAATAGAATTTTTGATGTGGAATGCTAACCAACATAATTCTCAATGTAATTCTCTTTATTGTGGCATGAATGTTCAGATCTGAAAGATTCAAGACAAATGTCTATATTGACATAAGAATAATAATACTTCAAGCTAACTAACAAAGCAATCGTGTCTCCTCAAAATAACATGGCCAAAGAAAGTTCTCCCTACAAAATCATATAGTCTGGCTAAGCTCCCTCTTCATCACACAAAATATTTAAATCATTCACAACCCTGGTTTCAGCCAAGCAATTGTTTCGTACTCAATTTTTTTCCAAACCTTTCAACTTTCACGCAATACATGAGCGTGAACCATGGATATAGCACTATAGGTGGAATAGAGGGGTGGTTGTGGAGAAGACAAAAGAGGAATATAGTCTCACATCAACTAGGCGTATTAATGGGCTATGGAGATGCCCATCAATAGATATCAATGTGAGTGAGTAGGGATTTCCATGCAACGGATGTACTAGAGCTAAAAGTGTATGAAAGCTCATCAAAAGAAAGTAAGTGGTTGTGCATCCAACTTGCTTGCTCATGAAGACCTAGGGCATTTGAGGAAGCCCATCGTTGGAATATACAAGCCAAGTTCTATAATGAAAATTCCCACTAGTATATGAAAGTGACAAAACAAGGGACTCTCTATCGTGAAGATTATGGTGCTACTTTGAAGCACAAGTGTGGAAAAGGATAGTAGCATTGTCCCTTCTCCCTTTTTTGGAGGGCCTTTTTCTAGCCCCTCTTTTTTTGGGCCATCTCTCTTTTTTATTTATTTGGCCTTTATCTTTTTTTTACTTACAACTCAAAGATTACAACTCGAAGCTAGAACAAAATATGAATCTATGTGAATGCCTTTGGCGGTGTACTGGTATGTGCAATGAATCAAGGGTGACATGTATGAATGAATTGTGAATGGTGGCCTTCCCGCAAATACAATGTCCACTACATGGTCATGCATGGCAATATGACAATATGAAGCATGTCATAGGAACGGAACGGTGGAAAGTTGCATGGAAATATATCTTGGAATGGCTATGGAAATGCCATGATAGGTAGGTATGGTGGCTGTTTTGATGAAGGTATATGGTGGGTGTATGGTACCGACGAAAGTTGCGCGGTACAAGAGAGGCTAGCAATGGTGGAAGGGTGAGAGTGCGTATAATCCATGGACTCAACATTAGTCATGAAGAACTCATATACTTATTGCAAAAATCTACGAGTTATCAAAACAAAGTATTCAACGCATGCTCCTGGGGGAAGGGTTGGTAGGAGTTAACCATCGCGCGATCCCGACCTCCACACAAAGGATGACACTCAATAAATAAATCATGCTCCAACTTCGTCACATAACGGTTCACCATACGTGCATGCTACGGGAATCACAAACTTTAACACAAGTGTTTCTCAAATTCACAATTACTCCACTAGCATGACTCTAATATCATCATCCTCATATCTCAAAACAATCATCAAGTATCAAACTTCTCCTATCATTCATTGCACTTGTATGATAGTTTTTACTATACTCATCTTGGATGCCTATCATATTAGGACTAGTTTTATAACCCAAGCACATTACCATGCTGTTCTAAAAGACTCTCAAAAGGATATAAGTGAAGCATGAGAGATTAATAAGTTCTACAAAATAAAACCACCACCGTTCTCTAAAAGATATAAGTGAAGCACTAGAGCAAAATTATCTAGCTCAAAAGATATAAGTGAAGCACATAGAGTATTCTAATAAATTCTAAATCCTATTTATCTCTCTCAAAAGGTGTGTCAAGCAAGGATGTTTGTGGCAAATTAAAAATAAAATACTCAATTCATACATGACTCTCCAAGCAAAACACATATCATGTGGTGAATAAAAATATAGTCCCGAGTAGAGTTGCCGATAGATGAAGACGAAAGAGGGAATGCCTTCCCGGGGCATCCCCAAGCTTAGGCTTTTGATTGTCCTTGAATTTTACCTTGGGGTGCCTTGGGCATGCCCAAGCTTAGGCTCTTGCCACTCTTTGTTCCATAGTCCATCAAGGCCATACTCAAAACTTGAAAACTTCACAACACAAAACTTAGCCAAAAATCTCGTGAGCTCCGTTAGTATAAGAAAACAAACCACCACTCAAAGGTAGTGTAATGAACTCATTCTTTGTTTATATTGGTGTTAAATCTACTGGATTCCAATTTCTCTATCATTCATACACCCCATACTACTCATAGATTCATCAAAATAAGCAAACAACACATGAAAAAATAGAATCTGTCAAAAACATAACAGTCTTCAGTAATCTGTAACTTTCGAATACTTCTGTTACTCTAAAAAATTGAAATAAATTGGTGTACATGAGGAATTTGTATATTAATCATCTGCAAAAGGAATCAACTAAAAAGCACTCTCTAGTAAAATGTTATAGCCAATCTCGTGAGCGCTAAAGTTTCTATTTTTTATAGCATGATCATATAAACTTCACACAAGTCTTCCCAAAGGTTCTACTTGGCACAAACACTAATTAAAACACAAAACCACATCTAAACAGAGGCTAGATGCAATATTTATTCTGAAAGATAATCAAAAATAAATAAAATAAAATTGGGTTGCCTCCCAACAAGCGCTATCGTTTAACGCCCCTAGCTAGGCACGATACAAGAATAGATCTAGGTATTGTCATCTTTGGTAGGCAATCCATAAGTGGCTCTCATAATAGATTCATAAGGTAATTTGATTTTCTTTCTAGGAAAGTGTTCCACGCCTTTCCTTAAAGGAAATTGGAATCTAATATTTCCTTCCTTCATATCAACAATTGCACCAATCATTCTAAGGAAAGGTCTACCAAGAATAATAGGACATGAAGGATTGCAATCTATATCAAGAACAATGAAATCTACGGGCACATAATTCCTATTGGCAACAATAAGAACATCATTAATCCTTCCCATAGGTTTCTTAATGGTAGAATCCGCAAGATGCAAATTTAAAGAACAATCATCGAGTTCATGGAATCCTAACATATCACACAAAGCGTTTGGAATTGTGGAAACACTTGCACCCAAATCACATAAAGCAAAGCATTAATGATCTATAATTTTAATTTTAATAGTAGGTTCCCACTCATCATAAAGCTTTCTACGGATAGAAACTTCTAATTCAAGTTTTTCTTCATAAGATTGCATTAAAGCATCAACTATGTGTTTGGTGAAAGCCTTATTTTGACTATAAGCATGCGGAGAATTTAGCACGGATTGCAACAAGGAAATACAATATATTAAAGAGCAATTATCATAATTGAATCCCTTGAAATCCAAGATAGTGGATTCATCGCTATGCAAAGTTTTAATCTCTTCAATCCCACTTTTAACAATTTTAGCATCAAGATCTAAAAACTCAGAATTATTGGGATGCCTTTTAACTAAAGTAGACTCATCTCCAGTCCCATCTTTATCAAGATTCATACTAGAAAACAAGGATCTAATAGGAGACACATCAATCCCTTTTAGATATTCACATTTATTTTCATGATAACTAGAAGAACACTCTTTCATAAAGCAATCTCTTTCAGCACGCATCATAGCGGTTCTTTCTTTGCACTCATCAATGGAAATTCTCATGGCTTTGAGAGACCTATTGATATCATCCTTAGGGGGGATAGATCTAAGTTTCAAAGAATCAACATCAAGAGTAATTCTATCCACGTTTCTAGCCAACTCATCAATCTTAAGCAATTTTTCTTCAAGCAAAGCATTGAAATTCTTTTGTGAATTCATAAACTCTTTGACACTAGTCTCAAATTCAGAGGGCATCTTACCAAAATTTGCATAAGAGTTATTGTAGGAATTACCATAATTATTAGAGGAATTATTAGGAAAAGGCCTAGGATTAAAGTTTCCTATATAAGCATTGTTACCAAAATTATTCCTACAAACAAAATTCACATCGAAAGATTCATTATTATTTCTAATCAACGTGGATAAAGGCATATCATTAGGATCAGAAGAAGCACTCTTAGTAGCAAATAATTTCATACGTTCATCCATCTTTCCACTCAAAACACTAATCTCTTCAATATCATGCACTTTTTTACTAGTAGATCTTTCGGTGTGCCATTGAGAGTAGTTAACCATAATATTATCTAGGAGTTTGGTAGCTTCTCCTAAGGTGATTTCCATGAAAGTGCCCCCCGCGGCCGAATCTAAAATATTTCTAGAAGCAAAATTCAAGCCAGCATAAAAGTTTTGTATAATCATCCATAAGTTCAAACCATGTGTAGGGAAATTACGTATCATTATTTTCATTCTCTCCCAAGCTTGTGCAACATGCTCATGATCTATTTGCTTAAAATTCATAATATCGTTTCTAAGAGAGATGATCTTAGCGGGAGGAAAATACTTAGAGATAAAGGCATCTTTGCACTTATTCCATGAATCAATACTATTTGTAGGCAAAGAGGAAAACCAGGTTTTAGCAAAATCTCTAAGTGAAAACGGAAATAGCTTCAATTTAACAATATCATTATCCGTATCCCTCATATTTTGCATATCACACAAATCAACAAAGTTGTTTAGATGGGTAGCGGCATCTTCACTAGGAAGGCCAGAAAATTGATCTCTCATGACAAGATTCAACAGAGCAGGATTGACCTCATAAGATTTAGCATCTAAGATAGGAGCAATCGGCGTGCTAATAAAATCATTAGTTTTAGTATTGGAGAAGTCTCACAATTTGGTATTGTCTTGAGCCATAGTGACAAGCAAGCAATCCAACATAGAAGAAAACAAGAGGCAAACGAATGGTAAACACATGGAAAAAGAAGGGCGAATAAAACGGCAAGGGTGAAGTGGGGGAGAGGAAAACGGGAGGCAAATAATGTAGTGCGAGGGATAAGGGTTTGTGATAGGTACTTGGTATATGACTTTTGCGTAGATCTCCCCGGCAACGGTGCCAGAAATTCTTCTTGCTACTTCTCAAGCATGCTTTGTATTCCCTCGAAGAGGAAAGGGTGAT
Organism: Secale cereale; assembly: GCA_902687465.1. Classification (NCBI taxonomy): domain Eukaryota; kingdom Viridiplantae; phylum Streptophyta; class Magnoliopsida; order Poales; family Poaceae; genus Secale; species Secale cereale. The sequence goes on along the minus strand of LR738711.1, from coordinate 822,447,237 downwards.
GCAGCATAGTAGCGTAAGTATTTCCCTCAGTTTTTGAGAACCAAAGTATCAATCCAATAGGAGACCACGCGCGATTCCCTCGCACCTGCACAAACAAATAAGAACCTCGTAGCCAACGCGATAAGGGGTTGTCAATCCCTTCACGGTCACTTGTGAGAGTGAGATCTGATAGATATGATAGGATAGTATTTTTGGTATTACATGCCACCGTAATATTGGCTCATCCTTTTATACATGTGCAGTTTCTTACCGTGATCACTCGGTAAACAACAAAATAGCTAGCACACAAGTCGCATCACCTCGCGCTCGCCCCCTCCGTAGGAGAGGGGGCGGAAACTGGTTGACAGTGTGAGTTACTAGATAGTCAAATAGATCTAGAGGAAGCACAATAGACCATGCGATGTTTACATGGTTTACTTGGTACAAAGTTATTTTCTAGTCAAATGGTATCAGAGAACACCGTTGGTGTATCTTGGTATAGATACAACTCTGTATGCAAGTGATTGGTAAGGACATGATATAGGTACCATCTAGTATGCTGTTTTTCTCTATATATTCTTATTTCCGAAACATATAAACTCGAGCATACTTCTATGTAGATCCAACGACTGAGAAACATGATTCAACTTTTAGGGGAGAAAAAATAGAAACCATTTGATCGCGTGAGTTGCTATTTGTCCACGTGAGTCACTGGATGGGCGAATAGATCTAGAGGGAGCACAATGGGCCATGCGCTATTTACATGCTATACTAGGTATAAAGTTAATTTTCCATATTAATACGATCTTGTACGCTACCGTATGTTCAATGTCTTATTGTTATCACACAAGTGCAGTGCACGACACATAGCTGGCACATGAGTCACGTCACCCTGTGGTGCTTCTTTGACTTATGGTACTTGACTTTATAGTGGCAGACATATTGTTGGGGGGATGAACCCCAGGTGGGCAAAGGAAGCCGGATCCTTTTCAAAAACAACAGGGCCAGCATTGCCCCGTAGTCCGCCTCGGACTTGGCCGGGTTGCCAAGTCCGGCCAAAGTCCGCAATCCAGCAAGGCCCTCCAGTCCAGCCAAGGCCCACAATCCGGCAAGACTCCCCAGACGGGCGCACCAAGACTTCCTCAACAAACCAGACCGGCCCGTGGCGTGTTCCCCAATCCATCCACGGGTCAGCTCCCGTCCCATCTCAGCCGTACGATGGGATGAGACGCACCTATCGATGACCTAGGCAACCGTTCCTCGCCCATGCCCCTAGTCAGCCGGGGCGTGGCAACAGTGTAATCATCACAACCCATGACGCCGACAGACGGTGACATGACGGAGCACGCCGTACCCGACTCAGCTCGGCCAATCCTCGCGACTGACATGACGGCACACAGTGCCCCCCATGCCAGCTGGGCCCCATGCCCAGAGAACCCGGCGAACCCTGTACCCGGTGGGTCCCAGTACCGCCTTCCTGGACGATGATGATCCGGCCCCATGGCCGTGTAACATTACCATTGTATCCCTGGGGGGTTGGCCTATATAAAACCCCCCAGAGCCCTCATGCACGGGGAGAGAGAAAAAGATGAGGTAGAGAAGCGAACTAGAGAACAGGATAGAGACACCGCGGGAGAAGCAGCCTAAGCCCTGGCCTGTCTTCCTCCTTCCACCACACAGCTCGAGGGGCAACTCTGTACTGGTAAAAACATCAACCACCTCGGGAGGATTAAGGGTATTATCTCCCCGGAGAGCCCCAAACCTGGGTATGTCTTGCGTCCCGTGCTCGCTCATACCAACCCCGCTTCTGTAGTCCACCTGTGCCCTAGAGCCGCCTCCTATCTTTAGCCATCCCTTGGCATCTGTCGTGCGCCCACCACGACAGTTGGTGCCCACCGTGGGGCAGCTCGAGGTCCTGACCGGGAGCATGCTTCAGACGGGGCCCCGCTACCTACTCCGACGAGCTCGTCGCGCTGGCGGACGACGTCACCGACGTCCTCATCGCCTCCTTCACGGCACTACGCATCTCCGATGTGCCAGTGGCCGATGAGTACCCCAGCGAGGTACTTGACTTCTCCGACTCCCCCATCGCTCCCGGCGGAAGCACCCCCGACGGAGCGACGGACATCTGCGTAGAGCTTTTCATCACCGACACCGGCGCCACCTCTTCGTCAAGTGCGGCGAGGAAGACCGCCGAGGCTGAGGCCACGGCAGAACGGGCCGCCCAGGCCGACCGGCTGCGCGCCGCTATCCAGCGCCTCTGCGTGCCCATCGGCACCGATGTCGACGCCTCCAACATCGCCGAGGCGTGGACCCACCTCGACGGGGACCACAAGCACCTGCTGGACCTCACCCAGTCGCTCGCCGCGACGGAGCGCCACCTCGCATCTGCTCAGATGGAGCGCGACGCCGCCTACGGTTTCACGCCAGGTGCCGCCGAACCGAGCCAGGTCGCGGACGTGCGGACCCAGGGCGGCGGGATCGGACGCGCCCTCGGTGCCCTCCCTCCCATCTACGAAACTCCGGTAAAGAATATGCGCGCTGCTCAGGCGGCCGCGGTCGGCATGGAGCAGCTCGCAGGCGAACAACGGTGGGAGCACCTCAAGAGGGTGAGCGACCTCCTCGCGGCGGCCAACGTGCAGCAGGACCGCCTCATCCGGCTCGCCAAACCAGCCGGGTCCAGCTCCGCCCGCGTCGGCGGAGCCGGTGACGATCAACACTCAGCATCCTCCCCGCCAGGTGAGGTGCACTCCGGCCGCACCCAAACCCGGTGCAACCCCGCCCCAACAGCCGCTGGCGGCTTAGGCGACGAGTCGCCTTCCAAGGCCCAGCGCCGACTCAACCCAGCTCCTCAGCCGACCCGGCAGAAGACCGCGCTTGACCCCGGTCCCCGTGGCGTAGTGGCCGGCCGGCTGGGCCCGCGCGCCATCGACACCTTAGACGCTCGCCACCGCCTCGACCGGCCCGCCCGCTCCCAGGAGCTGGAGGAGACCGGTGTAGTCGGCCCGGCGTGCTTCGGTCCGCGCATCCGGAGCGAGCCCTTTGCCAAAGGGTTCACGCTTCCTCGCGACACGCCTAAGTACAACGGCACCGTGAAGCCAGAGGACTGGCTCACCGACTACACCACCGCCATCGGCAACCACTGACTAGCCGTCCGCTACGCACCACTCATGCTCGAGGGATCGGCCCGCACGTGGCTGAACAGCCTGCCGGTGGGCAGCATCAACACGTGGGCCGATTTTGAGGACGCCTTCATAAGCAACTTCACCAGGATCTACCGCCGATCCGGCCGTCCCAGCCACCTCGCCATGTGCGTGCAGGGGTCGTCGGAAACCGGCCGGGAGTACCTAGCACGCTGGACCGAGCTCTACAACACCTGCGAAGGCGTCCACGAGGTCCAGGCAACCCAGTACTTCGTCAACGGGTGCCGGGACGGTACCCTCCTCAAGCACAATCTGCTACGATCCGAGCCGGCCACCACGTCCGCACTCATAGGAACGGCAGACAAATACGCGAACACCGACTCCGCCATGAAGATCCAGGTGGCCCTGTACGAAGCCGGCAAGACCAAGACGGTTCCCCCTCCAAAACCGGCTGGCAAAGGAAGCCGGCAGCATCAGCATAAACAGTAGCATCACAAGCGCAAGGCCGAACAGCAGGCCGAGCGACACGACAACCGGCTCATAGCGGCCGCCGAGCAGGCGGCCGTCGAGCAGGCGCCCGCAACCGAGCTGGCCGCCAAGCGCCGGCAGACCGGCAAGATGACATGGCAGCCCGCCATGAGCTTTGAGGAGAAGCTCGACACTCCATGCAAGCACCACAGCGGCGCAAAGCCGTCCACGCACATGCTCCGGCAATGCGCCATCACGAAGAGCATCATGAGGGGCGACGCCCCGCCGCCTCCATCCCTGGCTCCAGGAGCGGGGCGGCAGCCTCCGCCTCCCCCACCACCTCCGGATGGCGGCGCCATGTGCAACGACGCCTACCCGGACCCAAACGCGGCTTACGTCGTCTTCACCAGCCTCAGCAATGACAAGCGCAGCGAGCGCTCCATCCGGCAGGAAGTGAATGCTGTCACCCCGGCCAAGCCCGAGTACATGCACTGGTCAGAGCGGCCGATCACATGGACGCGGGAGGACCACCCGGCCGTCATGCTGAGTCCAGGTGGATACGCCCTCGTCCTCAACCCCACCATCATCGCACCTTGGCACACCTGCAAGTTCTCCCGAGTCCTCATCGACGACGGCAGCAGCATCAACATCCTCTACCGGGACACCATGACTAAGCTCGGCCTCGAGGCCAAGGACCTGGAGCCGACCAGGACCATTTTCCATGGCATTGTGCCTGGCCACTCCTGCTCTTCGATCGGCCGAATCCGGCTTGACGTCCTATTCGGTGACAACAACCATTTCCGATGCGAGCCGATCTGGTTCGAGGTGGTGGACCTGTCCAGCGCGTATCACACGCTGCTCGGCCGACCCGCACTCACCAAATTCATGGCGGTCCCCCACTACGCCTACTTGAAGATGAAGCTGTCGGGCCCAAAGGGCCTCATCACCATCACCGGCGACTACCGCAAATCTCTGGAGTGCGCACGAGACGGATCCAAGCTGGCCGAGTAAATGGTTATCGTCGAGGAGCGGCGCCAGCTCGACCAGATCATCACCCTTACTGGTGAGGCAGCGGCCGCGCCAGTCCTGGTCGAGGAGCCGGAAAACGAAGCCTCATTCAAACCCTCCAAGCAAACCAAGAAGGTGAAGCTGAACCCAGAAGATCCCAGCTGCAGCAAGTACGTCGTCGTGGGTGCTCGCCTCGGCGACAAATAGGAAGGCGAGCTCGTCGACTTCCTCCGTGAGAACCGGGATATCTTTGCATGGTCCCCAAAGGACATGCCGGGTATCTCGAGGAAGTACGCCAAGCACAAACTTCACGCCCGCAAGGACGCCAAGCCTGTTAGCCAACCCCTACGATGTTTCTCCGAAGAGAAGAGAAGAACCATCGGTGAAGAGATCGCCAAGCTCTTGGCGGCCGGCTTCATCATGGAAGTATTTCACCCCGAGTGGCTGGCCAACCCAGTCCTCGTCCTAAAGAAAAACAACACCTGGCGCATGTGTATCGACTACACCAGCCTGAACAAGGCCTGCCCCAAGGATCCATTCGCCCTCCCGTGAATCGACCAAGTCATCGACTCCACCGCCGGGTGTGAGCTCCTATCCTTCCTGGATGCCTACTCCGGCTACCACCAGATCAAGCTGGACCGGACCGACGCCCTGAAGACGTCCTTCATCACACCCTTCGGGGCGTATTGCTACATCACCATGTCGTTCGGCCTGAAGAACGCCTGTGACGGCCCCGATTTGTCCGTACACTAATCATGCACGCAAATGTGTACGGCCAAGATCAGGGACTCACTGGTAGATATCACAACACAACTCTAAAAGTAAAATAAGTCATACAAGCTTCATATTACAAGACAGGGGCCTCGAGGGCTCGAATACAAGTGCTCGATCATAGAAAAGTCAGCGAAAGCAACAAATATCTGAGTACATACATAAAGTAAAACAAGTTTGCCTTAAGAAGGCTAGCACAAACTTCAACGATCGAAGAGGCAAGGCATCCTGCCTGGGATCCTCCTAAACTACTCCTGATCGTCGTCGGCAGACTGCACGTAGTAGTAGGCGCCTTCGGTGTAGTAGGAGTCGTCGTAGGTGGCGTCTGGCTCCTGGGCTCCACCATCTGGTTGCATCATCCGAGAAGAAGGAACAGAAGGGGGAAAAGGGGGAGCAAAGCAACCGTGAGTACTCATCCAAAGTACTCGCAAGCACGGATCTATACTACATATGCAATGGTAACAATGATATGGGTAGTATCGTTGGACTGAACTGTAGCAAGCCAGAATAAGAGGGGGATAGCTAATCCAAATGAAGATTATGCTTTTGGCAGCCTCCATCTTGCAGCAGTAGAAGAGAACAGATGGTAAGTTCACCAAGTAACATCGAATAGCATAATCCTACTCGGTGATCCTCCCGCACATCACCCTGTGAGAGAGCAACCTCTGAGTTATATCTGGAACTCATCTGGGTGTGTTTTAACAAGTATCCGGTTCTAGTTGTCATGAGGTCGGAATACAACTCCGGGTTGTCCTTTTACCGAGGGACACAGCTATTCGAATAGATTAACTTCCCTGCAGGGGTGCACCACATAACCCAGCACGCTTGATCCCATTTGGCCGGAAACACTTTCCAGGGTCATGCCCGGCCTCCGAAGATCAACACGTCGCAGCCCTACCTAAGCACAACAGAGAGGTCAGCACGCCGGTCTAAACCCTAAGCGCACGGGGGTCTGGGCCCATCACCCAATGCACACCTGCACGTTGCGAGGGCGGCCGGTAAGCAGACCTAGCCTCTCCTAATACCAGAGTAGGCTTTCCAGTCCAATCCGGCGCGCGCCGCTAAGTCGCTGACGTCAAGAAGGCTTCGGTTGATACCACGACGTCGAGTGCCCATAACTGTTCCCACGTAGCTGGTTAGTGCGTATAGGCCAACGGTAGACTCAGATCAAATATCAAAACTCGTTAAGCGTGTTATTATGAAATAACCGCGGACAACGACCAGGGCCAGGCCCACCTGTGTCCTAGGTGGTCGCAACCCGCCCTGTCGCTCCGCCATAAAGTAACCATCAGGGGGCTGCCGGGAACCCAGGCCCACCACTACCTGTGTGGAACCACCTGCCCCTTCAGCCCCCATATCCGAATCATCATCATGTGCATGTAATAGTATAGTATATACCCGTGATCACCACCCGAGTGATCACGGCCCGATAGTATAGCATGGCAGACGGATAAGAATGTAGGGCCACTGATGGAATACTAGCATCCTATACTAAGCGTTAGGATAGCAGGTAAGGTATCAACAGTGGTAGCAACAATAACAGGCTATGCAACAGAATAGGAGTAACCGAACAGTAACATGCTACACTACTCTAATGCAAGCAGTAGAGAGAAGAATAGTCGATATCTGGTGATCAAAGGGGAGGCTTGCCTGGAAGCTCTGCAGACGAACGGAATCTTCGGAAGCGTAGCCGTAGTCGAACACCGAAGCATCAATGGTCTCGGGGTCTATCGGAAAGAAGTAATAAAGGGGAAACAAAATAAATAACAGAGCCACACAAAGCATAACGTGGCAATACGCGGTGCTGGAGTGACCTAACGCAGTAGTAGGCGATACCAGAGAAGGGGGGAAACATCCGAGAAAGTATCCCCGGTGTTTCGCGTTTTTGGACAAACGAAACAGAGGGGGATGTTGCATGTTCGCTATGATAGGGATGTGTGGCGGACAAACGGACCATGTATTCGGATTCGTCATATTTTTCTGAGCAACTTTCATATATAAATTATTTTCATCCGAGTTACAGTTATTTTTCTATGAATTTTCAAAGGTTTAACAATGTTATAGAATTTCTGGTTTTGTTTTAATTTCAAGTTGACCAAGTCAATTTGACTGGTCAAAAGGAGAGGTGGTGGCCCACATGTCATAAAGCTGTATCTAATTTAATAGAAAAAAGCTAACCTAATCAAATGGGGGCCATATGTCATTTTTTTTATTTGACAAGTACAACAATAATGTAATGCTAACTATGCCTAGCTCTAACTAAACATGGGCCGGCCAAAGGCACAAACGTGCCCTGGCTGGGATGCGCCATGTCCAGGAGGACTCGCACGAGTGGCGGCCTAGGAGCAGCAACATCAGAATAGTGCGTACTAAGGAGCAGCAGTAGAAAATGCAATGGCAGCGGCAGAGCAGCGGCAGCAGTTAGCGCAACAGCTAGCAGCGGCAGTAGGAAGTAGAAGTGGCAAGGCAGCAACATAGCAGTCAACAACAGCTAGCAAGCAATGGGAGTAGCAGCAGTTCAGAAGCGGTGGCGGCAGAGAGGAGCAGCAGCGCACGGGAGGAGGTCATGGGCCTGGGCGGGGCACGCATGGTTGGGCGTTGGGCTCGCGGCGAGCGCGTCTAGGGCAGGCGGGGCGTGCAACGGCGGGGCGCGCGAGTTGTCGTGGCAAGCCGCAGGGGAGCATGGGCAGCGGCGCAGAAGCAGAGCCGGAGCGGCATCAAAGCAGCATCAGCAACAGTGGCCGCGACCGAACGCAGTGTTGGCCGACACGGCCGGCGAGCAGGGCACGGACGTCGTGGCGACTACAGCGACGAGGCAACGCGCGAGGTCGCGGGTGGCTAGCAGGGGCGGGGGTGAGCAGTGCCAAGTACTGGCAGTAGGCAGGGTCGTTCATGCAGGCGTGCGAGTGCGGAGCCGGTGGTGGCCGCGGCGGCGAAGCGGACAACGATGACTAACTACGGTGGCAATGGAAGCAATTGTTACGAGCATGGAAACAACGCGCAAGGAGTGGGTTTTTGATGAGGGGTTCACCGTGGAGCACAAGGAAGTCTCTGCGAGGGACGGGAGCAGAAAACGGCGAGTAATTCATCGGAGAAGCGCCGGCGACAGAAGAAGAGGGAGGAGCTCGATCCGCTCGATGCCGTGGCATAGGTCTTGGGCTCGTGGTCTGAGCAGAAGCAGAGGGAGCAAGCGGAGCTCCTGGCGCAATCTCAGCCGGCGAGGACGACTGTGGCCACAGCCTTGTCCATGGTGGCGGTGGCGGCGGGTGCATGCGGAGCGGCGGATCTGGGGCGAGAGGGGGAGAACCGCGTGGGAGAGTGGACAAGGCTGAAGCCTAGGGTGTCGGGGACGGTCTTATAGTCGCCGGGGAGCTCGGATGGCCGACGTGTGGCGATCCCCAGCCATGGACGCGCCCCTTTGTCCACGAGGCTTCTGTGAATAGAGGCAGGAGCTGGGGAGGTGGGTTGGGCCTGCTAGCTCCTTTTCATAGTGGCCCAAAAGTGCACTGTGATGTTTTGCTGTTTTTTTATTTCTGTTTTATATATACCTCTCTGTTTTGCATTTTATATACTTGCCAAAGGAGTTTTAAGAAAAATGCTACTTATCCCATAAATATTGTGCAATATTATGGGGTTTTCCACAAAGCTTGGGGGTCAATTGAAAATCATATGAAATTAAGTTTATAATTAAAAGGTTATTTAACTTTTGTTGGACCATCTATCAATTTTCTAGGAATTTATTTGTGAGTCAAATGAAATTGCTTTTAACATAAAAAAAGATCGGGAGAATTTTTAGGATAATGTGAACATTTTAGTTTTACTGTTTGAAGAAATATTATAGTTGACTTTATTTTAAATATTGAAGTTGGCTTCGATTTTAACAAGTGGCAATTTGACTTAGTTAAAATTGATGAAATGGCACCATTAGTGTGATCTCACTGTAGCATGACACTGGGGGTGTTACAACGCCGGAGCCACTTTCAGCGATGCATGCAGAAATGCTTGCTGCCGCACCTCGGCCGCAATATCCACGTCTACGTGGACGACATCGTGGTGAAGACCAAGCAGCACCTCATGCTCCTCGATGACCTGAAGGAAACCTTCGCTAACCTGCGTGAGTACAAGGTCAAGCTCAACCCAGAGAAATGCATTTTCGGCGTCCCGTCCGGAAAGCTACTCAGCTTCCTCATCTCGGAGCGCGGCATTGAGGCAAACCCAGAGAAAATCAAGGCCATCGAGCACATGCGCAAGCCAGCTCGGCTGCGTGATGTCCAGAAGTTCACCGGCTTCTTAGCCTCGGTCAACCGGTTCCTGAGCCGACTGGGCGAGAGGGCCTTGCCCCTATACCAGCTGATGAAGAAGACGACGTCGTTCGAATGGAATGACCAAGCGGACGAAGCTTTTTGGGACCTCAAGCGTATGCTCTCCACCGCACACGTCCTGGCCGCCCCAGCCGAGAAGGAGCCGCTGTTGCTCTACATAGCCGCAACCTCGCGCTCGGTCAGCACGGTGCTCGTGGTCGAGTGACTAGAAAAGGGCAAAATCCAAGTCGTCTAGCACCCCATCTACTACCTGAGGGAAGTGCTCTCCACCTCGAAGCAGAACTACCCGCACTACCAAAAGATGTGCTATGGTGTGTACTTCACCGCCAAGAAGCTGAAGCAGTATTTCCAAGAGCATGAGATCACCGTGGTCAGTATGGCCCCCCTCGTCGAGATCATCGGGTGCCACGACGCCTCTGGCCAGGTCGCCAAGTGGGCGCTCGAGCTAGCCGGCCACACCATCCTCTACGAGCCCCGCACCATGATCAAGTCCCAAGCTCTGGCCGACTTCTTCATCGACTGGATAGAGACCCAGTACTTACCACCGCCTCCAGACTCGACGCACTGGCGCATACACTTTGACGGCTCCAAAATGCGCCTCGGCCTGGGAGCCAGCATCGTGCTGTCATCCCCAAAGGGCGACCGACTCAAGTACGCACTCCAGATCCACTTCACCGCCTCCTACAACGTCGCCGAGTACGAAGCCCTTGTGCACGGCCTCGGGCTAGCCAAGGAACACGGAATCCGGCGAATCCTGTGCTATGGCGATTCAGACCTGGTCGTACAGCAGTGCTCCGGCGAGTGGGACGCGCGCGACCCCAACATGGCAAGCTACCGCTTCCTCGTGCAGAAGCTGTCCGGTTTCTTCGCAGGTTGTGAGTTCCTCCACGTCCCGAGAGCAGAAAACGAGGTGGCCGACACACTCGCCAAGGTCGCCTCATCTCGACAGTCCATTCCGTCCGGCGTTTCCCTCGAGAACCTGCGAAAACCGTCTGTCAAGCCGTCTCCGGACTCAGAGTCCATCCACGTCCTAGACGAATTAGCGACTGCTCAGTCCGGCCCAGCAACTGCAGAGCCCGGCCTGAGGATTGCTCAGTCCGGCCCGACAACTGCGAAGCCCGGCCCGGGGACTGCTCAGTCCGGCCCGGCAACTACGGAGCCTGGCCCAGGGACCGCTTAGTCTAGCCCGGCAACTGCGGAGCCTGGCCTAGGGACCGCTCAGTCCAGCCCGACAACTGCAGAGCCCGGCCCAAGGACTGCTCAGTCCGGCCCGGCAACTGCGAAGCCCGGCTCGGGGACTGCTCAGTCCGGCCCGGCAACTGCGGAGCCTAACCCGGGGACTGCTTAGTCCAGCCCGGCAATGTCAACCCTCAGTCCGACCGAACCCGGTTCGGATGACGCCGCCACTGAAGCAACCCCAATGGCCATTCTCACCACGGTGACGGCGCCTTCTTGGGCCCAGCCCATCAAGGAGTTCTTGGAGAGCGGGACCCTGCCCGACAACGAGACCGAAGCCCGGCAAGTGCAGCGCCGAGCGTCAGCGTACAACATCATCAACAACGAGCTCGTCAAATGCAGCCCCACCAGCATTTTCCAGCGCTGCGTCGAACAGGACAAGGGCGTGGACATCCTCCTCGACATACACCAGGGAGAGTGCGGGCACCACGCCGCGTCGCGAGCCCTGGTGGCCAAGGCTTACCGCCATGGTTTCTACTAGCCCACGGCCCTTGAAGATGCCGACTCGTCCTCAGATGCGAGGGATGCCATCGCTTCAGCAAGCGCACCCACCAACCAACATCGGCGCTCCGGACCATACTGATTGCCCGACCTTTCGCAGTCTGGGGGCTCGACATGGTCGGACCATTCAAAACAGCCCGAGGCGGCATGACGCATTTGCTGGTAGCAATTGACAAATTTACCAAATGGATCGAGGCAAGACCGATCAAGAAGCTGGATGGGCCAACAACCATCCGATTCATCAAGGACATAGCGGTGCGCTACGGCATGCCGAACAACATCATCACGGACAACGGCACCAACTTCACCAAGGGCGCACTCGTGCAATACTGCTCCATCTTCGGCATCCGCTTCGACCTGGCGTCCGTTGCCCACCCACAGTCCCACGGCCAGGTCGTGCGAGCAATCGACCTAATCCTATCCGGCATCAAGCCGTGGCTCGTCGAACAACTTGCCCGGAAGTGGGCTAGACGAGCTACCGGCCGTCCTCTGGAGCCTCCGAACAACGCCGAACAGGTCGACCGGATTCACCCCATTCTTCCTTGTCTACGGAGCTGAAGCCGTCATCCCAACAGACGTCGAGTTCGACTCCCCGCGCTTCACAATGTACACTGAGGCCGAAGCCAGGGAGGCCCGCGAAGACGGTGTCGACCTACTGGAAGAAGCACGTCTGCTAGCGCTCAGCCGCTCAGCCATCTACCAGCAAGGCCTCAGACACTACCACAGCAAGAAGATCAAGCCCCTCGCTTTTTGCGAGGGAGACCTCGTCCTCCAACTTGTCCAATAGCAAGCTGGCCAACACAAGTTGTCCTTCCCATGGGAGGGCCCCTTCATCATCAGCAAGGCCCTGTGCGACCCCAACGCCTACTACCTCATCGATGCGCACAAGTCAAACAAGCGCAAGAGGGACACGGCCGGAGAAGAAAAAATTCATCCCTGGAACGCGGAAATCCTCCGTCCGTTTTATAGTTAGCCGTGTATGTGTATGTATCACTACCTTTTGTGCTCAATCAAAAACTATGGGATCCCCGAACGATGCTCGGGGCCGCCCCTTTTCCGACCAAGCTATTTGCGTCTATAGTATTCTACACTTCACTTGCCTCTTCGTCCAAACCCAACCACCGGTTCGACTCGCTCGACCACGGGACTCGGGGGCTGGCCGGATCGGTCCCACCCGTCACCTCGCTTAGCGTCTCTTGCCGCGTTGAGATGGCCGCGGTCTTCGGCTCCGCCCTAAACCACAGATCCGGATTCGGCTGTCCGTCGGCGTGCAAGAAAAGGCCAGAGCACCAACACGTCACGAGAACTAAGCCACGGACCGCCGGGTCATCCAACCCGGCCACGCCAAGAACAGTCAAGTCACCACACGACCGGATGCCTGTCATCCGGCCATGCCGGATCACCGCAAGCCGGCCCAGTGGGTGTTCCGCTCACACTCAACATTTCGAGCGCCTAACTACTGCGCGTCCTTTCCCAAAGTCCAAACCCCTTGTCACGGACCGAAGCCTCGGCCGTCAGACTCGCGGTGGGGAGGCCCGAGGGGGGAGAGGCACAGGAAAACGGTTCGACAAACGAAAAGCAAAGGCGCAAACACGCACGAATACCGCAACACGGCGCCGGATCGATCGACCCAGGCCCTGCCACTCGCAAAATTCACAACACAACCGGCTGCCTGTCATTCGGCCACGCTGGATCACCGCAAGCCGGCCTAGTGGGTGTTTCGCTCACGCTCAACGTTTCAAAAATCCTACACTACTGCGCATCCTCGCCCAAAGGCCGAACCCCTTGTCACGGACCGGAGCCTCGGCCGTCAGACTCCCGGGCGAGAGGTCCGAGAGGGATAAGCACAGGAAAACGGCTCGACGAACGAATAAGCAAGAGCAAAAACATCCACGACATTCATACAAACTTTATATTCATAAAGGCCCAAGGCCAAAATTCGTTACACCCAGTGCACCCAGTGGGTGGGGTGGACCTGCTACCTGACAGAAGTATCTACACAATTTTTTTTTAAAAGGAGGAGCTTCAGGCATCCGCATCCGCCCTCGCCGGACCCGCCGAGGTGCCGGTATCTTCATCGTCAGCACCCGTGTTGCGATAGATATCCGTCTCCTCGGAGCTACCATCCGGATCATCCAGAAGCAGGCCGAAGTCATCAGCAGGCACGGCTACTCCGTCTTCTGTGTGCTCCGGCCGGAACTCGTCGTGGTCGGAGAAGCCAGTGATGTAGCTGGCCCAGGCGGCAATCTAGCCGGCTTGCGCGTGCAGCTGGCTCTCCGAGCCGGCTCGCTGGCCCATCAGCGCCCTCAGCGACAGGTCCGGATACCAGGACAACACGAATCGGAGTGCCATCTCGGCAGCAGCTCGGGCGGCTGAAAGGCGCTAGTCGTGCAGCCGATCCGGGCCCGCCTCAAGCCACCGCGCAAGCCGCGAGAAGCTAGTCGGCTCAGTGGAACCCGCCCAAAGGGCCGTCGTCATCGCTACCCCGGCCTCGGAGGTCCGCGCCATCTGCACGCCCAAGGCTTGCAGACGGGCCTCCGCGGCGACCAAGATCTCAGGGAAGGTCCAGGCCACGCCCGGGTCCGTCCTAGAGCCAACCTCGCCCCATAGATCACGCCGGAAGCAGACCGCCTCCTCTGCCAAGTCCTGCGTCTCCGGGAAGACCCCTGTCAGAACAAAAGAGTCAGAAGAGATTCGCAATAAAAAAAGGGGGAAGCCGGAACCTCAGTCCGGCAAAAGATTCAAGAAAAGCACTCACTGGAGAAGGACTCTTCCAGGTGCTGCGCCTCAAGCAACGTACCGCGCCACTCCCAGTCAAGAGTACGGTCACGGTCCTTGACCGCCACCTCCAGCTGGGCGACCTGGACAAGCGCCGCCTTCAACTCGGCATCCTTGTCCGCGACCGCCTTCTCGGCCGCCTCGCGGCGCTGGGCCTCCCCCTGCCTGGCTTCCTCGGTCGAGGCCACGAGTCCCTTCAGACGCTCCACCTCGGCCTGGAGCTGGCCCTTGTCATCGGCCAGCTTGCCGTGTTGCTGGTCCGCCTCGGCAAGGGCCAGTTGCGCCTCCGCGACCTTGGCGGTCTCTGCCCGAAGTCGCTCCACCTTGCACTCAAGGTGGATCTTGTCACCCGCTAGCTGCTTCTGCAACTGGACCGCTTCATCGAACACCTGCCGGGCTCCCGTCGCCTCCTGCCTCGACCGCTCCAACGCGGCTGCAGAAGGGCGACTCAGAGACAATGCACCCCGAAGACTCACAGGGAAAAGAGAAAGGGAACGTACCCGTCACGGCACGGAGCTCCGCCTCCTTGGCGTCCAGCTGCTCCTTGAGCCGCTCGTGTGCATCAACAAGCTGGCTGAAAACACCGACCCGATAGGCGTCCAGTTGCTACGCAACAAAGCAGAAATCAACAAAAGAAGACATCAATTTAAATATTCGGCCCAACAGCTATGCAATTGGCCCAAATCTCGGGGACTACACCTAGTGGGTGCGCTGGCGCGCCCCCACTAAAAAAGAATCAAGCAACGATAAGAAGACTTACAAGCACGGTGTCCTCCAGCTCCCGTGCCTGCTCCAGCTCGGCCCGAGCGTAGGCCTCAATCCGGCCCGTCCACCCCCGCAGGCGCCGAGTCACGGCGGCCATGGCCGCCTCCTCCTGGGTTGGCGGCCCGAAGAAGACCTCGCTGGCTCCATGCCGCGGTACCAGCGGCTCAGCAGCCCGGCGACCCCCGAGCTGAAGCACCAGGGCATGCTCATCTCCGGCCGCCTCACCCACGGCCGGTGTCCCCTCCGGCGCCGCCATCATCGGCGCCCCCGTGGCGGCGCCACCACCGCCTCCACCAGCCCCCGCCCGCTCGACCACATCGGCCCGCGGCGGGGTCTCGTCTTCGATGACCACGACCTCCCGGTCGAGGTCCATCGCGTTGGCACGGCCGCCCTGGCCGTGCCCCTCCTCCAACGACGGGACAAACCCCATCGTCGTCACCGTCGTTCCGGCCGGCATCTCCGGCCACGCCGACTCCTCACCGGCTCGCGCCCACGCCTCCGCGGCCATGGCCCAAGCTTGGGTCGACGCCGCCCTCAACGCGGCCTCGGCACGGTCCCGGTCTCGCCGGGCCCGGCCCTCCGCGTCGAACGGATCCAGACCAAGGTCCGGATCCACACGCCCCTCCTCCTCTCCCGGATCAACGGTGTTGGACCGGCTCATCCGAAACCCAGCATCATCGAGGGACGCAGCATCCGTCGCCGCCAATGCCAGCGACATCGGCGATCTGAAACCAAGACAAATCAGCACTAAGGGGGAGGCTCAACCAAGCCGCCCAGCTCCAAGACAAAGAAGAGAAGACTTACCTCGGCATCACCGGCACGGGGCGCCTCGACGCTTGGGTGACGCGCCTCGTCTTGGCGGTCGGCCTCGCGCCTGGGCACGCTTCGCAAGTGGAGCCGGCGGAGCGGCGCTGCCCTTCCCGTGAGGTCGACCCACCGCCGGCGCCGCCTGGGACGACCCGGGTCCAGCCGCGCCGCCATCGCGGCCTCCTACCGCTATCATCACTGCTCGGGATGACCCAACCCCGGTAGCGCCTCCGCCCCGTCCACCCGATGCCGCTACACCGGCAACTCGCGTCAGCGCCTTCGATGCCGCCCAGAAAACAAAATGTGAAGAAGGGAAGATAAATGCACCTGCTCGGCGTCCCGTGCCCGCCTCGGCGACCGCTCCCTCCCCTCCATCGTGGGCTTCGGGCTCCTCCGAGGCGGCGCGCACCACCTGCGTCCCCGCCCGGTCGTAAGGATGCCGGATGGTGTTCAGAAGTACCTCCCGCATCGTGTCCGGATGGATAAGAAGGTGGGCGGCGACAAAGTACAGAGAAAAAGGAGTCACCGCCGGTGCCGGGTTCGCGTGGCTATACGGAACCTTTCCGTATTGCCAATCATCCGGTAGGTTGGCCTTGGAGATGTCGTTCACTCGGCGAGCGACCTGCTCCCCTCTTAGCCGCAGCCTAAACATGCGGTCGGGGTCGTCGAGGCCCTTCATCTCGCCGATAAGACCAGCACGCCGCTGTAGTGGCAGCACCCGCCGCACGATGAAGGCGGTGACGAGGTACCGGCCTTCGAGACCTTCCTGCTCCTTCATCACCACCACCCGCTCGGATAGATTGAGCACCACCTGCGACGGCCGCTTGGGGAAGTAGGACCAGTTCCGCTTCTCCTGCGGCAACACGTCGGCGAAAGGAGGCAGGTTGATGCGGTCCGCGCCCAAGTTGCGGACATAGAAGAAAGAATTCTGCCATTTCTTGGCAGAATCCTCCAGAGGCACCTTGGGGCGCTCATCTCCCGGCCGCCTATAGATGACGGTGGCTCTGCACTCCGACATCTCCCCGGCCTTTGGCTCCTGCTGCTTCAGGGAGAAAAGGCGTGCGAAGAGGTCGATGGAGGGCTCGACGCCGAGGTACGCCCCACAGAGCGTGACGAAGTCGGAGAGCTGCACGATGGCCCCGGCTCTGAGATGGTGGGGCTGGAGCCTGTAGAAGTCCAAGAACTCGCGGAAGAAATCGCTCGCGGGTAGCCCAAACCCGCGCTTGAAGTGTGTGAAGAAGACCACGCGCTCCGAGCCCTCGGGGCGCGGCGACCGCTCGCCTCCGGGCAAGCGAACGGTGACCTATGTCTCCGGCGGTAGGCACTTGGTGGTGCGAAGATAGTCCATGTTGTCCTCGATGACGGTCGAGCCCATCCACGAGCATGACGGCAGCGTCATCAAAGAGAAGCTCGAAGAAGAAAGGAGAGGGAAAGGCTGAACTCTACTTAAGAACGATGGGCGACACAGTGTGCGGCGGTCGCAAGAAGCAGAGGACGCAGAGGAAGAAGGGAGGGCACGGGCGAGAACGATCTCGGCCGGCCCTTCGACCCAATTTATAACCCGCGGCCGACCGCAGGATAGTGGGATCGACTGCGCTCGCCTCTCCCACTTCTCGCAATAAATGCGTGTGTGTGTACGTGCACAATAACTGCCCCGGAAAGGACAACCGGTTCGCGGACGCCGCAATAAATCCACACACCCATCGGCCAGAAGTTGTGCGGTCGTGGGCCCACGGCCCGTCGCCCCGCCCCGTCGCGCGCGTGGCCTGTCAGGCCTCCCGGGCTTCCGGGCACCACGTGGCGCCCACGCGGAACCTGAAAGGTCATCCAAGATTCGGCAGACTCCTCGATTCCCGTCGTCGCCCAGACGGAGCGGTCCGACTTCCCGAAGCCGGCGCACAGCGGGTGTTGATACATCCAAAACGTATCTATAATTTCTGCTAGCTCCATGCCACTTTTGGGTGATATTGCTATTATATTCATACACTTCCATACACTTTTGATCATATTTGGACTAACTTACTAATCCAGTGCACCCCAGTGCCAGTTTCTGTTTTCGGCTGTTTTTGTATTTTAGGTTTTCACGTTTCAAGAACTGTCCAGAAAAATCCAGAAAAATTATATCAAAAATCAGCGATCCGGAAACAACACTGCGTCCGAAGGGCAGCCTGGGGGGGCCACAGGGGCTCCAGGCGCCCTGTGGGCGCCCCCCCCCCCCTGGGCCGCGCCGGGGGGGCGCCTGGGCCCCCCGAAGCTCGTCCGGTGCCCCCCTTTGGCATATATTTAGAGGGACCTCCGAAACCCTCAGAGGAGGAACTCTTTTCGCGATCCCATCTCTGTTCCGCCGCCGCCGCCGCTTCCAAGATCGGGAGCACCAGGAGAACTCTTCCCGGCACCCTGCCGGAGGGGAGGATCACCACCGGGAGCTTCTCCACCACCATGGACGCCTCCCGGATGACTCGTGAGTAGTCTCCCTTGGACCATGAGTCCATGACCAGTTGCTATGTGATGTTCTCCTCCCGTTCTTGTGCTTCACTAATTAGTCCTCGTGAGCTGCCCTACATGATCGAGGCACCTATGTAGTCCTTATGCTGTTGCTATGTTGAGTTTGCTGGGATCCGATGGATTATGAGATTATGTTCAGATTGATCTTGAGTAATATATTTGATTCACCTCTTTTATATTTTAGTTCATAAGTAATTCTTGCATGTTCTCCGTTGTTACTTATTGCTTTGGCCGAGTAGTAGGTGGTGACTCCAAGAGGGAACGTTATGCTCGATTGTGGGTTCATGCCCCTCGATGACTAGCTTGAGTGACAGAAACATGAGTCTAGGGGATGTGCTGTTGCCACAAGGGGGAAAACAACGGTGCTTGTGCCCGCGGGTGCAAGGATTGTTTACTTTACGCAAAGTTCTTTTAATGCAGTTGTCTGTTGCATTGAGTTTACACTATGGGTGGGACTCACAACTTAATACCAGCGAGATGTTCTGGATAGATATCTCAAGGTGGATGATTAGTAGTAGATATTGATGGATTTCGGTCTACTTACTTTGGCGTACCGCCCATGCTTTGAACCTCAACCTTTCTTGCAATGTAGTCAGCATTGGTTTGCGTTCGTGGTCCTGTCAACTGCCCAGCTGTAATTCGTTTACCTCACATAGCCGTTTTATCGTCTTTTGGGAGAGAGACATCACTAGTGAACATCATGAGACTCCGGTCCATATTACCATCATTGATCACATCCACTATTTTACTTTTCGTTATTACTTACTATTGCAAAACATTATCTATCACTACTATCATTGCTTTTAATCCTTTGTGAACTACAAGGCCGGAGAGATTGACAACCTCTCTGTACTCGTTGGGAGCAAAGTTATTTGTATCTGTGTGCAGGTCCACGTTGGTTGCTACTAATCTGGCGCCGTAGCAATTGACACCTACTTGTTGAACCTAGGAGTCTCTGGGGAATCGATCCTTGGCATCTTTGCTAGGGGAAAACACTTCTACAATACTGCATCTTACACCTTCCACTTGGGGTAACCAACGAGGGGTTCGAGGCCCATCAAGGAGTATTTTCTGGCGCCGTTGCTGGGGACTCCACTCTTCAGGATAGGGGAGTTGCATGCTATCTTTTACCTTTGCTTTTTAGTCTTATTAGTTTACCTTTCATTTTTGCTTTAGTTCCTTTTATCGAAAATCACAAAAAAAATATTTACCTTCCTATTAGTAGTCCTATCTGTTTAGCTAAACATGTTAGGATTTGGTGCTTTGAGGGAATCAGAAGTTCTAGATTTCCATCAAAGGGATGGAGAAAATATGAAGAAGGCATGGGACAGAATTTCTGATGCACATAGAAGAATTATGCCTTGGATACCTATAAAAATTGTGCTTAGAAATTTTTACCATGGTCTTTTTAAATGGTGTAAACACTCCCTTGACATTATAGCCGAGGGAGATTTCCTAGAATGTGATGAAGCTAGAGCTCTTGAAATTATACATGGTCTATCTAGTTACTTTGTTTATGATCATAATTTTGATACTGTCATAGATAGACTTGCTACTATTGAAAAGAGAATGGATGCTCTAGACTTAATGAAGGTAGAGAAACCTAAACCCAATAAGAGAGACATTTTTGAAATAGACAATGATTGGGAACCTTTTGTTAGGATTAGCATCTCTAATCAAGACTTCCTTGCTTATTGTGATATTGGGTCTATGGTTTCTACTATGCCAAAAACTGTTCATGATTCTTTAAATTTTAACATGGATAGATTACCATCTTATCATGAACACACTAATGGAGATATTTCTGAAATCCAGGGAAAAATAAAAGACGTGTCAGTTAAATTCCTTAAAGGGATTGCAATGATTGATTTCTTCATCGTGGAGCCAAACCAAGGAAATATAGTGCTTGGAAGGGACTTCCTCCGAGCAGTTAAAGGCTTCATCAATATAGGTAAGGGACAAATCCGCTTACGTGGGAAGGCAAAAGGTGTGTACCCCTTTCCTAGAAGGAACAAGAATGAACTTATTGAGGAACCATTTGAAACAATTTATAACTCCGATTATTATGATGATTATTGATTCCTCTATGCATTATGCCTAGCTTAAAGGCATAAAAGAAAGCGCTTTTGGGAGGCAGCCCACATGAATAAAATTTTTGATTTTGTTGTGTCTTGATGTTGTTTACTGCTGTAGCATCATCATTGTATCTTTGCTTTTCATATTTGTGCCAAGTATAGCCTCCGATTGCTAGAAAGTTCAAAAGTTGTGAGGTGCTGTCCAGGAAACAGATTCTGTCCTTGGATAGAAAAATTCATATAAAATCACCAGATCATCTTTTTGGTCTGAATTTTTTCGACAGCGTTCTCTATATAATTGTCTTTCGTGCGTCAGTTCTGAGTTTTTTTATTTGAGTTGCAGAAGTATCCCGAACAGACCAATTACTGCCTGATGTTCTGTTTTTCACAGATTCTGTCCTGTTTTGCCTTACCTTCACTTTGCAAATTAAGAACTTGCTTTTTCTTTGCAAAAACCTTTTGGCAATCTTGAGAAACAGTAGAACTTCAAGAATATCCTTATTTCCAGCAAGGTATAATTATTTTATTAAGGGTACTAACCTCGCTAATCAGATTATGATGAGTTATGTATGCAGGGAGTTTTCAAGTGTGCGAAGGAAGATGATAAAAAGATTCAGGAGTGTCAAGCGCTCAAGCTTGGGGATGCCCCCGTGCACCCCCAAGAAATGTTCAAGGAGACTCAAGCGTCTAAGCTTGGGGATGCCCCCGTGCATCCCCTTCTCCATCAACATTATCAGTTCGTCTTTCGTTTCGCTATATTTTTATCACTTCATGTGTTATGTGCTATGCTTGGAGCGTCTTGCTTTTAGTTTTCTTTTTAGTTTTTCATAACGAGTCGGAACCCAGCATTCCTTTATGTGGGAGAGAAACACGCTCCACCTCTACCTAGAACATTACATAGAATTTTCATGTCTATCTATGCTGTGTGTGTTCTTTGTCTTTTAATAGCTACTATCATACTCTGCTCTTAGTATTCATGCTTATCTTTTCAAGAGCTTTTGTTTAGTTGGTTGCTTGAACTCTCTTTAATTATCATGCTCACCTTATTAAGAGAGTTTGCTTCCGTTGCATTGGTTAATGTGTCTATGATAAAGATGCTACTTTCATGATGGTGCTTAGTAGTTCAGGTTTTCTTTTGGTTAATCTCAAATAGCTGGGGGGTTCCCAATGTGTTATTGGAGTACCAACTTGGTTTGTCTGCATATGATGTTGTATGGTTTAGTAATATCTTCCTTCGAGAATTTATTTTGATTGACTTGGCGTATGCTCACGCATATTTAAGACTGTAAAGAAAGTCTGTCAAGCCTTGACGATCTTTTATTTCTAAGTAGCGATATAACTACCATGCCTGATTCAATATTGCTTTGTCGCTCTGCATAATTATGACCATCATTGCTCTCTTAGTTGGTCGCTCCCAGTCTTTTGCTAACCTCCACCTGTACTAAGCAAACTAACCATGCAATACATAGCTCATGGGAAAGTAGCCTAAAAACTATTGTGGTAAAGAATATGTTGCTTATGTATCTTATTTCTTATAAATTGCTTGCTGAGCGGTAACCATGTTTCTGGGGACGCCATCAACTGTCACACTTTTGTTGAATATCATGTGAGTTGCTATGCATGTTCGTCTTGTCTGAAGTAAGGGTGATTTACCGTGGGTTGAATAACTATGCATATTGTTAGAGAAGAACATTGGGCCGCCAACCAAAGCCATGCATCATGGTGGAAGTTTTAGCTTGGACCTTAATCCTCAATCTCTCATGAGAATATGCTTATGCATTAAAGAGGAGTCCATCATCTATTTTCTATGTTGTCCCGGTATGGATGTCCTCAAGTTGAGATCTATCAAAAATGAGAAATCAAATGCGATCTATCTCCTTGGACCTTTGTACAGGTGGCATAGAGGTACCCCCTTGTGACACTTGGTTGAAACATATGTAATGCAATGATAACCCAAGGGGATCCGAGCTAATTAGGACAAGGAGCGAGCACTATTGGTATACGATGCATGAGGCTTGCAACTTATAGGATGTTTTATACATGACACATATGAAGTACTACTACCGTTGACACAATTGCTTCCATGATTTCAAATAAAAAGCTCTAGCACTTAACCTTTCTTTTACCTTTATGTTGAAGCACCAACTACTGAGAGCATCATTGTCATTCTGAGTGTAATGTGCATTGTCCCAAAGTAGCATTGTCTTTTGCATGATTGTGATATCGTTTATTCTGAAATGATTGTATCTAGTCATCACTTAAACCTTGAAGGTGCCCCTGCACTTATGTTTTGCATCACTAAAGGGGGCAAGCTAGATATCACTTTATCATATTTGCACATCATGTTCATTGCAAATCTTTTTGATGTTTCAGTTTCATGTTGTAAAACTTTCAGTCATTTGTGAGTTTCTCTTGAGACAACTTAATTACTTTAGAATCATTGTCTCAGTAAGCTTTTGTCATAGGACTATGAGAAAGTCCTATATGGTTAATAGCATGTCACCACAGAAATTATTCTTGTTATCATTTACCTACTCGAGGACGAGCAGGAATTAAGCTTGGGGATGTTGATACGTCCAAAACGTATCTATAATTTCTGCTTGCTCCATGCCACTTTTGGGTGATATTGCTATGATATTCATACACTTCCATACACTTTTGATCATATTTGGACTAACTTACTAATCCAGTGCACCCCAGTGCCAGTTTCTGTTTTCGGCTGTT
This sequence comes from Secale cereale, assembly GCA_902687465.1. NCBI lineage: Eukaryota > Viridiplantae > Streptophyta > Magnoliopsida > Poales > Poaceae > Secale > Secale cereale. Next base: position 822,424,155 of record LR738711.1, on the reverse strand, counting down.
TTTGTATTTCAGGTTTTTCACGTTTCAAGAACTACCCAGAAAAATCTAGAAAAATTATATAAAAAATCAGCGATCCGGAAACAACACTGCGTCCGAAGGGCAGCCTGGGGGGGCCACAGGGGCTCCAGGCGCCCTGTGGGCGCCCCCCCCTCCCCCCTGGGCCGCGCCGGGGGGGGCGCCTGGGCCCCCCGAAGCACGTCCGGTGCCCCCCTTTGGCATATATTTAGAGGGACCTCCGAAACCCTCAGAGGAGGAACTCTTTTCGCGATCCCATCTCTGTTCCGCCGCCGCCACCGCTTCCAAGATCGAGAGCACCAGGAGAACTCTTCCCGGCACCCTGCCGGAGGGGAGGATCACCACCGGGAGCTTCTCCACCACCATGGACGCCTCCCGGATGACTCGTGAGTAGTCTCCCTTGGACCATGAGTCCATGACCAGTAGCTATGTGATGTTCTCCTCCCGTTCTTGTGCTTCACTAATTAGTCCTCGTGAGCTGCCCTACATGATCGAGGCACCTATGTAATCCTTATGCTGTTGCTATGTTGAGTTTGCTGGGATCCGATGGATTATGAGATTATATTCAGATTGATCTTGAGTAATATATTTGATTAACCTCTTTTATATTTTAGTTCATAAGTAATTCTTGCATGTTCTCCGTTGTTACTTATTGCTTTGGCCGAGTAGTAGGTGGTGACTCCAAGAGGGAACGTTATGCTCGATTGTGGGTTCATGCCCCTCGATGACTAGCTTGAGTGACAGAAACATGAGTCTAGGGGATGTGCTGTTTCCACAAGGGGGAAAACAACGGTGCTTGTGCCCGCGGGTGCAAGGATTGTTTACTTTATGCAAAGTTCTTTTAATGCAGTTGTCTGTTGCATTGAGTTTACACTATGGGTGGGACTCGCAACTTAATACCAGCGAGATGTTCTGGATAGATATCTCAAGGTGGATGATTAGTAGTAGATATTGATGGATTTCGGTCTACTTACTTTGGCGTACCGCCCATGCTTTGAACCTCAACCTTTCTTGCAATGTAGTCAGCATTGGTTTGCGTTCGTGGTCCTGTCAATTGCCCAGCTGTAATTCGTTTACCTCACATAGCTGTTTTATCGTCTTTTGGGAGAGAGACATCACTAGTGAACATCATGAGACTCCGGTCCATATTACCATCATTGATCACATCCACTATTTTACTTTTCGTTATTACTTACTATTGCAAAACATTTTCTATCACTACTATCATTGCTTTTAATCCTTTGTGAACTACAAGGCCGGAGAGATTGACAACCTCTCTGTACTCGTTGGGAGCAAAGTTATTTGTATCTGTGTGCAGGTCCACGTTGGTTGCTACTAATCTGGCGCCGTAGCAATTGACACCTACTTGTTGAACCTAGGAGTCTCTGGGGAATCGATCCTTGGCATCTTTGCTAGGGGAAAACACTTCTACAATACTGCATCTTACACCTTCCACTTGGGGTAACCAACGAGGGGTTCGAGGCCCATCAGGTGTTCCCGAGCTCGACCCCGAGCCCACCATCGAGGGGAGGAAATTACGAAGGCCCGATCACCCAAAGATGGCGGACATTCACAGCTTCGGGGACTACTGTCGCGGGGATGAACCCCAGGCAGGTAAAGGAAGCCGGATCCTTTTCAAAAACAACTGGGCCAGCATCGCCCCGCGGTCCGCCTCGGACTTGGCCGAGGTGATCAGTCTGGCCAAAGTCCGCAATCCAGCAAGGCGCTCTAGTCCAGCCAAGGCCCACAATCCGGCAAGACTCCCTAGTCCAGTGCACCAAGACTTCCTCAACAAACCAGACCGGCCTGTGGCGTGTTCCCCAATCCGTCCACGGGTCAGCTCCCGTCCCATTTCAGCCGTACGATGGGACGAGACGCACCTACCGATGACCTAGGAAACGGTGCCTCGCACATGCCCCTAGTCGGCCGGGGCGTGGCAACACTATAATCATCACAGCCCATGACGCCGGCAAACGGTGACATGACGGAGCATGTCGTACCCGACTCAGCTCGGCCAATCCTCGGCGACTGACAAGACGGGACACAGTGCCCCCCATGCCGGGTGGGCCACGCACCCGGAGAACCCGGCGAACCCTATACCCGGCGGGTCCCAATACCGGCTTCCCGGACGATGATGATCCGGCCCCACGGCCGTGTAACATTACCATTGTATCCCTGGGGGGTTGGCCTATATAAAACCCCCAGAGCCCTCATGCACGGGGAGAGAGAAAATGACGAGGTAGAGAAGAGAAATAGAGAACGGGATAGAGACACACCGGGAGAAGCAGCCTAAGCCCTGGCCTGTCTTCCTCCTTCCACCACACAGCTCAAGGAGCAACTCTCTACTGGTAAAAACATCAACCACCTCGGCAGGATTAAGGGTATTATCTCCCCGGAGAGCCCCAAACCTGGGTATGTCTTGCGTCCCGTGCTCACTCATACCAACCCCGCTTCTGGAGTCGACCAGTGCCCTCGAGCCGCCTCCTATCTTTAGCCATCCCTTGGCATCTGCCGTGTGCCCACCACAATACATATGGACCCACAGACAAACTGGCCCACTTGTCACTAATCGAGAATCACCTGATGCACGTTAATACAATCCGAGCCCCTCTCCACCTACCAACTCCACACCTTTTGACCTCGCGGTAACACAGCCGGCCCAGTGCCATTCAAATGCCCGTGTGCATGCATATTTCTACATAGATCTAACAACTGAGAAACATGATCCCCTTTTAGGGAAGAAAAAACAGGAACCGTTTGAGAACGTGAGTCACTAGATGGGCGAATAGATCCAGAGGGAGCACAACTGGACATGCGTTGTATACATACTGTACTCGGTATAAAGTTAACCTTTTGTATTGATACCAGCTTGTATGTTACTGTATGTGTAGTTCCTTATCGCTATCACAGAACCGCGGTGCATGACACATAGTTGGCACATGAGTCACGCCACCCTATGATGTTTCTTTGACTCATGGTGGCCGACATACGGGCCCACAAACAAACTTGCCCAGTTGTCACTGACTGAGAGTCACCTGATGTATGTCAAGATAATGTGACCCCCACTCCATCGGTTGACTCCATACCTTTTGACCTCATGAGAATATGACTAGTCTGGCGCCCGTGTGCACGTGCTTCGTGCCCCTTTCCCCTCCAACCCTTACGCCCTCAAGCACTTTTAAAAGCCCCCACATCCCGCCCGACCACAAGTGCACACAAATGCAAAATCTAGACAAGCGCAAAGAAGATCCATATCCATCCTTCCTATCTAGCCATGAAGAGCATCAACCACCACGAAGAAGCCGCCACCCGCCTATCCCTTTCCCCTCCCCTCCCGTTAGCGCCACTCTCCCTATCGCTATCGCCCAACGCCGCGGCAGTAGTGGCGCTAGCGAACACGCGCTGGATGCCGACCAGGGAGTAGCTCGGCATCCTGGAGGGGTTGTACGTACCACCAGGGGATGCACACCCCCACCGCCGAGGAGATACATTAGGTGACGGCAAGGCTGCAGGAGAGCATGACCCCATCGAGGATAAGAACGTCTTCCACTGGTTCCAGAACCAGCAGGTGTGACTACGCCAGAGGGAGAAGCAACACTGATCAGACTACTTCGCCAGGCAGTTCCACTATCCCCAGCCACTACCAATCCATAGGCGCATGCCACCATGTACTACTAGGCAGCATCTCCAAACAACTCTAACACACAACAAATGTGTGTGCTCCAGTTGCCCCCAACCGCTGGCAGCTATGGTGCGCATGCCGCGTACTCCCACCGCCCTGTGCTTATGAATATGTTTCCACAATACCCAACCTTTGCTAATCGCAAGAATACCCGCTGCGTTGGGAGCATTGGCTCCGTGAGGCCATCAACCTCCGGGTCGATCTCTTGGGAGACGGAGAGTCCCAAGATCCTCAACAAACACATCGTTGTCGATCTATGAATTCTTTGGTGAAGGCCGCTGAAGGTGATGCATGATTACTGATATGCTCGACAAGTACTTTGTTAGTCTCATGGACAAGCCATTGAGTAGATATACCAGTTTTATTCCATGTGATATTTATTTGCAATGTTGGTTTACTTAGGTAATTGGAGTAAATTTTGTATTGCTTCACAAACTTGAAGTGTGCACCTGAAACCTTGTTAAATTTCATTGAGTTAGTCCAGTTATTTTTTTATTGCAAGGTGCATGTTCTATTTTGGATTTAGCTTGTTTCATAGTATCATTCATCTAACCATGGGCATCAAATAGTTTCCAATGTTCTCAATTGACTTTAGGTATCATCCCATTTTCATAAGAAAATAATTTCCCTTTTCCTTTTGAAGGCCTATTTGAAATGATTGTAAATTCTGAATGTCTACCGGCATTTTGTTCTTGCTTGAGATAAAAATACATGTGGGTACACACAAACTATAACCGCTCCAAACATCCCCTTAGAGAAACACAGAGGTGTATGGATTTTTCTTTTCTTGTGAGAAAAAGAGGTATATTGTTTGGTTAGTTGTTTAAGTCAGAAAGTGTGAAGCACACACAAGCGTACCATGTGTAAACATCGTATACGATAAGTTTGTTTAAGTCATAAAGTGTGAAACACACACAAGCGTATCATGTGTAAACATTGTAGACGAGATAAGTATCATGCTCAAGCTCACATTACTACCGACATACCTAAGGTTTTAGACTGTTACTGTCACATACCAATTTTTGAAAATTTGACCCTTATTAGCTTTCTATTTCTTTCTCTACATTAATTCATGTAAATGGTTAGCCCATTTTTCCACAAGGAAAATGATCTTGAGCTTAACTTGTCAAAACTTTTTCTAACTATATATATATATATATGCTCATCCAATATAAAAATTACAAGCCCAAGATTGTTGAGTAAGTATATATTTTTTGTTTTTCAAAATAATCCCCTTTTAAACTCCTTTGTTAAGAGGCCCGTTTTAGACAAAAAATTCTCAGCCAGGAAAATCATAGTAGTATCTTATGATCATGTGTATTCCAAATATGCTAAAACATGAGATGCTCCGCTACAATTTTTTATTTCCAAAATTCCCTAAAGTTTTTATCAGAAACTTAACAAAAAAATATTGTTGGTATCTAACCTTTGAGTTTTGACCCCAAACTTTTTATGTAGTCTCTACACCTCATTCAAAATCTACCCTACTAGTTTCAGCACCAAGGATTTCCATTCGATGCCCATACTTTTTTATCTTCCAATATGGGTAGTAGAAATTTTGCACCATGTCAGTGATGTGCCATTTCATCTGAAATCTTTAAATATCCTACAAAACACCTAGGGACCCAAGCATACCAAATTGCAGCCCCAACATCGGCCCCTAGGCTCAAAACCATGTCTATCCCGATGATGGCGGTGGTGACCACACATGCCAGAGCGGGAATAGTGTGCAAACAACTTTCTATTGCGCTACTTCTCACGTCGTGGCACTCCTCCCACGTTGTTTAACGATAGTGCACTCATGGAAGCATCCCACACCACGCCGCACCCCTCCCCTCACGACCCCCTCTTTCACACACCATCTCGGTCATCCCATGAGTTCCTTCTCAGCATGCTTTGGGATAGAACCGCCAGCACAATATCGAAAATGGCAAAACACCGGCACCACCTAGAAATATCTTCCAAGCACTCATGTATAAACCACTGCCTCTGGGAACACCGCTGATGTCTTCAGGAATGCAACCTGAGCATTCGCTCACCATGATCGCAAGCTCGGCTAGAAATAGAGCCCCTTCCTAGCCACTCAAAGCACCCGTGTCAGCAGGAATGGAGATGGGGTCCCCTCGGCACCGCCCCGGGATGGCTGGCTCAGTGTCATCGAGTACATGGTCAGGCTAGTTGTGTGTAAAAGGGTTCTCAGGGGCTCGGCCCCAATCACTTGCATCCTCGGGTGCACAAGCCACATATATTGGTTGTTCCACCTCCAAGGACGGGAGGAAGAATATGTCAGGAAAATCCCATTCCTCTGGTAGGATGGGCTCTGGCATATCCCATGTATGAGCGAGTCATGTATGGCCTTGTCGCATCCCAGATAATGGACACGAGATGGGATGCTTCAAGGGGAAGGTAAGCCCATGATGGCATCGTCAAGAGAGGACCACTCTGAGAACTACTCTTGATGTCCTATGGGATTCCCGTGGCTCCAATAAACCACAAGTGTAGGGGATCTATTGTAGCCTTTTAGATAAGTAAGAGTGTCGAACCCAACGATGAGCTAAATATTTGTATTTTCTAAGGTTCTGTCAACCACAGATGCAACCCTACGTACACCAAATGTTTGCTTTACTTATAAACAAAAATAAAACTACTTTATAGTTATAAAAGGGAAAGTTTGCAAGAAAGTAAAGAACTTGGAAAATAATGGTTAGTTTATGTAATGTGAACAAAAAGTAAAATATAGCGAGTGTGGAATAGCTGTGACACAAGGTGCATAATTGTCCCTAGGCAATTGGCTACAATAATCATATATTGCAGATTTATATGTGAAAGAGGCCTATGCTAACATGCAACAAAATCCATTGATAACATGAACTTATAATTGAAAACCCTAGCAAGCATATGCAAATACTAAAGATTCGTTAGGATAAAAACCAACCATAGATATCTCAACATACTACTAACCCTAAAGTGTGACCCCACATACACACAAACTTGGTAATATCTGGCACTCCGTCTGCTCTCTGCTTAGTTATCTCAATAAACTACCAACCCTAAAGTGTGATCCACATACTCGCATGCTTATATGATGGGCACCAAAGGACAACATCACATCAATATACAACTCAAATCAATCATAATATGTCGACAATGAACAACATGACCAAACGAATCTACCCAGACACAACAAAGATGCAATAAATCTTTGGATCGTAATTAATACCAAGAAACACCACGTTTAAGTAGGGGATTACAAAAGTTTGTGGGAGAGTGGACGAAAGTATAGAGAGGGAGGACGGCAATGGAGATAGTGTTGAAGTTGATTGAGGCGATGGAGATGATCACTATGATGATGGTTTCTCTAATGTCATTCCAACATGGCTGAAAGAGAGGGGCCCATCCTCCTTGTTCTTCCTTGGCCTCCCCACTAGGCAGGGAGAGGTTTCCTCCGATGTTACATTATGTCCATGGCCCATAGGGCGAGAGTCCCCTCCAACAATTGATATGTATTATGATGTTCTCTCTATTTTCACTACTTCCCGAGTCATTTCATCGTTTCTTAAAATAGATGAGTTGTTGCGCCAATTGGCGTAGAGACCAACTTTAGCCCATAAGTTAGCGAACTACATGAAACATAAATTTGATATCAAGTGAACTATTTCAGGAGACCAACAACAACCATTGGTGCAAATATCAATTGCAGCCAAGAACAGAAGTGACCGACTTCTCGAAGCTAAACGAATTATTTGGAAGTTTTTCCCTCAACTTCATGCAAATGATTATGGCTATAATGTGTTTGTATTTTCCTTGACGATGATCATTCCCACACCTGATACTGTGAGAAGGTTCTACATGATACTCAGAAGCTTTATTTATCGACACATAAACCATTTTATTGAGAATGTGAATGTACTATGAGCATTTTTTTAATACTTTGGTCTTTCCTCATATCATAATTGTGACTAAAAAATGACAACCAATAAATAAAATTAATTCCTTGGCCGGCCATGGAAAGCCAGTGACCGCGACGAAATAATGGCGAAACACGCTGCCCATAGAAAATAAACTGAACCATCTGAATCATGCACCCCACCCAAAAGTATATGTGTAGAAGGAAGCCAGGTGAACTGACCAGATGTTTCAGAGGCCAGGGGAGGTCCCGACCAATGAGAACATGTAGTAGCATCATACTAGGGGCTAATGAACATTTGATGTATACTATGCAACTTTATTCTTGTAGACACGTGTTGGGCCTCCAAGCGCAGAGTTTTGTAGGATAGTAGCAATTTTCCTTCAAGTGGATGACCTAAGGTTTATCAATCCGTAGGAGGTGTAGGATGAAGATGGTATCTCTCAAACAACCCTGCAACCAAATAATAAAAAGTCTCTTGTGTCCCCAACACACCATGAAGATGGTATCTCCCAAACAACCCTGCAACCAAATAATAAAAAGTCTCTTGTGTCCCCAACACACCAAATACAATGGGAAATTGTATAGGTGCACTAGTTCGATGAAGAGATGGTGATACAAGTGTAATATTGATAGTGGATATTGATTTTTGTAGTGCTAACAATAAAAAACAGCAAGGTAGCAAGTAACAAAAGTGAGTAAAAACGATATTGCAATGATGGAAAACAAGGCCTAGGGTCCGTACTTTCGCTAGTGGAATCTCTCAACGATGCTAATATAATTGGATCATATAACCACCTCTCAAAGTGCGATAAAGAACCACCTCAAAGTTATTCTTTCCAATCGATCTATCAAGAGTTCATACTAGAACAACATAAAGTTATCCTTTCCGATCTATCTATCAAGAGTTCATACTAATCATAACCCCAAGACAAATTCAGATTCATAATACTCAAAACTGCCCCAAGATTTCTACCGAAGAAACAAAGACAAGAGCGTGCATCAACCCCTATGCATAGATTACCCCAATGTCACCGCGGGAATCAGCAAGTTGAGTGCCAAAACATGTATCAAGTGAATCAATACGATACCCCAATTTCACCACGAGTATTCAATTGTAAGACATATATCAAGTGTTCTCAAATCCATAAAAGAATTCCATCCAAAGAAATCTCAAAGGGAAAACTCAATTCATCACAAGATAGAGAGGGGAAAACACCATATGATCCGACTATATTAACAAAGCCCACGATACATCAAGATTGTGCATCTCAAGAACACGAGAGAGAGAGAGAGAGAGAGAGAGATTAAACACATAGCTACTGGTACAAACCCTCAGCCCTGAGGGTGGACTACTCCTCCTCATCATGGTAGCCGTCGGGATGATGAAGATGGCCACCGGTGATGATTTCCCCCTCCGGCAGAGTACCGGAAAGGGTCTAGATTGGTTTTCGGTGGCTACAGAGGCATTGTGGTGGATAAACTTTTGATCTAGGTCTACCCCAAAGGGTTTCGGAATATTTGTGAATTTATAGGATAAAGAGGCGGTGCGGGAGGCCACCGAGGTGGGCACAACCCACCTGGGCACGCCAGGGGTGGCAGGCGCACATTGGTGGGTTGTGCCCCCCTCGGGGCACCCTCAGGTGCAGCTTTAGCCCATTGGGTGTCTTCTGGCCCATAAAAATTCTCCAAAAAGTTTCGCGGTGTTTGGACTCCGTTTGATATTGATTTCATGCGATGTAAAAAACATGCGGAAAACAGCAACTGACACCTGGCACTATGTCAATAGGTTAGTCCTTGAAAATGATATAAAATGACTATAAAATGATTGTAAAACATCCAAGAATGATAATATAAAAGCATGGAACAATAAAAAATTATAGATACGTTGGAGACGTATCAGCATCCCCAAGCTTAATTCTTGCTCGTCCTCGAGTAGGTAAATGATAAAAACAATTTTTTTGATGTGGAATGCTGCCTATCATGTCATATCATATTCTTTTCTTTATAGCATGGACAATTGGACTTTTATATGGTTCAAAGCAATAGTCTAGTTTTGACATGAGATTTAAATACTCAAACATATCAACAAGCAATCATGTCTTTCAGAATATCAAATGCTAAAGAACGTTATCCCTACAAAATCATATAGTCTTGTCATGCTCTGTCTTCCCTGCTCAAAGTATAAATCATGTACTACCCCAGTGTCGGCCAAGCAATTGGTTCATACTTTTTAACGCGCTTCAGCATTTTCAAATCTCACGCAATACATGAGCATAAGCCATGGATATAGAAATATAGGTGGAATAGGATGCGGTGGTAGTAGACAAAAGAAGGGAAGAAAGTCTCACATCAACTAGGCAAACTAATGGACTATGGAGATATCCATCAATCAATATCAATGTGAGGAGTAGGGATTTGTAGAGGTGCCAGAGCTCAAAGCTTAAATTGAGAGATAAAATTACTTTGGGAGGTATACTTTTCCCACCAACGAAAACAACTCAAGGTTCCCAACACTTTCCATGCTAGATATATCATAGGCGGTTCCCAAACATAAAATAAAGTTTATTCCTTTTCCACCAAACTTTCACAAGCCATGGTGTCAGGGATATTACTACCAGGTATAAACCGCCCAGGAGGGGCCGGTTTATGTTATCAAGATTATCTTATTAAAGCCCAGCGGAGGATGAAGCAAGAGATTTTAGCCCAAGAGGTTTACAGCCCAAGTATTAGGGCCCATGAATCGTAAACCGTCATACTATGTAGCTTGTGATGTAAGATAGAAAGAATAGAGACCGACGCAGACATGTTTATGAGCCAGCCTCGGGACTCTGTAAGCCGGACCAGGCGTCGCCTCTTATATAACGGGACAGCCCGGCGACGGTTGAGGAGGGAGAACAACAGTTCGAGACACAGGCAAAGCGGATTCTCTCCCTGGTCATCGAAACCCTAGCAATATTACACCAAACTAGACGTAGGCTTTTGCCTTCATCGAAGGGGCCGAACTAGTATAAAATCCATGTGTCCTTGTCCGCTTTAACCCCTTTAAGCTAACCCGTAGCGATGGCCTCACGACTAAGTCCTTTTTCTAGGACATCTGCTGTGACGAAACCATGACAATTGGCGCCCACCGTGGGGATATCACACGTTGGTTTCGAGTTCTTGAAGGGCAGCTTTGAAGGACTCAAGGGCTACGCAGTGGGCCGGATGACTAAGAGTCGTCGTGGCAAGATCTACATCAACGTTGCAGGCTGGGGCCCCGAGGCTGATTCAATCGAATATGGGTACCGGGTCCCCTTCGGCGGCATCCACGTCTTCATCGGCAAGATCGGCGAACCGGGCCCTGAGCCGGACATCTTCCCCAACAACGTCGAGCCGGCAGCGTGCGAGATTTTCCCGGATTCGGCCCGCCGTGAAGCGCGTCTTCGTTGGAGCAGTGCATGGAGTACAAGCCGAGGACGGATCAGATGCTGGTGGTGAGACTGTTGTTTATTCCGGTGATGAATCGTCCTCCGGAGAGACATAATCTTTATATCTGTTGCAGGATGGTCGATCTGAGGGCTGTTTCGATGGAGACAATAGTCCGGACCCCCTCGATCCGCCAAACCGGGTTGCCGTCTTTATGGCCGGATCACAACCTATGCAGCAGTCCTCAACTATAGCAGCGTTAACATCAGACGCGGTCTGAGCTAGGGCTGGAGGTCCTGACCCGTCGCCATATGAAACTTTATCCGCTTTGGTCGATACTTTGACAGCACTGTTAACAACAGAGGTAGCTCAGGCCAATAAAGAGCAGCATGATGCAGAAGTCACTTAGGTCAAGAGCCGGATAGATCAAGCCAAGTTGGACCTAGCTGCTGAAAAAACCAAGATGGCTGCAAAGCAGGGTGAGCTTGATGCTCAAGCTTATCGACTCATGTTGGATCAGACCGCTTCACACGAGGTGATGATGAGGAGGCAGAGATCTCGCTTGCCACCGGCCTATTAGCTCAGTTGCGTCAATGGTTGTTTGTTCCCTCCGGGGGCTTCGTTGGTTTGTTGTGCTGCATTTATTTTTCTTTTTTGGGTTTTTCATGGTTTCCTTTAGCTTTCTTTCCGGTCACTATCGCGGAGGTCATGCATGGAAGGCAATGAATCAGTTTAGATAAAAGTGAAGCAACGCCTTGAAGATAGCAGGCCGCATATCCTCGACGGTTATCTTCCTTGTTCTTTTGTCGCTCATCGGCTCATAAAGCTCGGCCTTGAACATCGGCGGCCGCATTGCAAGCATAATCTTGTGGGCTGAAAAATACTCCCTTTTAACCTTCAAAATTACATCTGCTTCCTCCCCTAATTCTAACCGTTTCCCACGATTATCGTACAGATTAGAGGGCGGCACCTGGACCTCAAAGTTCGACGAGGTCTCCTCCACCTGTGGTTCCTTGAAGACAGTGACCTCGCACTTGATCACGAGGCGGTCATCCTCCAGGTACAATGATGATTCCAAGACTACCTTCTTCATGAACTTTTGAAGCCCTGGGTTGGGGAGTTGTGTGTCACCGAAAATCATCGGAGCCACCCGTTGGATCAACTTGGTGGTGGCCGGGTCCGAAGGGACGACCAGACTCATGTCGAAGCCAGCCCTCACCTTGGCCTCCGCTCGGCCCAGATCTGGGCCCTTTCGGGCCTCATATGGGCTGAGGCGGGTTGGCGGTTCGGGGCGTGACTCGCTGATGGTGGCGGTAAGGCGTTAGTGGCTGCCGGTGGTGATGGCTCCGACGGCCAGCGTGCTGTAGCGTGGCAGCAAGGACTGTCCAGCCCCTTTGGGGTCCGGCCGGGCCTGCGGAGGCCTGGTAGGTCATTGTCGCTGCGTCCGATCGGCTCCGCGCGGCGGTGGAGGTTGTCCCTCCTGTCAACTGCATTGCAGTTGCCCCCGAGCACGTTGTCTACTCGTCCTCCCTCCAGGTCTCGTGTTGGTGGCCTCAGTGAGACGCGCAAAGTTGGTTCGATGACCGTGGTAGCACAAGCTGGTGGGCGGCATGTTGGGCGGTGCACTTCCAATCATCTGGAGTGGTGGTTGTTGTTTCGGGGTGGGAGAGATTCCTGGCGGATCGTCCGTCACCGGCGCAGCTGGACCTTCCTGAGGGGCGTCGGTTATACCCCTTCCCCACTGCCATCCGCGTGCTGGGGGAAACCCTGGGACTTGTTCATGCACCAGTGGAGTCGCCGTCGCATTCCTTCCCGAAGGTGTTGTTTGGTACGCGAGGCTTCAGAGTGCTAGGAGGCGGTGGAACTTCTCCGGAGGGTGCAGCGGGTGTCTGCCAACTTTGCTTCGTTGATCTACCGGGGTTGGCATTTGTTTCTCTTTCTTTCTCTAGTGATTTTTCTTTTGGGATGTTTGTGTTGCGGCCCCAACGAGCTTGTTGTATTAGATGGTTGCTTTATAATATAAAGTGGGGGGAGCTTTATCGTCATCTGCGATGATTCCATTGTCGGTGTTTTCATGGTGGAATTTAGTGCGGCGGCAGCAAAGCGGGGTTTCCGATTGAGGACGAGGTAGGGCTTGACCCTCTTAGAAATATTACAATCCTAACGCGGCACCATCTTTCACCTGTGGGCTGCGGCTTGGGCTATATGTCGCCTGTACTGATTCCTAATACAAAGCGCTTACGGGCAACGACTACCGGCCAGCCCATTCGCGTGGTTGCTCCCCCCCCC
>LR738711.1:822374473-822406373 GCA_902687465.1 Secale cereale | reverse complement strand
CCCCCCCAAAGAAAGCTTATAAATTTTATTTCAAGTCAGGTGGGGTAAAATTTGACCAAATTTATACAGGAAATACTATTACTAAATATATATAACATACTTTTCTCTCTGCATTTAATGACACTAATTTGGTATTATTATAACGACCAACCTAATAAGGTTTAAGTCTTTGTACTTATCATGCTAGCCCGGGGATCAATTTGCCAGCATGCGGGTTAGTATCGTCTGCAATAGCACATGGTGCAGTACGGTCGTTGTCATGTGGACCCGATCCCACTTGTCATTTGCATTAAAGCAGTGTCCAGTACTCTGGAGGATTTCAACCCCTAGCAATGAAGGTACTGATGCAATACCAAACACAAGATATCTTCCTGAGCCCCCGCGTCGCTCTGTCCCCACGGGCGACACGGGCGGCGACCCCAGCCACCAAGGCCCTCGGCCCTCCACCCCCTCCTCCCCCTCGCCGCCGCCGGTGCCTCCCGCGGGCAAAGCTCGCGTGGAGCGGGTGGCGGCGGGGCCTCCTCTCGCGTTGGCGGCCGCCGCAAGTTGGAGCACTCGTGGCGGTGGGCGTCAGCGAGCGGCCTTGGGCCCCGGCGTGGAGGCGGTGTTCCTGCTACGGCTGGCGCGGTGGCGTCCTGCGGCGGTGCGGCGGCTCGGTGGTGGCTGCGGTGCTCGGGCGGCTCAATGGGGCGGCGGGCCTCGATCTGGCGGAGTGGATCTGGTCGGTGGAGGTGCTCCGGCGGCTCTTGTCAGCATGGATCCGGCGGGCGGTGTTGCAGTCGGAGGCTCCAGGTTGTTCGGCGTCGACCCCTTGCTGGTGCTGCGGCTGCGGCAGATTTTCTCGGGTTTCGATCTGGCAGATCTGCCCGGTGATATGGGGCGGGGTGGCGGGCCCCCCTTCCTGCCTGGTGCTGTGGTTCTGGCCTGCTTGCTAGCCCGGCGTGGCTGGCAGCATGGTGGAGGCTGCTACCTCTTGAGCTTGCGTTGTATTCCCTCGAAGAGGAAAGGGAGATGCAACACAGTAGCGTAAGTATTTCCCTCAGTTTTTGAGAACCAAGGTATCAATCCAGTAGGAGACCACGCGCCAGTCCCTCGCACCTGCACAAACAAATAAGAATTTTGCAGCCAACGCGATAAGGGGTTGTCAATCCCTTTACGGTCACTTACGAGAGTGAGATGTGATAGAGATGATAATTATATTTTTGGTATTTTTAGTTTAATAAATAGCAAATAAAAGCAGGAAAAGTAAAGTAGATGTAGAGTGATATGTTGAGAATAGACCCGGGGGCCATAGTTTTCTCTAGTGGCTTCTCTCATGATAGTGGTATTCTACGGCGGGTAAACAAATTACTATCGAGCAATTGATAGAAAATCGAATAATTATGAGACTATCTAGGCATGATCATTGTATATAGGCATCACGTCCGAGACAAGTAAACCGAAACGATTCTGCATCTACTACTATTACGACACACATCGACCGCTATCCAGCATGCATCTAGTGTATTGAGTTCATACGAACACAGTAACGCTTTAAGCAAGATGCCATGATGTATAGGGATAAACTCAAGCAATATGATGAAAACCCCATCTTTTTATTCTCGATGGCAACAATACAATACGTGCCTTGTTGCCCCTACTGTCACTGGGAAAGGACACCGCAAGATTGAACCCAAAGCCAAGCACTTTTCCCATTGCAAGAACTATAGATCTAGTAGGCCAAACCAAACCAATAATTCGAAGAGACTTGCAAGGATATTATGAGCACACATAAAAAGTTCAGAGAAGAACCAAATATCTTTCATAGATAACCTTGATCATAAACTCACAATTCATCGGATCTCGACAAACATACTGCAAAAAGAGATTACATCGAATAGATCTCCTCGAAGACCGAGGAGAACTTTGTATTGAGATCCAGAGAGAGAGAAGAATCCATCTAGATACTAGCTCTGGACCCGAAGGTCTGTGGTAAACTACTCACAACTCATGGTGAGGGCGATGATGATGATGATGAAGGCCTCCGTGATGGATCCCCCTCCCGGAACAGGCTCCAAGATGGGATCTCCATGGGAACAGAAGCTACGGCGGTGGAATTAGGGTTTTCTCTCTGCGTATGGAGTTTCTGGGGTACGTAGGTATATATAGGAAGAAGGAGGGCACCGAGGGCCGTGTGGGCCAGCCTCGAGGCAGAGGGGCGCTCCCTGGGAAGGGGGGCGCGCCCCCCACCCTCGAGGGCAGCCCAGCTATCCCCTGACTTGGTCCTGACGCTTTCCGTGCGTGATTTTCTCCAAAAATATCTCTCGCGACGGTTTCATTCCGTTTGGACTCCGTTTGATAATCCTTATTTGCAAAACCCTGAAATAGGCAAAAAAACAGCAATCTGGACTGGGCCTTTGGGTTAGTAGGTTAGTCCCAAAAATGATATAAAAGTGAATGATAAAGCCCATTAAACATCCAAGACATCATAAATAATAGCATGGAACAATAAAAAATTATAGATACGTTGGAGACGTATCAAGCATCCCCAAGCTTAATTCCTGCTCGTCCTCGAGTAGGTAAATGATAAAAAAAGAATTTTTGATGTGAAATGCTAACCAATATAGTTTTTCAATGTACTTCTCTTAATTGTGGCATGAATGTTCAGATCTGAAAGATTCAAGATAAAAGTCTATATTGACACAAGAAATAACAATACTTCAAGCAATACTAACAAAGCAATCATGTCTTCTCAAAATACCATGGCTAAATGAAGTTATCCCTACAAAATCATATAGTCTGGCTATGCTCCCTCTTCATCACACAAAATATGCATATCATGCACAACCCCGATTTCATCCAAGCATTTGTTTTCATACTCTATTTTTTTCAAACCTTTCAACTTTCACGCAATACATGAGCGTGAGCCATGGATATAGCACTATGGGTGGAATAGAGGTGGTTGTGGAGAAGACAAAAAGAGGAAGATAGTCTCACATCGACTAGGCGTATCAACGGGCTATGGAGATGCCCATTAACAGATATCAATGTGAGTGAGTAGGGATTGTCATGCAACGGATGCACTAGAGCTAAATATGAATGAAATCTCAACAAAAGAAAATAGTGGGTGTGCATCCAACTTGCTTGCTCACGAAGACCTAGGGCATTTGAGGAAGCCCATTGTTGGAATATACAAGCCAAGTTCTATAATGAAAATTCCCACTAGTATATGAAAGTGACTAATCATGAGACTCTCTACAATGAAGATCATGGTGCTACTTTGAAGCACAAGTGTGGAAAAAGATAGTAGCAATTGTCCCTTCTCTCTTTTCTCTCATTTTTTCTCTTCTTTTTTATTAGCCCCTCTCTATTTTTTTGGGCCTTCTCTTTTTTTTATTGGCCTTTCCTCACACGGGACAATGCTCTAATAATGATGATCATCACACTTTTTATTACAACTCGAAATTACAACTCGATACTACAACAAGTATGACTCTACATGAATGCCTCCGGCGGTGTACCGGCATAAGCAATGAATCAAGAGCGACATATATGAAAAATTATGCATGGTGGCTTTGCAACAACTACGATGTCAACTACATGATCAAGCATGGCACTATGACTGTTGGGGAACGTAGCATAATTCAAAAAAATTCTACGCCTTCACCAAGATCCAACTATGGAGACATCTAGCAACGAGCAAGTAAGAGTGCATCTACATACCGTTATGGAGATTGCGAGCGGAAGCTTTCGAAGAAGCGCGGATGAAGTAGTCGTACTCTTCGCGTTCTTTGTCACCGATGATCTAGCGCCGAACGGACGGCACCTCCGCGTTCAACACACGTCCGGTGCAGCAACGTCACCTCCTTCTTGATCCAGCAAGGGGGGAGGAGAAGTCGTCAGAGATCCGGCAGCACGACGGTGGATGACGGATGCAGTGGAGATCGCAGCAGGGCTTCGCCGGGCGCCCTGCGTTGGAGTAAGGAGGTGTGACGGGAGGGGGAGAGGCGCCAGGGCAAGGGTGCGGCAGCCCTCTCCCCTCCCACATATATATAGGGGGCCAGGGGGTGCGACAGGGCCCCTGCAGATCCAATCTGAAGGGGGGCGGCGGCCAGGGGGAGTCCTTGCCCCCCAAGGGAAGTGGTGGCCCCCCACCCCTTAGGGTTTTAACCCTAGGCGCATGGGGAGGTGGGCCCCTAGTGGTGCGCCAGCCCGGAGGGGCTGGACACTTCCCCTTGCGGCCTAGGGGCCCCACCGGGATGGGTGGCCCCACCCGGTGGACCCCCGGGGCCCCTCCGGTGGTCCCGAGACGCTCCCGGTGACCCCCGGAGATCACCCGATGGCCGAAACTGGACTTCTTATATATCAATCTTTACCTCCGGACCATTCTGGAACTCCTCGTGATGTCCGGGATCTCATCCGGGACTCCGAGCAACTTTCGGGTTTCCACGTGCATGTATCTCTACGACCCTAGCGTTACCGAACCTTATGTGTGTAGACCCTACGGGTTCGGGAGACACGTAGACATGACCGAGACCACTCTCTGGTCAATAACCAACAGCGGGATCTGGATACCCATGTTGGTTCCCACGTGTTCCTCGATGATCTTCATCGGATGAACCACCGTGTCAAGGATTCACTCAATCCCGTATGTGATTCCCTTCGTCCATCAGTACGTTACTTGCCCGAGATTCGATCGTCGGTATTCCCAATACCTTGTTCAATCTCGTCATGGCAAGTCTCTTTACTCGATCCGTAATCCATCATCCCGTGACTAACTACTTAGTCACATTGAGCTCATTATGATGATGTCTTACCGAGTGGGCCCAGAGGTACCTCTCCGTCATACGGAGTGACAACATCCCAGTCTCGGTTCGTACCAACTCAACAGACACTTTCGGAGATACCCGATGCGTACCTTTATAGCCACCCAGTTACGTTGTGACGGTTGGCACACCCAAAGTACTCCTACGGTATCCGGGAGTTGTACAACCTCATGGTCTAAGGAATAAATACTTGACACTGAAAAGCTTATGCATCACGATCTAAACGATCTCGTGCTATGCTCAGGATTGGGTCTTGTCCATCACATCATTCTCCTAATGATGTGATCCCGTTATCACTGACATCCTATGTCCATGGTCAGGAAACCGTGACCATCTGTTGATCAACGAGCTGGTAACTAGAGGCCTACCAGGGACTCATTTCGGTCTATGTATTCACACATGTATCACTGTTTCCTTACAATACAATTCAAGCATGAATAACAGACAATTAGCATGAACAAGGAGATATAATAATAATGCTTTTATTATTGCCTCTAGGGCATATCTCCAACAGTCTCCCACTTGCACTAGAGTCAATAATCTAGTTACATTGTGATGAATCGAACACCCATAGAGTTCTGGTGTTGATCATGTTTTGCTCGTGAAAGAGGTTTAGTCAACGGGTCTGCTACATTCAGATCCGTATGCACTTTACAAATATCTATGTCTCCATCCTGAACATAATTCCGGATGGAGTTGAAACGGTGCTTGATGTGCTTGGTCTTCTTGTGAAACCTGGGCTCCTTGGTTATAGCAATAGCACCAGTGTTGTCACAGAAGAGAGTCATCGGGCTTGACGCGCTTGGAATGACTCCTAGGTCGGTGATGAACTCCTTCATCCAGACTCCTTCCTGCGCTACTTGAGAAGCAGCTATGTACTCCGCTTCACATGTAGACGCTGCCACCACGCTCTGTTTGCAACTGCACCAGCTGACTGCCCCTCCGTTCAAAATATAAATGTATCCGGTTTGAGACTTAGAGTTATCCAGATCTGTGTCGAAGCTAGCATCGACGTAACCCTTTACGACGAGCTCTTCGTCACCTCCATAAATGAGAAACATATCCTTAGTCCTTTTCAGGTACTTTAGGATGTTCTTGACCGCTGTCCAGTGTTCCGTACCGGGATCACTTTGGTACCTCCCTACCAAACTTATGGCAAGGTTCACATCAGGTTTGGTACACAGCATGGCATACATGATAGAACCTATGGCCGAGGCATAGGGAATGACACTCATCTTTTCTCTATCTTCTGCCGTGGTCGGCGACTGAGCCTTGCTCAATCTCATACCTTGCAAAACAGGCAAGAATCCTTTCTTTGACTGATCCATATTGAACTTCTTCAATATTTTGTCAAGGTATGTACTTTGTGAAAGACCAATGAGGCGTCTCGATCTATCTCTATAGATTTTGATGCCTAATATGTAAGCAGCTTCTCCAAGGTCCTTCATTGAAAAACTTTTATTCAAGTAGGCCTTTACATTTTCCAAGAATTCTACATCATTTCCCATCAGCAATATGTCATCCACATATAATATGAGAAATGCCACAGAGCTCCCACTCACTTTCTTGTAAATACAGGCTTCTCCATAAGTCTGTATAAATCCAAACGCTTTGATCACTTCATCAAAGTGAATATTCCAACTCTGAGATGCTTGCACCAGCCCGTAAGTCGAGCGCTGGATCTTGCATACCTTGTTAGCGTTTTCTGGATTGACAAAACCTTCCGGTTGCATCATATACAACTCTTCCTTGAGGAAGCCGTTAAGGAATGCTGTTTTGACGTCCATTTGCCATATTTCATAATCATAGAATGCGACAATAGCTAACATGATTCTGACTGACTTCAGCATCGCTACGGGAGAGAAAGTCTCGTCGTAGTCAATCCCTTGAACTTGTCGATAACCCTTAGCGACAAGCCGAGCCTTATAGATGGTCACATTACCATCCGCGTCTGTCTTCTTCTTAAATATCCATTTGTTTTCTATGGCGTGCCTATCATCAGGCAAGTCCACCAAAGTCCATACTTTGTTTTCATACATGGATTCTATCTCGGATTTCATGGCTCCAAGCCATTTATTGGAATCTGGGCCCGCCATCGCTTCTTCATAGTTCGAAGGTTCACCGTTGTCTAACAACATGATTTCCAGGACAGGGTTGCCGTACCACTCTGGTGCGGAACGTGCCCTTGTGGACCTTCGAAGTTCAGTAGTAACTTGATCTGTTTCTTCATGATCATTATCATCAACTTCCTCCCTTGTCGGTGCAGGCACCTCAGGAACAGTTTCCTGCGCTGCGCTACTTTCCGGTACAGGAGGGGTGACTGTCACCTCATCAAGTTCTACTTTCCTCCCACTCACTTCTTTCGAGAGAAACTCTTTCTCCAGAAAGCATCCATTCTTGGCAAAAAAGACTTTTCCTTCGGATCTGTGGTAGAAGGTGTACCCAATTGTTTCCATTGGTATCCTATGAAGACGCATTTCTCCGATTTGGGTTCGAGCTTTTCAGGTTGAAGTTTCTTGACATAAGCATCGCAACCCCAAACTTTTAGAAACGACAGCTTCGGTTTCTTGCCAAACCAAAGTTCATACGGACTCATCTCAACGGATTTCGACGGAGCCCTATTTAAAGTGAATGCGGCAGTCTCTAAAGCATAACCCCAAAAAGATAGCGGTAAATCGGTGAGGGACATCATAGAGCGCACCATGTCCAACAGAGTACGATTTCGATGTTCGGACACACTGTTACGTTGAGGTGTTCTGGGCGGTGTCAATTGTGAAACAATTCCACAGTTCCTAAGGTGTGTGCCAAATTCATGACTTAAATATTCACCCCCACGATCCGATCGCAAGAACTTTATTTTCCTGTCACGTTGATTCTCAACCTCATTCTGAAATTCCTTGAACCTTTCAAAGGTCTCAGACTTGTGTTTCATCAAATAGATATACACATATCTACTCAAGTCATCCGTGAGGGTGAGAACATAACGATAGCCTCCGCGAGCCTCAACACTCATTGGACCGCACACATCGGTATGTATGATTTCCAACAAGTTGGTTGCTCGCTCCATTGTTCCGGAGAACGGAGTCTTGGTAATCTTGCCCAAGAGGCATGGTTCGCACGTGTCAAATGATTCATAATCAAGAGACTCTAGAAGTCCATCTGAATGGAGCTTCTTCATACGTTTGACACCAATATGACCAAGGCGGCAATGCCACAAGTATGTGGGACTATCATTATCAACTTTACATCTTTTGGCATCTACACTATGAATATGTGTATCACTACGTTCGAGATTCATCAAAAATAAACCATTGACCAGCGGGGCATGACCATAAAACATATCTCTCAAATAAATAGAACAACCATTATTCTCTGATTTGAAAGAGTAGCCATCTCGCATAAGACGAGATCCGGAAACAATGTTCATGCTCAAAGCTGGTACTAAATAACAATTATTGAGGTTTAAAACTAATCCCGAGGGTAGATGTAGAGGCAGCGTGCCGACGGCGATCACATCGACCTTGGAACCATTCCCGACGCGCATCGTCACCTCATCCTTCGCCAGTCTCCGTTTATTCCGCAGCTCCTGTTTTGAGTTACAAATGTGAGCAAACGCACCGGTATCGAATACCCAGAAGCTACTACGAGTGCTGGTAAGGTACACATCAATAACATGTATATCATATATACCTTTGACGTTGCCGGCCTTCTTGTCTGCTAAATATTTGGGGCAGTTCCGTTTCCAGTGACCCGTTCCCTTGCAATAAAAGCACTCTGTCTCAGGCTTGGGTCCATATTGGCTTCTTCCCGGCAACAGGCTTGCCAGGCGCGGCAACTCCCTTGTCGTCCTTCTTGAAGTTCTTCTTACCCTTGCCTTTCTTGAATTTAGTGGTTTTATTGACCATCAACACTTGATGTTCTTTCTTGATGTCCACCTCCGCTGATTTCAGCATCGAATACACCTCGGGAATGGACTTCTCCATCCCCTGCATATTGAAGTTCAACACGAAGCTCTTGAAGCTTGGTGGGAGCGACTGGAGGATTCTGTCAACGACCGCTTCATCTGGGAGATTCATTCCCAGCTGATACAAGCGATTGTGCAATCCTGAAATCTTGAGGATGTGCTCACTAACAGAACTGTTCTCCTGCATCTTACAGCTGTAGAATGCGTCGGAGACATCATATCTCTCGACTCGGGCATGAGCTTGGAAAACCATTTTCAGCTCTTCGAACATCTCATATGCCCCGTGATGCTCAAAACGTTTTTGGAGCCCCGACTCTAAGCTGTAAAGCATGCTGCACTGAACCAGGGAGTAATCATCACTACGCGACTGCCAGACGTTCAAAACGTCTTGGGCCGCATCGGGAGCAGGTGCATCACCTAGCGGTGCTTCTAGGACATAGGTTCTCTTGGCAGCTATGAGGATAATCCTCAGGTTACGGACCCAATCCGTATAGTTGCTACCATCGTCTTTCAGCTTGGTTTTCTCTAGGAACGCGTTGAAGTTGAGGGAAACTGGAGCGTGGGCCATTTGATCTACACGAGATATTGTAAAGAATTTAGACTAAGTTCATGATAATTAAGTTCATCTTAATCAAATTTTAATGAACTCCCACTCGGAATGACATCTCTCTAGTCATCTAAGTGATACACGATCCGAATCGACTAGCCCGTGTCCGATCATCACGTGAGACGGACTAGTCATCAACGGTGAACATCTTCATGTTGATCGTATCTTCTATACGACTCGTGTTCGACCTTTCGGTCTTCCGTGTTCCGAGGCCATGTCTGTACATGCTAGGCTCGTCAAGTGAACCCTAAGTGTATCGCGTGTGTAAATCTATCTTACACCCGTCGTATGCGAACGTTAGAACCTATCACACCCGATCATCACGTGGTGCTTCGGAGCAACGAACTTTAGCAACGGTGCACAGTTAGGGGAAACACAATACTTGAAATTTTAGTGAGAGATCATCTTATTTACTACCGTCGTTCTAAGTAAACAAGATGCATAAACATGATAAACATCACATGCAATGAATTAAAGTGACATGATATGGCCAATATCATCTTGCTCCTTGGATCTCCATCTTCGGGGCACCATGATCATCTTGTCACCGGCTCGACACCATGATCTTCATCATCATGATCTCCATCATCGTGTCTTGAAGAAGTCGTCACGCCAACTATTACTTCTACTACTATAGCTAACGTTTAGCAATGAAGTAAAGTAATTACATGGCATTATGCAGTGACACGCAGGTCATACAATAATTAAGACAACTCCTATGGCTCCTGCCGGTTGTCAAGTTCATCGACATGCAAGTCGTGATTCCCTATTACAAAAACATGATCAATCTCATACATCACATATATCATTCATCACATCTTTGTTTTGGCCATACCACGTCACATAGCACATGCTGCAAAAACAAGTTAGACGTCCTCTAATTGTTGTTGCAAGTTTTACGTGGCTTCTATAGGATTTCTAGCAAGAACGTTTCTTACCTATGCCAAAACCACAACGTGATTTGTCAACTTCTATTTACCCTTCATAAGGACCCTTTTCATCGAATCCGATCCGACTAAGGTAGGAGAGACAGACACCCGCCAGCCACCTTATGCATCTAGTGCATGTCTGTCGGTGGAACCATTCTCACGTAAGCGTACGTGTAAAGTCGGTCCGGGCCGCTTCATCCCACAATACCGCCGAATCAAGATTGACTAGTAACGGTAAGAAAGTTTGAACAAAACCAAACGCCCACAACTATTTGTGTTCTACTCGTGCAAGATGCTACGCGTAAAACCTAGCTCAGATGCCACTGTTGGGGAACGTAGCACTGTTGGGGAACGTATCATAATTCAAAAAAAAATCTACGCCTTCACCAAGATCCAACTATGGAGACATCTAGTAACGAGCAAGTAAGAGTGCATCTACATACCGTTATGGAGATTGCGAGCGGAAGCTTTCGAAGAAGCGCGGATGAAGAAGTCGTACTCTTCGCGTTCTTCGTCACCGATGATCTAGCGCCGAACGGACGGCTCCTCCGCGTTCAACACACGTCCGGTGCAGCAACGTCACCTCCTTCTTGATCCAGCAAGGGGGGAGGAGAAGTTGTCAGAGATCCGGCAGCACGACGGCGTGATGACGGATACAGTGGAGATCGCAGCAGGGCTTCGCCGGGCGCCCTGCGTTGGAGTATGGAGGTGTGACGGGAGGGGGAGAGGCGCCAGGGCAAGGGTGCGGCAGCCCTCTCCCCTCCCACATATATATAGGGGGCCAGGGGGTGCGCCAGGGCCCCTGCAGATCCAATCTGCAGGGGGGCGGCGGCCAGGGGGGAGTCCTTGCCCCCCAAGGCAAGTGGTGGCCCCCCTCCCCTTAGGGTTTTAACCCTAGGCGCATGGGGAGGTGGGCCCCTAGTGGTGCGCCAGCCCAGAGGGGCTGGACACTTCCCCTTGCGGCCTAGGGGCCCCACCGGGATGGGTGGTTGATACGTCTCAAACGTATCTACTTTTCCAAACACTTTTGATATTGTTTTGACCTCATTCTTGCATGATTTGGGCTAAACTAACCCGGACTAACGCTGTTTTCAGCAGAGCTGCCTGTATGGTTTATTTGTGTGCAGGAAAACGGATTTTTAAGCATCTCAGAAAAATCCACGAAAAATCACGAAAAATCCACGCACCCGAAGAAACAAAATGCCAGAAGTGGGGCCAGAGGGGGGCCAGGGGGTGCCCAGGCGCCCTGTGGGCGCCCCCCCTAGGCCGCGCCGGGGGGGGCGCCTGGGTGGGCCCCACACCCCCTGGTGCCCTACTTTAGCCCGTATTTTTCCTCCTGACGCAGAAACCCCAGATCGGAAGTTCTTTCGCTGTTTTTCATCGCGGAGCCGCCGCCACCCTCTGTTCTTCTTCGGGAGGGCTAATCTGGAGGCTGATTTGGCCTCCGGAGAGGGGAGATCGTCGCCATCGTCATCATCATCACCACTCCATCATCCCTCCATGACTTCCCCCTTCATGTGTGAGTAATTCCCTTGCTGTAGGAGAAGGGGATGGTAGGGATTGGATGAGTTAGATCATGTAATAGTTCGTCAGATTGTTGGGGGCATGTTGCCTATCATCTAGTATGGTGTTTATCATCATTGCTACAACTTGTTATTCTTAATGCTTGACACTTAGGGCCCGAGTGCCATGATTTCAGATCTGAACCATATGTGTTTGCATGAATATATTTGTGTTCTTGATCCTATCTATGAGTTGTATGCACCTGTTACGGTTCGGAACCGGCGATCCCAAAAGTGACAGCTTGGGACACCAAAGGGGATGGTCCGTAGTTTGAGGATTACATGTATCCATTGAGTTCATTGCTTTGTTCCGGTGCTCTTTGACAGGAGCACCTTAATATCCATTAGTTCCTTTTGGCCCCGTTCGTAGCGGGATGGTAGGACAAAAGATGTTGTGCAAGTTCTTATTGCAAGCACGTACAACTACATACGGGATACATGCCTAATGTTTGATATTTGCCTAGATGATCATTACTTTTCCGTGTGCCGTGCCCCAAGTTAGAATCTATCTCATCCATGCAACGCCCAACCATCCATCTCCCTAGCCTACAGTACTTTAAACCTTGCCTGTCACTAGTTGCTACTTTTGCCATTTACTACTGCTATTTACTTTTGCTGTTTACTTTTACTATTACTATCATCACTATCATATCACTGTTACCACTTATCTTTTGTTGCAAGTTAGTATATTTCAGGTGCGGTTGAATTGACAACTCAACTGTTAAAGCTTATAAATACTCTTTGGCTCCCCGTGTGTCGAATCAATAAATTGGGTTATTCTTACCCGCGAAGACTATCTCGATCCCTTACGGTTGAGGGTTATCAGTGGCCCCACCCGGTGGACCCCCGGGGCCCCTCTGGTGGTCCCGGGACGCTCCCGGTGACCCCCGGAGATCACCCGATGGCCGAAACTGGACTTCCTATATATCAATCTTTACCTCCGGACCATTCCGGAACTCCTCGTGACGTCCGGGATCTCATCCGGGACTCCGAACAACTTTCGGGTTTCCACGTGCATGTATTTCTACGACCCTAGCGTTACCGAACCTTAAGTGTGTAGACCCTACGGGTTCGGGAGACACGTAGACATGACCGAGACCACTCTCCGGTCAATAACCAACAGCGGGATCTGGATACCCATGTTGGTTCCCACGTGTTCCTCGATGATCTTCATCGGATGAACCACCGTGTCAAGGATTCACTCAATCCCGTATGTTATTCCCTTCGTCCATCGGTACGTTACTTGCCCGAGATTCGATCGTCGGTATTCCCAATACCTTGTTCAATCTCGTCATGGCAAGTCTCTTTACTCGATCCGTAATCCATCATCCCATGACTAACTACTTAGTCACATTGAGCTCATTATGATGATGTCTTATCGAGTGGGCCCAGAGGTACCTCTCCGTCATACGGAGTGACAACATCCCAGTCTTGGTTCGTACCAACTCAACAGACACTTTCGGAGATACCCGATGCGTACCTTTATAGACACCCAGTTACGTTGTGATGGTTGGCACACCCAAAGTACTCCTACGGTATCCGGGAGTTGTACAACCTCATGGTCTAAGGAATAAATACTTGACACTGAAAAGCTTATGCATCACGAACTAAACGATCTCGTGC
Source organism: Secale cereale (assembly GCA_902687465.1). NCBI lineage: Eukaryota > Viridiplantae > Streptophyta > Magnoliopsida > Poales > Poaceae > Secale > Secale cereale. Next base: position 822,392,883 of record LR738711.1, on the reverse strand, counting down.
TATGCTCAGGATTGGGTCTTGTCCATCACATCATTCTCCTAATGATGTGTCCCGTTATCACTGACATCCTATGTCCATGGTCAGGAAACCGTGACCATCTGTTGATCAACGAGCTGGTAACTAGAGGCCTACCAGGGACTCATTTCGGTCTATGTATTCACACATGTATCGTTGTTTCCTTACAATACAATTCAAGCATGAATAACAGACAATTGTCATGAACAAGGAGTTATAATAATAATGCTTTTATTATTGCCTCTAGGGCATATCTCCAACAGTCTCCCACTTGCACTAGAGTCAATAATCTAGTTACATTGTGATGAATCGAACACCCATAGAGTTCTGGTGTTGATCATGTTTTGCTCGTGAAAGAGGTTTAGTCAACGGGTCTGCTACATTCAGATCCGTATGCACTTTACAAATATCTATGTCTCCATCCTGAACATAATTCCGGATGGAGTTGAAACGGCGCTTGATGTGCTTGGTCTTCTTGTGAAACCTGGGCTCCTTGGTTATAGCAATAGCACCAGTGTTGTCACAGAAGAGAGTCATCGGGCTTGACGCGCTTGGAATGACTCCTAGGTCGGTGATGAACTCCTTCATCCAGACTCCTTCCTGCGCTACTTCAGAAGCAGCTATGTACTCCGCTTCACATGTAGACGCTGCCACCACGCTCTGTTTGCAACTGCACCAGCTGACTGCCCCTCCGTTCAAAATATACACGTATCCGGTTTGAGACTTAGAGTCATCCAGATCTGTGTCGAAGCTAGCATCGACGTAACCCTTTACGACGAGCTCTTCGTCACCTCCATAAACGAGAAACATATCCTTAGTCCTTTTCAGGTACTTTAGGATGTTCTTGACTGCTGTCCAGTGTTCCGTACCGGGATCACTTTGGTACCTCCCTACCAAACTTATGGCAAGGTTCACATCAGGTCTGGTACACAGCATGGCATATATGATAGAACCTATGGCCGAGGCATAGGGAATGACACTCATCTTTTCTCTATCTTCTGTCATGGTCGGCGACTGAGCCTTGCTCAATCTCATACCTTGCAAAACAGGCAAGAATCCTTTCTTTGACTGATCCATATTGAACTTCTTCAATATTTTGTCAAGGTATGTACTTTGTGAAAGACCAATGAGACGTCTCGATCTATCTCTATAGATTTTGATGCCTAATATGTAAGCAGCTTCTCCAAGGTCCTTCATTGAAAAACTTTTATTCAAGTAGGCCTTTACATTTTCCAGGAATTCTACATCATTTCCCATCAGCAATATGTCATCCACATATAATATGAGAAATGCCACAGAGCTCCCACTCACTTTCTTGTAAATACAGGCTTCTCCATAAGTCTGTATAAATCCAAACGCTTTGATCACTTCATCAAAGCGAATATTCCAACTCCGAGATGCTTGCACCAGCCCGTAAATCGAGCGCTGGAGCTTGCATACCTTGTTAGCGTTTTCTGGATTGACAAAACCTTCCGGTTGCATCATATACAACTCTTCCTTGAGGAAGCCGTTAAGGAATGCTGTTTTGACGTCCATTTGCCATATTTCATAATCATAGAATGCGACAATAGCTAACATGATTCTGACTGACTTCAGCACCGCTACGGGAGAGAAAGTCTCGTCGTAGTCAATCCCTTGAACTTGTCGATAACCCTTAGCGACAAGCCGAGCCTTATAGATGGTCACATTACCATCCGCGTTTGTCTTCTTCTTAAATATCCATTTGTTTTCTATGGCGTGCCTATCATCAGGCAAGTCCACCAAAGTCCATACTTTGTTTTCATACATGGATTCTATCTCGGATTTCATGGCTCCAAGCCATTTATTGGAATCTGGGCCCGCCATCACTTCTTCATAGTTCGAAGGTTCACCGTTGTCTAACAACATGATTTCCAGGACAGGGTTGCCGTACCACTCTGGTGCGGAACGTGACCTTGTGGACCTTCAAAGTTCAGTAGTAACTTGATATGTTTCTTCATGATCATTATCATCAACTTCCTCCCTTGTCGGTGCAGGCACCTCAGGAACAGTTTCCTGCGCTGCGCTACTTTCCGGTACAGGAGGGGTGACTGTCACTTCATCAAGTTCTACTTTCCTCCCACTCACTTCTTTCGAGAGAAACTCTTTCTCCAGAAAGCATCCATTCTTGGCAACAAAGACTTTGCCTTCGGATCTGTGGTAGAAGGTGTACCCAATTGTTTCCTTTGGGTATCCTATGAAGACACATTTCTCCGATTTGGGTTCGAGCTTTTCAGGTTGAAGTTTCTTGACATAAGCATCACAACCCCAAACTTTTAGAAACGACAGTTTCGGTTTCTTGCCAAACCAAAGTTCATACGGACTCGTCTCAACGGATTTCGACGGAGCCCTATTTAAAGTGAATGCGGCAGTCTCTAAAGCATAACCCCAAAAAGATAGAGGTAAATCGGTGAGGGAGATCATAGATCGCACCATGTCCAACAGAGTATGATTTTGACGTACGGACACACCGTTACGTTGAGGTGTTCCGGGCGGTGTCAATTGTGAAACAATTCCACAGTTCCTAAGGTGTGTGCCAAATTCATGACTTAAATATTCACCCCCACGATCCGATCGCAAGAACTTTATTTTTCTGTCACGTTGATTCTCAACCTCATTCTGAAATTCCTTGAACCTTTCAAAGGTCTCAGACTTGTGTTTCATCAAATAGATATACCCATATCTACTCAAGTCATCCGTGAGGGTGAGAACATAACGATAGCCTCCGCGAGCCTCAACACTCATTGGACCGCACACATCGGTATGTATGATTTCCAACAAGTTGGTTGCTCGCTCCATTGTTCCGGAGAACGGAGTCTTGGTAATCTTGCCCAAGAGTCATGGTTCGCACGTGTCAAATGATTCATAATCAAGAGACTCTAGAAGTCCATCTGAATGGAGCTTCTTCATACGTTTGGCACCAATATGACCAAGGCGGCAATGCCACAAGTATGTGGGACTATCATTATCAACTTTACATCTTTTGGCATCTACACTATGAATATGTGTATCACTACGTTCGAGATTCATCAAAAATAAACCATTGACCAGCGGGGCATGACCATAAAACATATCTCTCAAATAAATAGAACAAACATTATTCTCTGATTTGAAAGAGTAGCCATCTCGCATAAGACGAGATCCAGAAACAATGTTCATGCTCAAAGCTGGTACTAAATAACAATTATTGAGGTTTAAAACTAATCCCGAGGGTAGATGTAGAGGCAGCGTGCCGACGGCGATCACATCGACCTTGGAACCATTCCCGACGCGCATCGTCACCTCATCCTTCGCCAGTCTCCGTTTATTCCGCAGCTCTTGTTTTGAGTTACAAATGTGAGCAACTGCACCGGTATCGAATACCCAGGAGCTACTACGAGTGCTGGTAAGGTACACATCAATAACATGTATATCATATATACCTTTGACGTTGCCGGCCTTCTTGTCTGCTAAATATTTGGGGCAGTTCCGTTTCCAGTGACCCGTTCCCTTGCAATAAAAGCACTCTGTCTCAGGCTTGGGTCCATATTGGCTTCTTCCCGGCAACAGGCTTGCCAGGCACGGAAACTCCCTTGACGTCCTTCTTGAAGTTCTTCTTACCCTTGCCTTTCTTGAATTTAGTGGTTTTATTGACCATCAACACTTGATGTTCTTTCTTGATGTCCACCTCCTCTGATTTCAGCATCGAATACACCTCGGGAATGGACTTCTCCATCCCCTGCATATTGAAGTTCAACACGAAGCTCTTGAAGCTTGGTGGGAGCGACTGGAGGATTCTGTCAACGACCGCTTCATCTGGGAGATTCATTCCCAGCTGAGACAAGCGATTGTGCAATCCTGAAATCTTGAGGATGTGCTCACTGACAGAACTGTTCTCCTCCATCTTACAGCTGTAGAATGCGTCGGAGAAACCATATCTCTCGACTTGGGCATGAGCTTGGAAAACCATTTTCAGCTCTTCGAACATCTCATATGCTTCGTGATGCTCAAAACGTTTTTGGAGCCCCGACTCTAAGCTGTAAAGCATGCTGCACTGAACCAGGGAGTAATCATCACTACGCGACTGCCAGACGTTCAAAACGTCTTGGGCCGCATCGGGAGCAGGTGCATCACCTAGCGGTGCTTCTAGGACATAGGTTCTCTTGGCAGCTATGAGGATAATCCTCAGGTTACGGACCCAATCCGTATAGTTGCTACCATCGTCTTTCAGCTTGGTTTTCTCTAGGAACGCGTTGAAGTTGAGGGAAACTGGAGCGTGGTCCTTTGATCTACAAGAGATATTGTAAAGAATTTAGACTAAGTTCATGATAATTAAGTTCATCTTAATCAAATTTTAATGAACTCCCACTCAGAATGACATCTCTCTAGTCATCTAAGTGATACACGATCCGAATCGACTAGCCCGTGTCCGATCATCACGTGAGACGGACTAGTCATCAACGGTGAACATCTTCATGTTGATCGTATCTTCTATACGACTCGTGTTCGACCTTTCGGTCTTCCGTGTTCCGAGGCCATGTCTGTACATGCTAGGCTCGTCAAGTGAACCCTAAGTGTATCGCGTGTGTAAATCTGTCTTACACCCGTCGTATGCGAACGTTAGAACCTATCACACCTGATCATCACGTGGTGCTTCGGAGCAACGAACTTTAGCAACGGTGCATAGTTAGGGGAAACACAATACTTGAAATTTTAGTGAGAGATCATCTTATTTACTACCGTCGTTCTAAGTAAACAAGATGCATAAACATGATAAACATCACATGCAATCAATTAAAGTGACATGATATGGCCAATATCATCTTGCTCCTTGGATCTCCATCTTCGGGGCACCATGATCATCTTGTCACCGGCTCGACACCATGATCTTCATCATCATGATCTCCATCATCGTGTCTTGAAGAAGTCGTCACGCCAACTATTACTTCTACTACTATAGCTAACGTTTAGCAATGAAGTAAAGTAATTACATGGCGTTATGCAGTGACACGCAGGTCATACAATAATTAAGACAACTCCTATGGCTCCTGCTGGTTGTCAAGTTCATCGACATGCAAGTCGTGATTCCCTATTACAAAAACATGATCAATCTCATACATCACATATATCATTCATCACATCTTCGTTTTGGCCATACCACGTCACATAGCACATGCTGCAAAAACAAGTTAGACGTCCTCTAATTGTTGTTGCAAGTTTTACGTGACTTCTATAGGATTTCTAGCAAGAACGTTTCTTACCTACGCCAAAACCACAACGTGATTTGTCAACTTCTATTTACCCTTCATAAGGACCCTTTTCATCGAATCCGATCCTACTAAGGTAGGAGAGACAGACACCCGCCAGCCACCTTATGCATCTAGTGCATGTCTGTCGGTGGAACCATTCTCACGTAAGCGTACGTGTAAAGTCGGTCCGGGCCGCTTCATCCCACAATACCGCCGAATCAAGATTGACTAGTAACGGTAAGAAAGTTTGAAAAAAACCAAACGCCCACAACTGTTTGTGTTCTACTCGTGCAAGATGCTACGCATAAAACCTAGCTCATATGCCACTGTTGGGGAACGTAGCATAATTCAAAAAAATTCTATGCCTTCACCAAGATCCAACTATGGAGACATCTAGCAACGAGCAAGTAAGAGTGCATCTACATACCGTTATGGAGATTGCGAGCGGAAGCTTTCGAAGAAGCACAGATGAAGCAAACAACACACGAAAAACAGAATCTGTCAAAAACAGAACAGTCTGTAGTAATCTGCTGGGTTCGCCTACTTATGGAACTCCAAAAAATTCGAACTAAATTGTTAAATTTGCGCAATTTGTCTACCAATCAGCAGCAAAAAGAATCAACTAAAAAGCATGCTCCAGTAAAATCTGAAGACTACTTTAGCGAGCGCTAATGATTCTGTTTTTCACAGCAAGATCAAATAAACTTCACACAAGTCTTACCAAAGGTTCTACTTGTCACAAACACTAAACAAAACATGAAATCACATCTAATCAGAGGCTAGATGCAATATTTATTCCCTAACAGCAACAAAAACAAAATATTGGGTTGCCTCCCAACAAGCGCTAGCGTTTTACGCCCCTAGCTAGGCACGATACAAGATAGATCTAGTTATTGCCATCTTTGGAAGGCAATTCTTTGTTTAAGTACTTACGATTCTTAGGCACTTCTTTGTCCCTAACAATAATCAAACTCTTGGGTAAGAAATCAAGAGATTCTAAAGTGTCAAAAGGGTTTCTTGCAAAAGTAAGAAAATTAGGGTGAACACTTATGGATTTGAGGTCCGCAATTCTAGATGTTTCACCCTTGTCTTTAGGGACATACACGAACTTAGATAATTCAGTAGTAGAGGTGTTTGGAGTGGTTTTTATAGCGGAAAGAGCAGAACCCAAATTAGTGATAACATCCTCAAGCTTATTGATTCTAGTAGAATTCTGATCTAGCTTTTCTTTAACCATGGGTTCTTTTTCCTTAAGATTTTTCAGAACAACTCCTACCTTAGATCCATATTGGGTAATTTCATTGTGAATTTTTCTATCCAAGTTCTCTACCAATTCTACCGTAGCAACTTTGTTCTCAATAATTTCTAACCTTTGCATAACATGCTCCAAAGTTAAAACGGTCCCATTAACCATAAGAGGTGGCGAGCCAAATAATTCAGCCATGGTTTTATAAGAATCAACGGTGTGGCTACCCAAGAAGTTCCCTCTGGTAATGGAATCTAAGATAAATCTATTCCACGGAGTAATGCCAATATAAAAATTGCGAAGAAGCACAGAAGTAGAAAGCTTCCTATTAGATCTATTTTGAGTATTGCAAATTCTATACCAGGCATCTTTTAAGTTTTCTTCCTCCCTTTGTTTAAAGTTGAGGACCTCACTCTCGGGAGTGGTGATAATGATAGGTGTGCTAGACATGATGACAAGCAAGCAAGCGGCACACGAGCGAACAAGAAGCAAGCGAACGAAAAACACACGGCGGAAGAAGGGCAAATAAAACGGCAAGGGTGAAGTGGGGGAGAGGAAAACGAGAGGCAAATAAATGTAATGCGAAGGATAAGGGTTTGTGATAGGTACTTGGTATATGACTTTTGCGTAAGCCTCCCCGGCAACGGCGCCAGAAATTGGCTAGTTGATGGGGTGGCAAATCTTGACTTGACTTGGTGTGAGTCTCCCTGGCAATGGCGCCAGAAATTCTTCTTACTACCTCTTGAGCTTGCGTTGTATTTCCTCGAAGAGGAAAGGGAGATGCACCACAGTAGCGTAAGTATTTCCCTCAGTTTTTGAGAACCAAGGTATCAATCCAGTAGGAGACCACGCGTCAGTCCCTCGCACCTGCACTAACAAATAAGAACTTCGCAGCCAACGCGATAAGGGGTTGTTAATCCCTTTACGGTCACTTGCGAGAGTGAGATCTGATAGAGATGATAATTATATTTTTGGTATTTTTAGTTTAATAAAACAACAAATAAAAGCAAGAAAAGTAAAGTAGATGTATATTGATATGTTGAGAATAGACCCGGGGGCCATAGTTTTCTCTAGTGGCTTCTCTCATGATAGCGGTATTCTACGGCGGGTAAAAAAATTATTGTCGAGCAACTGATAGAAAAGTGAATAATTATGAGACTATCTAGGCATGATCATTGTATATAGGCATCACGTACGAGACAAGTAGACCGAAACGATTCTGCATCTACTACTATTTCTCCACACGTCGACCCCTATCCAGCATGCATCTAGTGTATTGAGTTCATACGAACAGAGTAACGCTTTAAGCAAGATGACATGATGTAGAGGGATAAACTCAAGCAATATGATGAAAACCTCATCTTTTTATCCTCGATGGCAACAATACAATACGTGCCTTGCTGCCCCTACTGTCACTGGGAAAGGACACCGCAAGATTGAACCCAAAGCCAAGCACTTCTCCCATTGTAAGAACTATATATCTTGTAGGCCAAACCAAACCAATAATTCGAAGAGACTTGCAAGGAAATTATGAGCACACATAAAAAGTTCAGGGAAGAACCAAATATCTTTCATAGATAATCTTGATCATAAACTCACAATTCATCGGATCTCGACAAACACACCACAAAAAGAGATTACATCGAATAGATCTCCTCGAAGACCGAGGATAACTTTGTATTGAGATCCAGAAAGAGAGAAGAAGCCATCTATATACTAGCTATGGACCCGAAGGTCTGTGGTAAACTACTCACAACTCATGGTGAGGGCGATGATGATGATGATGATGACGGCCTCCGTGATGGACCCCCCTCCCGGAACAGGCTCCAAGATGGGATCTCCACGGGAACAGAAGCTACGGCGGCGGAATTAGGGTTTTCTCTCTACGTATGGAGTTTCTGGGGTACGTAGGTATATATAGGAAGAAGGAGGGCATCGGGGGCCGTGTGGGCCAGCCTCGAGGCAGGGGGCGTGCCCTGGGAAGGGGGCGCGCCCCCCACCCTCGAGGGCAGCACAGCTGTCCCCTGACTTGGTCCTGATGCTTTCCGTGCGTGATTTTCTCCAAAAATATCTCTCGCGAAGGTTTCATTCCGTTTGGACTCCGTTTGATATTCCTTTTTTGCAAAACCCTGAAATAGGCAAAAAAACAGCAATCTAGACTGGGCCTTTGGGTTAGTAGGTTAGTCCCAAAAATGATATAAAAGTGAATGATAAAGCCCATTAAACATCCAAGACTTCATAAATAATAGCATGGAACAATCAAAAATTATAGATCCGTTGGAGACGTATCAGAGGCTGTCGGGGCGGCGGCCCCGGATTTGGTGGAAGCAGCTTCCGCTGGGGGGTGGTGCGTGCTTCTGGGCGTGGTGGGTCGTGGGATTCCACGGTCAGTGCAAGGTCGGCCTCGGCAGGATGGGTCTGTTGGCAACGCAGGTGCGGGCTGGTGGTGGTTGAGCATCTCAGGGAGAAATCCTATGTTCGGCCTTTGCTGGATCCGGCGATGGCGACGCCCGTGGGCGTCGTGCTCTTTCTTGGAAGCGTTGATGTTGTGTGGTGCTCCTCTCCCCTCCCCGCGACCTTGGCTCTGGAGGGAAACCTCAGATCTTCGGGATCGGGCGATGAAGGCGCCTTCACGTCTTCTTCCTCCTTGGGGGCATCGTCTCGAAGCGGCCACAACCTGGGGACCAGTGGATGGCGGCATCTTCGCCGCGTGGTTTGCGGCATCTTCGCCGCGTGTTGGCTGAGGCGGCCATTTCGGGGGCGCTAATTTCTGTTTGGCAAAGATGATGGCGTCGAGAGGAGCTTTGGTCGCGGCTCGGGCTTCGGTAGTCGGATCTTCCCGGCGTGTCCGAGGTACTCTTCCGTTGGTTGCTTGGTTGCTTTAGGCGCTCGGTGGTTGGTTTGGAGGGCACGGTCGGCGCAAGTCCTGCATATTTCCCTTGTGATGATCGTCGTCAGAGTCGGAGCTGTCAGTTGTTCGTGCGTGTGGTCTTCTGTTGGCATGTGCCGTCATGGTGTCGGTGCAGCTGTTTGTAGCTCTGCGATCACATGTCGGTGGCCAGGTTGGTCGGTGGTACCCATTTTATGTGGGTTGGATGTATCGGTTTTAGCCTGGTTTTCCATCAATTAACCGGGCAATTCTCACTCCTGCTTAATCAATGAAAATGGCAAGTCTTTTGCCTTGTTTCAAAATGATCCATAAATAATATTGTTCATTACAAATTTTGTGCAAAGGCTAGTTCAAATAGGGTACCAGGTAAATTCCGAAAGAGCGGAAAGCATAAACAAATCTTGATATGGCTCCAACTACGCCACATGTGAGACATATCAAGTGGAGGTGCATAACCCTACCTAAAGTCACTCCTTGTTATAATCATCGGTAATATGATACATTGCAGCCATTAGGGTCAATGCATTGAATGTATTGACAAGTGTCGCATCGAAAGATATAAGAAGGCTATTCCACCTACATGCATCTTGAGATATAAGAAGGTTATTCCACTATGCCCTTTGTGGAAATCATTGAACCGCCTAAGGCAAACTGACCCAAGTGAGAGCCACCAAACCCCACAAAAAAACTTTTCGACAACACCCCACAACGTTGCCAGTACAAGTTGCAAGCAGTAGCCATCGGATCTGGGGGCACAGGATCCTCCCAGACACCTAGAGCAGCCGCTGCAACCATTGCCACTAGGGAAACGCCGCCAGCACAGACTGTGTGCACAATAGCCATGGCGCGCGCCCGTAGCACCACGCCATCTCATGGTCGCGCCAGATAGGAGTAGACCACCAACTCGCAGGAGCTGGCTGAGTCGCGTCACCGATGATGGTCGGCCGCCACACTAGCAACCGTGTCTGCCGCACCTAGGATGATGACATCTCGTGCTAGCATGCCGGCGTCCTCTACAACCCGTAGTCAATCGCGTGGATCTTCACGCAGAGCAGCAAGGCCGATGCACAGACGCCCATGCCCCTAGCCTCTTAGACAACCACCTTCCCTCCGCCACTAGGAACCAGCAGCGCGTGCGAAGGAGCAACTCATCGACCACCCGCCGCTCGAGCCTCCCACTTGAGGATAGATCGCCCTAAGACGTCAGGGCCCTCCCGCCACCAGATATGTATGGGCTTAGCATGACAGAATCCATAGAGCGACGACAAGGGTAGGGAAGTCCAAGGGAGGGACTTGTGTAGGGAGGGTAAGCCAAGGGAGGTGAGCGTGACTTCTTCGTATGTACTACTGGTACAAGAGAACAGTTTGGGCATGTTTAATTACCTGCACGGTTTTTGCCCCCCTTGCATACGTGTCCTAGTTGGGCCTAGCTGAGCAAATGCCAGAAAAAGAACCATCATTTGATTCCCGTTATGTAGACTGGCTGCATTAAGGGGCAATTTTTTGCATGGTGTTTGGCTGCCTGCGTTGGCTAGGCTTGTGATTAAGAGTTAACAACTACAGATGACACACAGAGTTACGCTAGAGTGCCTTGGCGACTGCGATGGATGGTGGCCCTAGCATCGCGTCCGACACGACGAGCACGGGGTCATGGGCAAGTGATCCCGTCGGCAGCGCGACGAACTTGTTGCTGGCGTCGCAACGATAGCGGGGGACAAACAGGAAGTAGCCGGGGCATGGGGCGGGGAGCATAAATGCAGTGCGCGCCAGGGCGACATCAGTACAGTAGGACACAGGAAAGGAGGTCGAAAGGAAAGACGCCAATGACAGCGCCAGTGTAGTAGGACACGGGTGAGGAGGCCGTGAGAAACGACGCGAGAGGTAGTGCCAGTGCAGGAGAACGCGGGACAGGAACACGAGAGGAACGACGCTGATGGTGCCGCCGGTGTAGCGGGGCACGGGAGAGGAGGCCGAAAGGAACGCCACCGGCGACGGCGCGAGTGTAGTATGACGCGAAAAACGGTCGTATCGTTCTTTCCATCAAGAACCAGGGGTGCTTTAAGTTCCATCTTGCGTGTTATATATGGCCAAACAGTGAAGACAGATAATCAACAGCCTATTTTCGTACCGCGTGGGTTTGGTTTAGCTGTATGCAGGCAATCAACCACGCATTTCAATGATATTACCACTAGGAAAGTCAAATGCTCAAAAGCAGTAAACGCAAAGCAAAGCACGACAGATGACCAGCTACACCTACACAGTCACCATTCATGAGTGTGGAGGCACGAAGCGGAGATACGGTATACGGACTTTCTTGATGGAACCGCACTTCACAGGACAAGTTGGGTTCCAACGGGCGTGCTCTTCGTCTGCTGCTCACGCAAAGAAAAACTATAGATTAGAAAAGGAGGCACGCTTATTATCCCATGCGGTACCTGGCTAGCCAGCTGCGTGGAGCTGCTGCGGCGTCGATCGGGGGCCGGTTGTTGACATCATGACATGATTGTCGTTAATCTGAAGGTCATATCCGGAGGGGATTGAGAACGAAAAGAAACGAGGCCTCTTCATGCATTGGCGGGGAGACGCAAAATGTCGCGCGGTTGGACGGGCACGCGGACGCGGAGCTTTTGGCGACGGCGATGCGAACCTAACCTGAGCAGCCGTGTTTTGCTTCTCGGCTTCTCCTGACACGCGCGTTGGAGGGCGACGAACTAATAGGCCAGGGCCAAAAAGATCTCGACGTACTTTCCCGTCTGAAAGTGTGTCGCGATGTCCACCACCTTCTGGTTCTGCGTGCTCATGGCATGTCCTCCCGTGGCTCTTTCAGATTGGCCCCTGGATCATCAGGATTCAGGACTTCAGGACCAAGCAAAACCGGCTGTCCTGCTTATATCTAATTTGTCTATGAAGAAATTCTGGTGCTGCAGCTTGCGACTGTCTTTTTTTTTCGAAAAAACTTTCATTCTATTTATCTTCAATCATGGCAGTACAACAAACACCAGAAATAATAATTACATCCAGATCCGTAGACCACCTAGCGACGACTACAAGCACTGAAGCGAGCCGAAGGCGCGCCGCCGTCATCGCCCCTCTATCGCCGGAGCCGGGCACAACTTGTTGTAGTATACAGTCGGAAAGTCGTCGTGCTAAGACCGAATAGGACCAGCACCCCAGAACAGCAACCGACGCCGATGAAAAATAACGTAGATCGGAAGGATCCAAACCGAAGACACACGAAGGTAGACGAATAACGACGAGATCCGAGCAAATCCATCAAAGAGAAATCTGCCGGAGACACACATCCACACGCCCACCAACGATGCTAGACGCACCACCGGAACGGGGGCTAGGCAGGGAGACCTTTATTCCATCTTCAGGGAGCCACCGCCGTCTCGCCTTCCTGAGTAGGACACAAACCCTAACAAAATTGAAAAAATACTAAAAACGAAGCCCTCCCGTCGGCCCTTGTCAGGATCCACCGCGCCTCCATAACCATAGGGCCACCGAAGACGAGGCGGATCTGTGCCGGTGCCGGTAAAAGGCAGGAACCCTAACTATCTCTCTTGCGGGAGGAGGAGGAGGCATAGCCCATATCTTTACGCACCTTGCGACTGTCTGACTGAACTGGCCTGAAGATGTTTTGTTTCCAAGAGGAAAAATTAGACATAGGGTGCTCACATGATTCTCCTAGAGAGGTATAGCTAATGAGACGTCGGTGTAGTGTCACTCACATCAAGCCCGACCACGTGCATGTGCTCCCGTCCCGTTCAACTTTCCGTTGCGTTGATCCCACTCCTGTGCCTGAGAGAAAAAGAAATTCTTCAGCAAGAAACCGAGGAGTAAACAGTCTCGGTAGTTCCCACACGGATCGCATCAGGGAGGGGGTGACAACTGACACCTGGCCTGGCCGCCTATCATCGATCGTGCTATAGCAACAAGATTTGTTTTTGGGAACAATGACAAAAGATCTGTCGACGAGCAAAAATGGCAGGAATGATTGTTTAGTACCGTCAGCGGTACTTGCCGACCTGCGCATCTGCTTTGGAGTTGATACGCTTTTTATTAGTACCATCAGAGATGGCTTCAGATCTCCATCATTTCTGGAGTTTCCGCTTGGGCCTCAATCATGTTGCCAAAATAAGGATATGTTTCTTCCCGAAAAGAAAGGAAGAGATTGTACACAAGATATATTATTTTTGTGTCCTTCATGTGCGGAAAGTCCATTCTACAGTGCTGTTGATAATATTCCACTGCTTTTCTTAATGCCGACGACCGGGATCGTATTTTTTTTTCTGAAACAAAGGCAAAAGATTTGTTTTTTGTCAATTAATTAAGAAAGAGATAGAGTTTGTTTGTTCACAAATCACAACCCACCCTAACACGCCAGATGGCAACTACTCGCATACTAAAATGCCCGGCCTCGGTAAGAATGTTGTTGAGTAGGATGGGCGGCGACATGCTCTTGTGATGGAAGACGCGTGCGTTCCTCTGGTTTCAGATGGTCCATGAAACGAGCGTCGTGGGAGAGGCCATCGCCTTCCTGTTGGGCGTGTTTTCACTTCAATATATCGAATTTGACGGCCAAGATCAGTGTGGACACGTTCCGCAAGGATAGCTTCAGTTTCTCCCTCGCTTTCTCGTCGGAATCGGGGAAGAGAGAAGGAAGAAAGAGGCAAGAAGTTGGATGGATGTAACGGCTAATCAAAATCGACTCTGGTTTCAAAAAAAAAGATAGATTCAGACGACTGAACTAGTACAGGCAAACCCCTTACTGAAATGAAACCACACTACCACAGTATGTAACTATGTATGACTGTTCCGTTACTAAAACATCAGAGTTTGACACCCAAAAATCATCCCAAGGAAGCAGCAATTGGCACCCCATTGCAGGCCGAGCCGAGCTTGTCCTCGAGAGGCAAAAACCCCATTGCAGGCCGAGCCCAGCTTGTCCTCGAGAGGCAAAAACCCCATTGCAGGCCGAGCCCAGCTTGTCCTCGAGAGGCAAAAACTGGCAAGACGATAGATGGCCAGAGAGAAAAGGAGGGGGCGTCGGGGGTCTCACCATCAGACTATCTCATCAGATTCAGCCGGCGTGGTTATAAACTACGCAATAATTGCCTGCTTTGGCGTTGGCAGCACCTGAGCGGTGTGGCGACGGCATTGGCGCAGACCAGGGCACCGCACGCTGCAACTGAAACTGCATCTCGCCCGGCCAAGCACAAGGCGCTGCATGCGCGGAAGATTCTCCCCAATAATTGCCCATATAAAAACTACCACCGTCTCAAGGCCACAGAAAAAGAAGCGAAAAGATGGAGCATGATCGCAGTTCGCAACGACAATGGCCATTCGTTCGCTCCCCTGTTCGGAGGCTGCGTGCATTTCCGTGTCAGCCTCTTTGGCAAAAACGTGTCCAACTCGAACTCTTCTCTCCTCTGCTCTTCTCAAGTGTCCGTGGATGCCGCGCCAGGGGCTTGCTTTTCAGATTTTTGATAGGTAGGAGTATGTTCCACAAGGAGAAGAGAGCACAGTGACGTAAGCAATTGCGAATGCGATTGCGATGGTTCCCCCCGGCATCTGATTCCACGCATCTGAAAAGAACACTTATCCTCTATGTATATTTATTCAGAAAGGAACAATATCTCGTGAAATTTCAACCGACTTATATATAGCCGGAACCCTATATAAACGCTGCTATTATGTGCCATGGTCACAAGAGAAGAAATAACCATTCTGGGACAGCGTCAAACGCCGGCATCGAGAAGGCACAGACGCCGTCTCTGCACGTTAACGCACGAATCTAATCCAAGGGGTAAAAAAGAGACTGAAAACCTATCAGCCAGCCAGCCAGCCAGCCACCGGACGAGACGTGGTCAGCAACGCAGGGAGGCGAGAAAACAAAGCGCAGATCACACAAGTCCCACTGCATGCCCTCTCGATAGCTCCTACCCGGGGCAGCTATCAACTGAACCTGAAGCTTCCATCGAGATGCAGCAGCACCACCACTAGCCAATAATGCACCCTTTGTTTATAGCAGAACGCGGCGACGGTCCAGAGAAAACCCTAGCGCACCGCACTCGCTATAGCTCTCCAGCTCCGGTCAAGTCACGCCCCGCATCCGGCTCATTATTTCTCCGTGCCGGGCTCTGTTCGGGGGCATGTCGGACGGAGAGCGATCCGCACCGCACCGCGCTTTCCGCTTTCGCCGGCCGTGGGCGCTTTTAGGGCAAATCATTCCGAGCCGAAAACTACGGGCAATGGCAGCGTGCTCCATTATTATTTCGAGCCGGAGTGGACGACGACGTGTCGTCGCCGGCGGGGAGCGCGCCATCCACCCAACATGCTGCACGCCGCGATCGCTCGCTCACAGCAGCGGCAGCGGTTGAAAGAAGCTTTGCCTGGTCAGTTGCAACAGCAGCTGGTCCGTGTCCCTCCCTCCACAAGGTCGACGACACGTCGGAGGGCTTGATAGCTAGCTGACGCCCGGCCTCCACTTGCCGTTGCCGATATACTATCCGAGGAGAGCAACGTGACACTGTCCCCTCCACTTGCTCGAGAGGAGGAGAATCTCGAGACGTGCCAGCCCGCAAGACGCAAAAACACGGAGTTTTAGATTGGCCGCCCGTCCGGCCCCTGCACCTGCCATGCCACCGTATTCGAGACAGTAAATTACTGTTTCCGGCCTAATCAACACTTGTTTCCTGGCAATCGCCAGTACGATCGACGACGCAAAAACAAACGCTTGTTGACCAGCAGCATGCCCTCGACCGATCAGCTAGCTAGCGTCTAGATTCCGGACTGCGATGCTTATGGCATGGCAGGGCACGACGACGGGTTGATGTAATGGCCGCGCTCAATTATGGGGCTAAAAAACTGTTAGCTAGCCGCGCGAGGTGGCCGGTGAGCTCAGCTCGGGGCGGTACTTTTTCCCGCTCGCGATCGTGATCGGATGGCTGGGGGCCGGCGTGGCCGGGACCATCGATCGTGTCTACCATATGTTTGCTCAAAAGTGTGGTTACATGGTCTTGTCTAGGCATGATAATTGAGGCCGGTGGGGCGATGGTTTACTATCGCGGGCGAGATAGTCCAGCCATATCGTGCCACCCGAGTGCAATAATTCACTCAACTAGCTAGCCCGAGTGGTTTTCACTTTGGGGCTGTAGTGCCCAGGGGAATATGCATGCGTGACCGGGAGTGGCTTCTATTGTCATGCAGTGCGTCGGAGGGTGCACGATTTTTCAGGCCCAAGTTTTTTTTAGGCCTCCTTTGGTTCGTAAGGTAGGGAAATTATAAAAATAGAAAAGTCATAGGAAATAAGATGACATGCATCTAATATCATATCAGTTGGAAATTAGGAATAAAAAAGGAGATGTCTTTTGATTCACATCATATGATTTTTTTTCCATTGAGGCCTCCTTTTGTTCATAGGATTGGAATATCATAGGAATAAAAAAATCATAGGAAATGAGGTGACATGCATCTCACTTCCTATATGAAAAGAGATGTCACTTGATTCATAGGATAGGAATTTTTCCATTGAGTCTAGGCTAATGTTTTTTATCCTTTAAAATGTGAAGGATTGATTCCTATCCTACATAGGCATAGTAATCCATTCCTACAAACCAAATGGCTCCAAAGGAATTTTTCCTACAAAATTCCTGTCCTCTAGAAATTCTACAAGATTTCTCCAAACTAAAGAAGGTCCGAGTCTAGGCTATTTTTCCTGTAAAATGTAGAGGATAGGAAGAATTCCTCCGTAGGAATATGATTCCATTCCTACAAACCAAATGGCTCTAAAGGAAAAAAATCTACAAAAATCCTATCATATGGAATTCCTATATAATTCATCCAAACCAAAGGAGGCCTTAGTGTGGACTGTGGTCTTGGTAAAGGAGGACATGTTTAGGAATAAGAGTGGTTAACTCGTGTGGAGATGAAAACCTCTTTTGGGGACTAAACCCTATCGCGCCGCCGCTCTCCCTTCTTGCCTCGCCTCTGCACCGCCACCGGAAGCTCGCGGGGCCGCCGAAGGTGGCGGTGGGGATCTCGCCGGTCGTTCATTCACACGGAGGGCTCTGGTCGCCGAAGCGACGACCTAGGACGGAGAGGCAACATCGGTTCCGGAGCGAGCGATGTACGAGGGTGCAGACCGGGGCGTCAAGGTGTCGGTGGGAACCAATCCCCAGTCAGGGGTTGTGTGTCAGCCCCAGCACCGGATTAAACACCTTTGCTCCCTCACTTTTGCACCCCTCCCCCACCCCGCAAGATTTGGCTCGTGTTAGCCTAGCAGCGCGAGATCCCATGCCGAGGTGTTGATGGAGGGAATCTGAGTCAGGGAAAAACTCTTGGGAGGCGTTGCTTCCCTTCCTAGAGGTGCTGGTACATACATGTCAGCCCTCCTTCCTCCGAGTGAAAACCCTTAATCTCTTAGACCGGATGTCTGCGACGCCATCGTGTGTCACGGTCTTCTTGAAGGTGCCATCTTGAGAGTGTAGGTGGGATTGTGGGCATGCCGATCTGTGGGGTGTGAACACTGGACTGTGGACGATGGTGTGGTTTGAATCGCAACTTCATCATTGATGGCCACAAATAGATCATTGTATTTTTTTTCTGAGTGCCCTCATTTGTGTTGTTGGTCTTTGCTTATTGGTGGTGTCAGGTGCTCATGAGCTCGGGCGGCTAGAGATAGGGCATCCCACAACTGCTGGCAATAGAGCGGTACCAAGGAATAGAACCATATGCTTATTTTCTACGAATTCCGTCCTACTTTCTCTGCCATCCTCGTAGATGTGTCACCTATGTCTCCTTGATCGACCCAACCATCAGCTTCTACTCTTCGAGTTGGCGGTTTCATGGCCCTGGCAGTGGTCTTCCCAAGGTGAGCTAGGTTCGGCAAGGTTGTTGTGCTCGGAAGCTCTCAGGGTCGTCATATCCGTTTACATCTAGGCTCTTGGATGAGCATCATCTTTAGTAGACGGTGCGACGCCCTCCAATCCAAGGCAAAGGGACCGGGGGG
>LR738711.1:822325846-822374360 GCA_902687465.1 Secale cereale | reverse complement strand
GGGGGGGGGGGCTCTGTTCGACGATGGAACTAGATGGCGCTGCTTTGCGGACACCCAAGGGATGACGTTGGCATGCCTCCCTTGAGAGCTAGTCTCCATCTTGAGATGGCCTCTTCCTTTGCTCCGGTTCTCTGATAACGAATTAGGTCTCTGGCGACTCCAGTTTTCCTCCATGATTCACTTATGTCTACTTGTTGTAATTTTTGTTGTTGTTCATTCAGCACGTTGTGTCCTGTCGTGTCATGTGTGGTGTTATGTTATACTCCCTCTGTTCCACAATTCTTGTCGTGGCTTTAGTTCAAATTTGAACTAAAATCATGACAAAAATTATGAAACGGAGGGAGTACTTTTCAATGTTAATTTGAACTAAAATCATAACAAAAAAGGAAAGCATTATTTCTAAAAAAATAATTGATGTGTTGAGAAGTACTTGAAAGGATCTTTTATTGACGTTGACATTTTATTTTCACCAATGCGACTTTGCTCAGGAAAAGAAACACCTCTAGCTGCATAATTGCATAATATATGCGTGTATATCGTTGGCATGTTTCTGATGGAAGTGTGGAAGACATCGCCATCAAGCCCGTCATCGAGAATTTGTGCCATGCCCCCAGTTGATCCGTAAAAAAAAATTGAGATGGACGAACTGTCCCCGGCTTTGAATAAAGCAAATCATTCCGTTAATTTAATCCTAGTACTATGACAAGTTAATCGTGGTATTAGGAGAAGACCCACCACCACCAATCTCAACCCTACCAACCACCATGATAAGAGAGGGCCGGGGAGATGCGATAGGCTGCTTTAGTTTTTTCCCTTTGATAAATAAACGAGCAGACAACAGCCTTGGGCAAGGAGATAAGACCACCATGCGAGTCAAGGATGAAGGCTTCTTCTCATCTCTTGGTATGTAGAGCAATATAATTTTCAATCTTTTGGTTGGCCCTAGCGAGATCCCAACAGCCGGGCAATGACTTTTCCGCGTGTGGTGTTGCGTAGCTGTGTGAGCATGGCTGGCCGGTGCTACTCTATTAGCATTAGACAGCTACTAATCTCTTGCCACAAGGACCACGGGAACGGAGCCACGGACATGAAACCATGAGCTTATGAGTACCATCTTATACTTGTTTACTGGTGTGAAGTCGTGTGTGTAACACGGGCTGTTCTCACCATTTGATCTCACGAAGATCCGTTTGAGTTTTTTGTCTGATTAATCATGTGGTATAAGTGTTAGATGAGACATTGTTAGTTCTCATCTGGATTAGAACGAGCAAATCCGTTTAACTTTTTGGAGGAAACCGGAGCTAAGCATGCAGAGGAAGTCTGTCCAGTCAGCTGAAATATCCAGCAGAAACCAACAGAATACATACCCCCAAAGCCAGTCGAAAATGATGTATTTGGCCTAACCAAATTGGCAACTAGCGGGAGTGGATCCGTGGAGGCAGAGCGATGCGTGTCTAATTGGCCTCTGCCACGAGAAGGATCACATATTCACATGGGATCTGATCTAGGAGAGATATCTGAACGCCATACGGTGATATGACGTGAACTTTGGTGGTTCATGGGGGGCTAAGCAACCTGCTAGATAGACCAAATATGCAGCTTTGGTCACGGCACGCTAGAAAGTGATGGCTTTTGCGAGCGGGATCACACGCTTTCCTGAAAAGTAATGGGAAGGGGACAAGTATCGCACAC
The DNA here is from genome assembly GCA_902687465.1 of Secale cereale. Taxonomy (NCBI): domain Eukaryota; kingdom Viridiplantae; phylum Streptophyta; class Magnoliopsida; order Poales; family Poaceae; genus Secale; species Secale cereale. Next base: position 822,372,668 of record LR738711.1, on the reverse strand, counting down.
TTGACCCACAAAATAGAACCTGCATAATTGTGGCTGCTTGATCATGTTGTTTCAGAAAAAGCACCTAGGAGGAGATACAAAGCTCTCTTATCCCGCCCCCACTAAGAGCATCTCTAGCAGATCCTGCAACCGGTCATCCCGCAAAACTCGTTTAAGGACGCCTCTACACTGCGAACCCTCCGGCAGAACAGATCACGTAAACCCGTCCCGCAAATGTTTTGCAGGGGGCGTTTACGGGATCTGTTCTGCGCCAGATGGCTTGTTGTACCGCAAATTTTGCATAGCTTCATACATTAGTGATGTCAACATAGAAAACCGAAGGGAATCATAATATAAATTTGTCGGGGGATTTGTGCTACGGAAAATCCACCAAAACCTGTTCGAATATTGGGGGCCTGTTTGGCTACCTACCAACTAGACGGCGAGCTTGGTGTGGCTACGGCGAGCGACGCATGATAAGTCTGCATCGTATTTATAATTTATGAAGTATGCATGCCATGTTTACATCAATTCTACATGGTTTTGATATGATTTGAATGAAACTAATCCGGACTGATGCTGCTTTCAGCAGAACTACCGTGGTGTTGGTTTTATGCAGAAATAAAAGTTCTTCAAATGCAGCGAATTTTTTCGACGATTTTTTGAAACAAAAGAGGCACTAGAAGCTTCGTGGGAGGACCAGAAGGCGGGAGAGGTGGCCACTCAGAACCAGTGGCGTGGGCCCCTCGAGGCCCATATTCGCGTGATTCCAAAGCTGAAAAACCATATATATACAGAAAGCCCAAGAAATAACTCTAGATCAGAAGTTCCGCCGCCACAAGCCTCTATAGCCACGAAAAAACAATCAGGACCCTATTCCAGCACCCTGTCGGAGGGGGAAATCATCACCAGAGGCCATCTTCATCATCCCGACGGTCTCCATGATGAGGAGGGAGTAGTCCACCCTCGGGGCTGAGAGTTTGTACCAGTAGCTATATGTTTAATCTCTCTCTCTCTCTCTCTCTCTCTCTCTCTCTCTCGTGTTCTTGATTTGGCACAATCTTGATGTACCGCGAGCTTTGTTAATATAGTTGGGTCATATGGTGTTTCTCCCTCTCTATCTTGTTGTGATGGATTGAGTTTTACCTTTGAGATTTCGTTGTTATCGGATTTAATACTTTTATGGATTTGAGAACACTTGATGTATGTCTTGGCACTCAACTTGCGGATTCCCGAAGTGATATTGGGGTAATCTATGCATAGGGGTTGATGCATGTTCTCGTCCTTAATTCTCCGGTAGAAATCTTGGGGCACTCTTTGAGATTCTTTGTGTTGGATTGAGTATTATGTATCTGAAATTGTTTAATGCATATCGTATAATCAACTCACGGATACTCACGGTTACATTGAAGTATCTAGGTGACATTAGAGTTGGTTAATGTGTATCATATGGTGTTATTTTACTACGAACTCTAGGGCTGTTTGTGACACTTATAAGGATAGCTCAACAGATTGGTCGGAAATAATAACTTTGAGGTGATTTTGTACGCTACAAACAATTTCTTCTTATGTTCTGTCGGCGTCCTGGAACCAGGGTGTCACAGCCCTAGATCAACCATTGTGGTCCTTGCCTGATCATCATGTCATCATGTTTATTTTCAAAGGAAACTTGAAATGGGGATGATTAAACCCTAGCACCAAATCAAGGCAACTAGGTTTAACCTAAAATCCTTTTCAATAAACCCAGAAATGCCTTCAGTAATGTTTGATAATTTTGGCAAGGGTTTTTGGTCCAAACCAAAAATATTGAACATTTTTGGGGAATTTTTGGACCTTGAATTAAATCAATAAGTATTTAAATTGGGGCATATAAATATTTTTAATATCTTTAAATGCTCCAACAATTCTGAAAATAGTTGAGGGTCTCTGTAATAATTTATTTTATGCCCACAATTATTTTTAGGATTTGTTAAAATGATTTGGGCTATAAACTAAATCAAAACAAAGTAACAGAAATAGAAAACAAAAAGAAAATGAGAGAGAGAGCACCTACCTGGCCTTACCTGGCCGGCCCAACTGGCAGCCCAGCCCACCTGGGCTCCCCTGCCAGTCATCCCTGTCCTCGCGCCAGGAGGACAGGGGAGCGTGCCCGCCGCGCGTCGGCCACGTGCCGCGCCACCTCCTGCTTCCCGCCGCTGCCGACGCGCCTGGACGACCCTAGACGACGCCACTCACCTCTCTCCTTCACTCTCTCACTCTCCCTCGACCTCTCTCCCTTCTCCTGGCTCTCTCCCCCCTCACCGCCGAGCGCCACCGTCGCCGTCGTTGCCGTAGCCGTAGCCACAGTGACCCCCGAGCCTCTCCGACGCGCCAACGAGCTCCGCTGCGTCCTTCTCGTCCTCTCCAGCAAGCTACGGGACGCCGGGAGGCCCTGCCTCGTCGTCATCGTGCTCGTCTTCAACCTCCGGCCGCCGTCGACCTCGCCGCCGATTCGTCGACTCCGGTGCCTCCCCGAGCCCACTCAGCTGCTCTTCGACCCTGCTGTGAGCTCCTCCACCGTTTCCCCTGTCCCCGTGGCCTGTACCTCACCGTAGCCGTCGCCCCCTTCCTCACTGTCGCCGGCCGCCGCCGAGCTTGTCGCCGTCGTAGCCACAGACGCGCGAGCTCGAAAACAAGCACGTCACCATGCTCACCGAGCTCCCAGGAGCCGAACGCACCACTTAGCTCACCGCCCCGTGCCTTGTAGCACCCTTTCCATCGATGTTCGAACTCCGGCGCCGCCCCGCTCGCCGGTGTGGTCGATTCCGGCCACCCCGCGACCTCCCGAGCAGCCAGCTGGATGCGGACGTGTGCGGGCTGTCTGCTGGTGGCACTCGCACGCCCTCCCGCCGTCTGTAGCGCGAGCCCGAGCAACTCTGGCGAGCTTCCGCCGCAGTTTTGGTCGTCGCCGGCCGAACTCCGGTGACCGCTGACATAGCACTTAGTTAGGAACTAATGACCATTAGTTAAACCCCACACAGCCACTGACTGCGGGCCCCACTTCGTGGTCAAACCCAGTCAGCGCTGGTTTTGACCGGGTTTAGACCATGTGACATTGACAGGTGGGCCCAGTGCCCTGCTAATTTAGGTTAGTGCTAATTTGTAATTAGTTAACCCTGTGACTCACTGACATATGGGCCCCGCCCGGCTAATTAAACTAGGTTAGATTTAAATAAGTTAGTTTAGTTAGTTGTGTCACTGACCAGTGGGCCCCACTGGTCAGGTTTGACCTGGACCAGCCCTGTTGACTTGCTGACGTCATGATGACGAAGTGCTGACGCAGTAACTATTTTCTGTAATTTAAAATAAATTAGAAATGATTTATTTATTTCAGAAAATAGCCAAAACTTCTAAAAATCATATAAAATCAACCGTAGCTCAGATGGAAATAATTTATATATGAAAATTGATCAGAAAAATCCAAGGAATCTGTTTATGGCATTTTCATGCATGTTTGAATAACTTACAGCCACTGTTTAGGGCAATTTGAATAAATGGCATTTGAATAATCACATATGGAGTTTGAATTTGAACCTTTGGTTCAAACCAACTTCATTTAATTTGGTTGCTAGTTGCATTAGGCCAAACCACATCATATTGCCATGTCATGTTCATGCATCATATTGTTGCATTGCATTGATTGTGTTCTTTCTCTGTTTGTCGGTTTTGTCCCCTCTCAGTAGACGACGTTCCGACGATGAGTTCGATGACACCGATGAAGAGCTATTAATATCTTCAGAAGTGCCAGGCAAGCAAACCCCCATTGAGCATCCCGATACAATCCCACTCTCTCGCTCCTGCTCTCTTTTATTGCATTAGGACAACAACGATTGAACTGCTTTTGCTGCGGTAGTTGAACCCCCTTTCCTCTGCATGACCTGTCATTGTCACAGTAAATAGTTGAAACCCACTAGCATGAGTAGGAGTTGTTTGAGCCATGTTGTGCCTACTCATACATGCTTTCTGGTTATGCCTGCTATTGCTTAGAGTTGAGTCAGGTCTGATTCATCGGGGATGAATTGGAATGTGGTGAACATGTCCTACTTTGTGTGAGCTAAGTGTGTGAACACGTTTTGGTAAAGGTAGCGGTGAGAGGCCATGTAGGAGTACATGGTGGGTTGTCTCACTGGAGCCGTCCTTAAGAACTGAGTTTTGTGTAAGTTGTCCAATGACATAGTTACTACCACACATTGGGTTCCGGTAACTCGACCCCTCTCGACTTATTAATCAACTAGATCTCTGTCCAGGAGTTGCAACTAGTTTCTGGTGTTTGTAGGTAGTGTTAGTAGTCTACCAAGTGGCACACGGTACATGTGGGCTTGGGTCAGACTAGGCATCGTGGCACGGTGTACCAAGCGTAGATCCATCCGACGAGGTGGGCTTGGGAACCCTGCGCACATCTTTTGGGGCCGTGAGCGACACCCCGGCCGGATCTCCCCACGGATGGAACCCGAATAGGCGATAAACCTGGACGAGAGACTTGTGTGGTTAGTCAGGTCGTGGCCGACGCCCTCGCCAGGCTTCCGCTTGAAGGTTGCCGAGATACACGGCGTGTACATGGCGGTAAGTGGCGAGAGCGTGTGTGAAGAAGTACACCCCTGCAGGGTTAACATGATCTATTCGAATAGCCGGGTCCGCGGATATGGACTTCTTGGATGCTTACGTGGTACATAGACAATCGAAAGTGGATACTCTAAAATACTCAAGACAAGTGTGAGTGCTATGGATGGCCTTCTCGTAGGGAGACGGGAGCGGATCCATAGTGGTGTATTGATTGGTGAATATGTGGACTCGTGTGCGCCACCTCATAAGAGTTACTTGCAGTCGTAGTTCAGGATAGCCACGAGTCAAAGCTGGCTTGCTGCAGTCAAACTCCACCACCCCTTTGTTGATACTGATGCATATGTAGATAGTTCTGATGTAAGTCTTGCTGAGTACCTTTGTACTCACGTTTGCTTAATTTATGTTTTTGCAGAGAGACTTCAGTCTCGCTAGTGGTTCCGCGTGGACTTCGACGTTTAGCTTGTTACCTCAGCTACGATCGTGTACCCTTAGGAGGGTCTTGTAGATAGTCAGTCTTCTCAGCCTTTTTCATTTGTAGTTGTCTGTACTCAGACATGTTATGCTTTCGTTGCCTGTATGCTCTGTATGTTGGGTCATGTGACCTCTGATTGTAATAAATGCTATGATGGCTCTTCTGGGCCTTTATCTATATGAGTTGTTGAGTTATGTTGTGATGCCATGTTGTACAGTACATACTTGCATGTTATGCGTACGTGTAATGTGTATTGCTATGTGTGGGATCCAACACCTAGTTGTTTACCTTTGGTAGCCTATCTTACAGGGAAATGTCTCCTAGTGATTCCACTGAGCCTTGGTAGCTTGCTACTGCTCCGGAACACTTAGGCTGGCCGGCATGTGTCCTTCGTTCCTGTGTCTGTCCCTTAGGGGAAATGTCACGCGTTGCTCCTTTAAGTCCTTGTAGCTTGCTACGACTTGGGTTCATACGTTGATGACCGACACGTTCGTTGCTGGGTCATGTATGCCTGTCCTTGTAATTTAGTGCCACTTTTGGTTTATAACTGGTCATGTCGGCCCGGGTTCTCTGTCATATGGATGCTAGCGACACTATCATATACGTGTGCCAAAATGCGCAAACGGTCCCGGGCCAGGTAAGGTGGCACCCGTGGGAATACCGTGCGTGAGGCCGCAAAGTGATATGGTGTGTTACAGGCTAGACCTATGTGACTTAGGATCGGGGTCCCGACACAGGGTACCCAGACTTGTCTACCCGCGGGCCGCGACGCGCTCCTACTACGGCCTGGTACGACCCAGCTGATCGACCAGCTGCTCAAGACCCTCGCGAGGGGGCTAGGCCTCACAAGGAGAACGACACCAAGACCCTCTCAGGAGCGGCCTCGGCTAGGCTGCTCCGGAGGGGCGGAGAACCCAAGGCCAAGCCTGCCTCAGGAGGAGGCAGTGACGCGAGCAGTGACGCACCGCGCCTGCGGCTGCCACGCGTGCCAGCGGCGCAGTTGCCGTTTTGGTGCAAAGAAGACAACGCAAGCGCAGGTTCCCGAAGGGCGAGACAAAGGTTTCCCCTTTGGTGCAACAAGACCGAAGACCGCAAGGACGACAGGGAGGATGTCACCACCGAGCCCACCACCGCGTCACCGTCTGATCTCTTTGCAGGCGGAGACCGCTTTTGTCAGGATAGGAACGTCCTTGTGTTTCTGCTCAAAATGGCCGTTGTGGGATCCCTTCCCGCCTAAACATTTTGGGGGAAGACGACCCTGGCCGCCTATAGAAGTAGCTAGGGTCTCCACTGTGGAGGCAGGCTGATCTGATCTGGAGAGACCTCACCTCGAACACCCCACCTTCACTTCGAGGAGCAAGAACACTTGCCTCCTGACCCTCTTGAGCTCTCCTCCTGAGCTCAAGAACCACTGTACTTGTTCATACTCAAGCCCTCCTGAGGCTAATCCACTCAAGCAGGACGTAGGGTTTTACACCGCAAGGTGGCCTGAACCTGGGTAAATTCGTGTGTGCTTTTACTTGTTGCTTACTCGAATCTCACCACCGGGTGAGGGCGTGGCGCTAGGTAGACGTGAGTGGGAGAGATCTTCGTTCACGCCCCTGTATCCGAACTTCTTTGCGTTTGCGGAGCCCGTAATCCGACATTTGGCGCGCCAGGTAGGGGGCGTGTCGAAATCTCACCTCTCCGACGACCTCGTCCCGCTCTCGTTCATCGACCTCACTTCACCGCCATGGTGGACACACGCCGAGCGCCCGCCGCGCCGCCAACATCGCTCAGACGGCGCCCGCGTGCAACTGTGCACCGCTCCGCCCCAACTCGCCGGTCGCCAACGTCATCACCGACCCGGCCGTCCACGAGCAGCAGGACTCGTCGCTGCCGCTGTCCGTGCGGCGCGACGGCCGCACGGCGACACCGTCACCCTCGCCGGCCGCGACGTCGTCTTCGTTGATCCGCCGCGGGCTGGTCTACCAGCAACCTGCGCTACTGATGGTGCGGGAACTCCTACGCTATTGTCCAGCGGACGACCTCTACGACGAGTGGCTCCACCGCATCACCGAGCTTGTCAACGCCGCCGGGGAGGTACCTGCACCGACTCACTCCTCCCGTCCTCCGTCGCTCATGGCGGGGAACGTGGACCACGGCGTCCCGGCTCCACCTCCACTGCACGGCGCCGGCCAGGGGCTCAGACGCGAGGCTCCATGGCGCGAGCAGCCCCGCAGGGCCCCTGCGCGTGACGAGGAGAGCTGCCAGGTGGTCCCACATCCCAGGCAGAAGCTCGCGGGCTCCCCGTTCCGCAGCACCAGAACCACGCGCCACAAGAGGTGGTGGCGCCTGTACCCCAGGAACCAGCACCGCAGGCGCAGGGGGAGCCTGCAATCATGAGCGTGGCTGGATGTCGCGCCCTAGATCCAGAGCTGCGGCGCCTCATGTGGCCTGGCAAGTTCAAGCCGGATCTGCCTCCTCGCTACGATGGCACCGCCGACCCTGTAGAGTTCCTTCAGCTCTACGAGCTGAGCATCGAGGCGTCCAACGACACCGAGCAGGTCATGGCGAACTGGTTCCCCATGGCCCTCAAGGACGGCGCTCGCTCTTGGCTCCTGAACCTCTCCGCAGGATCCATCTCCTCCTGGGGGGAGCTTCGTGAGCGTTTCGTCGCCAACCTCCAAGGTACCTGCGATCGAGCCCCGGCGGCCACGGATCTGCGCCGCCTGAAGCAGCAACCTGGGGAGACCCTGTGGAAGTACATCCAGCGTTTCAACACCGTGCGCCACAGGATCCCCAGGGTCTCGGACGAGGCCATCATCTCGGCGTTCTCCGATGGTGTCTGCGACGTCAGGATGAAGGAGGAGCTCGCCATCCATGAGGACCTGTGCACGGCCCTCGAGATGTTCAACCTCGCGGCGAAGTGCGTCAGGGCAGAGGAAGGCCGCCTCTCTCTCCTGGAGCTGCCTGAAGCGGAGGCTGACGACAAGAAGGCCAAGGCCAAGGAAGCAAAGCGCAAGGGACCCGCCATGCTGGCTGCGGAGCTAGAAGTAAAGCATGGATGCGGCTACAACGACCCCCCCCCCCAGAGACAACCGTCCGTACTGTGTCTTCCACGATGTTCACAGCCACAACACCAACGACTGCCAAGAGCTCAGGGCGATGCGCGGCGGGCGCGTTGGGCAGCTCCCTGAGCGCGACAACCGCGGCTACGGCCGCGGAGGGGGGCGTGGTGGAGGACGCTGGGACGGCAGGTACTCGCGCCAAGGATGTCGTGACCAACCTCGTGAAGACCGCTGGCAGGAGCAGCCTCGTGACGCCCCCTGGCGCGACCAGCCTCGTGAGAGTCGCCCTCGGGGCAACACGGGCTTGCCTCCGCTGCCACCACCGCCAAGAGGGAACGACGACGACCACCAGGGAGACGGAGCAGGGGGCTTTCAGGAGCCACGCACGGTTGCATGCATCCTGGAAGGAGCCCACGCTCCGGCTTCCCACCGCATCTTCAAGCAGTTCGCTCGTGAGGTGAACGCGGCGCTCCCCAGACCTGACGCCGTGCGCAACCTCAGGTGGACCAAGCAGGTCATCGCCTTCGACCCCTAGGACCAGCTCAAGTGCACCGCAGCCCCAGGCACTCTGCCTATGCTCTGCACTCCGACCATCAGCAACGTCCTCGTGACCAAGACCCTCATCGACGGTGGAGCAGGGCTCAGCGTCCTCTCCGTCCAGACCTTCGTGTTGTTCCAAGTCCCCTACGATCAGCTGCACCCGACTAAGCCATTCTATGGAGTCACAGATGGCTCCACGCTCCCGATGGGGCAGGTCCGTCTTCCCGTCACCTTCGGCCATCGCGACAACTATCACACCGAGCTCATCGACTTCGACGTCGCCAACATTCACCTCCCGTACAACGTCATCCTGGGGTATCCAACCCTCGCCAAGTTCATGGCGGCGACCCATCACAGCTACAACGTCCTCAAGATGCCCGGGAGTGGCGGGGTCATCACGATCGCCTGCGACGAGAAGGAAGCAGTGCGTTCCTTGGAGCACGTCTACGAGACTGCAGCGGTCCAGAGCTCCGACAAAGATGGAGCCGTCTTTGCCTTGCAGACCTCCCCCAAGAAGAAGAAGCACCTGCCTGCAAACGGACCTGAGGATGCCGGGGCTCCTGACGGCACCGCCTCGGGACCCGCGCGTGCCAACGAGGTGCCCTCCACCCTCACATAGGGAGGCGCGCCCGGCGCCCCTCTCAGGACGGGCTCGGGGCCTCTCCTTTGGAGTGTCTCTGGTCTCACCAGCGTCACGAGGGAGGTGTTCGGGCACCACCTGCAGTCGCGTCTCGACGCGCGTTTTTGTGAGCCCAGCGTGAGCCATACAACGCTGGGGGCTCAGGACTTCATCGACCAGGTTACCGAGGAACTTTAGTACGCGAGGCTCATACGCGGTGGGCGCAACCGCACGGCACCAAGCTCACCTACCCGCAACCCGAGCAACCAATCCCGTGTCTGCGTCGACATCGCAGGCCTCAACCGAGCCGCTTCTCTGGAGCCCTTCTGGCCGATGGCTGTGGGCTGGAGGAGGACTCTCCCCTGTAGTTACACTCGCACGCTCTTCGGCTTCTACAACGCAGCTGCCACGTTCCAGTACATCACACGGTTGGCCTTGGGGGCTCAGGAGGCTCAGTGGCAGGTGGTCCTGACGAAGCAGGAGCCGGACCACCGTGACCACTGAGGGCCTTCGAAGCCCCTGGGCCTCAGGAGCTTGGCAATCCTCGGGAGCGACCCGCACGACTCGCGTCTTCATTTACCCCAACTCTTCTTCGACGACAAGTATCAGGTGATGTCTGAGGTATTCAATCGAGGGCGCCCCCGGGCTGCATGATCCTCGAGCTGCTGGGGGCTCACCCCCACAGCTGTCTCTTTTGCACATAAATCAAGGCTAGTCGTTTCTCCCTACTTGCATTATCTATATGCTTGGCGTCCTCACCGCCACTAAGGTCATGAGCCCTTGCGATCCCGCCTGCGAACGCCCCATGATTAAGGATTGGCACGGCATCTATGCTCGGGTCCGTCCCTGCAGCGTCGCTAAATCTAAGGGCTGAGCTCTGTCTCGCGAGCCATTCCCGTGACGTCACCTCCCGTGGTCCTTGGTGCCTTGTTCTCGCATGGGCTAATCGTGGATGGGTAAATGGGTGCCCGTGGCAGGTGCCTCGCTCACGCGGGAACCGCGCACCGGTTGTCTTTCTTTTGGACTGTTGCATGAGAAAACTGGGCACGACGTCTGTGCTCGGGTCCGTCCCTGCAGCGTCGATAAATCCAATGGCTGAGCTCTGTCTTACGGGCCGGTCCCACTAACGTCACCTCCTGGGGTCGTTGGTGATGCGGCCTTCTCATGCGATGCCCTCTAGAGATGCACTCGGCGCAGGTCGACACAACGCATCTCTTTTCACATTTTGCAGAAGAAGATTCACGTGCAACCCGCCTCAGGGTAGAGTCTCGTGGGTGATGCGTAAGCTCACGAGAACTTCCTCAGAGTCGTTCAGCTCGTCCTGAGGAGGGCCCATATACACCTTAGTTTTCCTGCCGTGCAAGCCACGTGTCAGGACGGGGCTGTACACGCCCCGGAGTCTCTCCCGGTGGGAGGCTCCCTCCCATGGTCCCCTGAGGGCGGCCCCCAGCGGTCGCACCAACCTCAGGGATCTTTTCAGCTCACGACGCTCACAGCTTCTCCTTGGATGGGTGTCGCGAGGGGGGATAGGCACGGGGGCTATGCTCAGGTCATACCTGGCAGACGCCACCCTACCAGGTGCCCAGACACCTGGCTTTCTCGCGCCCCCATCCTAGGCGAAGGCTCGTGAGCAAGGTATGGTGCTCGTTCTCCCTCATGAGAGCCGTTCACACGTCAGATGCCACCATAGGCACGGGGGCTATGCTCAGGTCACGCCTGGCATATGCCACCCTACCAGGTGCCCAGACACCTGGCTTTCTCGCGCCCCCATCCTAGGCGAAGGCTCGTGAGCAAGGTATGATGCTCGTTCTCCCACATGAGATCCGTTCGCACGTCAAGGGGGACCCCTGGGCATCGCGACCCAAGGGCCTCGCTAGTCACGTAGCCCCTCACTCCTTGAGCCCGATGCTCAACGGCGATCGAGGTATGCGCGGGGCTGGGCCCTACCGACGCAGAATGCAAACGGGGTCGCTTGAGCGTTAAGGGGGACCCCTGGGCATCGCGACCCAGGGGCCTCATTAGCCACGTAGCCCCTCATTCCTTGAGCCTACTTATTACGATAACCCCGGTAACCCGGAGGGCTCAATGGCGATCGAGTTATGTGCGGGGTTGGGCCCTGTCGACGCAGAGCACCTAAGCAAACATGAAAGGAAGCAAGCACGGAAATCACCAAGTTCAAGTCTAGTTATTACAATAACACCAAGTTCTCCAAATTCAAGCGAGTCCTTACGCCTCCCCGAGGCACTTGCATTTCTCTCATCCTGACAGGGAACAGGTCAAGCATCGCCGAGCGCGCCATCACCAGCCTCCGCCTCCTCGGCCGCAGCAGCAGCGGCCCGGAGGAACGCCTCCACCAGCCCCTTGACCCTCTCCTCCAGGGCCTCGGCAACTGCACCCTTTATGCTCGTGGTCACGGGCTCGGACAGCGAGGCCAGGTCAAGGGTGGGGTCGCGGAGACAGAGGTGGCCACACACCCGTGTTAGGGCCAAGGTCAGAGCGTGCGACTCTCGACGTCTGCTAACTGGCCGATTACGGCCGTAACCTCACGTGGGGCCTTCACGAGCGCGACAAGGAGCCCGGCGGAACCATCCTTCGGGGTGGCTAGCGGCTTCTCGAACCCTTCCCCGTAGGCAATTTGTGTTGGGGAATGTAGCAAAATTTTAAAATTTTCTACGCATCACCAAGATCAATCTATGGAGTCATCTAGCAACGAGGGAGAGGGGAGTGCATCTATATACCCTTGTAGATCGCGAGCGGAAGCGTTCAAGAGAACGGGGTTGATGGAATCGTACTCGTCATGATCCAAATCACCGATGACCGAGCGCCGAACGGACGACACCTCCACGTTCAACACACGTACGGTTGGGAGAGACGTATCCTCCTTCTTGATCCAGCAAGGGGGGGGGAGAGGTTGGTGGAGATCCAGCAGCACGACGGTGTGGTGGTGGAAGCAGCGGGGATCTCGGCAGGGCTTCGCTAAGCTCAACGAGAGGGAGAGGTGTTACGGGGGAGAGGGAGGCGCCAAGGGCTGGGGTGCGCAGCCCTCCCTCCCCCCTCTTTATATAGGGGACCTAAGAGGGGGGGCTGGCCCCTAGAGATCCCATCTCAAGGGGGGCGGCGGCCAAGGGGACTTGCCCCCCAAGTTTGGTGGGGCGCCCCCCACCCCCAGGGTTTCCAACCCTAGGCGCAGGGGGAGGCCCATGAGGGGCGCACCAGCCCACCAGGGGCTGGTTCCCTTCCCACTTCAGCCCATGGGGCCCTCCGGGATAGGTGGCCCCACCCGGTGAACCCCTGGACCCTTCCGGTGGTCCCGGTACAATACCGGTGACCCCCGAAACTTTCCCGGTGGCCGAAACTGGACTTCCTATATAAAAATCTTTACCTCCAGACCATTCCGAAACTCCTCGTGACGTCCGGGATCTCATCCGGGACTCCGAACAACTTTCAGGTTACCGCATACTAATATCTCTACAACCCTAGCGTCACCGAACCTTAAGTGTGTAGACCCTACGGGTTCGGGAGACACGCAGACATAACCAAGACGACTCTCCGGTCAATAACCAACAGCGGGATCTGGATACCCATGTTGTCTCCCACATGCTCCTCGATGATCTCATCGGATGAACCACGATGTCGAGGATTCAATCAATCCCGTACGCAATTCCCTTTGTCTATCGGTATAGTACTTGCCCGAGATTCGATCATCGGTATACCGATACCTTGTTCAATCTTGTTATGGAAAGTCTCTTTACTCGTTCCGTAACACATCATCCCGTGACTAACCCCTTAGTCACATTGAGCTCATTACGATGATTCATTACCGAGTGGGCTCAGAGATACCTCTCCGTCATACGGAGTGACAAATCCCAGTCTCGGTTCGTGCCAACCCAACAAATGCTTTCGGAGATACCCGTAGTGTACCTTTATAGCCACCCAGTTACGTTGTGACGTTTGGCACACCCAAAGTATTCCTACGGTATCAGGGAGTTGCACAACCTCATGGTCTAAGGAAAGGATACTTGACATTGGAAAAGCTTTAGCATACGAACTACACGATCTTGTGCTAGGCTTAGGATTGGGTCTTGTCCATCACATCATTCTCCTAATGATGTGATCCCGTTATCAATGACATCCAATGTCCATGGTCAGGAAACCGTGACCATCTGTTGATCAACGAGCTAGTAAACTAGAGGCTTACTAGGGATACGTTGTGGTCTATGTATTCACACATGTATTACTGTTTCCGGATAATACAATTAAAGCATGAACAATAGACAGTTATCATGAACAAGGAAATACAATAATAACCATTTTATTATTGCTTCTAGGGAATATTTCCAACAGTCTCCCACTTGCACTAGAGTCAATAATCTAGTTACATTGTGATGAATCGAACACCCATAGAGTTCTGGTGTTGATCATGTTTTGCTCGTGGAAGAGGTTTAGTCAACGGATCTGCGACATTCAGATCCGTATGCACTTTACAAATATCTATGTCTCCATCTTGAATATAATTCCAGATGGAGTTGAAACGGCGCTTGATGTGCTTGGTCTTCTTGTGAAACCTGGGCTCCTTGGCAATGGCAATAGCTCCAGTGTTGTCACAGAAGAGAGTCATCGGGCCCGACACGCTTGGAATAACTCCTAGGTCGGTGATGAACTCCTTCATCTAGACTCCTTCACGCGCTGCTTCGGAAGCAGCTATGTACTCTGCTTCACATGTAGATGCCGCCACGACGCTTTGCTTGCAACTGCGCCAACTGACTGCCCCACCATCAAAATATACACGTATCCGGTTTGTGACTTGGAGTCATCCAGATCTGTGTCGAAGCTTGCATCGACGTAACCCTTTACGACGAGCTCTTCGTCACCTCCATAAACGAGAAACATATCCTTAGTCCTTTTCAGGTACTTCAGGATGTTCTTGACCGCTGTCCAATGTTCCATACCGGGATCACTTTGGTACCTCCCCACCAAACTTATGGCAAGGTTCACATCAGGTCTGGTACACAACATGGCATACATAATAGAACTATGGTCGAGGCATAGGGGATGACACTCATCTTTTCTCTATCTTCTGCCGAGGTCGGGCATTGAGCTGTGCTCAATATCATACCTTGCAATACAGGCAAGAACCCTTTCTTGGACTGATCCATATTGAACTTCTTCAATATCTTGTCAAGGTATGTGCTTTGTGAAAGACCAATGAGGCGTCTCGATCTATCTCTATAGATCTTGATGCCTAATATGTAAGCAGCTTCTCCAAGGTCCTTCATTGAAAAACACTTATTCAAGTAGGCCTTTATGCTTTCCAAGAGTTCTACATCATTTCCCATCAGCAATATATCATCCACATATAATATGAGAAATGCTACAGAACTCCCACTCACTTTCTTGTAAATACATGCTTCTCCCCAAGTCTGTATAAACCCAAACGCTTTGATCACCTCATCAAAGCGAATGTTCCAACTTCGAGATGCTTGCACCAGCCCATAGATGAGCGCTCGAGCTTGCATACCTTGTTAGCATTCTCAGGATCGACAAAACCTTCCGGATGCATCATATACAGTTCTTCCTTGAGGAAGCCATTAAGGAATGCCGTTTTGACATCCATTTCCCATATCTCATAATCATATAATGCGGCAATTGCTAACATGATTCGGACGGACTTCAGCATCGCTACGGGAGAGAAAGTCTCGTCGTAGTCAATTCCTTGAACTTGTCGATAACCTTTAGCGACAAGTCGAGCCTTATAGATGGTCACATTACCATCCGCGTCAGTCTTCTTCTTAAAGATCCATTTATTTTCTATGGCGTGCTGATCATCGGGCAAGTCCACGAAAGTCCATACTTTGTTATCATACATGGATCCTATCTCGGATTTCATGGCTTCAAGCCATTTGTTGGAATCCGGGCCCGCCATCGCTTCTTCCTAGTTCGAAGGTTCACCGTTGTCTAACAACATGATTTCCATGACAGGGTTGCCGTACCACTCTGGGGCGGAACGTGTCCTTGTGGACCTACGAAGTTCAGTAGTAACTTCATCTGAAGCTTCATGATCATTATCATTAACTTCCTCCCTAGTCGGTGCAGGCACCACAGAAACATCTTCCTGCGCTGCGCTACTTTCCGGTTCGGAAGGGGTGACAATCACCTCATCAAGTTCCACTTTCCTCCCTCTTTCTCCAGAAAGGATCCATTCTTGGCAACGAAGACATTGCCTTCAGATCTGAGGTAGAAGGTGTACCCAATAGTTTCCTTAGGGTATCCTATGAAGACGCATTTTTCCGATTTGGGTTCGAGCTTTTCAGGTTGAAGTTTCTTGACATAAGCATCGCATCCCCAAACTTTTAGAAATGATAACTTAGGTTTCTTCCCAAACCAAAGTTCATACGGTGTCGTCTCAACGGATTTAGACGGTGCCCTATTTAAAGTGAATGCGGCAGTCTCTAAAGCATAACCCCAAAATGATAGCGGTAAGTCGGTAAGAGACATCATAGATCGCACCATGTCCAACAGAGTACGATTACAATGTTCGGACACACCATTACGCTGAGGTGTTCCAGGCGGCGTCAATTGTGAAACAATTCCACAGTTCCTTAGGTGCGTGCCAAATTCGTGACTTAACTATTCTCCTCCACAATCTGATCGTAAGAACTTTATTTTTCTGTCACGTTGATTCTCAACCTCATTCTGAAATTCCTTGAACTTTCCAAAGGTCTCACACTTGTGTATCATCAAGTAGACATACCCATATCTACTTAAGTCATTTGTGAGGGTGAGAACATAACGATAGCCACCGCGAGCTTCAACACTCATTGGACCGCACACATCGGTATGTATGATTTCCAACAAGTTGGTTGCTCGCTCCATTGTTCCGGAGAACAGAGTCTTGGTCATCTTGCCCAAAAGGCATGGTTCGCACCTGTCAAATGATTCATAATCAAGAGACTCCAAAAGTCCATCCGCATGGAGCTTCTTCATACGTTTGACACCAATATGACCAATGCGGCAGTGCCACAAGTATGTGGGACTATCATTATCAACCTTACATCTTTTGGCATTCACACTATGAATATGTGTAACATCACGTTCGAGATTCATTAAGAATAAACCATTGACCAGCGGGGCATGACCATAAAACATTTCTCTCATATAAATAGAACAACCATTATTCTCGGATTTAAATGAGTAGCCATCTCGCATTAAACGAGATCCAAATACAATGTTCATGCTCAAAGCTGGTACTAAATAACAATTATTGAGGTTTAAAACTAATCCCAAAGGTAGATGCAGAGGTAGCGTGCCGACGGCGATCACATCGACCTTGGAACCATTCCCAACGTGCATCGTCACCTCGTCCTTTGCCAGTCTCCGCTTATTCCGCAGCTCCTGATTTGAGTTACAAATGTGAGCAACTGCACCGGTATCAAATACCCAGGAGCTACTAGGAGCGCTGGTAAGGTACACATCAATAACATGTATATCACATATACCTTTGACATTGCCGGCCTTCTTATCTGCTAAGTATTTGGGGCAGTTCCGCTTCAAGTGACCCGTTCCCCTGCAATAAAAGCACCCAGTCTTAGGCTTGGGTCCATTCTTTGGCTTCTTCCCGGCAACTGGCTTACCGGGCGCGGCAACTCCTTTGTCGTCCTTCTTGAAGTTCTTCTTACCCTTGCCTTTCTTGAACTTAGTGGTTTTATTCACCATCAACACTTGATGTTCTTTCTTGATCTCCACCTCCGCTGATTTCAGCATTGAATACACCTCGGGAATGGACTTCCCCATCCCTTGCATATTGAAGTTCATCACGAAGCTCTTGTAGCTAGGTGGGAGCGACTGAAGGATTTTGTCAACGACCACGTCATCTGGGAGATTAATTCCCAACTGAGACAAGCGATTGTGCAGCCCAGACATTTTGAGTATATGCTCGTTGACAGAACTATTCTCCTCCATCTTACAATTGTAGAACTTGTCGGAGACTTCATATCTCTCGACTCGGGCATGAGCTTGGAAAATGATTTTCAGCTCTTGGAACATCTCATATGCTTCGTGCTGCTCAAAACGCTTTTGGACCCCCGATTCTAAGCTATAAAGCATGTCGCACTGAACCAAGGAGTAATCATTACTACGCGACTGCCAGGCGTTCATAACGTCTTGAGCTGTTGGGAAAACGGGTGCATCACCTAGCGGTGCTTCAAGGACATATGCTTTCTTGGCAGCTATGAGGATGCTCCTCAAGTTACGGACCCAATCCGTATAGTTGCAACCATCGTCTTTCAGCTTGGTTTTCTCTAGAAACGCGTTGAAGTTGAGGGCAACATTAGCGTGGGCCATTGGATCTACAAGACATATTGTAAAGATTTTAGACTATGTTCATGACAATTAAGTTCATCTAAACAAATTTAATGAACTCTCACTCAGATAGACATCTCTCTATTCATCTAAGTGATACATGATCTGAATCGACTAGGTCGTGTCCGATCATCACGTGAGATGGACTAGTCATCAACGGTGAACATCTTTATGTTGATCGTATCTTCTATACGACTCATGTTCGACCATTCGGTCTTCCGTGTTCCGAGGCCATGTATGTACATGCTAGGCTCGTCAAGTGAACCCTAAGTATATTGCGTGTGTAAATTTGGCTTACACCCGTTGTATGCGAACGTTAGAGCCTATCACACCCGATCATCACGTGGTGCTTCGGAACAACGAACCTTAGCAATGGTGCATAGTTAGGGGGAACACAATTCTTGAAATTTTAGTGAGAGATCATCTTATTTACTACCGTCGTTCTAAGCAAATAAGATGTAAAACATGATAAACATCACATGCAATCAAATAGTGACATGATATGGCCAATATCAATTTGCTCCTTTTGATCTTCATCTTCGGGGCTCCATGATCATCATCGTCACCGGCATGACCCCATGTTATCCATCATTGTGTCTTCATGAAGTCGTCTCGCCAAGCATTACTTCTACTACTATGGCTAACGGTTAGCAATAAAGTAAAGTAATTACTTGGCGTTTTCAGTGACACGCGAGTCATACAATAAAATAAGACAACTCCTATGGCTCCTGCCGGTTGTCACACTCATCGACATGCAAGTCATGATTCCTATTACAAGAACATGATCAATCTCATACATCACATATATATCATTCATCACATCCTTTTGGCCATATCACATCACACGGCACATGCTGCAAGAACAAGTTAGACGTCCTCTAATTGTTGTTGCAAGTTTTTACGTGGCTGCTATAGGTTTCTAGCAAGAACGTTTCTTACCTACGCCTGAACCACAACGTGATATGCCAATTTCTATTTACCCTTCATAAGGACCCTTTTCATCGAATCCGATCCAACTAAAGTGGGAGAGACAGACACCCGCTAGCCACCTTATGCAACTAGTGCATGTCAGTCGGTGCAACCTGTCTCACGTAAGCGTACGTGTAAGGTCGGTCCGGGCCGCTTCATCCCATGATGCCGCCGAATCAAGATAAGACTACTAGCGGCAAGTAAATTGACATGATCTATGCCCACAACAACTTGTGTTCTACTCGTGCATAGTAACTACGCATATACCTAGCTAATGATGCCACTGTTGGGGAACGTAGCAGAATTTTAAAATTTTCTACGCATCACCAAGATCAATCTATGGAGTCATCTAGCAACGAGGGAGAGGGGAGTGCATCTACATACCCTTGTAGATCGCGAGCGGAAGCGTTCAAGAGAATGGGGTTGATGGAGTCATACTCGTCGTGATCCAAATCACCGATGACCGAGCGCCGAAAGGACGGCACCTCCGCGTTCAACACACGTACGGTTGGGAGAGACATCTCCTCCTTCTTGATCCAGCAAGGAGGAGGAGAGGTTGGTGGAGATCCAGCAGCACGGCGACGTGGTGGTGGAAGCAGCGGGATCTCGGCAGGGCTTCACCAAGCTTAGCGAGAGGGAGAGGTGTTACGAGGGATAGGGAGGCACCAGGGACTGGGGTGCGTAGCCCTCCCCCCTCTTTATATAGGGACCCTAAGGGGGGGCGCCGTCCCCTAGAGATCCCATCTCAAGGGGGTGTGGCGGCCAAGGGGGGGACTTGCCCCCCCAAGTTTGGTGGGGCGCCCCCCACCCCGAGGGTTTCCAACCCTAGGCGTAGTGGAGGCCCATGGGGGGCGCACCAGCCCACCAGGGGCTGGTTTCCTTCCCACTTTAGCCCATGGGGCCCTCCGGGATAGGTGGCTCCACCCGGTGGACCCCCGGGACCCTTCCGGTGGTCCCGGTACAATACTGGTGACCCCCGAAACTTTCCCGGTGGCCGAAACTGGACTTCCTATATACAAATATTTACCTATGGACCATTTTGGAACTCCTCGTGATGTCCGGGATCTCATCCGGGACTCCGAACAACTTTCAGGTTACCGCATACTAATGTCTCTACAACCCTAGAGTCACCGAACCTTAAGTGTGTAGACCCTACGGGTTCGGGAGACACGCAGACATAACCAAGACGACTCTCCGGTCAATAACCAACAGCGGGATCTGGATACCCATGTTGTCTCCCACATGCTCCTCGATGATCTCATCGGATGAACCACGATGTCGAGGATTCAATCAATCCCGTACGCAATTCCCTTTGTCTATCGGTATGGTACTTGCCCGAGATTCGATCATCGGTATACCGATACCTTGTTCAATCTCGTTATGGAAAGTCTCTTTACTCGTTCCGTAACACATCATCCCGTGACTAACCCCTTAGTCACATTGAGCTCATTACGATGATGTATTACCGAGTGGGCCCAGAGATACCTCTCCGTCATACGGAGTAACAAATCCCAGTCTCTGTTCGTGCCAACCCAACAAATGCTTTCGGAGATACCCGTAGTGTACCTTTATAGCCACCGAGTTACGTTGTGACGTTTGGCACACCCAAAGTATTCCTACAATATCCGGGAGTTGCACAACCTCATGGTCTAAGGAAAGGATACTTGACAATGGAAAAGCTTTAGCATACGAACTACACGATCTTGTGCTAGGCTTAGGATTAGGTCTTGTCCATCACATCACTCTCCTAATGATGTGATCCCGTTATCAATGACATCCAATGTCCATAGTCAGGAAACCATCACCATCTGTTGATCAAGGAGCTAGTCAACTAGAGGCTTACTAGGGACACGTTGTGGTCTATGTATTCACACATGTATTTGCAGCGCCGTGCGGGCCTCGAGCTCGAAGGCGACGAGGGCCTCGCGACCCACTGCTGCCGAGGCCGCGAGGGAGCTTTCCTTGTCACGCGCAGCTTGGGTCGCCTTGGCCTGCTCTGCCCCAGCCTTCAGCTTCTCCAGGCTCACGCGATCGACGAGCTGCTCCTGCTGCAGCCGAGACGTCTCAGCCTTCTGGGCCTCGAGCTCCTTCCCCAACCTTTTGAGCTCCAGGGCGCGCCTGGTGCCTTCCTCGCGAAGGGCCTTTAGCTTGCTCTCCACCTCGTGGCAGCACTTCTCGGAGGATGTTGCGTCGGCTCGCGGGGCGTCGCGTGCCCGCACGGCTGCCGCGGCCTCCTCCTGACCCTTGGCGGCGGCCGCTGAGGGTCCCCTGGCCTTGCGCGTGGCATCGCGACCCGGCATACCAGCAGCGACCTAGGCACCTCAGGGGGCGGGTCCCGAGAGCGCAGAGTCTCGCCTCATGGGGAACACGGCAGGCGTGGCCCCGCGGCCATCAGCAGTTGGCGGGACAGGGCGCGATCAAGCACCACTGCCGCCCGGTCGCAAAGGATCACTAAGATAAGTGTTCAACGCCCACATTCACTCGCGTACCTACGCCTCCACGCATCGTAATTGTGAATTCGTTGGAGCACGAAGGCCCCTCTCGCCGGCTCTCGCGGTCGCTGTCTGCACGCCAAGGGGGATCTCCCGAGCATCGCGCCTCGGGGGCTCTTACCGGACCCTGGGTCGCTCACCTCCTGGCCTTGACCACGGCATCGCGACCTGGCATACCGGCGATGGCTGAAGCCTGCCTAGGGACTGGGTCTCGTTGGCTTAGGGCCCTAAGCTAATGCGGGGACGGAGGAAAGGGAAAATCTTGCTCTAGCGAAGGATCTCATGAGGAACATAAGTTCATGACATCGGATAACAGCAAGAGTGTCGCAAAAGATTTACATGCCCTCATGGGGCCATCCATGGTTGCCTCGCAGGGACCAAGCAAAAGAAGGCCGCTCCCAGAGGGACACGGCCCGGGCTCCTTCAGCGGTGATGGCGGCTGGAGGACGCTGCTCCCCTCCGGCGGCAAGAGCGGCGACTCGGCGGCTCGTAGCTCTCGTCGGAGTTCGAGGCCGTCTCAGGAAAAGCATAGCTGCTGCTGGAGGAGTCGGAGGCAAAGACGACGGCGAACGCTTCGCCCAGAGCCTCATCGCCCTGGCAGCATGGGAGATGGTCGCCAGCGGGCCCATCCTCCGTGCTGCATGCCAGCCGCCGGCCGTCGGCCCCGAAGACCTTGAAGGTCAACATGGCCAGCCTGTCCAGCGTGAAATGAAGTATGTGCCTCTCGGCAGGGGCACAGGCATGGTGCACCACGCCCCAACCCCAGGTCATGTAGACCCTGCCGGAGGAGATCACCTCCACGTCGGTGTATGAGGGGGGAAGATGGCACCCCTCGTGCCGCAGCTGCATCGTTACCCGTCCGTGAGCCGGGAGCACCTCCTTCAAGAATGGGGGAAAGAGGATCCAAGAATGCAAAGGGGCTCCCGCCCACACGACAAACTCACGGACATCGTCTTCAGTGTGGGACGGCGATGGGAGGCGTGAAATCACTCGCCTCTCCAGGCGGCGGCCTGCACCGCCCCCGTCGCCGCCGCCCGCGCATCGCATGCCTGTCGGCGGGGCACCCAGGCAAGGCAGGAATCCCGGTGGCGCCCGCGTGCACCACGTATGGGCGTCCGCCAGCCTCAGGGGCACCCTTGGAGAGTCGCGGCGGCTCTTCTTCGGCGGGAGCTGCTCGGGCTCCACCATCAGAGCCTTCCCTTTCTGTGCGGCCGGGAACCTACGTATCTGTGCCATGGAAAAACCCTCGACGAAGAAAGAGGAGCTGGGGTTTGATCTGCAACAGTCAAGTGAACAGGGGTCGCGCTTCACCCCATGTTTATAGGCTGAGAAGATCAATCGCCGGCCACTCGCGCACGGCCATAATGACCCTGCCATCCGCGCCAGGGAGACGTCAAGTTGCACGGTCACCAAGACTGCGTGGGGAGCGGAGTCGCCCACGTCCCATCCAACTGTCGCGCGCCAGCCTGGCCCGCAGTCTTTTGGGGCCTACGGCACTTCGTCCTCGACTAAGGCTTCGCCCCAAAGCCAACTCCGCGCGCGCCTTGGGCCCGGGGGCTACTGTCGGCGTCCTGGGAACTAGGGTACCCAGACTTGCGTGCCTGCGGGCCGCGACGCGCTCCTACTACGGCCTGGTACGACCTAGCAGATCGACCAGCTACTCAAGACCCTTGCGAGGGGGCTAGGCCTCGCGAGGAGAACGACACCAAGACCCTCTCGGGAGCGGCCTCGGCTAGGCTGCTCCAGAGGGGCGGAGAACTCAAGGCCAAGCCTGCCTCAGGAGGAGGCAGTGACGCGAGCAGTGACGCACCGCGCCAGCGGGTGCCAGCGGCGCAGTTGCCGTTTTGGTGCAAAGGAGACAACGCGGGCGCAGGCTCCCGAGGGGAGAAACAAAGGTTTCCCCTTTGGTGCAACAAGACCGAAGACCGCAAGGACGACAGGGAGGATATCACCACCGAGCCCACCACCGCGTCACCGTCTGATCTCTTTGCAGGCGGAGACCGCTTTTGTCAGGATAGGAACGTCCTTGTGTTCTCGCTCAAAATGGCTGTTGTGGGATCCCTTCCCGCCTAAACATTTTGGGGGAAGACGACCCTCGCCGCATATATAAGTAGCTAGGGTCTCCACTGTGGAGGCAGGCTGATCTGATCTGGAGAGACCTCACCTTGAACACCCCACCTTCACTTCGAGGAGCAAGAACACTTGCCTCCTGACCCTCTTGAGCTCTCCTCCTGAGCTCAAGAACCATTGTACTTGTTCATACTCAAGCCCTCCTGAGGCTAATCCACTCAAGTAGGACGTAGGTTTTACACCGCAAGGTGGCATGAACCTGGGTAAACTCGTGTGTGATTTTACTTGTTGCTTGCTCGAATCTCACCACCGGGCGAGGGCGTGGCTCTAGGTAGACGTGAGTGGGAGATAACTTCGTTCACGCCCATGTGTTCGAACTTCTTTGGGTTTGCGGAGCCCGTAATCCGACATGTTCTCCGCTTGATAAGAATTTTGGAGTGATTCTTCATCACACATTGAGGGATGATTATATGATCCAATTATATTAGAATTATTGAGAGATCGCAATAGTGAAAGTATGAACCCTATGCCTCATTTTCAAGCATTGCAATACCGTTTGTGCTCACTTTTGTTAGAGCATCTCTACCAGAACCCGTATAATGTCAAGCTGCATATGGCGTTTACAATTCGACGTAGAACTATTTTGTGGGTCGAAATCGTGCGCGTCATAGCAGACCCCGTATATGAAACTGTATATTTTAAAGAAAAAAATTTCCCGGGAGAAATTGTAACCACACTAGTTAATCACATACTACATGATCATACACTAGTTCATCACATACTACATGATCATACATACTACATTCTACCACCACTACTACTAGGGGGGTGAGGGATCTCGAGGCGACGAGGCCGAGGTTGATTTACCAAAATGGACGAGCCCGCAGCCGAGGGCGATGCGGTGGAGGAGCTCAGTCATCCTCGTCGGAACTGCCGAGGTCGATGAACTTCTGCCTTTGCTCCTCACCGATGCGCCGCCACTCGTCGTCATTGTACTTCGCGAAAAGGTTGGTCGTGACCGCCTGCTTGAGGATTACACCGTGGGGAATTACGATTCAGACTTATACATATGGCGAAGATGTTGACGCTGCTGCTGCGGATGATGATTACATTGCTTTTGTCGTATTTGCCTGTCAGAAGATGTTTTTTTATCTACTATGTGAAATTGTGTTTGCTATGACAACTGAAACCTGATGAACATGTTGTTTAGTATTTTCCTGTGAGAACATCACTTGTTATGTATGTTGATTTGTGTTTGGTGATTGTATGATGACTAAAACATGATGACATTGTTGTTTAGTTGTACTCATATTTGGCTGTGAAACTTGAATTCGATGACATAGTTTGATGTTGGACTGCAATTTGCTCGACGTCTTCGAATGAGAACAAAGCTGACCCGACAGGGCCTCTTCTAATTAATTTATTTATTATCAAAAGGGCCTCTGCTATTTATATATTTATGAGCAAAAGGGGATACCCCCTGATTTCCGTTAATAGAAATCATTAGATGTTCACAACACTACCGCCAGCCTGCTACACAGGTTTCATTCATTACTAGTTTCAGCAAAGTGCTCATGTCATAGCCACTGAATACATCACGAGTGCTACATACAGTGCAAATAAAGAGACAGTCATCCTACAGAGCACATCAATTTCGCCCATTATCTTCACAAGCTCTTTCATCTCCTCATTGCTGTCAAGGTCGTTCAACAGCTGTTGCTTGGCCATGATCAAAGGAACTGCATCTTTAACCTTCTGCTCTGCATCTTCCTCTTCTATCGTTCCTTCAGTTACTTGTCCAACACCCCAACCTACTGGTATTGGGATTCCTCGGCTAACCAAATAATCAGCGTAGATGCACTCCCCCACATCAGCAACTTCCCAGAAATACAAATCACACGAATCTTCCCCTTTCTGCACGAATCAAATTGGAAGATCATCAACCAACTATTAAAAAAATCAGCAACTGAAAGCAGCAAATCAACACTTAAACATATTATGACCCCATGATTCAAGCATTTCAAGAAGACTCGGCCAGGGTTGAGGCTTGCGGTTGAGACGCGACGTATGACTTTGCGTGATTTGCAGCAGTGGCACCACACCAATGGCAGCGGGTTGCGATGAGCAACCGGCTGCGGTGCGCTTGCCGGCGGGGGTGTGATGAGACCCACAGGCGATGGTACGGGTGGCGACTTGGCGCATATTTGGATGTTGCCTGCTGAAGAGCAGGTGGACGAGCAGCCAGCGGACATGGCTGCTGCGGCCAGAGCTTCTGATGCTAGGTAGAGTATGTAGGGAAGAGGAGAAGCGAACGTTGGATATGTCAGTTTCATTACTTGGAGAGTAGCATAGCACCATATATAGTCATAGTCTAGGTTTGGATTCGAACCAACTACAGGAGCACGTCTCTATTTTTCTGAAACTCGGCAATGTCTCTTTACTGGTACACTAGCTTGTTCTGTACGCCTTCTCAAGTCTTTGATTCCTCCACCTGACATCTGGGACCCACCGGAAGGGCCGCAGTATTTCACGAAAAAACGTGCCCCCCGCTGACTGATACGTCTCCAATGTATCTATAATTTCTTATTGTTCCATGCTATTATTTATGATGTTTTGGATGTTTAATGGGCTTTGTTATACACTTTTATATTATTTTTGGGACTAACCTATTAACCCAAAGGCCCAGTCCAGATTGCTGTTTTTTTTGCCTATTTTAGGGTTTCATAGAAAAGGAATATCAAACGGAGCCCAATTGACCTGAAATTCAACGGAGATCATTTTTGGACCAGAAGAAGCCCACAGAGTGCCGAGGGGGACGAGAGGACCCACGGGCTGCCCACGAGGGTGGGGGGTGCGCCCCTGCCTCGTGGACAACCCGTAGCCCCCTTTACTTTTCCCCGACTCCAACACCTCCTATATATACTGAAACCTCCGGAAAATAACCTAGATCGGGAGTTCCGCCGTCGAAAGCCTCTGGTGCCACCAAAAACCAATCTAGACCCTGTTCTGGCACCCTGCCGGAGGGGGAATCCCTCTCTGGTGGCTATCTTCATCATCCCGGCGCTCTCCATGACGAGGAGGGAGTAGTCCACCCTCGGGGCTGAGGGTATGTATCAGTAGCTATGTGTTTGATCTCTCTCTCTCTCTCGTGTTTTTGAGATGGCACGATCTTGATGTATCGCGAGCTTTGCTATTCTAGTTGGATCTTATGATGCTTCTCCCCCTCTACTCTCTTGCAATGGATTGAGTTTTCCCTTTGAAGTTATCTTATCGGATTGAGTCTTTAAGGATTTGAGAACACTTGATGTATGTCTTGCATGTGCTTATCTATGGTGACAATGGGATATCACGTGATTCACTTGATATATGTTTTGGTGATCAACTTGCGGGTTCCGTGACCTTGGGAATCTATGCATAGGGGTTGGCACATGTTTTCGTCTTGACTCTCTGGTAGAAACTTTGGGTCACTCTTTGAAGTTCTATGTTTTGGTTGAATAGATGTTTGTGAGATTGTGTGATGCATATCGTATAACCATGCCCACGGATACTTGAGGTGACAATGGAGTATCTAGGTGACATTAGGGTTTTGGTTGATTTGTGTCTTAAGGTGTTATTCTAGTACGAACTCTATGATAGATTGAACGTTACTACAGACTCTTGAATAGATCGATCAGAAAGAATAACTTTGAGGTGGTTTCTTACCCTACCATAATCTCCTCGTTTGTTCACCGCTATTAGTGACTTTGGAGTGACCCTTTGTTGCATGTTGAGGGCTAGTAATATGATCCAATTATGTTATCCTTGTTGAGAGAACTTGCACTAGTGAAAGTATGAACCCTAGGCCTTGTATCCTATCATTACACTACCATTTATGCTCACTTTTACCACTTGCTACCTTGCTGTTTTCATATTTTCTTATTACAAAAACATGTATCTACCATCCATATCGCACTTGTATCACCATTTCTTCGCCGAACTAGTGCACCTACACAATTACCATTGTATTGGGTGTGTTGGGGACACAAGAGACTCTTTGTTATTTGATTGCAGGGTTGTTTGAGAGAGACCATCTTCATCCTACGCCTCCCACGGATTGATAAACCTTAGGTCATCCACTTGAGGGAAATTTGCTACTGTCCTACAAACCTCTACACTTGGAGGCCGAACAACGCCTACAAGAAGAAGGTTGTGTAGTAGACATCACTGACAGGTCGGACCCACCAGCTATCTTCGCACGCAAGGAAGTGCCTCCTTATTATGCACAAAAAAATGAATACTCCCCCTGCCAGCTAGAACCCAGCATCGTGGGAGGCTGACTTGTGGGCCTACCAAGTTGACGGAGACGGAGGGATTTGTCAACTTAGTCAATATGAACGATTCTAGCTCCAGTTACCGTATGATGTTCATCCAACGGCAGTAGTGCTTCTTCAACCTCTGGTCTTCTTGCTCCAGCCGCCCAAATCAACGCCGGTCGTGCCACGTGCTCCTACCTCTCGTGGCTGGCTGTGATGCCGCTGAGGCCTCACAGCCCCCTACTACTCCCACCGCTGGCCAGGGCATCCCTCTACTCACCCACACCCCCTGTTATTCAGCGGCGACGGCAGCCTCACACCGCAGCCGAACCAGTGAGCCCTCGTACTCCTCTCCGCGTGGGCATTCACTGTCGCGTCTTCCCCGGCTCCAGATCGTCCCCTTCCTAGGCCTCGCCGTCGTCCACCGCCTTGGTGCTCTCGGCGCGGCGCAGTCAATCTGGTCAACGACCGACTTCCATCGGAAGAGTACTGTACGTGGAGAGGCTGACGTCTGGGTCCACGGCCACAACCTAGTTTTTTTGTGATTTGCCAAATAAGTCGCTTTGTCAAGCCTGTTGGGCTGCAAATCTTTCAAGACGAGGAGAGCTTCATTCGGCTGACTGATAAAATGGCCTATCAGTAATGAGAAATGGGTTGTACATTTTTAAAACACATCAAACTGGCAATTAGTTTCAAATATTTTTTTCCATTTCGAGATTTTAAATTGCATTGATTTTTATGCGTGGACAATTTGTTGGATTTTATATTGATATGCATTTATTTTTAAAATCAGTTTGAATGTGACTCGAAATTTCAGGATTAAAAACAGTTCGGACCGCACCGATATATGCAAAATTTCGTATAATTTTTTAACCGTGGGCACAATATGGGCTGTAATGCTAACAAAAAGAATATGGGCTCCAAAAAGGCCTTAAGAATTAGCAAATGGGCTGTAAATTATTAGAAATAAAGGCAGATGGGCTGTATGATGTTTTCCATAGATTTGAGGCCTTCCTAAAAAAAAGGTTGACGCACAAGCAGTGACTGTTGGATGTTCATCCAACGGCCGTCGTGCTTCTTCAATCTCCACTCTTCCTGCTCCAGCCACTCAAACAAGCATCGGCGGGACTGCCTGCTCCCTCCTTCCAGCGGCCGGCTGTGCTGCCGCGCAGGCCTCACCGCTCCACCGTACTCCCATCGCTGGCCTAGCCATCCCTCTACTCACCCACACCTGCTGTTATTCTCCGGCGACGGCAGACGAACCAGTAAACCCTCGTACAGTCGTACTCCCCTCCGCGTGGGAAACAACTGTCGAGTCTTCCCTGCCACCGTGTCGTTCCCTTCCTAGGCCTCGCCTTCGTCCACCGCCCTCGTGCTCTCAGCGTGGCGTGGTCAATCTGGTCAACGACCGACTTCCATCGGAATAGTACTGTACGTGGAGAGGCTGACAGCTGGGTCCACGACAGCTGCAAGGAAGTGCCTCCTTATTACGCGGAAAATAATTATACCTCCACCTGACAGCGGGGATCCACCGGACGGGCCACCGTATTTTGCAAAAAAAAAACGTTTCCCCCCTCACTGCTGGGACCCACCGGACGGGCTGATACGTCTCCAACGTATCTATAATTTTTTATTGTTCCATGCTATTATTTATGAAGTATTGGATGTTTAATGGGCCTTATCATTCACTTTTATATCATTTTTGGGACTAACCTACTAACCCAAAGTCCCAGTCCAGATTGCTGTTTTTTTGCCTATTTCAGGGTTTTGCAGAAAAAGAATATCAAACGGAGTCCAAACGGAATGAAACCTTCGCGAGAGATATTTTTGGAGAAAATCACGCACGCGGAGCTTGAGGACCAAGTCAGGGGACAGAGAGGTGGCCCTCGAGGGTGGGGGGCGCGCCCCCCTTCCCAGGGCGTGCCCCCTGCCTCGAGGCCCCCTCAAGTGGCCCCCGCTTCTTCCTATATAAGTCCACGTACCCCAGAAACTCCAAGAACAAAGAGAAAACCCTAATTCCACTGCCGTACCTTCTGTTCCCGTGGAGATCCCATCTTGGAGCCTGTTCCAGAGCTCCACCGGAGGGGGATCCATCACGGAGGCCTTCATCGTCATCATCGCCCTCACCATGAGTTGTGAGTAGTTTACCATAGACCTTCGGGTCCATAGCTAGTATCTAGATGGCTTCTTCTCTCTCTCTCTAGATCTCAATACAAAGTTCTCCTCGGTCTTCGAGGAGATCTATTCGATGTACTCTCTTTTTGCGGTGTGTTTGTCGAGATCTGATGAATTGTGAGTTTATGATCAAGGTTATCTATGAAAGATATTTGGTTCTTCTCTGAACATTTTATGTGTGCTCATAATATCCTTGCAAGTCTCTTCGAATTATTGGTTTGGTTTGGCCTACTATATCTATAGTTCTTGCAATGGGAGAAGTACATGGCTTTGGGTTCAATCTTGCGGTGTCCTTTCCCAGTGACAGTAGGGCAGCAAGGCACGTATTGTATTGTTGCCATCGAGGATAAAAAGATGGGGTTTATATCATATTGCTTGAGTTTATCCCTCTACATCATGTCATCTTGCTTAAGGCGTTACTCTGTTCGTATGAACTCAATAGACTAGATGCATGCTGGATAGCGGTCGATGTGTGGAGTAATAGTAGTAGATGCAGGAAGGAGTCGGTCTACTTGTCTCGGGCGTGATGCCTATATACAATGATCATGCCTAGATAGTCTCATAATTATTCGTTTTTCTATCAATTGCTCGACAGTAATTTGTTTACCCGCCGTAGAATATCGCTATCATGAGAGAAGCCACTAGAGAAAACTATGGCCCCCGGGTTTATTCTCAACATATCAATCTACATCTACTTTACTTTTACCGCTTTTATTTGTTGTTTTATTAAACTAAAAATACCAAAAATATAAACTATCATCTCTATCAGATCTCACTTTCGTAAGTGACCGTAAAGGGATTGACAACCCCTTATCGCGTTGGCTGCGAAGTACTTATTTGTTTGTGCAGGTGCGAGGGACTCGCGCGTGGTCTCCTACTGGATTGATACCTTGGTTCTCAAAAACTGAGGGAAATACTTACGCTACTATGCTGCATCTCCCTTTCCTCTTCGAGGGAATACAGCGCAAGCTCAAGAGGTAGCAAGAAGAATTTCTCGCGTCGTTGCCGAGGAGGCTTACGCAAAAGTCATATACCAAGTACCTATCACAAACCCTTATCCTTCGCATTACATTTATTTGCCTCTCGTTTTCCTCTCCCCCACTTCACCCTTGCCGTTTTATTTGCCCTTCTTCCGCCGTGTGTTTATCGTTTGCTTGCCTCTCGTTTGCTTGTGTGCTATGTGCCCTCAATTAGCTTGCATCTTCGCTTGCTAAAGTATGGATCCTCATCCACTTGCTAATCTCTTTAAGAGATCCAATTATGTTGAACCTATTGCTAGTGAGTTGAGTGCTCTAGATTATCTTTATGGGGTTTTAACTGAAATTTATGAATCTGAAAATTGTGAGGAATTGTTAAAAGAAAAAGTGATTCATGATAGATTGTTAAATAAAAAGCATGATTGCAATGATTGTATTGTAAATTCTATTAATTTCAATTGTGTTAATGACATGCAAAACCCTAAGCTTGGGGATGCTTGTTTTGCTATGCCCACTACTTGTTGCAATGATCATGATTGGGGTGATGATTCTTATGATCTTGAAAATTTATTTAATCCCCATGATAAATATGAGATTGATAATAATGTTTGCCATAAAATTGAAAGTGGATTTGAAAGAGTGTCAACTTTTGAGCCCACTACTTTAGATATTGATCAATCTTATGATTTTTTTGATAAAAGTGGGTTTGGAAAGGTCATGACTTTAGTTAATGTTGATCCCACTATTTTGGAAGAGTGTCAACTTACCATGCATGTGGATCGTGTTGAGAACATGTTATGTGATAGCTATATTGTTGAATTTGCTTATGATCCTACATGCAATTATTATGAGAGAGGAAAATATGGTCATAGAAATCTTCATGTTACTAAATTACCTCTCTTCATGTTGAGATTGATCTTGTTTCTTTCTTCTTCCTTGCATACCCTAGATCTTGCTTGCTATGATAATTTGTTTGCGTATAAAATGCCTATGCATAGGAAGTATGTTAGACTTAGATGTGTTTGTCACATGTTTTGTGATGCTCTCTTTGTGCTTCAATTCTTGTCTTTCATGTGAGCATCATTATAATTATCGTGCCTAGTTAGGGGCGTAAAACGATAGCGCTTGTTGGGAGGCAACCCAACTTTTTGTTTTTTGTTTTTGTTTCTTTTAGGGAATAAATATTACATCTAGCGTTTGATTAGATGTGGTTTGATGTTTTGTTTAGTGTTTGTGCCAAGTAGAACCTTTGGGGAGACTTGTGTGAAGTTTATATGATCTTGCTGTGAAAAACAGAATCGTTAGCGCTCGCTAAAGTAGTCGTGGGATTTTAGTGGAGCGTACTTTTTAGTTGATTCTTTTTGCAGATGATTGGCAGACAAATTCCGCAAATTTACCAATTTAGTTTGAATTTTTTGGAGTTCCAGAAGTAGGTGAATCCTGCAGATTACTACAGACTGTTCTGTCTTTGACAGATTCTGTTTTTCGTGTGTTGTTTGCTTATTCCGATGCATCTATGAGTAGTATTGAAGGATATGAACCATAGAGAAGTTGTAATACAGTAGGTTTAACACCAATATAAACAAAGAATGAATTCATTGCTGTACCTTTGAGTAGTGGTTTGCGTTCTTATACTAACGGAGCTCACGAAAATTTTTGTCTAAGTTTTGTGTTGTGAAGTTTTCAAGTTTTGAGTATTACTTTGATGGACTACCGAACAAGGAGTAGCAAAGGCCTAAGCTTGGGGATGCCCATGGCACCCCAAGTAAATTCAAGATAATCAAAAGCCTAAGCTTGGGGATGCCCCGGGAAGGCATCCCCTCTTTCGTCTTCATCCATCGGTAACTATACTTGGAGCTATATTTTTATTCGCAGCATGTTATGTGTTTTGCTTGGAGCGTCTTGTATAATTTGAGTCTTTGCTTGTTAGTTTGCCACAATCATCCATGATGGACACAACTATTTGAGAGAGTTAAATATGGCCTATAAATTGTTAGAACACTCTATGTGCTTCACTTATATCTTTTGAGTTGAATAGTTTTTGCTCTAGTGCTTCACTTATATCTTTTAGAGCACGGTGGTGGTAATATTTTGTAGAAATTGTTGAACTCTCATGCTTCACTTATATCTATTTGAGAGTCTATTAAAAAATCACGGTAATCTATTTAGGCTAAAGAAACTAGTCTGCACATGATAGACGTCCAATATCAATGTAGTAAAAAAATTCACACTAAGTGCACTGAATAGAATGAGATGTTGGATGCTTGATAATTGTTTTGAGATATGAGGATAGTGATATTAGAGTCATGCTAGTGGATTTATTATGAAATTGAGAAATACTTGTGTTAAGATTAGTGATTCCCGTATCATGCACGTATGGTGAACCGCTATGTGACGAAGTTAGAGCATGAGGTATTTGTAGAGTGCCAACCTTTGTGTGGAGGTCGGGGGCGCGCGATGGTTAACTCCTACCAACCTCCCCCTAGGAGCATGAGTTGATTGATTTGTTTTGATGACTCGTAGATTTTTGCAATAAGTATATGAGTTCTTATGACTAATGTTGAGTCCATGGATTATACGCACTCTCACCCGTCCACCATTGCTAGCCTCTCTTGTACCGTGCAACTTTCGCCGGTGCCATAAACCCAGTATATATCCTTACTCAAAACAGCCACCATATTGTTCCTCAAAACAGCGACCATACCTACCTATCATGGCATTTCCATAGCCATTTCGAGATATATTGCCATGCAACTTTCCACCGTTCCGTTTATATGACACGCATCATATTGTCATATTGCCATGCATGATCATGTAGTTGACATCGTAGTTGTGGCAAAGCCACCATGCATAATTTTTCATATATGTCACTCTTGATTCATTGCATATTCCGGTACACCGCCGGAGGCATTCATGTAGAGTCATACTTGTTGTAGTATCGAGTTGTAATAAAAAGTGTGATGATCATCATTATTAGAGAATTGTCCCATGTGAGGAAAGGCCAATAAAAAAAGGAGATGGCCCAAAAAATAGAGAGGGGCTAATAAAAAAAAAGAGAAAGCCCCTCCAAAAAAATGAGAAAAGAGAGAAGGGACAATTGCTACTATCTTTTAACCACACTTGTGCTTCAAAGTAGCACCATGTTCTTCATTGTAGAGAGTCTCATGTTTAGTCACTTTCATATAGTAGTGGGAATTTTCATTATAGAACTTGGCTTGTATATTCCAACGTTGTGCTTCCTCAAATGCCCTAGGTCTTCATGAGCAAGCAAGTTGGATGCACACCCACTAGTTTCTTTTATTGAGCTTTCATTCATATTTAGCTCTAGTGCATCCGTTGCATGGCAATCCCTACTCACTCACATTGATATCTATTGATGGGCATCTCCATAGCCCGTTGATACGCCTAGTCGATGTGAGAGTATCTCCCTCTTTTTTGTCTTCTCCACAACCACCTTGATTCCACCCATAGTGCTATATCCATGGCTCACGCTCATGTATTGCGTGAAAGTTGAAAGGTTTGAAAAGATAGAGTATGAAAACAAATGCTTTGGCTGAAATCGGGGTTGTGCATGATATGAATATTTTGTGTGATGACGAGGGAGCATAGCCAGACTATATGATTTTGTAGGGATAACTTTCTTTAGCCATAGTATTTTGAGAAGACATGATTGCTTTGTTAGTATTGCTTGAAGCATTGTTATTTCTTATGTCAATATAGACATTTATCTTGAATCTTTCAGATCTGAACATTCATGCCACAATTAAGAGAATTACATTGAAAAACTATATTGGCTAGCATTCCACATCAAAAATTCTTTCTTTATCATTTACCTACTCGAGGATGAGCAGGAATTAAGCTTGGGGATGCTTGATACGTCTCCAACGTATCTATAATTTTTTATTGTTCCATGCTATTATTTATGAAGTCTTGGATGTTTAATGGGCTTTAGCATTCACTTTTATATCATTTTGGGACTAACCTACTAACCCAAAGGCCCAGTCCAGATTGTTGTTTTTGCCTATTTCAGGGTTTTGCAGAGAAAAGGATATCAAACGGAGTCCAAACGGAATGAAACCTTCGCGAGAGATATTTTTAGAGAAAATCACGCACGCGGAGCTTGAGGACCAAGTCAGGGGACAGAGAGGTGGCCCTCGAGGGTGGGGGCGCGCCCCCCTTCCCAGGGCGTGCCCCTGCCTCGAGGCCCCCTCAAGTGGGCCCCGGTGCCCTCCTTCTTCCTATATAAGTCCATGTACCCCAGAAACTCCGAGAACAGAGAGAAAACCCTACTTCCATCGCCGTACCTTCTGTTCCCGTGGAGATCCCTTCTTGGAGCCTGTTCCGGAGCTCCACCGGAGGGGGATCCATCACGGAGGCCTTCATCATCATCATCATCGCCCTCGCCATGAGTTGTCAGTAGTTTACCACAGACCTTCGGGTCCATAGCTACTATCTAGATGGCTTCTTCTCTCTCTATGGATCTCAATACAAAGTTCTCCTCGGTCTTCGAGGAGATATATTCGATGTAATCTCTTTTTGCGGTGTGTTTGTCGAGATCCGATGAATTGTGAGTTTATGATCAAGGTTATCTATGAAAGATATTTGGTTCTTCTCTGAACTTTTTATGTATGCTCATAATATCCTTGCAAGTCTCTTCGAATTATTGGTTTGGTTTGGCCTACTAGATCTATAGTTCTTGCAATGGGAGAAGTGCTTGGCTTTGGGTTCAATCTTGCGGTATCCTTTCCCAGTGACAGTTGGGGCAGCAAGGCACGTATTGTATTGTTGCCATCGAGGATAAAAAGATGGGGTTTATATCATATTGCTTGAGTTTATCCCTCTACATCATGTCATCTTGCTTAAGGCGTTACTCTGTTCGTATGAACTGAATACACTAGATGCATGTTGGATAGCGGTCGATGTGTGGAGTAATAGTAGTAGATGCAGGCAGGAGTCAGTCTACTTGTCTCGGACGTGATGCCTATATACAATGATCATGCCTAGATAGTCTCATAATATTTGCTTTTCTATCAATTGCTCGACAGTAATTTGTTTACCCGGCGTAGAATATCGCTATCATGAGAGAAGCCACTAGAGAAAACTATGGCCCCTGGGTCTATTCTCGACATATCAATCTACATCTACTTTACTTTTACCGCTTTATTTGCTGTTTTATTAAACTAAAAATACCAAAAATATAAACTATCATCTCTATCAGATCTCACTTTCATAAGTGACCGTAAACGGATTGACAACCCCTTATCGCATTGGCTGCGAAGTTCTTATTTGTTTGTGCAGGTGCGAGGGACTCGCGCGTGGTCTCCTACTGGATTGATACATTGGTTCTCAAAAACTGAGGGAAATACTTACGCTACTGTGCTGCATCTCCCTTTCCTCTTTGAGGGAATACAACGCAAGCTCAAGAGGTAGCACGGGCCACCGTATTTCGCGAAAAAAACGTTCCCCCCGCTGTCAGCTCGGACCCGCCGGAAGTGCCTCCTTATTACGCACAAAAAAATGAATACTCCCCCTGCTAGCTGGGACCCAGTATAGTGAGAGGCTGACTTGTGGGCCTACTAAGTTGACGGGGACGGAGGGCTTTGTCAACTTAGTCAATATGCATGATTCTAGCTCCATTGACCGTACGATGTCCATCCAACGGCCGTAGTGCTTCTTCAACCTCTGGTCTTCTTGCTCCAGCCGCCCAAACCAGCGCCGATTGTGCCTCGTGCTCCTGCCCATGGCCGGCTGCGATGCCGCGGAGGCCTCGCCGCCCCCTACTATTCCCACCGCTGGCCAGGCCCTGCGGCGATGGCAGCCTCACACCGCAGCCGAACCAGTGAACCCTCGTACTCCTCTCCGCGTTGTCTTCCACTGTCGCGTCTTCCCTGGCTCCGCGTCATCCCCTTCCTAGGCCTCGCCGTCGTCCACTGCCCTGGTGCTCTCGGCACGGCGTGGTCAACGTGGTCAAGGAATGACTTCCATCGGAAGAGTACTGTACGTGGAGAGGCTGACAGTTGGGTCCACGGCAGCCGCAAGGAAGTGCCTCCTTATTACGCGGAAAATAATTATTCCTCCACCTGACAGCAGGGACCCACCGGACGGGCCACCGTATTTGGCGAAAAAAACGTTTCCCCCTGACTGCTGGGACCCACCGGACGGGCCACCGTATTGCGCGAAAAAACGTCCCCCCGCTGTCAGCTCGGACCCACCGGAAGTGCCTCCTTATTACACAAAAAAAATGAATACTCCCCCTGCTGGTTGGGACCCACCTTGGTGGGAGGCTGACTTGTGGGCCTACTAAGTTGACGGGGACGATGTGCTTTGTCAACTTAGTCAATATGAATGATTCTAGCTCTAGTGACCGCACGATGTCCATCCAACGGACATAGTGCTTCTTCAACCTCTGGTCTTGTTGCTCCAGCCGCCCAAAGCAGCGCCGGTCGTGCCGCATGCTCCTGCCTCTCGTGGCCGGCTGTGCTGCCATGGAGGCCTCACCGCCCCCTACTGTTCCCACCACTGGCCAGGCCATCCCTCTACTCACCCACACCCCCTGTTATTCTGCGGCGACGACAGCCTCACACCGCAGTGAACCAGTGAACCCTCATACTCCTCTACACGTGGGCATCCACTACCGCGTCTTCCCCGTCTCCGCATCGTCCCCTTCCTAGGCCTCGATGTTGTCCACCGCCCTGGTGCTCTCGGCACGGCGTGGTCAACGTGGTCAAGGAACAGCTTCATCGGACGTGGACTGTACGTGGAGAAGCTGACAGCTGGGTCCACGGCCGCAGCAAGGAAGTGCCTCCTTATTACGGGCAAAATAATTATTCCTCCACCTGACAGCGGGGACCCACCAGACGGGCCACCGTATTTCACGAAAAAACGTTTCCCCCTGACTGCTGGGACCCACCAGCTACATCTTCGCATGCAAGGAAGTGCGTCCGGGCAAAAAAAACGATTCGCCCCCCTAACTGCTAGGACCCACCAGCTACATCTTCGCACGCAAGGAAGTGCGTCCGGGCAAAAAAAACGGTTCGCCCCCCTGACTGTTGGGACCCACCAGCTACATCTTCGCATGCAAGGAAGTGTCTGACAGTCGGGACCCACCTGGTCGAAGCGTACGTAGCGTTGTCATTCTGGTCGCGAACGTGTACGTACATACTGGTCGATGTAGAGGCACTCACGTGTCGTAGTAGAGGCGCACGTAGCATGTACACGTACGTACTGTTGGAAATATGCCCTAGAGGCAATAATAAAAGAGTTATTATTATATTTCCTTGTTCATGATAATCGTTTATTGTCCATGCTATAATTGTATTGATTGGAAACTCAAATACATGTGTGGATAAATAGACAAACTTTGTGTCCCTAGTAAGCCTCTTCAGGACTAGCTCGTTGATCAAAGATGACCGCGGTTTCCAGGTCATAGACATGAGTTGTCATTTGATAACGGGATCACATCATTAGGAGAATGATGTGATGGACGAGACCCAAACGTTAAACATAGCTTTTGATCGTATCAGTTATCGCTATAGTTTTCTGCATGTCAAGTATAAGTTCCTATGACCATGAGATCATGTAACTCACTGACACCGTAGGAGTGCTTTGTGTGTGCCAAACGTCGCAACGTAACTGGGTGACTATAAAGGTACTCTACAGGTATCTCCGAAGGTGTCTGTTGAGTTGACATGGATCGAGACTGGGATTTGTCATTCCGTGTGACGGAGAGGTATCTCCGGGCCCACTCGGTAATACGTCATCTCAATGAGCTCAAAGTGACTAAGTAGTTGGTCACGGGATTATGTATTACGGTAACGAGTAAAGAGACTTGCCGGTAACGAGATTGAACTAGGTATAGAGATACCGACGATCGAATCTCGGGCAAGTAACATACCGACGAGACAAAGGGAACTGTATACGGGATTGCCTGAATCCTTGACATCGTGGTTCATCCGATGAGATCATTGAGGAACGTGTGGGAACCAATATGGGTATCCAGATCCCGCTATTGGTTATTGACCTGGGAGTGTCTCGGTCATGTCTGCATAGTTTCCGAACCCGCAGGGTCTACACACTTAAGGTTCGGTGACGCTAGGGTTGTTAGTGAGAACAGTGCATGGTTACCGAAGGTTGTTCGGAGTCCCGGATGAGATCCCGGACGTGACGAGGGTCTCCGGAATGGTCCGGGGACGAAGATTGATATATAGGATGAGAGTGTTCGGAGTCCGGAAGTGTTCCGGGGAGTATCGGGAAGACGGCGGATGACCGAAAAGGGTTTTCGGGGTCCCGGAAAGAGTTTCGGGCCTAATGGGCCACAAAGGGGGACACAACAGCCCTCATAGGGCTGTGCGCCCCCTGGGCCCTCTCCTCATGCGCCAAGGGGGCTGGCCCCCCCTAGGGCTGCCGCACCCCCCTAGGCTTGGGGGGCAAGGCACTTGGGGGGGGGGGGGAACCCTAACCCTGGGGCGCCGCCCCCTCCCACCTCCCCTTGGCCGCCGCCCCTAGGGGTAAACCCTAGGGCGCCCCTCCCCTCTCTACCCCCCTATATAAAGAGAGGCAGAGGGAGGGCAGCCACACACGTTCGTGCCTCGGCGCTGCCCTCCCTCTCCCACATCCATCTTCGTGAACTCCGCGGTGCTTGGCGAAGCCCTGCAGGAATCCTCCATCACCATCTCCACCACGCCGTCGTGCTGCCGGTGTCTCCATCAACCTCTCCTTCCCCCTTGCTGGATCAAGAAGGAGGAGACGTCCCCGAGCTGTACGTGTGAAGAACGCGGAGGCACCGTTGCTTCGGTGCTAGGATCTTCGGCGATCTGAATCGCGGCGAGTACGACTCCATCAACCGCGTTCTTGAACGCTTCCGCTTAGCGATCTACAAGGGTATGTGGATCCAACTCTCCCCTCGTAGATGCATCTCCTAGATTGATCTTGGTGAACGTAGGAAAATTTTTTTGTTTCCCATGCAACGTTCCCCAACAGTGGCATCATGAGCTAGGATCTTGCGTAGATGCTTTCACGAGTAGAACACAAAAGGGTTTGTGGACGTTGATGTTTAGATTGCTTCCCTCCTTAGTCTTTCTTGATTCAGCGGTATTATGGGATGAAGCGGCCCGGACCAACTTTACATGTCCACGTACATGAGACCGGTTCCATCGACAGACATGTGACTTTTGTTGCATAAGATGGCTGGCGGGTGTCTGTCTCTCCTATCTTAGTTGAATCGGAACAGAACAAGGCGGTCCTTGTAGAAGGTTAAATAGCAACTTAAATATCACCGTTGTGGCTTTGCGTAGGTAAGAAGCGTTCTTGCTAGATACCCATAGCAGCCACGTAAAACATGCAACAACAAATTAGAGGACGTCTAACTTGTTTTTGCAGGGTATGTATGTGATATGATATGGCCAATCACATGATGAAATATATTTGATGTATGAGATGATCATGTTGTAATAGTTAATATCGACTTGCATGTCGATGTATACGGCAACCGGCAGGAGCCATAGGGTTGTCTTTAATTTTTTGTATGACCTGCGTGTCAATCATTAAGCGCTTTGTAATGCTTTACTTTATCGCTAAACGGTAGCAATAGTAGTAAGAGCATGGTGGGCGCGCGACAACCCCGAAGGCGACACGATGATGGAGATCATGATGATGGGGATCATGGTGTGGCGCCGGTGACGATGGAGATCATGCCGGTGCTTTGGAGATGGAGATCAAAAGCACGAGTTGATGGCCATATCATGTCACTTATGATTTGCATGTGATGTTAATCCTTTTATGCATCTTATTTTGCTTAGGACGACGGTAGCATTATAAGATGATCCTTCACTAAAATTTCAAGATAAAATTGTGTTCCCCCCGAGTGTGCGCCGTTGCGAAGGTTCGTCGTTTCGAAGCACCACGTGATGATCGGGTGTGATAGACTCTACGTTCGCATACAACGGGTGCAAGCCAGTTTTGCACATGCAGAACACTCGGGTTAGACTTGACGAGCCTAGCATGTACAGACATGGCCTCGGAACACGGAAGACCGAAAGGTCGAGCATGAGTCATATAGTAGATATGATCAACATGTAGATGTTCACCATTGACACCACCTCATCTCACGTGATGATCGGACTTGGGTTGGTGGATCTGGATCATGTCACGCTCGAATGACCAGAGGGATGTCTATTTGAGTGGGAGTTATAAATAATTTGATTAGGTAATAACTCACTTATCATGAACAATAGTCTAAAATGTCTTTGCAAATCTTTTGTTGTAGATGGCTCGCGCAGTAGCTCCCCTGAATTTTATTGCGTTCCTAGAGAAAGCTAAACTGAAAGATGATGGGAGCAACTTTGCGGACTGGCTCCGCAATCTGAGGATCATCCTCACAGCTGCCCAAAAGGTTTATGTCCTAAATGCACCGCTAGGTGAACCCCCCGCTCCTCAGGCCTCTGCGGACGTTATGAACGCCTGGCAGTCGCGTTCGGATGACTACTCAGTAGTGCAGTGTGCCATATTGTATAGCTTGGAAGGAGGGCTTCAAAGGCGTTTTGAACGTCATGGAGCATATGAGATGTTCCATGAGTTGAAGTTCATCTTTGAAAAGAATGCCAAGATCGAGAGGTATGAGACCACCGATAAATTCTTTGCTTGCAAGATGGAGGAGAATTCGTCTGTCAGTGAGCACTTACTGAAGATGTCTGGGTACTATACCCGCATAGCTGATCTGGGACTTGTGTTCCCGGATGAGGCTATCATTGACAGAATTCTCCAGTCACTCCCGCCTAGCTACAAGAGCTTCGTGCGGCAGTATAACATGCAAGGGATGAACAAAACCATCGCCGAGCTGTTTTCGATGCTGAAAGTCGCTGAGGCAGACATCCAGAAGGAGTATCAAGTGTTGATGGTCAATAAAACCACCAGTTTCAAGAAGAATGGCAAGGGCAAGAAGGGTAACTCTAAGAAGGGTGGCAAGGCAGTTGCTCATCCAGTGAAGAAACCCAAGGCTGGGCCCAAGCCAGAGACTGAGTGTTTCTATTGCAAGGGGAACGGCCACTGGAAGCGGAACTGCCCCAAGTATCTGGCAGACAAGAAGGGGGCCAACAACAACAAGCAAGGTATATGTGATATACATGTTATTGATGTGTACCTTACCAACTCTCGTTGTAGTGCCTGGGTATTTGATACCGGTTCGGTTGCTCACATTTGCAACTCTAAACAGGAACTGCGGAATAAACGGAGGCTGGCGAAGGACGAAGTGACGATGCGCGTGGGGAATGGTTCCAAGGTTGATGTGATCGCCGTCGGCACGCTCGCTCTTCGATTACCATCGGGATTAGTTATGAACCTGAATAATTGTGCCTGTGTTAAGCATGAACATTATATCTGGATCTTGTTTGATGCGAGACGGTTACTCATTTAAATCAGAGAATAAAGGTTGTTCTATTTATATGGGTAATATCTTTTATGGTCATGCACCCGAAGTGAGGGGTTTATTCTTATTGAATCTCGATAATGATGATACACATGTTCATAACATTGATGCCAAAAGATGTAGAGTAGTTAGCGATAGTACCACTTTCTTGTGGCACTGCCGTCTGGGTCATATCGGCGTAAAACGCATGAGGAAGCTCCATGCTGATGGACTTTTGGAGTCTCTTGATTTTGAATCACTTGACACATGCGAGCCGTGCCTCATGGGCAAGATGACAAGGACCCCGTTTTCAGGGACAATGGAACGGGCAAGTGACTTATTGGAAATCATACATACTGATGTGTGTGGTCCGATGAGTGTCACGGCGCGCGGTGGATATCGTTATTTTCTCACCTTCACTGACGACTTAAGTAGATATGGGTATATTTACTTAATGAAGCATAAGTCTGAAACTTTTGAAAAGTTCAAGCAATTTCAGAGTGAAGTTGAAAATCATCGTAACAAGAAGATCAAGTTCCTACGATCTGATCGAGGGGGAGAGTATCTGAGTTATGAGTTTGGCAATCACTTAAGAAAATGTGGAATTGTTTCACAGTTGACGCCACCTGGAACACCACAGCGTAATGGTGTGTCCGAACGTCGTAATCGAACCCTATTAGATATGGTGCGTTCTATAATGTCTCTTGCCGATTTGCCACTATCGTTCTGGGGATATGCGTTAGAGACAGCTGCATTCACTTTAAATAGGGCTCCATCCAAGTCCGTTGAGACAACACCGTATGAACTATGGTTTGGTAAGAAACCTAAGTTGTCTTTTCTCAAGGTTTGGGGTTGCGATGCTTATGTCAAAAGGCTTCAGCCAGAAAAGCTCGAACCCAAGGCGGACAAATGTGTCTTCATAGGATACCCAAAAGAAACTGTTGGGTACGCCTTCTATCTCAGATCCGAAGGCA
Organism: Secale cereale; assembly: GCA_902687465.1. Classification (NCBI taxonomy): domain Eukaryota; kingdom Viridiplantae; phylum Streptophyta; class Magnoliopsida; order Poales; family Poaceae; genus Secale; species Secale cereale. The sequence continues at coordinate 822,329,698 of LR738711.1, read as the reverse complement.
AAGTGTTTGTCGCTAAGAACGGGTCCTTTCTCGAGAAAGAGTTTCTCTCGAAAGAATTGAGTGGGAGGAAGGTAGAACTTGATGAGGTTATTGAACCTCTGCTTCAACCAGAGAGTTGCGCAGCACAGAAAGATGTTTTTGTGGAGCCTGCAGCGGTTGAAGAGGAAGCCAATGATGATGATCAAGAAGCTTCTGATCAAGTTACTACCGAACCTCGTAGGTCGACAAGGGTACGCACTGCACCTGAGTGGTATGGTAACCCTGTCTTGGAGGTCATGTTGTTAGACAACGGTGAACCTACGAGCTATGGAGAAGCGATGGTGGGCCCGGATTCCGACAAATGGTTAGAGGCCATGAAATCCGAGATGGGATCCATGTATGAAAACAAAGTATGGACTTTGGAAGTATTACCTGAAGGGCGGAAGGCTATTCAGAATAAATAGATTTTTAAGAGGAAGACGGACGCTGACGGTAATGTCACCGTGTATAAAGCTCGACTTGTGGCAAAGGGTTTTTTACAAGTTCAAGGGATTGACTACGATGAGACTTTCTCACCCGTAGCGATGCTTAAATCCGTCCGAATCATGTTAGCAATAGCTGCATATTTCGATTATGAAATTTGGCAGATGGATGTCAAAACAGCGTTCCTTAACGGTTTTCTTAAGGAAGAGTTGTATATGATACAACCGGAAGGTTTTGTCGATCCAGAGAATGCTGGCAAAGTATGCAAGCTCCAGCGTTCCATTTATGGGCTGGTGCAAGCATCTCGGAGTTGGAATCTTCGCTTTGATGAGGTGATCAAAGCGTTTGGGTTTGTACAAGTTTACAATGAAGCTTGTATTTACAAGAAAGTGAGTGGGAGCTCTATAGCGTTTCTAATATTATATGTGGATGACATATTGCTGATTGGAAACAATATAGAATTTTTGGATAGCGTGAAGGGGTATTTGAACAAGAGTTTTTCAATGAAGGATCTCGGTGAAGCTGCTTTCATATTGGGCATCAAGATCTATAGAGATAGATCAAGACGCTTGATAGGACTTTCACAAAGTACATACCTTGATAAAGTTTTGAAGAAGTTCAAAATGGATCAATCCAAGAAGGGGTTCTTGCCGGTATTGCAAGGTACAAAGTTGAGTAAGACTCAATGCCCAGTGACTGCGGAAGATAGAGAAAAGATGAGTGTCGTCCCTTATGCTTCAGCCATAGGCTCTATCATGTATGCAATGCTGTGCACAAGACCAGATGTCAGCCTTGCCATAAGTATGGCCGGAAGGTTTCAAAGTAATCCTGGTATGGATCACTGGACAGCGGTCAAGAATATCCTAAAGTACCTGAAAAGGACTAAGGAGATGTTTCTCGTTTATGGAGGTGATCAAGAGCTCGTCGTAAAGGGTTATGTCGATGCAAGCTTTGACACTGATCCGGATGACTCTAAGTCTCAAACCGGATACGTATATATTCTCAACGGGGGAGCGGTAAGCTGGTGCAGTTCCAAGCAGAGCGTGGTAGCCGATTCTACATGCGAAGCGGAGTACATAGCTGCCTCGGAGGCGGCAAAGGAAGGTGTCTGGATGAAGGAGTTCATGACAGATCTTGGAGTTGTGCCTAGTGCACTAAACCCAATGACTCTGTTCTGTGACAACACTGGTGCCATTGCTCTAGCCAAGGAACCAAGGTTTCACAAGAGGACCAGACACATAAAGCGACGCTTCAATTCCATCCGCGATTCAGTCAAGGAGGAGGACATAAGCATTTGCAAAGTACACACGGATTTGAATGTTGCAGATCCGTTGACTAAGCCTCTTCCACGGGCTAAGCATGATCAACACCAAGACTCTATGGGTGTTAGATTCATTACCTTGTAATGCTAGATTATTGACTCTAGTGCAAGTGGGAGACTGTTGGAAATATGCCCTAGAGGCAATAATAAAAGATTTATTATTATATTTCCTTGTTCATGATAATCGTTTATTATCCATGCTATAATTGTATTGATTGGAAACTCATATACATGTGTGGATAAATAGACAAACTTTGTGTCCCTAGTAAGCCTCTTCAGGACTAGCTCGTTGATCAAAGATGACCGCGGTTTCCAGGTCATAGACATGAGTTGTCATTTGATAACGGGATCACATCATTAGGAGAATGATGTGATGGACGAGACCCAAACGTTAAACATAGCTTTTGATCGTATCAGTTATCGCTATAGTTTTCTGCATGTCAAGTATAAGTTCCTATGACCATGAGATCATGTAACTCACTGACACCGTAGGAGTGCTTTGTGTGTGCCAAACGTCGCAACGTAACTGGGTGACTATAAAGGTACTCTACAGGTATCCCCGAAGGTGTCTGTTGAGTTGACATGGATCGAGACTGGGATTTGTCACTCCGTGTGACGGAGAGGTATCTCCGGGCCCACTCGGTAATACATCATCTCAATGAGCTCAAAGTGATTAAGTAGTTAGTCACGGGATTATGTATTACGGTAACGAGTAAAGAGACTTGCCAGTAACGAGATTGAACTAGGTATAGAGATACCGACGATCGAATCTCGGGCAAGTAACATACCGACGAGACAAAGGGAACTGTATACGGGATTGCCTGAATCCTTGACATCGTGGTTCATCCGATGAGATCATCGAGGAACGTGTGGGAACCAATATGGGTATCCAGATCCCGCTATTGGTTATTGACCTGGGAGTGTCTCGGTCATGTCTGCATAGTTTCCGAACCCGCAGGGTCTACACACTTAAGGTTCGGTGACGCTAGGGTTGTTAGTGAGAACAGTGCATGGTTACCGAAGGTTTTTCGGAGTCCCGGATGAGATCCCGGACGTGACGAGGGTCTCCGGAATGGTCCGGGGACGAAGATTGATATATAGGATGAGAGTGTTCGGAGTCCGGAAGTGTTCCGGGGAGTATCGGGAAGACGGCGGATGACCGAAAAGGGTTTTCGGGGTCCCGGAAAGAGTTTCGGGCCTAATGGGCCACAAAGGGGGACACAACAGCCCTCATAGGGCTGTGCGCCCCCCCCTGGGCCCTCTCCTCATGCGCCAAGGGGGCTGGCCCCCCCTAGGGCTGCCGCACCCCCCTAGGCTTGGGGGGCAAGGCACTTGGGGGGGGGGGAACCCTAACCCTGGGGCGCCGCCCCCTCCCACCTCCCCTTGGCCGCCACCCCTAGGGGTAAACCCTAGGGCGCCCCTCCCCTCTCTACCCCCCTATATAAAGAGAGGCAGAGGGAGGGCAGCCACACACGTTCGTGCCTCGGCGCTGCCCTCCCTCTCCCACATCCATCTTCGTGAACTCCGCGGTGCTTGGCGAAGCCCTGCAGGAATCCTCCATCACCATCTCCACCACGCCGTCGTGCTGCCGGTGTCTCCATCAACCTCTCCTTCCCCCTTGCTGGATCAAGAAGGAGGAGACGTCCCCGAGCTGTACGTGTGAAGAACGCGGAGGCACCGTTGCTTCGGTGCTAGGATCTTCGGCGATCTGAATCGCGGCGAGTACGACTCCATCAACCGCGTTCTTGAACGCTTCCGCTTAGCGATCTACAAGGGTATGTGGATCCAACTCTCCCCTCGTAGATGCATCTCCTAGATTGATCTTGGTGAACGTAGGAAAAAAATTTTGTTTCCCATGCAACGTTCCCCAACACGTACAGTGGCAAGTGTGCAACAAAGAAAATACGGCCACATACGTACATGCGGGCAGGGTCTTGAATGCCTACTCACGCATACGTACGGCTAGGGCTCGTGTACATGGCTGGGTCGGAACGAAGAAACAACGTCGTCGTCGTGTTCATGGGGAGCCAACTGGCTGGGTCGGAATGGAATGTGTCGTCGTGTTCATC
>LR738711.1:822289095-822325729 GCA_902687465.1 Secale cereale | reverse complement strand
AACAACCGATGGAAATGAGGCGTGGCATACCGCAAAACAGAGGAAACAGCCTTGTGTTCGACCGGCCACGTTCGAAACGGGATCCTGTTCATCGGGAGGGATCTGGCGTACCGCAAAACGGAGGAAACGGACCTCCTACGGTCGAAACGGGGATCCTGTTGATCGGGAGGGGTGTGTCGTACCACAAAACGGAGGAAACGGACTTGTGTTGGAGCGTCTACGGTCGAAACGGGGGTCCTGTTCATCGGGAGGGGTATGGCGTACCGCAAAACGGAGGAAACGGACTTGTGTTGGAGCGCTACGATCGAAACAGGGGTCCTTTTCATCAGGAGGGGTGTGGCGTACCGCAAAACGGGACTCCACGGGGGTACTGTTCATCACCACCGTCGACCCCCTCCAGCCTCCACGGGCTACTGTTCATCCACCATCGACCTCCTCTAGCCTCCACCTGCGACTGTTCAGCCTCCACCGCGCGCTACTCCACCGGCTACTGTTCAACCAGCCCTCTCCACGGGCTCCTGTTCAACCACCCCTCCATGGGCTACTGTTCATCCAACCCTCCACCGTCTACTGTTCATCTAGCCCTCCACGGGGTGGTCCTGTTCATCCAGCCCTCCAAAGGGATCCTGTTCATCCAGCCCCAACCGGCTCGATCGTTCGGGGTCATGTTCATCCAGTGGCAACACCACGGGGTCCTGTTCATCCACCCCCACCGGGAACTTTTCATCCACCCCCCAACAACGCTCACTGTTAGGCAGCATCAATCGGCTTCAGTTAGCAGCAGTAGCGAAGGAATCGCTCGATCGGGTTCAGTTAAAAGCCATCGATCGATTGCTCGGGTTCAGTAACGCGTAGCCTGCAGTGCAATCGCTCGGGTTCAGTTAGAGCCCAACGCCTCGCACCCACGCTCGTGCGTGTACGAGAGAAACGCACATCGCTCGGCCCCGACCACCCACCGTAACCGGGAACACCCCGATATTTTCCTCGCCCTCGCTTCTACCACGGTTTTTCCGTCATGGACGGCCCAAAGAATGTCATGCAGCTACGTCTCCGGCCCGCCCAGGACAAAAAGCTCATTTTCTGTCATGATTTTTTGTCATAGAAGTAGGACCCCCACAACATCTATGATGATACCCTGTTTTGTCACAATTATTGTCATAGAAGTGTCATAAGTATGATAGAAAAAAGTTTTGTTCGGACCAAAATGTCACGGATGTGTCTTTTTTTGTAGTGAGTGGGGTTGCCACTTTTACATAAAGCATTGTTGTGTTCAGATCATTAGAGTTGATTTAGCTCAATTTTTAGAGTAAAGCTCCCCCTAGATGTGATATCCCCCCTAAGAGGGATAAACTAACATTGGGTTTTGTCGATGATGACTTCATGTAGGTGTTGAAGATGTAGATGCTCTATGTTGATGTAGATAATTTTGGGGCAATCCATTTGAGTGAGTTGCACTTTCAATACCTACACAGGTTATTCCCACAAGGAACAAACAAAGATATCCATGGACATAGAGTGAATTGCATATAAGATGATGTCCATGAATGCATTAGGTTACCTTGTCCCTTGTCTTATCAACAAGAGGGTTTGTGACTCCTTGAACTAGTGCAAGATGTGAAAGTAGATTGCACTTGTCCTCGCCAATATGAATAAGAGTAAAGTATGTTGATGGAGTCACCCTCAAGAACTCTCTAGTTCTTCTTCTTAGGGATCCACACCATCTTGATGGAAATCCTTGGAGTTATAGATGTACTCAATGAAGTAGAACTTAAGGTAGTCTTTGGAAACCACTTGACCAAGGACTTAGGAGCTTCTTCAAATGCATCAATCTCTACTTGAAGCTTGTCCTTGCCCTTTAGCTTGAGGTCTTGTGGTGGAAGATCATCTTGTGCTTGTGTCCCCTTGAAGGAAGTAGGATCATACTTCACTTGTTGAGGAACAAACTTGGTCTTGGGATATTGATCTTCTTCCCACTCAACTCCATTGACATTGAACTTTCATTCAAAACCAACACCTTGATTCTTCTGGTGCCTTCCTTGCTTGCGTACAATTTCCTCGAATTGCTTACTCCCGGCAAGGCTCTTATGAACACATTTCTCTATAATTCCCTTCAATAAGCTATTTTCTTGCTCAAGTGTAACTTGGCTAAGAGAATCATTAGTGGAATCAAGAGAAATACTAGAAGCAACAACATTTGTTTTATCATGATTATTGTTACTACTAGAGGAAGAATCTTTCTTGTTCTTTTTGCTAGATTTTACTTGTGGCATGTAAGTAGAAAAGAGTAAACGCTTGGCAATGTAATAAGAACTTTTTTTTACAAAGATCATCATTGATTGCTTTTAAGAACTCATGCTCTTGCTCTAGATTGAGCTTTTCAAAGCATAGCTTCTCATGAGTACTCAAAAGTTCTCGATGATCCTCTAAGGTAGTTTCATGAGCTATCTTGAGAGTGTTTAATTCTTTAGTTAGACGCTCAATCTTCTCCTTATCATTGTCATTTGTTTTATCTTGATTAGCATGATTAATAGCAATTTCATCATAGTTTTCATCATAGGTTTCATCACTATTGCTACCAACAAGTAAATCATCATCTCCTGACAAGTCATCTTCATCACTATTGCAATCAAGATACTCGGGGTGTGATACCTTAGGGCCTTTAGCCATGAAGCATCTTCCAATTCCTTCATTTGGTGAGTCAAATATGCCGTGGGAGTTGGATGACACAAGAGCAATTCCGACAACACATTCATCTTGAGTATCTTCTGAGTTGGAGTGATAGCTTCTCTCAGAGTAGTTATCAGAGTCGGAACCGGTTACCCATCCACCAACATGAGCTTGATGTCTTCGTCTTGTATAGATCCTTGATGATTTGTCCTTCCTTTCTGAATCCTTGCTTCTTCGAGAGGGTCTTCGTTCATAACGATCATCTCTACTCCTTCTCTCTCCTGGTGGTGATTCTTCTCTTCTACTTCTCCTTTTAGGTGAGTCTTCTCTTCTTTTGTGGGGAGCCGTACACTCATTGGAGTAGTGTCCGGGTCTTCCACAGTTGTAGCAATTGCGTTCACGACTAGAAGATCTTTTGTCATTGTAGGACCTTGACTTGGAACTTCTCTCTTTGCTTCTATTCTTGTAGAACTTGTTGAATTTCTTCACCATTAAGCTCAATTCTTCATTGAAGACTTGTTTCTCACTTGATGATGTAGGGGCATCACATGAGGCTTTATAAGCACCACTAGACTTGTTGTGAAGCTCTTATTTATCCTTGAGTGACATCTCATGAGAGACAATTCTTCCAATGACTTCTGTTGGCTTGAGATCTTTGTAATTGGGCATCATTTGGATCAATGTGCACACGATGTCATCTTTTCCATCCAAGGCTCTTAGGATTTTCTTGATGATGAATCTATCGGTCATTTCTTTGCTTCCTAAGCCGGCAATCTCGTTTGTGATGAGAGCAAGCCTAGAGTACATTTCAGCGACACCTTCACCATCCTTCATCTTGAACTTGTCAAGTTGACTTTGAAGCACATCCAACTTGGATTCCTTGATGGAGTCGGTACCTTCGTGCATATAAATCAAAGTATCCCAAATTTCCTTTGCATTCTCAAGACGGCTGATTTTGTTGAATTCTTCGGGGCACAATCCATTGAAGAGGATATCGCAAGCTTGAGCATTGTATTGCAACATCTTCAATTCTTCAGTGGAGGCTTCACATTTTGGTTCCTTCCCATCGAAGAATTCACCTTGCAAACGAATACACGCAATAGCCCAAACGGCGGGGTTATGTCCAAGAATATGCATTTTCATCTTACACTTCCAACTAGCAAAATTAGTACCATCAAAGTAAGGACCTCTACGGTGGAAACTTCCCTCGCTAGACGCCATACTCTCCTAGGTTGTGAAACCAAGGCTATGATCACCAAAGCTATGGAAATCAAGGCAAATTGAGACCAAAGCTCCGATACCACTTGTAGGACCGAAAGTATGTCTAGAGGGGGCTGAATAGACTACTTGACCAAATAAAAACTTAGCATTTTCCCAATTTTATGTTTTAACAGTTTTGAGCAATTTAGCACAAGTCAAGCAATCTTCCTACACATGCAATTCTAGAGTTGTAGCAGCGGAAAGTAAATCATTGCATATGAAGGTAAAGGGAGGGGTTTGGATAGTGCAAACACAAGTGGGGACACGGATTTTTTTGGCGTGGTTCTGATAGGTGGTGCTATCGTACATCCACGTTGATGGAGACTTCAACCCACGAAGGGTAATGGCTACGCGAGTCCACGGAGGGCTCCACCCACAAAGGGTCCACAAAGAAGCAACCCTGTCTATCCCACCATGGCCATCGCCCACGAAGGACTTACCTCACTAGGGTAGATCTTCATGAAGTAGGCGATCTCCTTGCCCTTACAAACTCCTTGGTTCAACTCCGCAATCTTGTCGGAGGCTCCCAAGTGACACCTAACCAATCTAGGAGACACCACTCTCCAAAAGGTAATAGATGGTGTGTTGATGATGAACTCCTTGCTCTTGTGCTTCAAATCATAGTCTCCCCAACACTCAACTCTCTCTCACATATTTGGATATGGCGGAAAGAAGATTTGAGTGGAAAGCAACTTGGGGAAGGCTAGAGATCAAGATTCATATGGTAGGATTGGAATATCTTGGTCTCAACACATGAGTAGGTGGTTCTCTCTCAGAAAATGAGTAATGGAAGTATGTGTATGTTCTGATGGCTTTCTCCACGAATGAAGAGTGGGTGGAGGGGTATATATAGCCTCCACACAAAATCCAACCGTTACACACAATTTACCAAACTCAGTGGGACCAAATCATGAGACTCGGTCAGACCGATTTAGTTCAAAATGTGAACGTTAGGCTTTTCAGTGGGACCGATATGATCAACTCGGTGGGACCGATTTCATTAGGGTTAGGGCACAACGTAATCTCGGTGAGACCGATCACATAAACTCGGTGAGACCGATTTCTGTAATAGGCACACATAGGGTTGGTCAGGCAAACTCGGTGGGACCGATTCGCTCATTTCGGTGAGACCGAAATGTTACGAAAGGGAACCAGAGAGTTTGCATTGCGAACTCGGTGGGACCGATCGCTCACTTCGGTTGGACCAAAACATTGCGAAGGGAAACAGAGAGTTTGCAATCCCATATCGGTGAGACCGAGATCCCTATCGGTGAGACCGAAATTATTAGGGTGTGGCTATGGCTATGTCAAATGAACTCGGTGGCGTCAGATAGATCAAATCGGTGGGGCCGAGTTTGACTTTAGGTTTAGGACATATGTGGATATGAGAAAAGTGGTTGGGGGCTTTTGGAACATATCACTAAGCATTTTGAGCAAGCAAGCCATTAAGCAACACCTCATCCCCTTTTAATAGTATTGGCTTTTCCTATGGACTCAATGTGATATTGGATCACTAAAATGAAGATGTAGAGTTTTGAGCTTGAGCTAATATGTGTCCTTAGCATTTTGAGGGGCTCACATTCCTAGTCCATGCCATGCCAATAATTGAATTTCTGAAATGATCATCTTAAAATGGCATTAGTTCAATGAGCTATATGTTGTTAGGAATTACCAAAACCACCCAGGGATAGTTGCACTTTCAATAATGAGTCCAGCTTCTCCCTCCACCGAGTTGGAAACTAGACAACCCAATTCCTAATGATTTTCAGAATTCTCCATCACACCTTCTTAATGTTGATCAGAATACCATAAAAACATGATATTTCTATATTTCCAAATACACGGAATTCTCCATCACACCTTCTTAATGTCGATCAGAATACCATAAAAAACATGATGTTTCTATACTTCCTAATACACCACATAATTGTTGCATGTATAATCTTCGCTGAATCAACCAACAAATGAATTTTGTTCATCCCAAAAGATCAATAGCAAACAATAAAAATGGGAAAAGATGCAAGCAAATGAAGTTTTTGCATGGAAGCACAAAAAGTCATATGGCTCTTTGTCAACTTCCATGAAACAGGAGGTAAAAGGCGGATAGGCGGCACCGTGTGGACGTGAGCGCGGCGACGACGTGTACCCTAACACCGTGGCCGTGAAATGATGACACCATCCACCTGACGCATCCAATGAAGGGGTCTTCTGATCCCTAGAAGCCAATAAAAGCGCCCCCTAGGCTTCCCGGTCTAGAAGCCAATAAAAGCCCCTCCCCCCAACCACCTCCGCCCTTTCTCCCACCTCCCACTTGAGTCTTGCACGAGGAGAAGGCCCTTTGGTTGGTTAGGAAACTAACTAAGCTTATCGAGGGATACATCGACTTTACCTCTGTCGTCTGCGAGCTTCCCCTGAAACAATAATAGTAGTAGGGCATCCACCACGGGCATCGAGCGCGACTCGAAAGTGTCAACACATACTCTCTATCAACATCTCTCCAGACCCCCATAAGGTAACTATATTCTTAGACCTACTATGTACATGACTATCCAAAGCTCCTCACCCGTCTCGGCTATGATCGGCGACACCGTCAGAGCAGATCGGGGAACGGGCTCTTCGAGGCAACTCTCAATGCCGGTTCTCTCGTGAAGGCTCTCCCCAAAACTCGTTTGTTTCACTAACATGACTAGTTTGTGGTTCCTCGCCATGTTGCTTATAAACTCTTTTTTATCCAAATTAAATTTTGACCAATTCTCGTATCATGCTAAATTAAATGGAATCCACTCAGTCTAATGTATTTTTCACAGTACCTTCGTCGTATCACCATGTACAACCATTTCTTGTTCTGTTAACTAGAATACTATTTTTATTTCCTTTTTGCACTGCTCATATTTCTAAATTGAATACACGAAAAGGGCTTGACTATATGTCAGTTGCATAGAAAACAATCTCGCGCCGGTCAGTTTGCTACCGTTGTCTTTCTCCTTTCCAAGGCATTTTTGTCATGCGCCCATCACTTATGTGTGAATCGTTCATTCTTGTCACCCGCCATCGTGACCATCCCACTAAAGCCCTCTTCTTCTCCAACACCAGCGACTCACCTTCACCCCACACCCACACACGTCAACCCTCGAATTGCTGTCTGTCGGCGTCTCCGTGACAAACCAAATCGTTACCCGCTCGGCCTCCCCGAGGACGCCTCGAGCGCTGCCATTTGATATAACATAGAACTACGGTAGTGATCTAAAACGTCTTATGAAACTTTACAGAGGGGTACGCAGCCCCGTCGATGGAGGGGGCCAAGATGGGCGACCGCACGGGGCCCCCAAAAAATTGGGGCCCCCAAATTACCAGGTATTAGGTTTAGATGATTTAATCCACCAGTAGCTAACAAGCCCACAAGTCCACTCAGCAGCAAAGCCAGCCCATGAGTCCTCCTTGTACATCTATCGATCGGGCATGTTTCCGTCGTCGATCGCTAGCCCAACGCAACACGGCCATCGGTTCGCTTCCGCCAATCGCCCAGGACGCCGTCGTCTCCTTCCGTCCATCGGTGATCGTCGGCGCCCACTCCATGGCTGCCCCCAATCCTCCACTACTGGTCTACTGGGTATAAATGTCTCGTCTGCTTAAGCCCATCCCTCTCTTTGTTTACTAGTATTACTTGATTAAGCTTGATCTCCCCGATGCTAAGTTAGGAGTAGCCGAGTAGGTCAATATTATTTGTCCATGGGGCTAGATATTGGTACTCTAGGCAGGCGCTAACTTAGGTTGGCAGGGACCGAATTTGGTTGAAATTGAGTTTGTCCATGGAATCTTCGTCATGAATTTCTTTCTCAAAAAGCTAGGTTTTTCTTTTTTTTGGGTGAACAAAGCTATGTTAGGAGTAGTATGGAATTAAGTTTGTTCCTGATTGGTGATAATACAATTTTTTCTTTTTTGAAATTTTGATCCGTATTTTGGTTTTCGTCCCGGGGCCCCGAATTTCTGGAGACGGCCCCGCGGTACGTATAACAAACTAGAAATGGAACATAAAAAAAACTAGAAATGGAACAAATACGCCACGGAAGAAACTAACAAAGGTCCGACCAACTTTTCGGGCAACACATCAATAGCAAACGACGACATGGAAAAAGGCGCAAGCAAATGGAGTTATTACGAAAGCACCAAAACTTGTATGGCTCGCCAATTTCCGCGAAGCAGAAGGCGAAAACGCACATGCGGCACGGCACGGCACGGCGCGGCGTCCGTCCGCGTGGACGTGAGCGCAGCGGTGGCGTGTGCCCTAACGCCGTGGGCGTGGAGATGACGGCACCGTCCGTCTCGCCGTCTCGGGGCCAGCCGCATCCGGTGGAGGGCGCTTCCGAGCCCCGGAAGCCAATAAAAGCGGCTGCCCCCCCACAACCACCTCTTCCCTTTCTTCCACCTCCCACCCAACCCCCACCCCGCCCCTGTCCTCGCGCCCCTGCTCCCCGCTCCACTCGCGCTAAATTGGTAAAAATTGCGAAGCTTTCCTAATGGAGGTGACCGTCGGGTGACCCATCGTCCGCCCGCCTCCGCTATGAGCCCGTGATTCCTAGGAAGGCCTCCGGGGTTCCGGATTTGGTTTAGATTTGTGGGCGTGTTCCCGCGGGGGAACTGATGGTGGGTTACATGGAGTGGTCGCACGATTGGCTGCTGTGGGACGCCTTCTTGGAATGCGGAGGGATCCGGAGGCCGCCGATTAGATAGCGGCCGGGGAGGAGGGAGGAGCGGAGGACCAGGAGGAGGAGGAGGCCGCCATTAGCACCCACCCACCCTGCCTGCCACCCACCACCCCGACGCCCGACTCACCCACCACACCACCCTGCCGCCCATGGGGGAGGACCTCGTCACCACCCTGTCCATGGAGAACGGCGGCGGCGGCGGCGGGGGTCACCACCGCCTCTGCACCCTGCTCTCCATGGACCCCTCCGGCCACCTCGACGACCGCGCCGTCGGCGTCATGGTGCAGCCCCGCGTCGGAGCGCGCGCCCACGCCGTGTCCCTCTCCGGCGCCCCGCCGCCCGACATCAACCAGCCGTGGCAGACGGAGCCCTGCGACATGCTCGGCGTCGGCCTCGGCCCGCAGGTCTTCGACGCCGAGGCCGTGCTCAGCACCGCGCCCAAGGCTGCCGCTGCCGGAAGCCGCAAGAACACCAAGCGCGGGGACAGCATCTGGGGCGCCTGGTTCTTCTTCACCTTCTACTTCAAGCCCCTGCTGTCAGACAAGGGCAAGAGCAAGGTCGTCCGGGACGCCAACGGCGTGTCGGGGTTCGACAAGTCGGACCTCCGGCTCGACATGTTTCTGGTGCAGCACGACATGGAGAACATGTACATGTGGGTGTTCAAGGAGAGGCCGGACAATGCCCTCGGGAAGATGCAGCTCAGGAGCTACATGAATGGGCACTCACGCCCCGGTGAGCCGCATTTCCCTTTCAGTGTCGACAGGGGATTTGTCCGGTCGCACCGGATGCAGCGCAAGCACTACCGGGGCCTCTCGAACCCGCAGTGCATCCATGGGATTGAGGTGGTGAGTTCGCCGAATCTCGTGGGCATCACCGACGTGGACCGGAGGAGGTGGGCGGAGCTCACAGGGAGGGAGCTCAATTTCTCCATCCCACAGGAGGCCAGTGATTTTGGGACATGGAGGACCATGCCAAACTCAGAGCTTGAGCTGGAGAGGCCACACACTACTACCATGAAGAGCAATAATGTTGTTCAGCAGCAACCCCCCAAGAAGACGCTTAATGGATCAGGCTTGAATTTGTCATCACCATCCAATCATTCAGGAGAAGACGGTATGGATCTCTCCCCTGTCAGCAGCAAGCGCAGGAAGGAGGCATTTCCACATGCCATGGATGAGGAGTGCTTCTTGCCTCTGAACCCTTGCACCGGGAGGACACAACAGGATATCGAGATGCAGTCAGTGGTGCAACCTTCATGGCTGCACGAGTTCACTGGGGTGATGAGGAAGGCATCCGGGCCGGCAACTGCTGCCAAGTCCATTTACGAGGATGATCAGGGCTACTTGATAATGGTCAGCCTACCATTTGTTGATCAGCAGAGGGTAAAGGTTTCATGGAAGAACACTCCTACTCATGGCATAGTTAAAATCTTCTGTGTTAGTACAGCTCGGATGCCATACATAAGGAGACATGATAGGGTCTTCAAGCTCACCGACGCCATGCCCGAGCACTGCCCTCCTGGGGAGTTCGTCCGTGAAATACCTCTAGCCACCCGTATACCCGAAGACGCCAAGCTTGAGGCATGCTTTGATGAGGCTGCTGCAGTTCTTGAGATCATGGTCCCCAAAAGGGGAAACGAGCCGGAAGAACATGAAGTTAGGGTCTCCATGCGCCCTCCTCACCTTGGAGTGAACGACCTGCTTATGACATAGGTAATGGAAGGTCTGTCCTCTTTGTGATCACCAGATCGTATGCTCGAAGGGGCTACCGTTAGCATCTTGTTCCGAGACTGTTGCTGTTGCTTACTGTGCTAGGCCTCTTCAGCAACAAGCTTTTGCTGAAGATTAGTTCGTTCTAGCTTGTATGTGACGGGTGTCTTTTTAACCCTCGTGTTCTCCTAGCATCATATTGTGGGCCTGTTTGTCCTTGAATCTGTACCAAGTTCAGTTAACAGAATAAAATTTATATTTGGTGGGTTACTGCTCAATTTTTGGATCTGGATTATATAGTTTCTGTACTTCTTCCCAAATTAACAAATGTTCTTTGCCGTTAAGACATCAATTCAGTGCTTCAGCTTATGATGATTGACTGTAAATGTATGTATCCAAGTCACAATCATCTTTCATGTCCCAATCAGCATACACTATACAGGAATTGTTGATGCAGCATTGCTCTGGTCTCTCTGAAAAACAGAAGCATCATCCCTTGGATTAGACTTTTGCATCTGGCGCCTTCTCACTGAATCTCTTGCTCTTGCAACTAGAGTTTTCACAACAGAAATAGAAAAGCTCCTCCGAACTGTGACAGATTTGGCACCCTGCAAGCTGGTGAACACCTAGTTTTTCTGTGCCTCTTTTCTATAGCTATGTGGTAGTAGTATCAATCTTTTCCGGGTTTGAAAACCGAATTCTCATGCTCAACATAAGCCGTCTTGTGCTGATCTTCTCCATCTTCCATAGGCCTGAGTCTTCTACTGTGGATCTCTGTCTACTCTGGTATATCTGGAAAACAAGAAATGAGTGAAGTTTCAAGGCAGTAGATATTTATTAACATCAAGTCTATCTTACACCTAACAACTGCGGCTTATACTTGCCTGCCTCATACCTTGAGCATGGTACCAGGAGACAGACAGGTGCAAGCCTGCTCAGCAACGGGGACCAAGAATTTGGAAGCACACGAAATTGCTGCGTTCTGCTGACTCCTCCTAGGCTCCTACCTTCTGGGCCTGAACCTGCTCCCCCTCTGCGCTTCTGAGATTCGAAGCCACAGCTACCTGTTTCTCGAGCACCTTCGTTTTCCTGCTCCTGGCAACATGGCAATCATACAAGCAATTAACTCTGAAGATGTTGCCAAGTCAGCCACTGAGCGGCAGGTGAAACCAACTGGCTTCCTCAAATAGCAAGAGGGAAGTTGCATTCAAGCAAAATTCAGGACGTGCCCTCTTGGTGTCCATTCAACGATGTGTCTTATCAATAAGTTTTACCCCCGAGGCATTGTTCACCCACCCGAACCCTACTCATCCCCACTTGGCCACTTATCCCTTCCTCCACAATCCTTGTAACTGTGTACCATTCCGTAAGAGCAACTCTGCACACCCCGCAAAAATTTAACCCGCAAAACGCGTTGGCGGTTCCACGAAGATCGCGTTTGCGGGTCAAAAACTAGCGCAACTCTGCACACCCCGCAAAAACTTAACCCGCAAAACGCGTTTGCGGTTCCACGAAGATCGCGTTTGCTGGTCAAAAACTAGCGCAGCCGAACAGAACTCGTATATAAACCTGCATAATTTGAACAAACACTTTCGCGGGAGAAATTGCAAACATAGTTAATCACATACTACATAGTTCATCACATGATCAACAAACTACAAGCAAAGTTATACTACATACTACATTAAACTAGTACTAGAGGGGTCGGATCTGACGGCGGCGAGGTCACGGCAAATGGACGACGCCGTGGAGGAGCCGGACGCTCAATCCTCCTTGCCGGAGCTGCACAGGTAGACGTATCTCTCGGCCTGCTCCGCGCGGATGCGGTGCCACTCCTCAGCCTTCTCCTCGGCGGCGAGGTTGGAGGCGACCGCCTCCCGCCACTGGAAGGCTTCGAGCTCCTCGGCGTGTCGCTGGCGCTCCGCCTCCTCGCGCACGCTCCGCTCGGCGATGGCGGCCGCAACGGCGTTGACGTCCGCGACGAAGTCTTCCGGCCCGATGACTCTGCGGCGGCC
The DNA here is from genome assembly GCA_902687465.1 of Secale cereale. Taxonomy (NCBI): domain Eukaryota; kingdom Viridiplantae; phylum Streptophyta; class Magnoliopsida; order Poales; family Poaceae; genus Secale; species Secale cereale. The sequence continues at coordinate 822,313,372 of LR738711.1, read as the reverse complement.
GAGCGGAGCGGGCTCCTCAGGCTCCTCCTTCACGGGGACGAAGGCAAACGCGTCCGGCTCCTCCGGCTCCTCCTCATCCTCCGACCACTCCCTCTTCACGGGGAGAAGGCCCGCGCCGGAGGAGGAGGAGCTCCCGGCGTACGAGGACCTCGCGGAGGAGAACACGCGGAGGAGAACGACGCACGCCGGCGGTCGTACTCCACTGTCTCGCTCCGCTGGAAGCTCGCCGGCGGCGACATCCCGCGGTTGGTCCACTTCCGGGCCCCGCGCTTCCGCGCACCGTCGGACCGGATGCGCCGCTCGCGCTCCGGGTCCCTTCCCTCGCCGGATCTGCTGCCGGAGCCGCGTCCGTAGCTCCACACTCGGCCCCACATGGCGACTGGAGGCGGGGCGGGTGGTCGTCGGCGGCGAGAAATGTGAAGAGGGGGAAGGGGAATCGCGTGGCTCGGCGGCGGCGAGGGATAGGGTTTGGACCCGCAAACGAGTCGCGGAACCGCAGTTATAGCGGTCGGGGCGTGCGGTTTGCGGGCAGCGGCAAAAAAAATTGCGGGACAGGCGAGTATGCGGGCTCTATTCTGGCCGGAAAAATGGGCCGAGCCCGCATACTCGCCGAAATTTTGCGGGTTTGTGAGTTATGCGGGGTCTGCTAGAGTTGCTCTAAACCCCATCCTAAGAGCAACTCCAAGGGGACGACCCAAACGGACGGCGCTTTTGTCCGTTTGGGTCGACCGTCCGCCCGGTGTTCGGCCTCTTTTAGATTTGGGTCGGTAGTGTGCCTAACGCGCCAACCCATTTCATGTCCGCGCGCAATTTTTAGAAAAGACCCACGGCCATGCCAGCGGCCATGTCGTCGCCCTGGTTTTGGCGCTCCATCGCGCGGGAAAAAATCGGCCTAGCCCGCGCTGGTTTTGGCGCACCGCGTCCGGCGCGCGTTATTAAGAAGGCGACCCCTCCACACTCTGTTCGTCGCCCACTCGCCTCGCCGCCTCCGCGCCACCATGTCGATGCGCCGCCTGGGAGCTTCGAATTTTCGCGAAGTCCGTGAGCGCCGCTCCGGCGCCTTCTCCTTCGAAATCTGGTTTGGCAAAAAATGTCTCAGTCTCGGCACCTTCGACACCGCAGAGGAGGCGGCCCGCGCGTACAACCCGGCAGCGTGGCGCCTCCGGCGGCCTCGTCGGGATATGAATTTCCCCGACGTGTCGACGAGCCAGCGGGCGCAGGATCTCGCGCCTCTCCCGTGGCTTTTCACCGACGAGGATCGTCGTGACAACTGGAGGCAGCAGCGTCGCCTCGCCATCGTCGAGATGGACGTGGAAGCCATGGCGGTGTGGCACGAATGGTTCCCGTAGGACATCGTTAACGAGCGCCAGTTCTACAAGCAACGGAGGATGGAGAGGGAGGCGAGGACGAAGGAGCGAGCCGCCTATCGGGAGGACAACCGTGCGCGGAAGCAGGCCGCTCAATTGAACATGAAGCTAGGAGAAGCGTCGTCCCGGGACTCCGAGGACGAGCGGTATGCTGACGCCTACATTCAGACGTCGGAGGAGGACATTACCAAGTCGGAGTTGGAAAACGACGAGTAGTTGATCTTTTTTTAAGAGTCTATGCTATGAACTATCTATGTATCCTTTTTAGTATCTATGTTGAACTGGCCGGCGGTGTCGGCGAGGAAGGAGGCGGGCGAGGGAGCGTTGTTGGATGGAGAGAGGGCAATGGACCACCGACCAGCGGGCCCGGGGAAGGGAGAGGGCGAGCGCGCGTGCGTCCGTCTCGTGTCCGCGTCGACGTAAATCCGACTCAAAAATGGGCAGGGAATGGGTTGGCAGGCGGACGAAAAGCGTACGTGCGTCCGTTTGGGTCGGCGTGTTGGGCCGACTTTTCTGTCCGCGCCGACCCGAACGGACGCCAGCGGACGAAATGGGTCGCCCCGTTGGAGTTGCTCTAAGGGAAACTCCGACAACTCCAACCGTCCGACCCATTTGATCCGGTTGTGTCCGTTTGGGTCCGCGAGGCGACGCAAACGCAAATTATGTCTGCTCGGTTTCCGTCTTGGACCCACGCATCGGCCAACCAACCATTGCCCACCAGTCCCATTTAAGTCCACACATGTGGAACTCGCACATCAGCCATCGAACCACCTTCCATTGCGTCCTTTTTAATGCCATGCGTGTGCAGAGGGGGACGCCTAGTCTACTTTCAGTCTTCTTCAGCTACCCCCCTAGCTACCACCCATCATGGGGCTCGGGAAGCGTGGCAAGCATGACCACGAGGCCGACTACTCGTCAGGGCGTCCCAAAGCGGCCAACTTCACCATGGCGCCGCCGGGTGCTGAGCCGCAGCCACGCTTTCGCCTCTACGTGTCAGTCCACCACTACTAGTACTTCTTAGAGCGTGGCATGTTGGGAAACGTACCATGCAATTTCAAAAAAATTCCTACGCTCGCGCAAGATCTATCTAGGAGATGCATAGCAACGAGAAGGGGAGAGTGTGTCTACGTACCCTCGTAGACTGAAAGCGGAAGCGTTTGATAACGCGGTTGATGTAGTCGAACTTCTTCTCGTTCTGACCGATCAAGCACCGAACGTACGACACCTCCGAGTTTTGCACACGTTCAGCTCAATGACGTCCCTCGAACTCTTGATCCAGCAAAGTGTCGAGGTAGAGTTTTGTCAGCACTGTGGTGTGGTGACGGTGATGGTGAAGTGATCCGTGCAGGGTTTCGCCTAAGCACTATGAAGCTATGACCGGAGGCGTAAACCGTGGAAGGGGGCGCCGCACACGGCTAACAGATGTTTGATGTGTGTTCTAGGCGCCCCCTCCCCACGTATATATAGGTGGGAGGGGGAGGAGGACAGCCATGGGGCGCCCTAAGTAGGAGGAATCCTACTTGGGGGCCTTGTCCAATTCGGCCCCCTTCCTTATTTGGTGGAGGTTGAAGGAAAGAGAGGGTGGGAGAGAAGGAAAAGCGAGAGGGCGAATCCTCCCCTTTCCTTCCTTCTTCTCCCTTTTAGGCCCTGAAGGGGGGCGCACCAGCCCACTAGGGGCTGGTCTGTCCCTCTCTTGGCCCAATAGGCCCATAACTTGGCCGGGGGTTGCCCGGAACCCCTTCCGGTGACCCAGTATTACCCGGAACACTTCCGGTGTCCAAATACCATCGTCCTATATATCAATCTTTACCTCTCGAACATTTCGAGACTCCTCATCATGTCCGTGATCTTATCCAGGACTCCGAACAACATTCGGTCACCAAATCACACAACTCATATAATACAAATCATCATCGAACGTTGAGCATGCGGACCCTACGGGTTCGAGAACTATGTAGACATGACCGAGACACCTCTTCGGTCAATAAACAATAGCGGGACGTGGATGCTCATATTGGCTCCTACATATTCTACTAAGATCTTTATCGGTCAAACTGTTATGACAACATACATTATTCCCTTTGTCATCGGTATGTTACTTGCCCGAGATTCGATCGTTGGTATCTTCATACCTAGTTCAATCTCGTTACCGGCAAGTCTCTTTACTCGTTCTATAATGCATCATCCCACAACTAACTCATTAGTCACATTGCTTGCAAGGCTTCCTATGATGTGCATTACCAAGAGGGCCCAGAGATACCTCTCCGATACTTGGAGTGACAAATCCTAATCTTGATCTATGCCGACCCAACAAAGACCTTCGGAGATACCTCTGGAGCATCTTTATAATCACCCAGTTACATTGTGATGTTTGATATCACATGAGGCATTCCTACGGTATCCGGGAGTTGCATAATCTCATAGCCGAAGGAATATGTATTTGACATGAAGAAAGCAATATCAATAAAACTGAACAATCATTATGCTAAGCTAACCGATGTGTTTTTTCCATCACATCATTCTCCTAATGATGTGATCCCATTCATCAAATGACAACACATGTCTATGGTTAGGAAACTTAACCATCTTTGATTAACGAGCTAGTCTAGTAGAGGCTTACTAGGGACACGGTGTTTTGTGTATGTATCCACACATGTATCAAGTTTTCGGCTAATACAATTCTAGCATGAATAATAAAAACTTATCATGATATAAAGAAATATAAAATAACATTTTTATTGTTGCCTCTAGGGCATATTTTCTTCAGTCTCCCACTTGCACTAGAGTCAATAATCAAGTTCACATCGCCATGTGATTTAACACCGATAGTACATATCGTTACGTGATTAATACCCATAGTTCTGATCGCCATGTGACCAACACCCAAAGGGTTTACTAGAGTCAATAATCTAGTTCACATCGCCATGTGATTAACACCCAAAGAGTACTAAGGTGTGATCATGTTTTGCTTTGTGAGAGAAGTTTAGTCAACGGGTTTGTCACATTCATATCCGTATGTATTTTGCAAATTTCTATGTCTACAATGCTCTGCATGGAGCTACTATAGCTAATTTCTCCCACTTTCAATACGTATCTAGATTGAGACTTAGAGTCATCTAGACCAGTGTCAAAGCTTGCATCGACGTAACTCTTTACGACGAACTCTTTATCATCTCCATAATCGAGAAACATTTCCTTAGTCCCTTTTAAAGCAACTAAGGATAATTTTGACCGTTGTCCAGTGGTCTACTCCTGGATCACTATTGTACTTCCTTGCCAAACTCATGGCGAGGTACACAACAGGTTTGGTACACAACATGGCATACTTTATAGAACCTATGGCTGAGGCATAGGGAATGACTTTCATTCTCTCTATATTTTTCTGTTGTGGTCGGGCTGAAGGAAATATGCCCTAGAGGCAATAATAAAGTTGTTATTTATATTTCCTTATATATCATGATAAATGTCTTTTATTCATGCTAGAATTGTATTAACCAGAAACTTGATACACGTGTGAATACATAGACGAAACAGAGTGTCCCTAGTATGCCTCTACTAGCCTAGCTCATGAATCAAAGATGGTTATGTTTCCTAACCATAGACATGTGTTGTCATTTGATCAACGGGATCACATCATTAGGAGAATGATGTGATGGACAAGACCCATCCATTAGCTTAGCACAATGATCGTTTAGTTTTATTGCTATTGCTTTCTTCGTGACTTATACATGTTCCTCTGACTATGAGATGATGCAACTCCCGAATACCGGAGGAACACCTTGTGTGCTATCAAACGTCACAACGTAACTGGGTGATTATAAAGATGCTGTACAGGTGTTTCCGAAAGTGTTTGTGGTGTTGGCATAATTCAAGATTAGGATTTGTCACCCCAAGTGTCGGAGAGGTATCTCTGGGCCCTCTCGGTAATACACATCATAATAAGCCTTGCAAGCAAATGACTAATGAGTTAGGCACGAGATGATGTATTACAGAATGAGTAAAGAGACTTGCCGGTAATGAGATTGAACTATTTATGATGATACTGACTATTGAATCTCGGGCCAGTAACATACCGATGACAAAGGGAACAACGTATGTTGTTATGCGGTTCAACCGACAAAGATCTACGTAGAATATGGAGGAGCCAATATGGGCATCCAGGTTCCGCTATTGGCTATTGACCAGAGAGATATCTCGGTCATGTCTACATAGTTCTCGAACCCATAGGGTCTGCATACTTAACGTTCGTTGACGATATAGTATTGAATGAGTTATGTATGTTGGTGACCGAATGTTATTTCGGAGTCCCGGATGTGATCATAGACATGACGAGGAACTCCGGAATGGTCCGGAGATAAAGATTGATACATGGCATAATAGTGTTTGGCCTCCAGAAGGGTTCCGGAATTCACCGAAAGGGGTTCCGGATGTTTCCCGAAATGTTTGGGTATGAGGACACTTTATTTGGGCCAAAGGGGAAAGCCCACAAAGTTTTGGGAAAGCGCAAAAGGAAGTTTTGCAGAGTCTAGGGGCCAGACGCCAGGGTCCCTGGCGTCTGGGTCCAGACGTCGGGAATCCTGGCGTCTGGCCCTGGAGTCCGAGAAGGACTCTTGCCTTTCGGGTGAAACCGACTTTGTGGAGGCTTTTACTCCAACTTTCGACCCCAAGGCTCAACATATAAATAGAGGGGCAGGACTAGCACCCAAGACACATCAAGATACACCAAACCGTGTGCCGGCAAGCCCGTCCCTCTAGTTTCTCCTCTGTCTAGTTTCTGTAGTGCTTGGTGAAGCCCTGCGGAGATTGTTCTTCACCACCAACTGTCACCACGCCGTCATGCTGCCGGAACTCATCTAGTACTTCGCCCGTCTTGCTGGATCAAGAAGGCGAGGACGTCATCGAGCTGAACGTGTGCTGAATGCGGAGGTGCCCTATGTTCGGTACTAGATCAGGACAGATCATGAAGGTGTACAACTACATCAACCGGGTTGATAAACGCTTCCGCTTTTGCGATCTTCAAGGGTATGAAGATACACTCCCCCTCTCGTTGCTATGCATCTCCTAGATAGATCTTGCATGATCGTAGGATTTTTTTTTTGAAATACTACGTTCCCCAACAGTGGCATCATGAGCCAGGTCTATGCGTAGATGTTTTGCACGAGTAGAACACAATGAGTTGTGGGCAATAATAGTCATGCTGCTTACTAGCATGTCATACTTTGATTTGGCGGTATTGTGAGATGAAGCGGCCCGAACCGACATTACGCGTATGCTTATGCGAGACTGGTTTCACCGTTATGAGCACTCGTTGCTTAAAGGTGACCGGCGGGTGTCTGTCTCTTTCACTTTAGTTGAATCGAGTGTGAATACACCCGGTCCTTGTGAAGGTTAAAATAGCACACTTGATGAAAAATCATTGTGGTTTTGTATGCGTAGGTAAGAACGGTTCTTGGTAAGACCATAGCAGCCACGTAAAACTGGCAACAACAAAGTAGAGGACGTCTAACTTGTTTTTGCAGGGCATGTTGTGATGTGATATGGTCAAGACGTGATGAGTTATACATTATTGTATGAGATGATCATGTTTTGTAAATTATCGGCAACCGGTAGTAGTATGAATTGCGAAAGCCATGTAATTGTTTTAATTTATCACTATGGGTTAGCGATAGTAGTAGTAGCAATAGTTGGCGAGACGACCATGACGCTACGATGAAGATCATGGTGTCAAGCCGGTGACGATGGAGATCATGATGATGCTTTGGAGATGGAGATCAAAAGCACTAGCTGATGATGGCCATATCATGTCACATATTTTGATTGCATGTGATGTTTATCTTATTATGCTTCTTATTTTGCTTAGTACGGCGGTAGCATTATAAGATGATCCCTTACAAAATTTCAAGATACAAGTGTTCTCCCTGAGTATGCACCGTTGCGAAAGTTCGTCGTGCCGAGACACCACGTGATGATCGGGTGTGATGAGCTCTACGTTCAAATACAACCGGTGTAAGACAGTTTTACACATGCAGAATACTCGGGTTAAACTTGACGAGCCTAGCATGTACAAACATGGCCTCAGAACACTGGAGACCAAAAGGTCGAGCGTGAATCATATAGTAGATATGATCAACATAAGATGTTCACCATTGAAAACTACTCCATCTCACGTGATGATCAGACATGGTTTAGTTGATTTGGATCACGTGTTCATTTAGATGACTAGAGGGATGTCTATCTAAGTGGGAGTTCTATAGTAATATGATTAATTGAACTTTAATTTATCATGAACTTAGTCCTGATAGTTTTTGCATATCTATGTTGTTGTAGATCAATGGCCCGTGCTACCGTTCCCTTGAATTTTAATGCGTTCCTAGAGAAAGCTAAGTTGAAAGATGATGGTAGCAACTACACGGACTGGGTCCGTAACTTGAGGATTATCCTCATTGCTGCACAAAAGAATTATGTCCTGGAAGCACCGCTAGGTGACAGGCCTGCTGCAGGAGCAACTCCGGTCGTTATGAACACCTAGCAAGCTCGTTCTGATGACTACTCGATAGTTCAGTGTGCCATGCTTTAGAGCTTAGAATCGGGACTTCAAAGACGTTTTGAACGTGATGGAGCAGATGAGATGTTCCAAGAGTTGAAGTTAATATTTCAAGCAAATGCTCGGATTGAGAGATATGAAGTATCCAATAAATTATATAGCTGCAAGATGGAGGAGAACAGTTCTATCAGTGAACACTTACTCAGAATGTCTGGGTACTACAATCACATGACTCAACTTGGATGCAAAGTTGATGAAGATAGTGTTATTGATAGAGTTATTTAATCACTGCCACCAAGCTATAAAGTCTTCGTGATGAACTATAATATGCAAGGGATGCAGAAGACTATTCCCGAGCTCTTCGCTATGCTCAAAGCTGCGGAGGTAGAAATCAAAAAGGAGCATCAAGTGTTGATGGTTAACAAGACCACTAGTTTCAAGAAAAAGGGCAAGGGAAAGAAGGGGAACTTCAAGAAGAATAGCAAGACAGTTGCTACTCCCGCGAAGAAACCCAAGTCTGGAGCCAAGCCTGAAACTGAGTGCTTCTACTGCAAAGGGACTGGACACTGGAAGCGGAACTGCCCCAAGTATTTGGCGGATAAGAAGGATGGCAAAGTGAAGAAAGGTATATTTGATATACATGTTATTGATGTGTACCTTACTAATGCTCGTAGTAGCACCTGGGTATTTGATACTTGTTCGGTTGCTAAAATTTTAACTTGAAACAGGGGCTACAGATTAAGCGAATATTAGCTAAGGATGAGGTGACGATGCGCGTGGGAAATGGTTCCAAAGTCGATGCGATCGCCGTCGGCACGCTACCTCTACATCTACCTTTGGGATTAGTTTTAGACCTAAATAATTTTTATTTGGTGCCAGCGTTGAGCATGAACATTATATATGGATCTTGTTTGTTGCGAGACGGTTATTCATTTAAATTAGAGAATAATGGTTGTTCTATTTATATGAGTAATATCTTTTATGGTCATGCACCCTTGAAGAGTGGTCTATTTTTGTTGGATCTCGATCGTAGTGATACACATATTCATAATATTGAAGCCAAAAGATGCAAAATTGATAATGATAGTGCAACTTATTTGTGGCAATGCCGCTTAGTTCATATTGGTGTAAAGTGCATGAAGAAACTCCATGTGGATGGACTTTTGGAATCACTTGATTATGAATCACTTGGTGCTTGCGAACCATGCCTCATGGGCAAGATGACTAAAACTCCATTCTCCGGAACAATGGAGCGAGCAACTGACTTATTGGAAATCATACATACTGATGTATGCGGACCAATGAGTGTTGAGGCTCGCGGCGGGTATCGTTATTTTCTGACCTTCACTGATGATTTTAGCAAATATGGGTATATCTACTTGATGAAGCATAAGTCTGAAACATTTGAAAAGTTCAAAGAATTTGAGAGTGAAGTAGAGAATCATCGTAACAAGAAAATAAAGTTTCTATGATCTGATCGCGGAGGCGAATATTTGAGTTATGAGTTTTGTCTTCATTTGAAACAATGTGGAATAGTTTCACAGCTCACGCCACCTGGAACACCACAGCGTAATGGTGTGTCTGAACGTCGTAACCGTAGTTTATTAGATATGGTGCGATCTATGATGTCTCTTACCGATTTACCACTATCGTTTTGGGATTATGCTTTAGAGACAGCTGCATTCACATTAAATAGGGCATCATCTAAATCCGTTGAGACGACGCGTTATGAACTATGGTTTGGCAAGAAACCCAAGTTGTCGTTTCTTAAAGCTTGGGGCTGTGATGCTTATGTGAAAAAGCTTCAACTTGATAAGCTCGAACCCAAGTCGGAGAAATGTGTCTTCATAGGATACCCAAAGGAAACTGTTGGGTACACCTTCTATCATAGATCTGAAGGCAAGATATTCGTTGCTAAGAATGGATCCTTTCTAGAGGAGTTTCTCACGAAAGAAGTGAGTGGGAAGAAAGTAGAACTTGATGAGGTAATTGTGCCTTCTCCGAAATTGGAAAGTAGTACATCACAGAAACTAGTTCCAGTGATTCCTACACCGATCAGTGGGGAAGCTAATGATGATGATCATGAAACTTCAGATCAAGTTACTACTGAACCTCGTAGGTCTACCAGAGTGCGTTCCACGCCAGAGTGGTACGGTAACCCGGTTCTGGAAGTCATGTTGTTAGACCATGATGAACCTACAAACTATGAGGAAGCGATGATGAGCCCAGATTCCGCAAAATGGCTTGAGGCCATGAAATCTGAGATGGGATCCATGTATGAGAACAAAGTGTGGTCTTTGGTTGACTTGCCCGATGATCGGCAAGCCATTGAAAATAAATGGATCTTTAAGAGGAAGACTGACGCTGATGGTAACGTTACTGTCTACAAAGCTCGACTTGTTGCGGAAGGTTTTCGACAAGTTGAAGGAGTTGACTACGATGGGACTTTCTCACCCGTAGCGATGCTTAAGTCTGTCTGAATCATGTTAGCAACTGCCCATTTTATGATTATGAAATCTGGAAAATGGATGTCGAAACTGCATTCCTTAATGGATATCTTAAAGAAGAGTTGTATATGATGCAACGAGAAGGTTTTGTCGATCCTAAAGGTGCTAACAAAGTGTGCAAGCTCCAGCGATCCATCTATGGACTGGTGCAAGCATCTCGGAGCTGAAATATACGCTTTGATGAGGTGATCAAAGCATATGGTTTTATACAGATTTTTTGAGAAGCCTGTATTTACAAGAAAGTGAGTGGGAGCTCTGTAGCATTTCTGATATTATATGTGGATGACATATTGTTGATTGGAAATGATATGAAATTTCTGGATGGCATAAAAGGATACTTGAATAAGAATTTTTCAATGAAAGACCTTGGTGAAGCTGCTTATATATTTGGCATCAAGATCTATAGAGATAGATCAAGACGCTTAATTGGACTTTCACAAAGCACATACCTTGATAAAGTTTTGAAAAAGTTCAAAATGGATCAGTCAAAGAAAGGGTTCGTGCCTGTGTTACAAGGTGTGAAGTTGAGTAAGACTCAATGCCCGACCACTTCAGAAGATAGAGAGAAAATGAAAGTCATTCCCTATGCTTCAGCCATAGGATCTATCATGTATGCAATGCTGTGTACCAAACCTGATGTGTGCCTTTCTATAAGTTTAGTAGGGAGGTACCAAAGTAATCCAGGAGTGGATCACTAGACAGCGGTCAAGAACATCCTGAAGTATCTGAAAAGGACAAAGGATATGTTTCTCGTTTATGGAGCTGACAAAGAGCTCGTCGTAAATGGTTGCGTCAATTCAAGCTTTGACACTGATCCGGATGACTCAAAGTCACAAACCGGATACGTATTTTTATTGAACAGTGGAGCTGTCAGTTGGTGCAGTTCAAAGCAGAGCGTCGTGGCGGGATCTACGTGTGAAGCAGAGTACATAGCTGCTTCGGAAGCAGCAAATGAAGGAGTCTGGATGAAGGAGTTCATATCCGATCTAGGTGTAATACCACTGCATCGGGTCCAATGAAAATCTTTTGTGAGAACACTAGAGAAATAGCCTTGGCGAAGGAATCCAGGTTTCACAAGAGAACCAACCACATCAAGAGACGCTTCAACTCCATCCGCGATCAAGTCAAGGAGGAAGACATAGAAATTTGCAAGATACATACGAATCTGAATGTTGCAGACCCATTGACTAAGCCTCTTCCACGAGCAAAACATGATCAGCACGAAGACTCCATGGGTGTGAGAATCATTACTATGTAATCTAGATTATTGACTCTAGTGCAAGTGGGAGACTGAAGGAAATATGCCCTAGAGGCAATAATAAAGTTGTTATTTATATGTCCTTATATATCATGATAAATGTCTTTTATTCATGCTAGAATTTTATTAACCGGAAACTTGATACATGTGTGAATACATAGACAAAACAGAGTGTCCCTAGTATGGCTCTACTAGACTAGCTCGTTAATCAAAGATGGTTATGTTTCCTAACCATAGACATGTGTTGTCATTTAATCAATGGGATCACATCATTAGGAGAATGATGCGACGGACAAGACCCATCCGTTAGCTTAGCACAATAACCGTTTAGTTGTATTGCTATTACTTTCTTCATGACTTATACATGTTCCTCTGACTATGAGATTAAGCAACTCCCGAATACCAGAGGAACACCTTGTGTGCAATCAAACGTCACAACGTAACTGGGTGATTATAAAGATGCTCTACAGGTGTTTCCGAAAGTGTTTGTGGTGTTGGCATAATTCAAGATTAGGATTTGTCACTCCGAGTGTCTGAGAGGTATCTCTGGGCCCTCTCGGTAATAGACCTCATAATAAGCCTTGCATGCAAATGACTAATGAGTTAGTGATGAGATGTGATACGTCTCCAACGTATCTATAATTTTTTATTGTTCCATGCTATTATATATTCTGTTTTGGATGTTTAATGGGCTTTATTATACACATTTATATTATTTTTGGGACTAACCTACTAACCCAAGGCCTAGTGCAGATTATTGTTTTTTTGCCTATTTCAGTGTTTCGCAGAAAAGGAATATCAAACGCAGTCCAAACGGAATGAAACCTTCGGGAAAGTTATTTTTGGAACAATATCAACGCGTGAGACTTGGAGTACACGCCAGGAAGCGAAGGAGGTGGCCATGAGGGCAGGGGCGCGCCTAGGGGGTAGGCGCGCCCCCACCCTTGTGGGCCACCTGCTGACCTCCCGACGCCCCTCTTCATCCTATATATACTCTCATACCCTGAAAACATCGAGGCAACAGACGAAACCCTAATTCCACCGCTGCAACCTTCTGTTCCCGTAAGATCCCATCTTGGGGCCTGTTCCGGAGCTCTGCCGGAGGGGGATCGATCGCAGAGGTCTTCTACATCAACACCATAGCTCCTCCGATGAGTTGTGAGTAGTTTACCACAAACCTTCGGGTCCATAGTTACTAGCTAGATGGCTTATTCTCTCTTTTTGGATCTCAATACAAAGTTCTCCTTGATTTTCGAGGAGATCTATTCGATGTAATCTTTTTGCGGTGTGTTTGTCGAGATCCGATGAATTGTGGGTTTATGATCAAGATTATCTATGAACAATATTTGATTCTTTTCTGAAATCTTTTATGTATGATTATAATATCCTTGCAAGTCTCTTCGAATTATTGGTTTGGTTTGGCCTACTAGATCTATAGTTCTTGCAATGGGAGAAGTGTTTGGCTTTGGGTTCAATCTTGTGGTGTCCTTTCCCGATGACAGCAGGGGCAGCAAGGCCCGTATAGTATTGTTGCCATCGAGGATACAAAGATGGGGTTTATATCATATTGGTTGAGTTTCTCCCTCTACATCATGTCATCTTGCTTAAGGCGTTACTCTGTTCTTATGAACTTAATACTCTAGATGCATGCTGGATAGCGGTCGATGTGTGGAGTAATAGTAGTAGATGCAGAATCGTTTCGGTCTATTTGTCATGGACGTGATGCCTATATAAAATGATCATGCCTAGATATTCTCATAACTATGCGCTTTTCTATCAATTGCTCGACAGTAATTTGTTCACCCACCGTAGAATTCTGCTATCATGAGAGAAGCCACTAGTGAAACCTATGGCCCCCAGGTCTATCTTTATCATATTAGTTTCCGGTCAACTTGCCATTTTCTGTCGCCGTTATTTACTTTGCTTTATTTACTTTCTGTTTCTATATCAAACATACCAAAAATATTATCCTATCATATCTATTAGATCTCACTCTCGTAAGACACCGAGAAGGGATTGACAACCCCTTTTATCGCGTTGGCTGCGAGGTTCGTATTTGTTTGTGCAGGTGCGAGGGACTCGCGCATGGTCTCCTACTGGATTGATACCCTGGTTCTCAAAAACTAAGGCAAATACTTACGCTACTGTGCCGCATCACCCTTTCCTCTTCGAGGGAATACAACGCAAGCTCGAGAAGTAGCAAGAAGAATTTCTGGCGCCGTTGCAGAGGAGATCTATGCAAAAGTCATATACCAAGTACCTATCACAAACCCTTATCCTTCACATTACATTATTCGCCTCTCGTTTTCCTCTCCCCCACTTCACCCTTGTCGTTTTATTTGCCCTTCCTTTTTTTCGTTCGCCTCTTTTTCGCTTGCTTCTTGTTTGCTTGTGTGTTGGATTGCTTGCTCGTCACAATGGTTACCCCTATTAGTGTTGATCCTCACCTTAAGAGGTTGGAGGAGATTGAACACAATGTTAGAAGTTTTATGTCTGTGCAATTTGAGCATAATGATTTCTTCAGAAACGAGCTTAAAGAACAGAAATGTTTTATGGAATACTTGAATAAAGAGCTTGATGATATGTCTAAAGAATTTTATGGTCTGAAATCTAAGTTTGCTCATCTTGAGAACTTAATAGCCCAAATATCGGATAAGCAAGCCACCTTAGTTAATAAGATGGCCGCTAAACCGGAAGATTTAGAAAATAAAGATGAAGATCTAAAAATAAAGATGAAGATGCATGTTGGTGGAGGGGGGGCACTAGGGTGGGGGGTGGCCCCCTGCCTCGTGGCCACCCCATGGCTTCCCTGGCGTGTACTCCAAGTCTTCTGGGTTGCATTTGTTCAAAAAACGATCCTCCCGAAGGTTTCATTCCGTTTGGACTTCGTTTGACATTCCTTTTCTGCCCTCGTGGCCACCTCCTTTGCTTCCTGGCGTGTACTCCAAGTCTCATGCGTTGATATTGTTCCAAAAATAACTTTCCCGAAGGTTTCATTCCGTTTGGACTCCGTTTGATATTCCTTTTCTGCGAAACACTAAAATAGGCAAAAAAAACAGCAATCTGCACTGGGCCTTGGGTTAGTAGGTTAGTCCCAAAAATAATGTAAAAGTGTATAATAAAGCCCATTAAACATCCAAAACAGAATATATAATAGCATGGAACAATTAAAAATTATAGATACATTGGAGACGTATCAAGCATCCCCAAGCTTAATTCCTGCTCGTCCTCGAGTAGGTAAATGATAAAACAGAATTTTTGATGTGGAATGCTAACCAACATAATTCTCAATGTAATTTTCTTTATTGTGGCATGAATGTTCAAATACGAAAGATTCAAGATAAAAGTCTATATTGACATAAGAATAATAATACTTCAAGCATACTAACAAAGCAATCATGTCTTCTCAAAATAACATGGCCAAAGAAAGTTCACCCCTACAAAATCATATAGTTTGGCTATGCTCCATCTTCGTCACACAAAATACTCAAATCATGCACAACCCCGGTTTCAGCCAAGCAATTGTTTCATACTTAATTTTTTTCAAACTCTTAACTTTCACGCAATACATGAGCGTGAGCCATGGATATAGCACTATAGGTGGAATAGAGTGGTTGTTGTGGAGAAGACAAAAGAGGAAGATGGTCTCACATCGACTAGGCGTATCAATGGGCTATGGAGATGCCCATCAATAGATATCAATGTGAGTGAGTAGGGAATGCCATGCAACGAATGCACTAGAGCTATAAATGTATGAAAGCTCAACAAAAGAAGCTAAGTGGGTGTGCATTCAACTTGCTTGCTCACGAAGACCTAGGGCATTTAAGGAAGCCCATCGTTGGAATATACAAGCCAAGTTCTGTAATGAAAATTCCCACTAGTATATGAAAGTGACAAAACAAGAGACTCTCTATCATGAACATCATGGTGCTACTTTTAAGCACAAGTGTGGAAAAAGATAGTACCATTGTCCCTTTTTTTCATTTTCTTCCCTTTTCTTCCCTTTTTTTCTTTCCCTTTTTTGGGCCTTTTCTTTTTTTCTTTGGCCTTTCCTTTTTTGGGGACAATGCTCTAATAATGATGATCATCACATTTATATTTATTTACAACTAATAGATTACAACTCGATACTAGAACAAAATATGACTCTATATGAATGCCTCCTGCGGTGTAGCGAGATGTGCAATGAATCAAGAGTGACATGTATGAAAAATTATGCATGGTGGCCTTGCCACAAATACGATGTCAACTACATGATCATGCATTGCAATATGACAATGATGAAGCGTGTCATAGTAAACGGAACGATGGAAAGTTGCATGACAATATATCTCGGAATGGCTATGGAAATGCCATAATAGGTAGGTATGGTGGCTATTTTGAGGAAGGTATATGGTGGGTGTATGGTACCGGCAAAATTTGCACGGTACAAGAGAGGCTAGCAATGGTGGAAGGGTGAGAGTGCGTATAATCCATGGACTCAACATTAGTCATAAAGAACTCACATACTTATTGCAAAAATCTACAAGTTATCAAAACAAAGTACTACACACATGCTCCTAGGGGAAGGGTTGGTAGGAGTTAACCATCGTGCGATCCCGACCTCCACACAAAGGATGACAATCAATGAAATACCTCATGCTTCAAATTTGTCACACAAAGGTTACCATACGTGCATGCTACGGGACTTGCAAATCTCAACACAAGTATTTCTCAAATTCACAACTACTCTACTAGCATGACTCTAATATCACCATCCTCATATCTCAAAACAATCATCAAGTATCAAACTTCTCATAGTATTCAATGCACTTTATATAAAAGTTTTTATTATACCCATCTTGGATGCCTATCATATTAGGACTAATTTTATAGCCAAAGCAAATTACCATGCTGTTCTAAAAGACTCTCAAAATAATATAAGTGAAGCATGAGATATCAATAATTTCTATGAAATAAAACCACAACCGTGCTCTAAAAAGATATAAGTGAAGCACTAGAGCAAAACTATCTAGCTCAAAAGATATAAGTGAAGCACATAGAGTATTCTAATAAATTCCGATTCATGTGTATCTCTCTCAAAAGGTGTGTCCAGCAAGGATGATTGTGGTAAACTAAAAAGCAAAGACTCAAATCATACATGACACTCCAAGCAAAACACATATCATGTGGTGAATAAAAATATAGTCTCAAGTAAAGTTACCGATAGACGAAGACGAAAGAGGGGATGCCTTCCCGGGGCATCCCCAAGCTTAGACTTTTGGTTGTCCTTAAATTTTACCTTGGGTTGCCTTGGGCATCCCCAAGCTTAGGCTCTTGCCACTCTTTGTTCCACAGTCCATCAAATCCTTACCCAAAAACTTGAAAACCTCAGAACACAAAACTTAGCAAAAATCTCGTGAGCTCCGTTAGTATAAGAAAACAAACCACCACTTTAAGGTACTGTAATGAATTCATTATTTATTTATATTGGTGTTAAACCTACTATATTCCAACTTCTCTATGATTCATTGCCCCCGATACTACTCATAGATACATCAAAATAAGCAAACAACACACAAAAAACAGAATCTATCAAAAACAGAACAGTCTGTAGCAATCTGTAACTTTTGAATACTTCTGTAACTCTAATTTTTTTTTGAAATAAATTGGCGGACCTGAGGAATTTGTATATTAATCATCTGCAAAAAGAATCAACTTCAAATCACTCTCCAGTAAAAAAAATGGTAGCAAATCTCGTGAGCGCAAAAGTTTCTGTTTTTTACAGCAAGATCGCAAAGACTTCATCCAAGTCTTCCCAAAGGTTCTACTTGGCTCAAACACTAATTAAAACACAAAACCACATCTAACGAGAAGCTAGATGAATTATTTATTACTAAACATAAGTAAAAGCAAATAAAATAAAATTGGGTTGCCTCCCAACAAGCGCTATCATTTAACGCCCCTAGCTAGGCATGATACAAGAATAGGTCTAGGTATTGCTATCTTTGGTAGGCAATCCATAAGTGGCTCTCATAATAGATTCATAAGGTAATTTGATTTTATTTCTAGGAAAGTGTCGCATGCCTTTCCTTAACGGAAATTGGAATCTAATATTTCCTTCCTTCATATCAATAATTGCACCAAGCGTTCTAAGGAAAGGTCTACCAAGAATAATAGGACATGTAGGATTGCAATCTATATCAAGAACGATGAAATCTACGGGGCCCACGAGGGTGGGGGGCGCGCCCCCTACCTCGTGGCCACCACGTGGCTTCCCTGGCGTGTACTCCAAGTATTCTTGGTTGCATTTGTTCCAAAAACGATCCTCCCGATAATTTCATTCAGTTTGGACTCCGTCCGATATTCCTTTTCTGCGAAACACTGAAATAGGAAAAAACAACAATTTGCACTAGGCCTTGGGTTAGTAGGTTAGTCCCAAAAATAATATAAACGTGTATAATAAAGCCCATTAAACATCCAAAACAGATAATATAATAGCATGGAACAATAAAAAATTACAGATACGTTGGAGACGTAACAAGCAGCGGTAGGTATTTCCCTCAGTGATGAAACCAAGGTTATCGAACCAGTAGGAGAACCAAGCAACACAACGTAAACGACACGTGCAGACAAATAACAAATACTCACAACCCGACGTGTAAAAGGGGTTGTCAATCCCTTTCGGGTAACAGACGTGAGAGAGTTGTAAATATTGATAGATCGAACGCCAAATTAGATAAATTGCAGCAAGGTTTTGGGTTTTTGGTTTAATAGATCTGAAAAGAGAGGCAAAGGCAAATAGATAGCAAAGGCAAATAATATGAGAAAGAGACCCCGGGGCAGTATATTTCACTAGTGGATTCTCTCAAGAAAAAAAGCAAACAGTGGGTGAACAAATTACTGTTGGGCAATTGATAGTACTTCAAATAATCATGACGATATCCAGGCAATGATCATTATATAGGCATCACGTCCAAGTTTAGTAGACAGACTCCTGCCTGCATCTACTACTATTACTCCACACATCGACCGATATCCAGTTCATGAAAAAACGAAGTAATGCAATAAGGACGATGACATGATGTAGACAAGATATATTTATGTAGAAATAGACCCCATCGTTTTATCCTTAGTAGCAACAATGCATACGTGTTGGTTCCCCTTCTATCACTGGGATCAAGCATCGTAATCGAACCCACTACAAAGCACATCTTCCCATTGCAAGATAAATAGATCAAGTTGGCCAAACAAAATGCAAATATCGAAGAAGAAATACAAGGCTATAAGCAATCATGCATATGAGAGATCAAAGAAGACTCAAATAACTTTTATGGATAAAAAGATAGATCTGATCATAAACTCAAAGTTCATCTGATCCCAACAAACACACCGCAAAAAGAGTTACATCATATGGATCTCCAAGAGATCGTTGTATTGATTATCAAAAGAGAGAGAGAGGAAGCCATCTAGCTACTAACTACAGACCAGTAGGTCTACAAGGAACCACTCACGCATCATCGGAGATGCACCAATGGAAGTGGTGAACCCCTCCGTGATGGTTTCTAGATCAGATCTGGTGGTTCTGGACTCTGCGGCGGCTGGAATTGATTTTCGTCGACTCCCCTAGGGTTTCTGGAATATTTGGGTATTTATAGAGCAAAGACGCGGTCCGGGGGGCACCCGAGGTGGGCACAACCAACTAGGGCAAGCCTGGGCCTCCTGGTGCGCCCTGGTGGGTTGTGCACCCCTCGGAGCACCCCCAGGTGCTTCTCCAGCCCACTGGATGTCTTCTGGTCAAAAAAAATCCACAAAAAGTTTCGCTGCGTTTGGACTCCGTTTGGTATTGATTTCATGCGATGTAAAAAACATGCAGAAAATAGCAACTGGCACTTGGCACTATGTCAATAGGTTAGTACCAAAAAATGATATAAAATGATTGTAAAACATCCAAGAATGATAATATAACAGCATGTAACAATAAAAAATTATAGATACATTGGAGACGTATCACCGTACTAAGCAAAATAAGATGCATAACAAGATAAACATCACATGCAATCAAAAATATGTGACAGCCTTGGATCTCCATCTCTAAAGCACCATCATGATCTCCATCGTCACCAGCTCGACACCTTGATCTCCATCATAGTGTCGTCACTACAAAAAAAATACACTTCCGTGATGATACGTGTTTGTCATAGTAGGTCACATTTTCTATCATGCATGTACATCCATGACAAATTTATGACAGAATCAAGATAGTCATACATGTGCTGTCGTAGAAGTGTTCCATGACATTACCAAAATTATCATCACGGAAGTGTCCACTTCCATGACGATAAATCGCGCGTCACAGAAGTGCTTTCGTGAAGGGTGACCGACACGTGGCATCCACCGTAATGGAACACCATTAAGCTATCGGGTCCGGTTTTGGATCCGATGACCCGTTAACAGCCCCGACCAATGGGGATTTTCCACGTGTAAAATCATCATTGGCTGGAGGAAACACGTGTCGGCTCACCGTTGGGACAAATGTCATCCTCTCATTGGACCCAAAGCGCCAATGATACGTCGACACGTGGCACGGCCCAACAGAGGCCCATTCCTGTGAAAAGGCCGTCCCATTTGACTTGGTCAAAAGGTGGCGGGCCGGCCCACGGAAAGCCTGTTAACGACCTATTCGCATATAGCCCATTTACAGCCCGCTAACCCAGGGCCCGTTACGACCTATCCGAATTAGGCCCAGTAGCGTCATCTGGGCCGTCCAATATGATTCCAGCCCATTTTAAGTTCCGGCCCATGTATGGCCCATGACGTCTTTTGGCCCATATGAGGCCCTTTTGTAACCCTTGGCCCAATAACGGCCTGCGGTGAAAGTGGCCCGTAATGAACAGTGTATCACTTTATACCCATTAACGGCCCATTAATCCATTGGGCCGTTTGCGGCCCATGTTATCTTTCGGCCTTCTCAGGGCCCATTTATTCTTGGCCCATTAACGGCCCGTGGTGAAGCCGGCCCGTAATGAACAGTGTATCACTTTATACCCATTAACGACCCATTAATCCATTGGGCCGTTTGTAGCCCATGTTATCTTTCGGCCTTCTCAGGGCCCATTTATTCTTGGGCTCATTTCCAGCATTCGGTTACTTACGGCCCGTTACTGCCATTTTTTGCTTGTGGGCCAAACTCAGCCCGTGTTTACAGTCGGCCCGTTTGTGGCCCGTTAATATGTTGGGTCGTTTTCATAGCGTCACCAAATACGTCCTATTAACGATGGCCCATTATGGTCGGCCCATGAACGGACGACTCCAACTCTAGCCCGTTTACGGCCATAATGCGGTCTGTTTTTGGCCCATGTTTGGCCAATCGATCATACATCCCTTCTAAGGCCCATTGATGAGACGGCCCGTAGAAGGCCCATTGTTTCTACGGCCAATAGAAGGCCCATTGTTTCTATGGACCGTAGAAGGCCCATTGTTTCTACGGCCCGTAGGAAGCCCAGTGTCACTACAGTAAATATGTAGCCCATGGCCTGTTAAAGGCGAGAAACTACTACAGGTTTAGACCTGCTAATGGCTCAAGATGATTATAGGCCCATGTTTTGGCCCATATGAGTAATGGGCCAGCCTAAAGATCGACAACACTGAGATCCTCTGAACCTTCCAGCCTAAATTACAACATACCGACCAAAGAATAAACCTAGACTATACAATAAAGAAATTACGGCATATTACATCCACTGGGAATCAAAGTTCGCTACCGGTGATAATAAAGCACAACATGGCCGCGGATTTCATACACTGGGCATCAAAGGTCGCCACCAGTGCATATAAACGCGCCGAAAAAAGAATATACAAAACTGAGAGCACTTCAGAAGGCACTAGACCTGGCAAGCTCGGGCCCCGCAAGCAGTCGAACAAGCTGATGAGACCTCAGTTGTGTCAACGATGGTTGCTTCATCCCTAGCTGTATGGCACCATAGTGCGCAAGGTAGTCCCCTGACATCTTCATTACATATTTGACTTCAAGTCGGAGCTAAGCTGAAGCAAGCCTTTCCGCTTTAAGTTGTGACTGAAGAAGTCGAACTAATTGAGGCAGCGACTGCATAGAGGTTGTCTCACACCTGCTGGTGAGTAGCTTCAACTCACGTCTTCATCAAGACAGGACCTTGGGGTCATCTCGCTGTCCTCAAGATGGTTTGGCTCACTATCTTTCCTAAAGTTCTGCCTGGCATAAGAGATACGACTCTGAAAGAGAAACAAGGAGACACGTAACAGGTTTCACAATTATATAAGCAAATAAATGGATATGTTCTGCATAAGGAACATGTTTTTACAACTACAATTTAAAACTGGTAGTTGTTGCAAACATCCAATCAGATGTAAACAGCAGTGGAGGAAATGATGCCTATCCAAATCTATACTAGAACAAAGTTTGAAGGCTTGAGAAGGATGAACTTACATTACATGTTAACACGGGCTGGACAAAGCCCTTCTCCATGTTGATGGAAAGACAATTCAAATAATTCCCCAAAGGAAATTCTTTATAAGCGTTGCCATTATTCTACATTTTGCAAAGAGTAAATATAGATCAAATAATATTGGAAGAAATAGAGGATAATGAAGCTCAGGTGCAGACTGATGATACATAATCAAATAGCAATTAATTAAGTACATCGTTACAAGGAAAAAGGTACTGACAAGAGGAATGCAGACATCAACGTGTGCAGTGGCATTGGCTTTATTCAACATTTTGGTAAGAGTAAATGTAGATATGATAATTTGGAGAAAGTGGAGGGCAGGGCAGATAAGATGCAGAGTAATGCTAGACAATCAACTATCTCGCGATGCATGTATAGTAATACCACCACCGTCCGTTATTAGTTGTCGCTCAAATGGATGTATCTAGCACTATTAAGTTCTAAATACATCCAATTGATCAACGATTAATTCGATACAGAGGGAGTACATGACAACAGGTACTTACATGAGCAATCCAAAACTTCATAACCATTGTGTTAATTCTACATTTATCTAAGAGTAAATATAGACCTTATAATTTCAAGCAAAGGGAGGATAAAGAAGTGAACATTTACAGTGATGCTACATAATCAAACAGCAATGAGTGTAAGTATGCTGACAAAGGGCAAGAGGTACTGACAAGAGCAATGCAGAGCCCAGTATTGTCGTGAGATCCTATGATCCTTTGAGCAAGGAGATTCATCTGAAATTAGTTTTCATACAAGAGAGAAGGTAAGGCACATGCAGAAATTTAGGAGTTCAAAATTTGAATTGATATCATAGACAGTACCTCACGTTGGGCTGTCAGCAGTTCTAATAGGGGTTTGGCCATGCTACTTCTCGAGCTTGCGTTGTATTCCCTCGAAGAGGAAAGGGTGATGCAACATAGTAGTGTAAGTATTTCCCTCAGTTTTTGAGAACCAAGGTATCAATCCAGTAGGAGACCACGCGCGAGTCCCTCACACATGCACAAACAAATAAGAACTTCGCAGCCAACGTGATAAGGGGTTGTCAATCCCTTTACGGCCACTTACGAAAGTGATATCTGATAGATAGGATAGTTTGATATTTTTGGTATTTTTGGATATAAGAACAAAAAGTAAAAACAGAAAAGTAAAGTAGATTGTAGATTGATATGTTGAGAATAGACCCCGGGGCCATAGGTTTCACTAGTGGCTTCCCTCATGATAGCAGATTTCTACGGTGGGTGAACGAATTATTGTCGAGCAATTGATAGAAAAGCGAATAATTACGAGACTATCTAGGCATGATCATTATATATAGGCATCACGTCCGTGTCAAGTAAACCGAAACGATTCTGCATCTACTACTATTACTCCACACATCGACCGCTATCCAGCATGCATCTAGAGTATTAAGTTCATAAGAACAGAGTAACGCCTTAAGCAAGATGACATGATGTAGAGGGATAAACTCAAATAATACGATATAAACCCCATCTTTTTATCCTTGATGGCAACAATACAATGCGTGCCTTACTGCCCCTACTGTCACTGGGAAAGGACACCGCAAGATTGAACCCAAAGCCAAGCACTTCTCCCATTGCAAGAACTATAGATCTAGTAGGCCAAACCAAACCAATAATTCGAAGAGACTTGCAAGGATATTATAATCATATAAAAGAATTCAGAAAAGAACCAAATATTTCTCATAGATAATCTTGATCATAAACCCACAATTCAACGGATCTCGACAAACACACCGCAGAAAGAGATTACATCGAATAGATCTCCTCGAAGACCGAGGAGAACTTGGTATTGAGATCCAAAGAGAGAGAAGAAGCCATCTAGGTACTAACTATGGACTCGAAGGTCTGTGGTAAACTACTCACAACTCATTGTGAGGCGATGATGTTGATGTAGAAGCACTCCGTGGTAGATCCCCCCTCCGGCGGAGCTCCGGAACAGGCCCCAAGATGGGATCTCACGGGAACAGAAGGTTGTGGCAGCGGAATTAGGGTTTTCTCC
The DNA here is from genome assembly GCA_902687465.1 of Secale cereale. Lineage (NCBI taxonomy): Eukaryota > Viridiplantae > Streptophyta > Magnoliopsida > Poales > Poaceae > Secale > Secale cereale. The sequence goes on along the minus strand of LR738711.1, from coordinate 822,289,205 downwards.
CCGTGTCTGATGCTTTTGGGGTACATAGGTATATATAGGAGGAAGGAGGGCACCGGGGGACAAACGTGGGGCCCACAAGGCAGGGGGTGTGCCCTGTAGGGGGGGGGGGG
>LR738711.1:822256510-822289034 GCA_902687465.1 Secale cereale | reverse complement strand
GGGGGGGGCGTCCCCCACCCTCGTGGATGCCACGTGTGCCCTATTCCGTGGTTCTCAAGTCTCCCGTGAAGATTTAACTCCAAAAATATCTCCCCCGAAGGTTTCATTCCGTTTGGACTCCGTTTGATATTCCTTTTCTGTAAAACCCTGAAATAGGCAAAAAACAGCAATCTGGACTTGGCCTTTGGGTTAATAGGTTAGTCCCAAAAATAATATAAAAGTGTATTACAAAGCCCATTAAACATCGAAAACATCATAAATAATAGCATGGAACAATAAAAAATTATAGATACATTGGAGACGTATCAAGCATCCCCAAGCTTAATTCCTGCTCGTCCTTGAGTAGGTAAATGATAAAAACAGAATTGTTGATGTGGAATGCTAACCAACATAATTTTCAATGTAATTCTCTTTATTGTGGCATGAATGTTCAGATCTGAAAGATTCAAGACAAAAGTCTATATTGACATAAGAAATAATAATACTTCAAGCATACTAACAAAGCAATCATGTCTTCTCAAAATACCATGGCTAAAGAAAGTTATCCCTACAAAATCATATAGTCTGGCTATGCTCCCTCTTCATCACACAAAATATTCATATCATGCACAACCCTGGTTTCAGCCAAGCACTTGTTTTCATACTCAATTTTTTCAAACCTTTCAACTTTCACGTAATACATGAGCGTGAGCCATGGATATAGCACTATGGGTGGAATAGAATGGTGGCTGTGGAGAAGACAAAAAGGAGGGAGATAGTCTCACATCGACTAGGCGTATCAACGGGCTATGGAGATGCCCAATAATAGATATCAATGTGAGTGAGTAGGGATTGCCATGCAATGGATGCACTAGAGCTAAAGATGTATGAAAGTTCAACAAAGAAATTAAGTGGGTGTGCATCCAACTTTCTTGCTCACGAAGACCTAGGCCATTTGAGGAAGCCCATCGTTGGAATATACAAGCCAAGTTCTATAATCAAAATTCCCACTAGTATATGATAGTGACTAAACATGAGACTCTCTATCATGAAGAACATGGTGCTACTTTTAAGCACAAGTGTGGAAAAAGATAGTAGCAATTGTCCCTTTTTTGGGCCTTTCCGTTTCTTGGCCTTTCCTTTTTTTTCTTTGGGACAATGCTCTAATAATGATGATCATCACACTTCTATTGATTTACAACTTGATATTACGACTCGATACTAGAACAAAGTATGACTCTATATGAATGCCTCCGGCGGTGTACCGGGATATGCAATGAAACATGTATGAAAAATTATGCATGGTGTCTTTGCCACAAATACGATGTCAACTACATGATCATGCATGGCAATATGACAATATGAAGCGTGTCATATGAACTGAATGGTGGAAAGTTGCATGGAAATATATCTCGGAATGTCTATGGAAATGCCATGATAGGTAGATATGGTGACTGTTTTGAGGAAGATATATGGTGGCTATTTTGAGGAAGGTATATAGTGGGTGTATGGTACCGGCGAAAGTTGTGCGGTACAAGAGATGCTAGCAATGGTGGAAGGGTGAGAGTGTGTATAATCTATGGACTCAACATTAGTCGTAAGAACTCATATACTTTTTGCAAAAATTTACGAGTCATCAAAACAAAGCAATCAACGCATGCTCCTAGGGGGGAGGTTGGTAGGAGTTAACCATCACACGCCCCCGACCTCCACACAAAGGATGACACTCAACAAATACCTCATGCTCTAACTTCGTCACATAGCGGTTCACCATACGTGCATGCTACGGGAATCACAAACTTTAACACAAGTATTTCTCAATTTCATAATAACTCTACTAGCATGACTCTAATATCACTATCCTCATATCTCAAAACAATTATCAAGTATCAAACTTCTCATCATATTCAGTGCACTTTATGTGAAAGTTTTTACTACATTCATCTTGGATGCCTATCATGTGAAGGCTAGTTTTATAGCCAAAGCACATTACCATGTTGTTCTAATAGAATCTCAAAAGGATATAAGTGAAGCATGAGATATCAACAATTTCTACAAAATAAAATTACCACCGTGCTCTAAAAGATATAAGTGAAGCACGAGAGCAAAATCTATTTAGCTCAAAAGATATAAGTGAAGCACATAGAGTGTTCTAACAATTCCTAGGCCATATTTATCTCTCTCAAAAAGGTGTGTCCAGCAAGGATGATTGTGGCAAACTAACAAGCAAAGACTCAAATCATACATGACACTCCAAGTAAAACACATATCATGTGGTGAATAAAAATATAGTCCCGAGTATAGTTACTGATAGATGAAGATGAAAGAGGGGATGCCTTCCCTGGGCATCCCCAAGCTTAGGCTTTTGTTTTTCCTTGAATTTTACCTTGGGGTGCCTTGGTCATCCCCAAGCTTAGGCTCTTGCAACTCTTTGTTCCGTAGTCCATCAAAGCAATACTCAAAACTTGAAAACTTCACAACACAAAACTTAGACAAAAATCTCGTGAGCTCCGTTAGTATAAGAAAACAAACCACCACTCAAAGGTACTGTAATGAACTCATTATTTGTTTATATTGGTGTTAAACCTACTGTATTCCAACTTCTCTATGATTCATATCCTCCAATACTACTCTTAGATTCATCAAAATAAGCAAACAACACACGAAAAACAGAATCTGTCAAAAACAGAACTGTCTATAGTAATCTGTAACTTTCGCATACTTCTGTAACTCCAAAATAATTGAAATAAATTGGTAAACGTGGGTAATTTGTCTATTAATCATCAAAAATAATCAACTAAATAGCACACGCCGGTAAAATCTGATGACTATTCTAGCGAGCGCTAATGATTCTGTTTTTTACAGCAAGATCATATAAACTTCACACAAGTCTTCCCAAAGGTTCTACTTGGCACAAACACTAATTGAAATAGAAAACCACATCTAAACAGAAGCTAGATTCAATATTTATTCCTAAACAGAATCAAAAACAAAAAATATAAAATTGGGTTGCCTCCCAACAAGCGCTATCGTTTAACGCCCCTAGCTAGGCATGATACAAGGATAGATCTAGGTATTGTCATCTTTGAAAGTCAATCCATAAGTGTCTCTAATAACAGATTCATAAGGTAATTTAATTTTCTTTCTAGGAAAGTGTTCCATGCCTTTCCTTAACGGAAATTGGAATCTAATATTTCGTTCCTTCATATCAATAATTGCACCAATTGTTCTAAGGAAAGGTCTACCAAGAATAATAGGACATGAAGGATTGCAATCTATGTTAAGAACAATGAAATCTACGAGCACATAATTCCTATTGGCAACAATAAGAACATCATTAATCCTTCCCATAGGTTTCTTAATGGTAGAATCCGCAAGATGTAAATTTAAAGAACAATCATGAAGCTCATGGAAACCTAACAAATCACACAAAGTTCTTGGGATAGTGGAAACACTTGCACCCAAATCACACAAAGCAAAGCATTCATGATCTTTAATTTTAATTTTAATAGTAGGTTCCCACTCATCATAAAGCTTTCTAGGGATAGAAACTTCCAATTCAAGTTTTTCTTCATAATATTGCATCAAAGCATCAACTATGTGTTTGGTAAAAGCTTTATTTTGACTATAAGCATGCAGAGAGTCTAGTACGGATTGCAACAAGGAAATACAATCAATCAAAGAGCAATTATCATAATTGAATCCTTTGAAATCCAAAGTAGTGGGTTCATCAGTATGCAAAGTTTTAATCTCTTCAATCCCACTTTTAACAATTTTAGCATCAAGATCTAAAAACTCCGAATCATTGGGACACCTTTTAATTAAAGTAGACTCATCTCCAATCCCATATTTATCAAGATTCATACTAGAAAACAAGGATATAATAGGAGACACATCAATAACTTTCAGATCTTCATCTTTATTTTCGTGATATCTAGAAGAACACGCTTTTATATAACTCTCTTTTTTAGCACGCATCCTGGCGGTTCTTTCTTTGCATTCATCAATGGAAATTCTCATGGCTTTGAGAGACTCATTGATATCATGCTTAGGTGGAATAGATCTAAGTTTCAAAGAATCAACATCAAGAGTAATTCTATCCACACTTCTAGCCAATTCATCAATCTTAAGCAATTTTTCTTCAAGCAAAGCATTGAAATTCTTTTGCGAATTTATAAACTCCTTAACACTAGTTTCAAATTCAGAAGGCATCTTTACATAAAAGTTATTGTAGGAATCACCATAATTATTAGAGGAATTACTAGGAAAAGGCCTAGGATTAAAGTTTTCTCTATAAGCATTGTTACCAAAATTATTCCTATCAACAAAATTCACATCCAAAAATTAATTATTATTTTCAATCAACGTGGATAAAGGCATATCATTAGGATCAGAAGAAGCACTCTTAGAAGCACATAATTTCATAAGTTCATCCATCTTTCCACTCAAAACACTAATCTCTTCAATAGCATGCACTTTTTTACTAGTAGATCTTTCGGTGTGCCATTGAGAATAATTAACCATAATATTATCTAGGAGTTTGGTAGCTTCTCCTAAGGTAGTTTCCATAAAAGTGCCTCCTGCGGCCGAATCTAAAAGATTTCTAGAAGAAAAATTCAAGCCAGCATAAAAGTTTTGAATAATCATCCATAAGTTCAAACTATGTGTAGGGCAATTACGTATCATTAAATTCATTCTCTCCCAAGCTTGTGCAACATGCTCATGATCTAGTTGCTTAAAATTCATAAAATAGTTTCTAAGAGAGATGATCTTAGCAGGAGGAAATACTTAGAGATAAAGCATCTTTGCACTTATTCCACGAATCAATACTATTTCTAGGCAAAGAGGAAAACCAAGTTTTAGCACGATCTCTAAGTGAAAACGGAAATAACTTCAATTTAACAATATCATTATCCGCATCCCTCTTCTTTTGCATATCACACAAATCAACAAATATGTTTAGATGGGTAGCGGCATCTTCACTAGGAAGGCCAGAAAATTGATCTTTCATGACAAGATTCAACAGAGTAGCATTGATCTCACATGATTCGGCATTGGTAATAGGAGCAATCGGAGTGCTAATAAAATCATTATTGTTGGTATTGGAGAAGTCACACAATTTGCTATTGTTCTGAGCCATAGTGACAAGCAAGCAATTCAACACACAAGCAAACAAGAAGCAAGCGAACGATAAACACATGGAAGGGCAAATAAAATGGCAAGGGTGAAGTGGGGGGGAGGAAAACGAGAGGCAAAAAATGTAATGCGAAGGATAAGGGTTTGTGATAGGTACTTGGTATATGACTTTTGCGTAAGCCTCCCTCGCAGCGGCGCCCGAAATTCTTCTTGCTACTTCTCGAGCTTGCGTTGTATTCCTTCGAAGAGAAAAGGGTGATGCAGCACAGTAGCGTAAGTATTTCCCTCAGTTTTTGAGAACCAAGGTATCAATCCAGTAGGAGACCACGCGCAAGTCGCTCACACATGCACACACAAATAAGAACTTCGCAGCCAACACGATAAGGGGTTGTCAATCCCTTTACGGTCACTTATGAAAGTGAGATCTGATAGATAGGATAGTTTGATCTTTTTGGTATTTTTGGATATAAGAACAGAAAGTAAAAACAGAAAAGTAAAGTAGATTTTAGATTGATATGTTGAGAATAGACCCGAGGGCCATAGGTTGCACTAGTGGCTTCTCTCATGATAGCAGATTTCTACGGTGGGTGAATGAATTATTGTCGAGCAATTGATAGAAAAGCGAATAATTATGAGGCTATCTAGGCATGATCATTATATATAGGCATCACATCCGTGACAAGTAGACCGAAACGATTCTGCATTTACTACTATTACTCCACACATCGACCGCTATCCAGCATGCATCCAGAGTATTAAGTTCATAAGAACAGAGTAACGCCTTAAGCAAGATGACATGATGTAGAGGGATAAAATCAAATAACATGATATAAACCCCATCTTTTTATCCTTGATGGCAACAATACAATACGTGCCTTGCTGCCCCTACTGTCACTGGGAAAGGACACCGCAAGATTGAACCCAAAGCCAAGCACTTCTCCCATTGCAAGAACTATAGATCTAGTAGGCCAAACCAAACCAATAATTCGAAGAGACTTGCAAGGATATTATAATCATACATAAAAGAATTCAGAAAAGAACCAAATATTTCTCATATATAATCTTGATCATAAACCCACAATTCATCGGATCTCGACAAACACACCGCAAAAAGATATTACATCGAATAGATCTCCTCGAAGACTGAGGAGAACTTGGTATTGAGATCCAAAGAGAGAGAAGAAGCCATCTAGGTACTAACTATGGACCCTAAGGTCTGTGGTAAACTACTCACAACTCATGGTGAGGCGATGGTGTTGATGTAGAAGCACTCCGTGGTAGATCCCCCCTCCGGCAGAGCTCCGGAACAGGCCCCAAGATGGGATCTCACGGGAACCGGAGGTTGCGGCGGTGGAATTAGGGTTTTCTCTCCGTGTGTGATGTTTTCGGGCTACATAGGTATATATAGGAGGAAGGAGGGCACCGGGGGACAAACGTGGGGCCCACGAGGCAGGGGCGTGCCCTGTATGGGGGGGGCGCCCCCACCCTCGTGTACGCCATGTGTGCCCTATTCCGTGGTTCTCAAGTCTCCCGTGAATATTTCGCTCCAAAAATATCTCTCCCAAAGGTTTCATTCCGTTTGGACTCCGTTTGATATTCCTTTTATGTAAAACCCTGAAATAGGCAAAAAATAGCAATCTGGACTGGGCCTTTGGGTTAATAGGTTAGTCCCAAAAATAATATAAAAGTGTATAACAAATCCCATTAAACATCCAAAACATCATAAATAATAGCATGGAACAATAAAAAATTATAGATACGTTGGAGACGTATCAGGCCACTTGAGTAGGGGTAACGTCTGTTACATTTGGGCCTGTGTTTTCTATGGCTGCTGATCTATCTGATTTAACAGGTATCACTACCTTTACCAAATACCTAGTTTGTACTCCTTGAGGATCTGCAATCGCCCTTTTCCTTTTTGACATCTATTACGGAAGAACAACATTTGACTGGAAAAACATAGTATGACGACACATGGAATAGGTACAGAAAATGGATAGGTATGGCATATACTCATATATGATGCTTAAACTAAGCAGATGGTGTAACAAAGTAGAAGTAATGCAAGAGGTTACATGCAAAATATGTGCGACCAATACAACCTTGCCAAATTAGAGCATGCACCTTGATGGGTGAATAAGATAGACCATCCTCCACCATGCCAAGTTTGTTAGCCAGTTGATTGTTCTGCAATATTCCTCTAGTGCGCCCATTCTCATATTCATTTTGATAATGTTCAATACCTGACATGCATGAAAACATAAAAACAAGTGAGATTATCTTTGTAATGCAGAAGTGATTCTAATCCAATACTTCCTCCCTGTAAACCCCTTTGTGCTATCTCTGCAATTCTTCTAAGAGGTGCCATGCATGCTGTAATTTGGTGTGTGCATTAATATAATGTGGCCTACTACTCAAAATATGAGAGCTCCAGAAGTGATGATACTTCGCAGATGACAGCTTCAACATATTGTAAAGAAGAACAAGTCGACCTGACTTGACAGATTCAAAATGTACTAAGGGAGAATAACTCGACCTGACCAGTTGACCGCAAGAGAAGAGGATCATCTTAAAGAAGAGCAGAAGAGCAAGCAGATTGAAGATATTACAAGTATTTCTATACAATGTCAGTTGGCCACTCATGATGAACCGGAGCGCACAGAGAAATACTATCCCTTCCGGTCTTTCCATATGTGGCTCACATGCATTTCAAAACTAAAGTAGGAACATTTAGCTGACCAATTAAACATCTCCCAGTTTTACTAACATCAGCATAATATCAGTTTTGAATTTGTACAACTAAGCTTGTTTAGCTCGATGGGTGGAGCAGTGCTATTACGACACGAACCACGTAGGTTGATCGTGGTCATCATAAAATGGGGAAACCGTAAGCATGATGAGTATAGTGTTGACCGTGGCAGTGGCATGGCAGATCTGAAGCTGCAAACCGCGCAAAGGGTAGTTAGCAACCGATATTTTCTTTGAAATAACAACTAAGATTTGGTATGGACAAGAAAGTACAGTCAACAAGTGACAAAGAAATGCAATTCTGCTGTCTCTCCATATGTCGCGACATGCATTTGGAAACTCAAGTGGGACCTTTAGCTAACCAATTAAATGTATCTGTTAACTAATATCAGTATCATATCACAATCATATTTGAACAACTAAGCTTTGGAATTTTGAGTGTTGTGTTGTTTAGCTTGAAGGGTGGAGTAATGCTAGTATGACAGAAATCACCTACGCAGATCATAGTAGAGTAGATAAAAGGGGAAAACCCTAAGCATCAAGAGTAAAATTAGGAAAGTGGAACTAGCTGGAACAGTGGGTGGAGCACATGCTTTTTGAAATGAATATAGGAACATTAGGTGACCAATTAAACATTCTATGTTTTAGTAATATGAGCATCATATCAGATTCGTATTTCAACACGTAAGCTTTGGAATTATGAGTGGCATGTTGTTTCACTTGATGGGTTGAGGTCTTGAGGAGCAGTGCTAGCACGACACGAATCAGTGAAGCACCTACGATGATGGTAGTGAATATAAAGGGGGGAAACCATAAGCTTTACAAGTATAGTGACCGTGACATGGCAGATCTGAAGGTGCAAACCAGACAAAGCTACTTCGCAACCAATGTTTGCATTCAACTAGCCACTACGATTTGGTACGGACAAGAAAAGTACAGTAAACAATTTAAGATATATTTTCCGGGTGGTATCAATAACTTAAGCACATATGGAAGAGTACCACCTCTCTTGCAACTCAGTGTAGGCCCCTGCTGATACGTTGAGGGTGTTGTGAGTGCGATGGCTGTCGGTGGCGGGGAAGAAGACTTTAGATGGCAGACGGCCGGGTTGGGGGATAAATCATGTTGCCGTGGACGAGGCGGTCGTAGGAGCGGCAACAACAAAGTGGACGATGGCGCCGATGGAGCGAGACGAAGCGATGAAAGGATCCTGATCCAGCACCGTGGATGAGAGACGTCCATCTCTTGCAGTGGACCATGGGGTAGGGGTAGCGGCTCCGACAAGGTGGAGGATGGGGTGGTGGACAGAGGAGGCTGGCCACAGTGGGGAGGTTGTCGTGGCGCCGACGGTGTATGAATGGGGAAATGGAGGGGGGGATCTCAAACTTTGGGACGCCCTTGTCTGAAATGTGGCAAAGTTATGAACTTATCCCCCGTTTAAAATTTTAGACATCATGTCGGTTGGGGATAGAACGGTAATCTTGCATCTCCCAAATATTTGCCGGTAACGATTTTGGGCGAGGAGATGGTGTTTTGCCGCCCACGGTTGGCCCCCGCGGTGTATGAACGGGGCTGACAAGTAGGGTGGTTGTGTCACGTCTGAGGGAAGTTACACATCTGCCCCTATTTAAAATATTAGCCTACATCGATTTCGGACGAGGAGAGTTTGTTTTGCCGCCCACCGTGGATGAATGGGGAAATGGAGGGAGAGACACATGTCTTTCGGACGAGCTTGAATCAAATGTGTTTTGCCGCCCACGTTTGGCGCCCACCGTGTTTGAATGGGCTCAGAGGCCGTCATGTCACGTCTGATTGAAGTTACTAGTCTACCCCTATCGACAGCAGTGTAAATCCGGTCAATAAGGATGTCAAGTGTCAGGGTAGGCAGTAATTTCCATCTCGCAAATACTTGCTTCGGGTAGCCCACAAATGATAGTGGGTGTTTAGTCGCTTCGTTCAAAACTTGGGAGAATTAGCATTCACGTTTGCCCTGGGCCCTGGCAACTAGATCCAAATCCATTTTTTATTCGATTACGAATATCCACAGATAATTCTACGTTCTGTTATTTATTTCTTCAAAACCACAACAAAGATTTATTCCACCTTTATATATGATTATGATTTATAAATGCCGTGATCTTCGAATTCAGTAGGTTGGATACACTTTGAGTCAAACAGTTATTTCATCCAATACAATATGCTCCCACGAAAAATAGTTCACCTTATGTCAATCATACAAGTACTGAGGATTACCTCGCCTAAAAAATTCGGATCATTACAACACATGGACAACATAGGGGGTCTTACAACATAATCCATTCAGAGACATGACACAACATGCAAGTACAATAATCTAATGACAATTTCAACTGCTATCTAAAGAAGAGCTGGGATTACCCTGGGCTTCAGATACCAGAAGCAGCAGGACCTCGTCCGTCTTCAAATGCAACATTCTTACTTCCTCCAATTCTTGGGTTGCTTGCATAATGTGTGCAGCTAATTGCGTAATTTCCAGCTTCAAGATCGAAATTACCTCATTCATGGCAGCCACACCATCTCTTTCTGCCTCTAGTAGAGCCTCAAGAACTATAATATATGTGCTCGGACTGCTCTCCGGTGGTGTTGCCTCTGAACTGCTACCATCTGGTAACATGGATGGCGCACTGCTTCCACAAATAGATTCTGGGGTTGTACATTGTGTCCTAGTGTGAACGGCATCCTGAAAGGTTTTAGCTGGACATAAGTAAGAGATAGTTATCGCATGATCCAGGTAGTAAGCTTACATGGTAAACGACATACAAATTATTGCCGAGCATGGCAAGCTATATTTAAATGGTTCGAAGCAGCATCAGCCGAAAGAATTTAAAATGGTAAAGTGAAAACTTGAAAGGGAGTGTACCACTACTATATTTAAGTTGCCAAGGCATCTAACAGTTGAAATAATCTGAGAAAGCACTTAACAGTGTGGCCTCATATATACTACGAAGACAGTCTTGTGATGAAGTTCAGAGGAAAAGTTAAGGACTCAAATGAACTAGGCATGCATTTCTTTATGATAGTACAGCAGGCACTGCTGACATATTGGCCAACTCAGGTATAGCGTAACAAGTAACAAACAAGCATTCAAATCAAGCAATATAGCAAAGCACACAACTGAACTATTTGTTATTCTGTAGGAATACAAGTTGAGGGCACAAGCCAAGAAAGCAGCCCACACGCATTACATTTCACATGTACTAAAACACACTGGCTTACCATATGTTGCTGTGAAGCCTCGCTGCTGTTGCAATGTTCTTTGAATATATCGTCAGCATCCCGTGGTTGCAAATCTACTTGTTGTAGTTTATTCTGCACCCTCTATTTAGGTAAAATTAATTTTAATCGCATGCACTAGTTCGAATTGATCATCAATGGTTCATCTAAACTAATGAAAGAAGGGTGTGTGCATACACGACAATATATCTGCTTCCCCCCATTTTTATGCTTGTTCGAGGTGCGAGCCCCGAAAGAACCAATATTTTGCTTGATGGGGTTGGCAGCTCCATAATTAATAGTAGCATAAAATTAGTCATTCAACTTGGGAAGATTAAGAACACACAAAAAAGTAATGAACAGAGGCTCATAGCACTGATGTAATAGCTAGCATTAGAAAATGTAGGGTAAAACGAACAAAGACCAGCGGAACCACACGCTAGTTTGCTGATGTGTAATTAAGTATAGAGAACATGAAGCAGTCTGATGGAACCAACAGGTGGCATCAGAACAACACCATTATCATAAATATAGCATGCAAGAAGTAAAATAGTAGGCAGTGATATCTAGGAAGTACAGTAATACTCAGGACAAAACTAAAGCATATTAACTATATGTGCACTGGTATGTAATTTAGCACATGTAACATGTTCACTGCCAGAAGTATGGCCCTACAGGTGCAAGTAGAATAACGTGTCTCATGAAAAACTGAATGATGCCCTGAAGAAATTCAAAGGTGAAGTGCTTATGCTAAGAAAGTGAACGTAGGCGCCGGCCGTTGGATAATAGTACCTGATTCTTGGCGGCATACGGGTATCGTTGGCATACTTGATAGCTAAGGATCATCGATGGTGCTCGTGTTGCGGTTGAGTTTGGGCCGGCTGTCGCCGTCGCTGAAGCGGCTCCAGTGCTACGGTTGTGGGGCATGTCGACATACAAGAAAGCTCATATGTGGTAAGTGAACAGTTGCACGATAAAGAGAAAAACCGAAGGAGTACAGATCGAAATAACCTGATGAGGCTGCGGCGGCGGTAAAGCCGGGCCGGTGGAGTTGAATATGGCATCCGTGGAGCGGGTCCGGTGCAGTGGACGAAGGCTTCGGCGGGCGCGTTGAACAGTGCTTTCGTTGAGGTGGATCTGTTGCAGCGGACGAGGGCTTGTGTGAAGGGCCAGCGAAGGGACGGACGAGGGAGTCAGTGAAGGGCCTACAATGTGGTGGACGGGGGTGCCGGTTAAGCAGATCCGGTGCGGTGGACCATGATGGCTGTCAAGGAGATCTGGAGCGGTGTACAAGCTAGTCGGTGAAGCAGCTCCAGTGAAGTGGTGAGTTGGCAGTTGGGGGTTCCAAGGTGCGGAAGGTAGATCCGTCAGGGTGTGAGGTCTACCACTGCGGCTAAGGACTAGATTCGGCGGCTTGCCGTGGTTGGAGGGTCGGGGAGGGGAAGGGGACACTACAAGAAATCTGTTAATGCATGACAGTTTCAGTTCGTCACAGAGCAGTGAAAAACCGTCAAGGATGACAGATCATGACGGATCTCAAATCTGTCATGTATATCACGTCATAATTTGACACCGCACCTTCCATGACGTTTTTTGGCCGTCATGGGTCTACTCCCAGGCCCGCCGAGCCCAAACTAGGCCCGACCCTTAGTGACGGAATAGGTCGTCACAGACTAGCGCCACGTAGGATTTCGGATTACCCGATTGGAATGACGTGGCTGCCTACATGGATACTATTTTTCGTCATAGAAACCGTCATGGATTTAGGCACAATTTAAATTTTGTCCGGCCAATTAAACCATTTCCTTAGATGCAATTTCGGGCCAATATTTTTCTTAGCTTTTACACGGTGTAATACCAACTTTGGCCCAAGATAAGGTATTTCCAATGTGCCATAAGATACACAGATCATGTAGTATTTATGAAGCCATCCACCGTATATATACATCATAACAGTTTACAAAATCCTCCGTGAATAGATAACTTATACAAAGTCAATTGACGGAATACAACACATAGTAAGGTTAGGACCAGCACAATCTAGTTTACATCAAAAAATAATACACCACATAGCAAGGTTAGGACCAACACAATTCAGTTTCTTGCCGTTCGCCATCTTGATAGAAACCATCATGTCATTGCATACGTGGTAGGCTGCAGCAAGTTGAAGTAACATGATCTGTGCACAATTAGAACAAATATTAGACATTTTTAGATATGACCAATAAGTGACAACATGTTAAAATATAGACCACAGAACTCCAAATACTGTAGCTGTAACAACTGGTAATGGTTATTAAGATACAAGTTGATCTGTTGTGATAGCTCATGTATCTCATTCCACCACACTAGATCAAATAAAGAAGATATGGGCATGAAGGCACAGAATAAAAGTTTGTGTTTGAGAGCAAGCAATCTTGCATTTAATTCATGTCTTTAAACTAATCTTCCTCGATAAACGAGTTATATTGACAACTAATAGAATCTGCAAGCCCCCAATGAAGAATACCCGATGTGTATGATACTGACATGGGTCATGGTACTCATTGGTTACAATATAGCAAGCATCACAACAGAGAGCATATTACAACAATACGCCAATGATAATTTAGCCTTGTAAACACAATCATGTCCAATAAAGCATGGCAGCAACATCACAATTTTACACATTGTTCAAGGACAAGAATGCCATGTAAAAATCATATGACATGTTGCACATAAAGAGAATTAGTGATGCATCCCATATATCATGCAATGGGAAACAATGGAATTGTTGCACCACAATACTTACACGTGTTTCTTGATTTTGTTCAACATGCAACGCCTCAAGCTCCTTGGCTGATGCCTCAAGCATAGCTACACTGTGTACTTAATGAGAAGACCCAAGCCTGGACTAGTGGAATAGAAAAACTTGTCTAAAAAAATTACAAAATATTTCAAGTCAGCTCATAGTACAAGCTGCCTTTTTACTGTGCGGAATAGAAACAACATTATGTAAACTCTGTTTATAACTTGCAACTTTAGCGGCTTGAAAATATGCCCGTACACATTGAAATAAGTGCGAACACCACTCTAGCATCATTTGGTTCTTTGTAATGCAAATGAGTCATACTTGAACTATTCTCGAATACCTTAAAAAATTGCAACATCATGAATAACAAGAGCAAATGGTTTCAAGCAGTCCTAAGTTCTAAAATCTAAAAATGCCTACAAACGGGAATAACAGAGTATCTACGCCAAAAAATGGGTCGGCGTAAACTTCAAATATTCACATGTCAAAAAGTTTACATATGAAACTCAATGTGTAGGCTGCATGTTCATCTTAAAACCCTGACAATGGTAAACAGTACTCTGCTTGCCAAGTAAACCTTAAATGACATGTGAAATATCAACAAAGAATATGATACAGTTCCATTGGCAGATCTGCCAGACTCCTACGGTTTTATTAGATGAAAAGGCACATTTTTTTAATCTACTTCACATCTAATATGCTCCAACTTAAGGAATCAAAAGAGATTGATGAATCTAACAAATTTTTTTGTGTTTATTTAAATTGGCTCATGATTATGTTAGCTCATTAACAGAGAGAGAGAGAGAGAGAGAGAGAGAGAGAGAGAGAGAGAGAGAGAGACCTTCCATGGCGTTGGAGTCGACCCTCCTCTCCCTGTATGCCCTTGTAGTTGCTACATGACATTACCCTCTTCCCTTCCCTTGACACAACCCAACCAGACATTGCTCTCTTCCCTTCCCTTGCATTGACACAACCCGAACACATTAGATGGCAGCAAAGTTCCCGCACAAACGAAAAGAACAGAGGTTTTGCTTCAGACTATTGCAGCAACAAAATTGTCCGAATCAATAGAGAAACGAAGATATTACAGCAAAATTGTCAAAATTATATCAGCTACTAAAACTCCCAGGTCTTGCAGCAGCATGATAACAGAAAGAGATGGGCCGGAAACATAACAGACTTTGTTCTTCCAACATGTTCAAACCATGGAGTGAAAAAAACATAACCTAACAAAGAGAGGAGAGGAGCATCCAATACAGTAAATACTTTATTCTCATTTCTGAATGCAAGCAAGCAGAAAATAGCATTCATTACAAGGCCCATAAACTCAGGGAAATGATAAATGATACCAGGACATGGTCCACCAAGAGATGGCAACTCTAGTAGTGTAACTGTGCAATGCATGTATCTAGGATATGATCCAGTTCAGATGTTACACACATAGAAATATACAGTGATTTATAATTTTAGTGAAACCACAATAGTCAGGCAGGACATGTATCTAGGATATGATCTAGTTCAGATGTTACACACATAGAAATATACAGTGATTTATAATTTTAGTGAAACCACAATAGTCAGGCAGGAGATGTGTCGACTACAATGTCCAGAGCGAAGAATTAGTCTGACAATCAGATGTGCCGACTACAATGTCCGGAGCAAAGAAATTAGTTTTACAATCAGATTAGATGTTAGTAACATAATATACCTAACTAAGAAAGTTCTAGGTCCACAAAACAGAATATACATATTACTACCAACTCCAGGACCATGGTTCATGAGTTCTAATTTTCACAAAGATCAAGCAACCAATTTCACAAACTAAAGACTGGAACGCTAACTTGCTCAAATTTATTTATCAAAACTCAATGGAGTGATCGTGTTGGAGGTCTGAATGTAATCTAGTACACTTGTACAAAGGAAGTGAAAATGTACAATTATGTTTGCGGACATGCTTCTTCTACTTCTATTTAAGGATTGCATTTACTATTACTTTAGAAGATAACACCGACCAAATATCTGAGGATGCATTGGTATGTACATGATAATTAAAAAGTAAATATTCTGACCAAAATATCAGATCAAAGCAGATTATATTCACATAAACTTCACTGAAATTAAATTGGAAAAAAGCCATTTAGTACAAGACGACAGCAACAACAGACATGTAGTGCTAGATTCCAGGGATTCATTTCAGTAAAGGAAGAATAACCGGGGAGTTTTTTTTTTCAAAATAACAATCAAGGAGCGGCCGTTTACATACTGATCGACGCATAAAAATGGACGACCAAGGAGCGGCCGTATACTGCAAATGCCATTCACATGCAGAGGCATACAGACTGAATACAAACTGAACAGAAGTACCAAACCATGGTTCTTATCCATATGTATGTAACAGATGCTAGTGCCATCCAGATTTCTGGGTAGAGATTGAGGAAGCTCACCACATCCACGTTTCAAGTGTTGCGTACAGGAGGGGGCGAATCCACGGGCATGAGGATGAGCTGGACATCGACGGATCGGTGGGCAGGATCTGGGGACGGGGTTGCCTGAGCTATACCGGCGTGAGTCCTTGGATGGGTGGATAGGATTTGGGGACGAGAAGGAGCACCGGCGTTCGCCGCCGCCATCGTCGACCGGGACAAGGTCGTCACGCCCGCGCTCATCCCGAACAACCGCTGCAGGGCATGCCGCGTCAGCACATCCTACGGGAGGAGGGCCTCTCCGCAACCCTGTTCCAGGAGCACCATCCAGCAGGTGCCAGGGGACAGAGCGAATCCACCGGAGCTACGCCGGTGACGAAACCCTACCTACGAAGATTGGTTGAGAGCGAGCGTTTGTGGCCGGGGGTAGTGAGTCTAACCAGAGGGGAGGAAAGAGTGGAGCGAGGGGAAGAAGTGGATGTGCTGGGCGTCGGCCATAGCTGACGGAAGTCGCCTGAATCGGGCGGTGGCGGCGGCGGCGTGGAGTTGCGAGGGGTTGCGTGCGAGAGAGATAGGGGCTGGCTGCGCACGAGGGAGGGAGGAGTGGCCGAGGAGATTTTAGGGTTAGCATTTTATACGGGTGACTGTTAGTCGGGCTTGAGCGGGCTTGGGCGGGCCTGCGGGGCCGTAGCAGTCCGTCCATGACAGTTTTCAAGAACGTCATCAGAAATCCGTCATGCATTAACAACTTTCTTGTAGTGGGAGGGGCTCTGGGGAAGAATGTGTAATGCCCCGGATGTAATACTTTCCCTTTTGGGTATATAATAAATCTCCGGCTTCATCTATTTCCATTTCGGGTTCTTGTCTTTCGGGCTTTCGTCGTTTTGTTGTGTGAGTGTGTGGCATTCATTCATATCATGTAGACATGTGCATTGCATTTTGTTTGTGTTGTGGGTTGCATCCGGTTCGTGGCGTTTCTTCCCGTTGTCCGTTTCGTGTTCCGGAGCTCCCTCACGTGTCCGTGACGTCCCGTAGGCTTACTTTGTTGTTCGGACGTTTTTCGTTACCGGTGTGCCGCGAGGTTGTGTTGTGTGTTGTTGTTTTGTTGTGTGCAACCCGCCTCTCAAATCTCGTCTCGTTTGGACTCCGTTGACTTTTCCCTCCGTTGTCCGTGTGGGTCCGAAGTGCCCTTACTTCGTGTCCCGGAAATACCCATGCTGCAGTCTCTTTTCTCCGTCTGGTCCTTTAAAATCATCCCCGCGATCGGATCCGTTGGATCACGATCGGAGGGCTCCTGAACATCCCAAATCTCCAAACCCTAGTCCAGATTGCTATATATAGACCCCTAGGTCTATTTGGGCATCCTCTTCTTCTTCCTCCTTCCCTCTATTTTTTTTTTCTCTTTTATTTCAGTTCTCAGATCCCAGAAATCCTCCAGATCCGAAAAATTCTGCCAGATCCCCTCGTACCAGTGGCCGCCGGTCGACCAGATCCCATCGAGGGCGATCGAAGTCAACGCCGCCCGCGCCGTTTTCCTTCGGGCTCCTCCCGCGTCGACCGGAGCGACCGAGCCGGTCGCTCGCGAGGCCCAGGGGGGACCATCTCACCGGCGCCTCTCCCGGCCCGTTCCTCCACCGGGCGCAGCAGCCACCGGACCGGGCCCGTACCGCCTCTTCGCCCGCAAATCAACCACCGGGGGACCAGTTCGCCTTCGCCCCGGGCCCTCGTCAGCGCTCCCGCGCCGGGCCGCTGGGCCGCATCGCCGCGCGCCAGGCGTAGCCGCGCCGCGGGCCTCCGAGGCCGCGCCGCATCGGGCCCTCCACCGACCGGGCGTGCCGCCGGATCGGGCCGCCGTGCCACCGCAGGCCGCCCACCGGCCGGGCCACCTCCAGCTGACCGGGCCTCCCCGGCCCAGCACCGCATCTCCGCCGCAGCGGGTCGTCGGGCCGCACTGTTCCTCCGCTGGCCGCAGCACTGTAGCTCCGCGCGGCCCGCTACTGTTCCAGATCTGATTTTTTTCAGAGAAGGTTGACTCTAAACCCTAAGTCCCAGATCTGACAGTCTGAGATCCATACTTTGACCATGCATAACTTTTACTGTGGTGCTCCGTTTTGTGCGTGTGATATGTCCAGATGTTCGTGGAGTTGTCCTCTACGTTTTACCTGTTGTAGTCATGCATGTTAGAGATCATCTAGGGGCTTGTTTTGCTGTTGCAAGAGTGTATGATGATATAAACTGCTGTTGTGTGATATTTTTGTGCCACCTTTGACATGTGATATCTTCTAGCTCGTTTGTCCAAACGAAGCAAATGACATGTCCACGTGTTCGTCTTGACACGAACTACGTGTTGTGTGTGATAGGTTGCATGGTAGATGTATTGTTTCCTTGTTATCATCGTTGCAAGATGCCATGTTCATATGTTGTGTTTTCACTTGTTTTGAAATGCCATGTTGTTGAGCTCGTTGTAATCGGTGTGTTCACCACTTTGATGCATGCTTGTGTGTTTCGGGATCACCTTCATATGTATTTTGATGAGGTGCTTACCCTTTGCCATGTTTAGTTTCGAGGTGTCTTAAACATGCTCTTTTTGTTGCTATGATGATGTTGCTGTTTTAGGACTTAGTGAAATTTCACTAAGTCTGAAATCTGTAACGTTCCGATGCCATGTTCGTGTGATGTTCTAGGAAGATGCATGATAGTTTTGGGGTGGATTTTGATTGTTCCATGAAGTATATATTGTTGTCTTTCCATCCATGTCCTCACATGTCCATTTGAGGTGCTGTAGCATGCTTATCTTTTGCTCCAAACTTTCAATAAAATTCTGCTGCCAGAATTTTATTTCAAAGTTCATTATGTCCAAGATCATTGCTAGTGATCCGTGACTCCGTTGGGGGTGCACTTTGGACCTAGTTGCTGTACATTATATCTAGTTTATGTTCAAGTCCTTTGCCATGCTTTTTGGGTGCTGTAGATTAATTATTTTGAGCTCCCAAGATGCTATGTTGCTGTAATTTGCAGTTTTCGCTCAAATCTTGTTTCGGGCATAACTTTTAGCCCGTAACTCCGATTTCAGCGAATCTTATATCAAACTTGGGTGTTTTTCTGTGTAGATTAATAATATCAGGTTGTTATCTTGTTTTGAGGTGTTTTGCTTGAGTGATGTTTTACGTGCTCCATGTGCATCTTTAGTGCATCCTTCATGCATTCATGTTTTTCGAGTGCGCATTGCATCGTGTTGATTGGTGCTTGGTGTGTTTGTCTTGTTTAGACCCGGAAGTTGATCACGAGTTTTCCAACGAGGCTGAGCACGAGGTTTCCAACGAGTTTGAGCACGAGGACCCTTCTTTCGATCCGAACGTCTTCTCTTCAGGCAAGATGACCGAACCCCGATAACTTTACTATCTTTGCCTATTGCTAGTAGTCTCGATCTGTAGTTTTGCCTCGATGCCCATGTCTTTCTTGTCAGCCTCCTACTTGTAACCAATTGCCATGTTTAACCACCCTACCTATGCAAACCGTTGCTTGGCTAAGTACGCTTCGCTCAGCCCTTCTTATAGCGTTGCTAGTTGCAGGTGAAGTGAAGATGCTTGCTCCATATTGAAGTTTGGTTGGGTTATATCACACTATCTAAATGCTTAAAATGAAATCACCTATATATTGGCAAGGGTGGAAGGCTAAGCCTTTTGCTTGGTGTTTTGTTCCACTCATGCCGTTAGGATCCGTATAAGCCGGTTTTATGTTCCTTGATTATGCGTTCCTAACACGGTTGGGGTGTATGGGACCCCCTCGATAAACCGCTAAGTGCTAAGTCTTTTCCAGCAAATCCCAACATTGGTACTATTTGCCTAATAACAAACTAAACGTGCATAGGGAGTAATTAACCCTCTTTCTTAATCAACAACCCCGGGCCAGTGCTCCACATGAGTGTTGGTCCGAAACGAGCAGACTGCGGGGCCGCCTCGGGGCAACCTGAGGTATCTGGCATACACCTGTAGGATGACTCATCCGGTCGTGTCCTGAGACCTAGATACGCGCGGCTACGATCAGGGTGTCGACACGCCGGGAGGATTTGCTGGATTAGCCTTACCTTAGCTCGGTATATCTTGAGCACGGGATTCCGAGGATACTCGGGTCTTCCCACTTTGGAGTTGCGACTCCGCGGATCGTGGGCTTGTAATGGGTCAAGTTGGAACACCCCTGCAGGGTTTGAACTTTCGAAAGCCGTGCCCGCGGTTATGTGGCAGATGGGAGCTTGTTAATTCCGGTTGTAGAAAACTTGACACAATGATACTAATACACTACCAGCGTGTGTTCCGTGACCGTCAATTTCCGAATAGGGATTCGGGAGTTGAACACGGAGGGGTTATGTTTGTGAGCTTGCAGCTAGGATCACTTCGTGATCACTTCTCGCTTTGCCTTCTCTTCTCGCTCTCTCTGGCGTAAGTTAGTGCTAGATGCTGCTGCAGACTCTTTGTTGTTCCTTCACCTCTTTTCTTTCTTCAGCCTTTTCCCTCACCTAAAGGCTTTGATAGTTCTGTTACCCGGGAACGGGATTGCTGAGTCCTCTGTGGCTCACAGTTACTTCACCACCAGATGCAGGTCCAGCCGTGAGCTATCCAGGTGATGGCACCGAGCTGGATTGGGAGTACGACGAGGAGCGTAGTCGTTACTACGTGCGCTACCCGGACGATCAGTAGTGGAGACTCTTACTAGGATTCGATCCGCCTGTGGTTGTTTTATTTATCTGAGTTTGGTACTTTGACATTTGGATTTTGCCCTTAGAGGGTTGTAGTGATCTTTTTGTATGATGTTTGAGACTTGTACTGTTATTCTGTGACGTGGCGATTGTAAGCCAACTATTTTTCAGTTTACTTTCCCCCCCTTTTACATGAGTTGTGCAAAGATTACCAAACTTGAGATCATTCTAGGATGGACTTATGCCTTTAAGTCATGCCTCGACACGTAGGAGGTATAATTCCATCCTGGGCATTACAAGTTGGTATTCAGAGCCTTCTCCGACCTAGGAGCCCCCACTGTTTGATCGAACCGTTGACGGTTGAGTCTAGGCACACACTGAAAACTTTTTGAGTCATATATTATATCGGAGAGTAGGATTCTTTGCTTCTCATCCCCTTTCTCTCTGGTGAGGACTCCTGACGTCTACTCTTGTCTCTCCTATCTTCAAAATTTGCACAAAATTTTTTTTAGGAATCCCGCGAGTATTCTGGGATTGTTTCGATGTTCTTGTGACAAGGATATTGTTCCCGATGCCTCCTGTTACCGAGGAGTTGAGCTTCGGGGTATCACTGTAACAAGCATATCGCGACAGTACTAAATACTTAAGACGGCCGGCATCGAAAATCTCCCCTATACGGCCAGTGGCAAGATAACCCCGACATCACCCAGTACTGGGGAGGTAGTTCGGGAGTATTGCCATAGCTTGTTATAGTGGATGCTTTTCGAAGGTCCGAGGTACACAGTTTCCGAGAAAGACTGGTTATGTGTTGAAGGATGGATACACCTGGATGTAGGTTAGAGTTGATTGCGCGGTGCTTCCCGTGTATCCCCAACACCTGATTGCATAACTGGAATCTTTCGGAAAGCTATAGGTGGGTTTTATCCAGTAGATCGTAGGCATTCTTCCAACGAATGCAGGTTAGTGAGTTCGGGGTTCGACATTGAGTGAAGGAGTTATATGACCGAGGTTACTATCAGGAGTTGCATCTTAAAGGGTCCTTGGCTATGCTGATCCGGGGATTGCAAAACCTTTTCGTAACGCGTTCATATGCTTTCAGCACAAAGATGTTAGAACGAAACTCCTCTCTTGTGTTTGTTCCTTTCCGTACCTTGTTGTTTTTATTATTTATCCTTTTGAACCCTATGTGGCTTCTCGTGAAGACTGATGTTATCATTTAACTAAGAAATTCATTCGTTCCTCTTGTTCGGATGATTTCATTCGTTCTTATTGTTCGAATGATTATTGTGAAGACTTGTTGCAATTCATTCCATTGATTCAGCTTATTCCTTTTGTCAATCAATTGCTGATTCGTGGTCATCTCTTACAGGATGGCTCCGAAAAGGGTTCCGAATGCCAACCCAGAGGGTGAAGAGGTTCCAGAACGTCCTCCTTCACCTCCTCCTCCGCCTGAGGCTTGGAGAGCAATTATGCAGACTACTGCTCAGAACACTCAGTTGATGATGCAGATGATGCAGCAAATGCAGGCTATGCAAGCTAATCAGGCTAATCAGGGTGTTCCAATGAACCAAGGCAACTTCTTCCAGCAGCACCATGCTACTCTGAATCAGTTCCTGGCCAACAATCCTAAAGCTTTCAGTTACTGTGTCGACCCTCTTGATGCTGAGGATTGGCTGACCGATATCAAGAAGCATTTTGAGTGCAGTAACGTGAAAGAAGATGACTATGTGAAGTTTGCAGCCTTCCAACTGAAAGATCAAGCAGCTGACTGGTGGCAGCAGTATAAAGACTCAAGGCCGGGTCAAGTGATCTCGTGGGAGAACTTCTGCAGGGATTTTCGCTCGCATCACATTCCTACAAGTGTTATTGAGGGTATGCGTGAGCAATTCCGCAACCTCAAGCAGGGCTCCATGACAGTCTACCAGTATAATGTCAAGTTCCAAAACCTCGCTCGTTATGCAAAGCAAGACATACCTGATGCAAAGAGCAAAATCTATCAGTTCCGTGGAGGTCTCAAAGATGAACTTCAGCTTGCTCTCACTTTGTTCGAGCCAGACGAATTCGATAAGTTCTATAACATGGCTTTGAAACAAGAAGCAGCTCAGCTTAAGATGGAGGCTTCTAAGAAGAGAATTCGAGATGCTGTTCACTCTACCTCATCGTCTCAGTTGGCTGCGAAACAACAGAAATTCTGGCTTCCTCCTCCTCCAATGATTCGAGCTCCATACAACAACTCCAGCAACTTCAACAACTCCAACAACAAGAACTCTAGTGGTCGTGGTTTCTCCCACCCACCCAACCCAAGCAACCAGTCGAAGAAGCAGTTTCAGTCTCAAGGCTCCAAGTCCAGTGGCTCTCAGTTCCGTCCTCTCTCTGAAGTGGTGTGCAACAAGTGTGGCCAGAAGGGTCACTATGCCAACAGATGTCCGAATCCGAAGCGTCTTCCACCTCCTCCTCCTATGAGTTCAGCTATTGTCAAGCATGATCCAAAGTCTGCAAGGGTCAATCTGATGAATGCAGCACAAGCGGAGGCTTCTTCTGATGTCATTCTGGGTAACCTTCCAGTGAACTCTTTTCCAGCTAAAGTGTTATTTGATTCGGGTGCATCATGCTCTTTCATGTCTCAACCTTTTGCATCCAAGCATAATATTGGCATCCAAAGTCTGCCTCAGAAGTTACAAGTAATTTCTCCGGGCAAGTGCATGACTTCCAACATATTTGCTCCGGATGTTTCTATTCGCATGGGAGATTATCGTTTTCTGGCTAAACCGGTGATTCTGGGTCATTCTGACATCGACCTCATTCTCGGAATGGATTGGCTTTCTCAGCATGATGCTCACATTGATTGTGCTCAAAAGGAAGTCAAATTGACTCATTCGGATGATGATGTTATTATCTTCGCCTCCAGGGATAATACTATTCGGCTTTTCTCTCTTAATGATAAGGGTGAAATTAATGCCATAGAGCAAATTCCAGTGGTGAATGAATATCAAGACGTCTTTCCAGAAGAACTTCCAGGCATGCCTCCACACCGTCAGGTGGAGTTTGTCATTGAGCTCGAGCCGGGCACCGAACCTGTTTGTCGGCGTCCTTACAAGCTCTCTTCAGATGAATTGAAGGAATTGAAGAGACAGTTGGATGAACAGGAGCGTATGGGTCTCATCAGACCGAGTACATCTCCGTGGGGCTGTGGTGTCTTATTTGTCAAGAAGAAAGATGGCACGGAGCGTCTCTGTGTTGACTACCGGCCACTGAACAAGAAGACGATTAAGAACAAGTATCCGCTCCCCAACATCAATGAACTCTTTGAGCAGCTCAAAGGAGCTAAAGTATTCTCTAAGCTTGACCTCCGAATGGGCTACCATCAAATTCGCATTCGCGAGGAAGACATTCCCAAGATGGCGTTCAGAACGAGCTACGGTTCATATGAGTATACCGTCATGTCCTTCGGCCTCGCCAATGCTCCTCCTACCTTCTCAAGGATGATGCATTACATCTTCAACCCCTATACTGGCGAGTTTGTGCTTGTGTATCTGGATGATATTTTGGTGTTTTCCAAGAATGAAGAAGATCACGAAAAGCACTTGCGTCTGGTTCTTGATCGACTCCGAGAGCACAAATTCTATGCCAAGTTCTCCAAGTGCGAGTTTTGGCTCGATAAGGTTCTCTACCTGGGTCACATTATCTCAGCTGACGGTATTGCGGTTAATCCCGAGAAAGTTGAAGCAATTGTCAACTGGGAAGCTCCTCAGAACGTCAAGCAGCTCCGCAGTTTTCTGGGTCTTGCCAGCTATTGCAGAAGGTTTGTGGAGAACTTCTCCAAGATTGCCAAGCCTCTTTCCAACCTCCTCCAGAAGAATGTCAAATACTTTTGGTCTCCCGAGTGTGAAGTGGCTTTCAAAACCCTCAAAGAGAAGCTTGTCTCAGCTCCAGTTCTGATTCCTCCAGATGAATCCAAGCCCTATGAAGTGTTCTGTGACGCTTCTCTTCAAGGCCTTGGTGGTGTGCTTATGCAAGAGAAGAGAATTGTGGCATATACTTCACGTCAGCTCAAGCCAGCTGAGAAGAACTATCCCACACATGATCTCGAGCTAGCAGCTGTGGTACATGCTCTGATTACGTGGAGACATCTGTTGTTGGGCAGAAAGGTCGACATCTTCACTGATCACAAGAGCTTGAAGTACATCTTCACGCAGCCGCATCTGAACCTCCGCCAGACTCGTTGGGTCGAGATGATCCAAGAGTACAACCCCAGCATTGAGTACACTCCAGGCAAGGCGAATGTGATTGCAGATGCTTTGAGCAGAAAGGCATATTGCAACAGCCTTCTCATCAAACCACACCAGCCTGAGCTTTGTGAAGCTTTCAGGAAGCTCAACCTCCAGGTGGTTCCGCAGGGTTTTCTTGCTAATCTCCAAATTGCTCCTACCTTGGAAGATCAAGTCCGTGAGGCCCAGCTCAGTGATACCATGGTGAAGAAGGTGAAACATGGGATTGCAAAGGGCACTCCAAAATATAAGTGCTTCCGTGTTGATGAGAGAGATACCTTGTTCTTCGAGGACAGACTCGTTGTTCCCAAAGGTGATCTCAGGAAGCTCATAATGGAAGAAGCTCATGACTCTCTCCTTTCCATTCATCCTAGCAGTTCCAAGATGTATCAAGACCTCAAGCAATCTTACTGGTGGACACGCATGAAAAGGGAAATTGCCCAATTCGTGAATGAATGTGATGTATGCAGAAGAGTGAAAGCAGAACATCAACGTCCAGCCGGTCTTCTCCAACCTCTTCCTATTCCTGAGTGGAAGTTCGACCACATTGAAATGGACTTCGTCACTGGTTTTCCTAAATCCAAGCGAGGCAATGATGCTATCTTTGTGGTGATTGACAAGCTTACCAAAGTCGCTCACTTTCTTCCAGTCAAAGAATCAATCAATGCAGCTCAACTTGCAGAGCTGTACACTTCCAGAATTGTGTCCCTACATGGCATTCCTCAAGTGATATCGTCAGACCGTGGCAGCTTGTTCACATCAAAGTTCTGGGACTCCTTTCAGTCCGCCATGGGCACGAAGATCAGATTCAGCACTGCCTTTCACCCTCAGACTAGTGGTCAAGTCGAGCGTGTGAATCAGATCCTTGAAGATATGCTCAGAGCCTGTGTCATCTCCTTCGGCATGAAATGGGAGGACTGTCTTCCATTTGCAGAATTCTCTTACAACAACAGCTTTCAAGCAAGTGCAGGCAAAGCACCGTTTGAAATTCTCTATGGCAGAAAGTGCCGTACCCCTCTCAACTGGTCTGAAACAGGCGAACGCCAACTTCTTGGCAACGACTTGATCTCTGAAGCCGAAGAAATGTGCAAAGTCATACGTGAGAATCTCAAGGCCGCTCAGTCGCGTCAGAAGAGTTACTATGACGGAAAGCATCGTGATTTGGCTTTCGACATCGGTGATCATGTCTATCTCCGAGTTTCTCCGATGAAAGGAACTCAAAGGTTCGGTATCAAAGGAAAGCTTGCTCCTAGATACGTCGGTCCTTTCAAAATTCTTGGCAAAAGAGGCGATCTAGCCTATCAGCTCGAGCTCCCTTCCAACTTTGCAAATGTTCATGATGTCTTCCATGTGTCTCAGCTTCGCAAATGCTTCAAGGCACCTGAGCGAATGATTCCGTTTGAGGAGATTGATCTTCAACAAGACCTTTCCTACCGAGAGCATCCAGTTGCAATTCTCGAAGAAACTGAACGGAAGACTCGCAACAAGACCATCAAGTTTCTGAAAGTCAAGTGGTCACATCACACAGACCGAGAAGCTACCTGGGAACGAGAAGATCATCTTCGTTCCGAGTACCCTTCCTTTTTCCAATCCTAGATCTCGGGACGAGATCTTTTTGTAGTAGAGGAGAGTTTGTAATGCCCCGGATGTAATACTTTCCCTTTTGGGTATATAATAAATCTCCGGCTTCATCTATTTCCATTTCGGGTTCTTGTCTTTCGGGCTTTCGTCGTTTTGTTGTGTGAGTGTGTGGCATTCATTCATATCATGTAGACATGTGCATTGCATTTTGTTTGTGTTGTGGGTTGCATCCGGTTCGTGGCGTTTCTTCCCGTTGTCCGTTTCGTGTTCCGGAGCTCCCTCACGTGTCCGTGACGTCCCGTAGGCTTACTTTGTTGTTCGGACGTTTTTCGTTACCGGTGTGCCGCGAGGTTGTGTTGTGTGTTGTTGTTTTGTTGTGTGCAACCCGCCTCTCAAATCTCGTCTCGTTTGGACTCCGTTGACTTTTCCCTCCGTTGTCCGTGTGGGTCCGAAGTGCCCTTACTTCGTGTCCCGGAAATACCCATGCTGCAGTCTCTTTTCTCCGTCTGGTCCTTTAAAATCATCCCCGCGATCGGATCCGTTGGATCACGATCGGAGGGCTCCTGAACATCCCAAATCTCCAAACCCTAGTCCAGATTGCTATATATAGACCCCTAGGTCTATTTGGGCATCCTCTTCTTCTTCCTCCTTCCCTCTATTTTTTTTTTCTCTTTTATTTCAGTTCTCAGATCCCAGAAATCCTCCAGATCCGAAAAATTCTGCCAGATCCCCTCGTACCAGTGGCCGCCGGTCGACCAGATCCCATCGAGGGCGATCGAAGTCAACGCCGCCCGCGCCGTTTTCCTTCGGGCTCCTCCCGCGTCGACCGGAGCGACCGAGCCGGTCGCTCGCGAGGCCCAGGGGGGACCATCTCACCGGCGCCTCTCCCGGCCCGTTCCTCCACCGGGCGCAGCAGCCACCGGACCGGGCCCGTACCGCCTCTTCGCCCGCAAATCAACCACCGGGGGACCAGTTCGCCTTCGCCCCGGGCCCTCGTCAGCGCTCCCGCGCCGGGCCGCTGGGCCGCATCGCCGCGCGCCAGGCGTAGCCGCGCCGCGGGCCTCCGAGGCCGCGCCGCATCGGGCCCTCCACCGACCGGGCGTGCCGCCGGATCGGGCCGCCGTGCCACCGCAGGCCGCCCACCGGCCGGGCCACCTCCAGCTGACCGGGCCTCCCCGGCCCAGCACCGCATCTCCGCCGCAGCGGGTCGTCGGGCCGCACTGTTCCTCCGCTGGCCGCAGCACTGTAGCTCCGCGCGGCCCGCTACTGTTCCAGATCTGATTTTTTTCAGAGAAGGTTGACTCTAAACCCTAAGTCCCAGATCTGACAGTCTGAGATCCATACTTTGACCATGCATAACTTTTACTGTGGTGCTCCGTTTTGTGCGTGTGATATGTCCAGATGTTCGTGGAGTTGTCCTCTACGTTTTACCTGTTGTAGTCATGCATGTTAGAGATCATCTAGGGGCTTGTTTTGCTGTTGCAAGAGTGTATGATGATATAAACTGCTGTTGTGTGATATTTTTGTGCCACCTTTGACATGAGATATCTTCTAGCTCGTTTGTCCAAACGAAGCAAATGACATGTCCACGTGTTCGTCTTGACACGAACTACGTGTTGTGTGTGATAGGTTGCATGGTAGATGTATTGTTTCCTTGTTATCATCGTTGCAAGATGCCATGTTCATATGTTGTGTTTTCACTTGTTTTGAAATGCCATGTTGTTGAGCTCGTTGTAATCGGTGTGTTCACCACTTTGATGCATGCTTGTGTGTTTCGGGATCACCTTCATATGTATTTTGATGAGGTGCTTACCCTTTGCCATGTTTAGTTTCGAGGTGTCTTAAACATGCTCTTTTTGTTGCTATGATGATGTTGCTGTTTTAGGACTTAGTGAAATTTCACTAAGTCTGAAATCTGTAACGTTCCGATGCCATGTTCGTGTGATGTTCTAGGAAGATGCATGATAGTTTTGGGGTGGATTTTGATTGTTCCATGAAGTATATATTGTTGTCTTTCCATCCATGTCCTCACATGTCCATTTGAGGTGCTGTAGCATGCTTATCTTTTGCTCCAAACTTTCAATAAAATTCTGCTGCCAGAATTTTATTTCAAAGTTCATTATGTCCAAGATCATTGCTAGTGATCCGTGACTCCGTTGGGGGTGCACTTTGGACCTAGTTGCTGTACATTATATCTAGTTTATGTTCAAGTCCTTTGCCATGCTTTTTGGGTGCTGTAGATTAATTATTTTGAGCTCCCAAGATGCTATGTTGCTGTAATTTGCAGTTTTCGCTCAAATCTTGTTTCGGGCATAACTTTTAGCCCGTAACTCCGATTTCAGCGAATCTTATATCAAACTTGGGTGTTTTTCTGTGTAGATTAATAATATCAGGTTGTTATCTTGTTTTGAGGTGTTTTGCTTGAGTGATGTTTTACGTGCTCCATGTGCATCTTTAGTGCATCCTTCATGCATTCATGTTTTTCGAGTGCGCATTGCATCGTGTTGATTGGTGCTTGGTGTGTTTGTCTTGTTTAGACCCGGAAGTTGATCACGAGTTTTCCAACGAGGCTGAGCACGAGGTTTCCAACGAGTTTGAGCACGAGGACCCTTCTTTCGATCCGAACGTCTTCTCTTCAGGCAAGATGACCGAACCCCGATAACTTTACTATCTTTGCCTATTGCTAGTAGTCTCGATCTGTAGTTTTGCCTCGATGCCCATGTCTTTCTTGTCAGCCTCCTACTTGTAACCAATTGCCATGTTTAACCACCCTACCTATGCAAACCGTTGCTTGGCTAAGTACGCTTCGCTCAGCCCTTCTTATAGCGTTGCTAGTTGCAGGTGAAGTGAAGATGCTTGCTCCATATTGAAGTTTGGTTGGGTTATATCACACTATCTAAATGCTTAAAATGAAATCACCTATATATTGGCAAGGGTGGAAGGCTAAGCCTTTTGCTTGGTGTTTTGTTCCACTCATGCCGTTAGGATCCGTATAAGCCGGTTTTATGTTCCTTGATTATGCGTTCCTAACACGGTTGGGGTGTATGGGACCCCCTCGATAAACCGCTAAGTGCTAAGTCTTTTCCAGCAAATCCCAACATTGGTACTATTTGCCTAATAACAAACTAAACGTGCATAGGGAGTAATTAACCCTCTTTCTTAATCAACAACCCCGGGCCAGTGCTCCACATGAGTGTTGGTCCGAAACGAGCAGACTGCGGGGCCGCCTCGGGGCAACCTGAGGTATCTGGCATACACCTGTAGGATGACTCATCCGGTCGTGTCCTGAGACCTAGATACGCGCGGCTACGATCAGGGTGTCGACACGCCGGGAGGATTTGCTGGATTAGCCTTACCTTAGCTCGGTATATCTTGAGCACGGGATTCCGAGGATACTCGGGTCTTCCCACTTTGGAGTTGCGACTCCGCGGATCGTGGGCTTGTAATGGGTCAAGTTGGAACACCCCTGCAGGGTTTGAACTTTCGAAAGCCGTGCCCGCGGTTATGTGGCAGATGGGAGCTTGTTAATTCCGGTTGTAGAAAACTTGACACAATGATACTAATACACTACCAGCGTGTGTTCCGTGACCGTCAATTTCCGAATAGGGATTCGGGAGTTGAACACGGAGGGGTTATGTTTGTGAGCTTGCAGCTAGGATCACTTCGTGATCACTTCTCGCTTTGCCTTCTCTTCTCGCTCTCTCTGGCGTAAGTTAGTGCTAGATGCTGCTGCAGACTCTTTGTTGTTCCTTCACCTCTTTTCTTTCTTCAGCCTTTTCCCTCACCTAAAGGCTTTGATAGTTCTGTTACCCGGGAACGGGATTGCTGAGTCCTCTGTGGCTCACAGTTACTTCACCACCAGATGCAGGTCCAGCCGTGAGCTATCCAGGTGATGGCACCGAGCTGGATTGGGAGTACGACGAGGAGCGTAGTCGTTACTACGTGCGCTACCCGGACGATCAGTAGTGGAGACTCTTACTAGGATTCGATCCGCCTGTGGTTGTTTTATTTATCTGAGTTTGGTACTTTGACATTTGGATTTTGCCCTTAGAGGGTTGTAGTGATCTTTTTGTATGATGTTTGAGACTTGTACTGTTATTCTGTGACGTGGCGATTGTAAGCCAACTATTTTTCAGTTTACTTTCCCCCCTTTTACATGAGTTGTGCAAAGATTACCAAACTTGAGATCATTCTAGGATGGACTTATGCCTTTAAGTCGTGCCTCGACACGTAGGAGGTATAATTCCATCCTGGGCATTACAGAATGTTGGGGGCAAAGAGGGGAAATCAATGGAGTTACCAAAGCAGCCCTTTTCCGTTCGTGTGGCAGGGGTAAAATAGGAATATCGCAGGGCTAAAATTTCGGGCGCAAGATGTTTCGATGTGAGCGGGAAGTTTGAAAGCTTTTAGCGCCTGAAATTATATTCTGCTCTTGTACGGCCGACTATGATATCATGGCCGAGAATTTGTTTGTTTTGCACGCAAAAAAAGTGCAAGTTTTGAAAATCAATGTCTCCAACTCGAAACTTAGATTGTCCATTCAATTCAAATATGGATCATTGAGCTACTATAAGCAAATACCATCATATGGTCCAATTCAAATGAAATTCCAAATGTGTTTGTCCTAAATATGATGACAAAAGCAAAAAATGTGTATGTGTATGAATAAAGTGGATGATTATAAAGTTTGAACATGCCCGTATGTGTATATCTCTAGGTTTGATATATGAATTTGAAATCACAAAATCCTGGCTTAAAAATGTACCTCCATTTAAATGAATTACAAAAGCTAATGATGGAGTCGAATTCCCAAATTCCAATCTTAGGTTCGTAATTCTGGTACATCAAAGTATATCATGCATGTTCAAAAGTATCGTTATCTCATAGTCCAAACTGTGAAAGAAATTGATCAACCTTGAGTGCACACACTATTGACCATGTATATCTCAATTACGCTAAAGTCCCTCAAATATAGACACCTCACTCTTTATCTGAAGCCAACCCCCCCTCGTCCCCCCCCCCACACACACACAGAGAAGTCGTTCTCTCCCCCAAACACCAACACACGAGCACATTAACACCCCTCTCTCTTCTAAAGTCCGGACCCCAATATAGGTCTCTATCACTTTGTCTCTTGGGCATGCAAACATATCTTCCCCCACTCTCTAGCTAGGTCACCCGACATCTCTCTTTCACAAGCACACACACTATGTAGAGTGTATCTTTCCCATACACACAAAACGTCGCCCCCAAACGTCTATCTCCCTAGTTATGTGGTTCTCGCACACTCACGTCACACACAACCCCCACTGCAAACAAGCACACTTTGTCTCCTTGTGCACCACTCTCCTCTTTCTATCTCTCCCACATGCGGACCCGCCCCAGCTCCTCCCTGTATACATATATGTCGTGACTCTTTCCATAGCTCCCTAATGTATCATCGTTCTTGACTCTACACCATCTATTCTAGATCTCTCATGAAGTCCCTATCACACACACGATGAATCGCTTCCCTTGCGTCTCCATACATAGGCCAATTTCAAACAACATCAACATTGTCTCCCTATCTATACGCCATTTATGGACACAAACGCCCCCTCTCTCGCCCCCTCTCTTTCTCTCTCTCTCTCTCTCTCTCCGTCGCTAGCTC
>LR738711.1:822238075-822256391 GCA_902687465.1 Secale cereale | reverse complement strand
CTCTCTCTCTCTCTCTCTCTCTCTCTCTCTCTCTCGCTCTCACACCCCTCTCCCACACACAATCGATGTCTCTTCCAAATAGCCTGCTCCCCCTCCCGCACCCATGCTATCCCGCTACTACACATGTCACACCGTTCCTCCTTCCCTTATACTAGGTTTACATCATTAGTGGTCTCTCTACTCCACATACACACACTCCCTCTCACACACAAACGCGTGCACAAACACACACAGACACGCACAAACACCCATTAATATGGATCCTCATCTCTCCCCATGTCCGCATGTGTATCTCGCACACTCACTCTCTAATTATGTATATGTGTCTCCACGTTACACAACACAAAGCCCCATGTACATGTCTCTCTCTATCCTCCACACACATAGACACAAAGAATTTGTTATCATTGCCTCAGTCTCTAGACATATCACACACGCACACTGTCTCTCTCTCTCGCAAACACGCTCAACAAGGGTTTCCCCGTGAATAACTTACCATCTATTCATCAACGGTCATGGCAGTACGACGAACACAAGACGTGAAAAAGAATAAATCTACACGTCCCTAGACCACCTAGTATGACTACTAGGACTAGAACAAGCCAAAAAGTGCGCCGCCGTCACCCCCTCCTTATCGGCGACGGGAAAACCTTTGTTTTACACAGTCGATAAGTCATTGTGCTAAGGCCTCACATGCTGAGGCGTTGAATAGAATGTAGATGCTAGTTTACGGAAACAAGTATTGATAATACGTTTGTATCTCCATACTTATATTTCTTCTCTTATAAAAAACCGAGTTGGTGATGATGGTACGCGTGCCATCTTGCAATATTGACCGTCCGATCTATATCTGACTGATGGAAATCAAACTAAAAGATACGCGCACCCCTCTCCACATTTGCAGACAAGGCCTCCCCTCGTTCATCCTTGTCTCCAACAAACTCATTGTTTAGCAATTAAGAACTGAAGCCTCTGGAACAAACTGGCCTGGTGGCTGCTGCCGACGTCGTCAATCCCCATGCCTCCGCTCAGTCCACCACCAATCACCACCACGCCCCACTCCTCTTCACCTTATCTCCTAGTTCTCGAGATATCATTAGTTTTTACACATGGGATTACTCCCGCATGGGTCAATCACAACGAGTGTTTTTAAAAAAAAAGTGCATCTTGATGTTCCGTGCAATGCACGGATCTTGCTAGTACTCCTACAGAAGACTAAGTTGGTGATGATGGTGTGTCTTCCATCCGTCGTTTGTGACCATTAGATCTACATCTAACGACTGTGAGGTAAGTTGTTGCCTTTTCTCACAAACATCCCACTTGTCTACCAATTTGCAGAAAAACCCATAATTAGTATCTTAAAACCAACCACATCCCTCCCTGACCTCACCAAAACAGCCCAAGGAATATATTCCGATTGAAACATAATATATCTCTAGAGTGTTTTGTATCAAGTTTGTGAATAAGTATATTCTAATTATGATTCGTTGCAATGCACATGAACATTGCTAGTATTTCCAACCATGCAATTTTTCCCTAGTATTCCATATTTTCGAGTTTTCCATCAAGATATTAGTCACTCATGGTTGATATTTACTTTCAATCATGTACGCATATGCACTATGTAACTAGCCTTGCTTATTGGGTTCCAAAGCTTAACTTTCACTCCTACTTACAATATGTAGAGTATTTAACAAAAAACTACCACTTTCAACCAACCCTAGGAAGAATCTATTGTACAAAAACTAGCAAAAACATACCCAAAATTTCTTAATCACGCCAAAAACTACTACCTACCGATTAGGTTAGTTTAAACCCATTTATGATAGGGTTGGCCCACACGCCCGTGCTGACGAGGTAGCTTAAACCAACACATTTTGTTTGACCGTTGACACGAGAAACCCACATCTGACCTTCTATCATGTTATTCCCCCTCAAATCATTATTTTTCCTGAACATTACTTCAAACAGTAGTGATGCGTGTTTGTCGGTGGCGTCGGTGATGAGCGAGTTGGCCGTCGCTCCGCTGGACGGGCCGGACGCCGCGCTGGCCTCCGCACAGGTTGGCAGGCTGGCCTGAGCGTGACTCACGAGCGAGCAAGCTGCCGCGCTGGCCTTCGCTCGAGCCAGACGGCTGGCCTTAGCACGGCACGCGCGAGCAAGCCGCCGCGCCGCCATGCCAATCTAGCTAGCAAACCTTGTAGACAAGCATCTGGACGGAGCTATCTTGGCTAGCTAGCGGCCGCGAGCGCCGGGCCGAGCTGGCATCCGGGCTGCCGCAAGATGGGCTCCGCACCGCCGGCGGTTTTGACCTCGCCTTCTGCCGGCGGCGGTAGCTGCATCCCATGGCCGAGGATGACTAGGTGGATGGGCCAGAGGTAGGAGGTCACTCGGGGATTTTTGTGCAGACTGACATGTAGGTCCCACAAGTCATAACGCCCGGTCGAATAGAAGGCGCTGACTTAATTGGCGACGTGGGCCCTGTTTGGATACTCTAAGTCAGAGGTTAGATTCTAACTCTAACCAAAGTGGTGTTTGGATGGCAGGGTTAGATTGACAACAAATGTATCCAAACAGGGCCATGGGTTGAAACATGCCTATGCCGGCACTTTGTAGAGTAGTCGTTTCTTGGTAGGGCTGGTTGGTAAGAGCATGTACAATGGTTGATAAGGTAGTATTATCTTAAGTCTGCCACGTATGCAAGTGGTAGTAGTTTCTTGGCATTATTAGTGGTTTCTTGCATTATTAGGGGTTTCTTGTAAGGAACAATGTACTACTAGAGACAAAAGGCGATTCTAGGTTGCGTTGTACTCCAACGAGTACTACTAGTGGTCGCGGGAGTGTATCCTCATTTTGTGGGTTCGATCTCGGCCGAACGCACGGCGGCCTTTTTTTTAAATAGTAACTTCGCTGCGAGCCAATATTTTACACGGGTAGTTTGAGTTTTGAAGTCAAACGGACGTGCGGCACCACAATCTGGGTGCACTGGATAGCCTAGCCACATGAATGGGTTTTCCTTCCCAGCATCTCGTGGCTCGTGTGTTCGCCCTAGCCGCACCTCGCTTGCAGCTTCCTCATCAGCTAGTAGCATATTTAAACTAGCGCCTCCCAATTAAGCCCGAGGAGCCAGAAAAGCCTGGCGGGGCATTGGGAACTGTGTAATATGGCTCTGTACATAAAGTGCTCTACTACTGCTCCGTAGCTTGTGGCGTTGCACGCATGGACTTCACTCCATTATCAGCTCTACTATAAAAGAAATTCCTCTTGACGTGTTTTTTTAAACGGAGGCAAAAGCTTTGCTTCATATCATTCATAAAGAAGGAACTACTAACAAAGTTCGACGAGATCCATTACACCTCCACAAATGGAAGCGAAAAGCCTAGTATCGCTGTATCAAATAACTCAAATGTTCTGCCCCGCAGTAACCATCGCTGATAAATAGGCTGCTAGTGTGTGCGTGAGAGGAGCGGCTAAGGCCCTCCACTATGTGTTGGGTGCCAGAAATCTAAAATTTTTGCCACATACACTTCGATGCCAAATGAAAAATATTTAGCATCGGCACCACAACGTGAAGGATTTGTCATCCATCCACCTCTGGCCCACCTAGCTATAAAGTAGTAATATATCAGCTCAAATCAGTGTCTCGCTACTGGTGCTGGTGGTGCTTCGCATGCAAAAGTACAGTGGCTGCTTTGTTTATCGCCTCAATGAAATATGTCGTCAGAGCAAGTAGAAGCATCGATGCCCTGAAATTTTTATATGGCATCGGCTGGGCAATGTAGGACACCGGTGCCAAATGTTCAAAAAGTGAATTTGGCACCGGTTTTGGCCTACATAGTGGAGGGCCTGAGTAGGCCAGCTACGTGAGAGGAGCGGCTGAATAGAGCACCGAGAGTACCCATTAGGCCACTACGCAGGTGTACTTTCCCTGCATTGATAGTACAGCGATGGTTCTAGAGAACAATAGTACCCTCCACTTCCAACTGTAGCTCCTTGGCCCTGAGATTCAAGAGTTCAAAACTGGTGCACCATACTATACAATACATAGCACTAGTAGTACCCTCGCACTACTAGTTGAGAAAGCAGTACTAGTACTACTATAGTACGAGTACGTACTCCTCTGTCACATAATGTAAGACGTTTTTTGACACTAGTTGGCGTGTACAAAAAATAGCAAAAACATACCCCAAATTTCTTAATCCACGCCAAAAACTACTAGCTAGTGCCAAAAATTTCTTACTAGTGCTATTATTTACA
Source organism: Secale cereale (assembly GCA_902687465.1). NCBI lineage: Eukaryota > Viridiplantae > Streptophyta > Magnoliopsida > Poales > Poaceae > Secale > Secale cereale. The sequence continues at coordinate 822,252,134 of LR738711.1, read as the reverse complement.
GTACAATGCAATCCCATAACGTCCCATAATGCTAGTACTAGTAGTAAATAATGGCCTCGCCCCTTCGCTACAGTTGGAAGGGACGAGGCCCTGCGGTTACTTGATACGTCCATTTTGCATCATGCTTATATGTTGATATTTAATGCATTATGGGCTGTTATTATATGTTTAGTCACAATACTTATGCCTTTTCTCTCTTATTATACAAGGTTTACATAAAGAGGGAGAATGCTGGCAGCTGGAATTCTGGGCTGGAAAAGGAGCAAACTCTGGAAACCTATTCTGCACAACTCCAAAATCCCCGAATGTCAACAGAACGTCATTTCAGAAAATATAAAAAATATCTGGCGAAAGAAGTCCACGAGGGGGGCCACCGGCTGTCCACGAGGGTGGGGGCGCGCCCCCCTTCCCAGGGCGCGCCCCCTGCCTCGTGGGCCAGCCGGAAGCCCCCCGATGCCCATCTTCTCCTATATGAGGTGTTTTGACTTGGAAAAAATCATAAGGAGGCTTTCGGGACCAGACGCCGCCGTCTCGAGGCGGAAACCAATCTAGGGCTCCGGCAGAGCTGTTCTGCCGGGGATACTTCCCTCCAGGAGGGGGAAATCGTCACCGCCGTCATCACCAACAACTCTCCCATCTTGGGGAGGGCTATCTTCATCAACAACTTCACCAGCACCATCTCCTCTCAAACCCTAGTTCATCTCTTGTATCCAATCTTTGTACCCAAACCTCAGATTGGTACCTGTGGGTTGCTAGTAGTGTTGATTACTCCTTGTAGTTGATGCTAGTTGGGTTATTTGGTGGAATATCATATGTTCAGATCCATTATGCCTATTAATACCCCTCTGATCATGAACAATATTATGTCTTGTGAGTAGTTACTTTTGTTCCTGAGGACATGGGAGAAGTCCTGCTGTTAGTAGTCATGTGAGTTTGGTCTTCGTTCGATATTTTGATGAGATGTATGTTGTCTCTCCTCTAGTGGTGTCATGTGAACGTCGTCTACATGACACTTCACCATTATTTGGGCCTAGACGAAGGCATTGGGAAGTAATAAGTAGATGATGGGTTGCTAGAGTGACAGAAGCTTAAACCCTAGTTTATGCGTTGCTTCGTAAGGGGCTGATTTGGATCCATATGTTTCAGGCTATGGTTAGGTTTACCTTAATACTTCTTTTGTAGTTGTGGATGCTTGCATTAGAGGTTAATCATAAGTGGGAGGCTTGTCCAAGTAAGGGCAACACCCAAGCACCGGTCCACCCACATACCAAATTATCAAACTACCGAACATGAATCAGATGATCGTGATGAAAACTAGCTTGACGATACTTCCCATGTATCCTCGGGAGCGCTTTACTTTATATAAGAGTTTGTCCAGGCTTGTCCTTTGCTATAAAAATGATTGGGCCACCTTGCTGCACCTTATTTAGTTTTACCGTTTGTCACTTGCTACCAATTATCTTATCACAAAGCTATCTTTTACCTATAGTTTCAGTGCTTCAAGAAAATACCTTGCTGAAAACTGCCTATCATTTCCTTCTGCTCCTCGTTGGGTTCGACACTCTTACTTATTTGTGGGTCCCCTACACTTGTGGGTCATGAAGACTCTTTTCTGGCGCCGTTGCCGGGGAGTGTAGCGCCTTTGGTAAGGAAAAATTTATATAGTGTGCTAAAATTTATTGTCACTTGTTACTATGGCTCAAAATCCTTTGAGGGGCTTGTTCGGGGTATCTTCACCCCGAACAGAAGAGCAAAGAGTTGCTCCTCAACCTACTGCACCTAGTGAAAATGTTTGCTTTGAGATTCCTTCGGGTATGATAGAGAAACTGTTTGAAAATCCCTTTACAGGAGATGGAACACTGCATCCCGACTTACACCTAATCTATGTGGATTGTTTAAGCTTGCAGGTATGCCCGGGGATGTTATCAAGAAGAAGGTCTTCCCTTTATATTTGAAGGGAGATGCATTGACACGGTTTAGGCTATGCGATGATATGGGATCATGGAACTATAATCGTCTGAAGTTGGAATTTCATCAGAAGTTCTACCCTATGCACCAGGTTCATCGTGATCGTAATTATATTTATAATTTCTGGCCTCGCGAAGGAGAAAGCATCGCTCAAGCTTGGGGGAGGCTTAAGTCAATGTTATATTCATGCCCCAACCATGATCTCTCACGAGAAATGATCATTCAAAAATTTTATGCTCGGCTTTCTCTTAATAATCGCTCCATGCTCGATACTTCTTGTTCTAGCTATTTTATGATGAAGACTACTGAATTCTAATGGGATTTATTGGAAAGGATTAAACGCAACTCTGAAGATTGGGATTTCGGCGAAGGTAAGGAGTCAGGTATGACCCCTAAGTTTGATTGTGTTAAAGCTTTTATGGATACTGATGTTTTTCGTGAGTTTAGCACTAAATATGGACTTGACTCTGAGATAGTAGCTTCTTTCTCTGAATCTTTTGCTACTCATGTTGATCTCCCCAAGGAGAAGTGGTTTAAATACCACCCCCCTATTGAAGTAAAAGTAGTTGAACCTATTAAAGTTGAAGAAAAGATTATCACTTATAATGTTGATCCTGTTATACCTACTGCTTATATTGAGAAACCACCTTTCCCTGTTAGGATAAAGGATCATGCTCAAGCTTCAACTGTAGTTCGTAAGAGTAATACTAGAACACCTACACCCTCTGAGCAAATTAAAGTTGAACCTAGTGTTGCTATGGTTAAAGATCTCTTGGTAGAAGATTTAGATGGACATGTTATTTACCTCCAAGAGGAGTCTGTTAGAATAGCCAACCCCAATGCTAGGAACAAACATAGACTTGTGGGCTTGCCTGTTATCTCCGTTAAGATAAGAGATCATTGCTATCATGGTTTATGCGATGTAGGTGCTAGTGCGAGCATTATCCCTCTTGATCTGTATAACGAAATTATGCATGATATTGCACCTGTTGAGTTAGAAGGGATTGATGTTACTATTAAGCTTGCTAATAGAGATACTATTTTACCAGTTGGGATTGTTAGAGATATTGAAGTCTTTTGTGGGAAGGTTAAATACCCTGCTGATTTTCTTGTTCTTAGTTCCCCTCAAGATGAATTTTGTCCCATTATATTTGGTAGACCCTTCTTGAATACTGTTAATGCCAAGATAGACTGCGTGAAAGATATTGTTACTGTTGGATTAGGGGATATGTCTCATGATTTTAACTTTGCTAAATTCCGTAGACAACCCCTTGAAAAGGCACCACCTAGTAAGGATGAAATTATTGGTCTTGCTTCTATTGTCGTGCCACCTAATGACCCTTTAGAACAATACTTGCTAGACCATGAAAATGATATGCATATGAATGAGAGAAGAGAGATAGATGAAATATTCCTTACACAGGGATCCGTATTGAAAAACAACTTGCATGTTGAAATCCTAGGGGATCCTCCTCCACCCAAGGGTGATTCCGTGTTTGAACTTAAACCTTTACATGATAATCTTAAATATGTTTATCTTGATGAAAAGAAGATATACCCTGTTATTATCAGTGCTAACCTTTCAGAGCAGGAAGAAGAAAAACTATTGAAAACTTTGAAGAAGCACCGAGCTGCTATTGGATATACTCTGGATGATCTTAAGGGCATTAGTCCCACTATATGCCAACACAAGATAAAATTGGAAGAAAATGCTAAACCGGTTATTGATCATCAGCGACGGTTAAATCCTAAGATGAAAGAAGTGGTAAGAAAGGAAATACTAAAGCTTCTAGAGGTAGGTATTATCTATCCAGTTGCTGATAGTCAGTGGGTAAGTCATGTCCATTGTGTTCCTAAGAAAGGAGGTATGACTGTTGTCCCTAATGATAAAGATGAATTGATCCCACAAAGAATAGTTACAGGTTATAGGATGGTAATTGATTTCCGTAAGTTAAATAAAGCTACTAAGAAAGATCATTACCCCTTGCCATTTATCGATCAAATGCTAGAAAGCTTATCCAAACATACTCATTTCTGCTTTCTAGATGGTTATTCTGGGTTTTCTCAAATACATGTGTCAAAAGGGGATCAAGAAAAGACCACTTTTACTTGTTCTTTCGGTACCTTTGCTTATAGACATATGCCTTTTGGTTTATGTAATGCACCGGCTACCTTTCAAAGATGAATGATGGCTACATTCTCTGATTTTTGTGAAAAGATTGTTGAGGTATTCATGGATGATTTCTCTGTTTACGGAACTTCTTCTGATGATTGCTTAAGAAACCTTGATCGAGTTTTGCAGAGATGTGAAGACACTAACCTTGTCTTGAATTGGGAGAAGTGCCACTTTATGGTTAATGAAGGCATTGTCTTGGGAGAAGTGCCACTTCTTTTGATGATTGCTTAAGCAACCATGATCAAGTTTTGCAGAGATGTGAAGACACTAACCTTGTCTTGAATTGGGAGAAGTGCCACTTTATGGTTAATGAAGGCATTGTCTTGGGACATAAAATTTCTGAAGGAGGTATTGAAGTTGACAAAGCTAAAGTTGATGCTATTGAAAAGATGCCATGCCCTAAGGACATCAAAGCTTTACGAAGTTTCCTTGGTCATGTCGGGTTTTATAGGAGGTTCATAAAGGACTTCTCCAAAATCTCTAGGCCTCTGACTAATCTCTTACAAAAAGATATTCCTTTTGTCTTTGATGATGATTGTCTAGAAGCATTTGAAATACTTAAGAAAGCATTGATCTCTGCACCTATTGTCCAGCCTCCTGACTGGAATTTACCCTTTGAGATTATGTGCGATACTAGCGATTATGCTGTAGGTGCTGTTTTAGGGCAAAGAGTTGATAAGAAATTGAATGTTATCCAGTATGCTATTAAAACTCTAGATAGTGCCCAAAGAAATTATGCTACCACTGAGAAATAATTTTTAGCAGTTGTGTTTGCTTGTGATAAGTTTAGACCCTATATCGTTGATTCTAAAGTAACTATTCACACTGATCATGCTGCTATCAAACACCTTATGGAAAAGAAAGATGCTAAACCTAGACTTATTAGATGGGTTTTCTTGCCACAAGAATTTGACTTGCGTATTATCGATAGAAAGGGAGCTGAGAACCCCGTAGCAGATAACTTGTCTAGGTTAGAGAATATACTTGATGACCCACAACCTATTGATGATAGCTTTCCTGATGAACAACTAGTTGTCATAAATACTATGCGTACTGCTCCATGGTATGCTGATTATGCTAATTATATTGTTGCTAAGTTTATACCTCCTAACTTCACATACCAGCAAAATAAAAAGTTCTTCTATGATTTGAGACATTACTTCTGGGATGACCCACATCTTTATAAAGAAGGAGTAGATGGTATTATTAGACGTTGTGTACCTGAGCATGAACAGGAATAGATCCTACGCAAGTGCCACTCCAAAGCTTATGGAGGACACCGTGCGGGAGATAGAACTGCACACAAGGTATTGCAATCCGGCTTTTATTGGCTTACTCTCTTCAAGGATGCCCGTAAGTTTGTCTTATCTTGTGATGAATGTCAAAGAATTGGTAATATTAGTAGACGTCAAGAAATGCCTATGAATTATTCACTTGTTATTGAACCATTTGGTGTTTGGGGCTTTGATTATATGGGACCGTTTCCTGCCTCTAATGGGTACACACATATTTTAGTTGCTGTTGATTACGTTACTAAGTGGGTAGAAGCTATTCCAACTAGTAGTGCTGATCACAACACTTCTATTAAGATGCTTAAAGAAGTTATTTTTCCGAGGTTTGGAGTCCCTAGATATCTAATGACTGATGGTGGTTCACACTTTATTCATGGCGCTTTCCGTAAGATGCTTGCTAAATATGATGTCAACCATAGAATTGCATCCCCCTATCACCCACAGACTAGTGGTCAAGTAGAACTAAGTAATAGGGAGTTGAAACTAATCTTGCAAAAGACAGTTAATAGGTCTAGGAAGAATTAGTCCAAGAAACTTGATGATGCATTATGGGCCTATAGAACTGCATACAAAAATCCTATGGGCATGTCTCCATATAAGATAGTATATGGAAAAGCTTGTCACTTACCTCTTGAGCTAGAACATAAGGCATATTGGGCTATAAAAGAGCTCAATTATGATTTCAAACTTGCTGGTGAGGAGAGGCTATTTGATATTAGCTGCCTCGATGAATGGAGAACCCGGGCTTATGAGAATGCCAAGTTGTTTAAAGAAAAAGTTAAAAGATGGCATGACAAAAGGATACAAAAGCGTGAGTTTAACGTAGGTGACTATGTATTGCTGTACCACTCTCGCTTAAGATTTTTTGCAGGAATACTTCTCTCCAAGTGGGAAGGACCTTATGTTATCGAGGAGGTCTATCGTTCCGGTGCTATAAAAATCATTAACTTCTAAGGCACAAATCCGAAGGTGGTGAATGGTCAAAGAATTAAACATTATATGTCAGGTAATCCTATAAATGTTGAAACCAATATTATTGAAACCGTAACCCCAGAGGAATACATAAGGGACACTTTCCAGAATGATTTAGCCTCCGAAAAGGAAGAGGTATGTGATACGGTAAGTAAACCGACTCCAAAACAGTTTTAAAGGCAATTTTTCTCCGTTTTGGAATATTTAGAAAAATAGAAAAATAAGAAGCAGTCCGGAGGGGACACGAAGCGACCACGAGGGTGGAGGGCGTGCCCCCTTCCCATGGCGCTCCCCCTGCCTCGTGGACACCCCGTGTGTCCCCCGGACTCCGTTTTCTTGTGGGTTACTCCTTTTGGTCGGAAAAAAATCATTATATATACTCCCGAAGGTTTTGACCTCTGTATCACGCAAAAATCCTCTGTTCTTGTTTCGAGCTGTTTTCTGCTAGGGTTTGCGAAGCTAGGCATCATGTCGTCTCCCTCCTCCAACAACGAAGGCAACGATGCTTGGCTAATGAAGATAGATCTGAAGAGGGAAGGACTCGAGGAGATCCACAAGGAGAAGAAGATAAAGATGGAGGTGGAAGATCCGGCTCCGGCTTCGGGAGAAGAAGATACCTCTAAATCCCTTCCTAATCTCTTTACCTCAACTGAGATAGAAGCTTTCAGGATGATTGAGTTAGCTCAGATACGAAACAAGCATCTCACAAGTGAAAATATTTTGTTGAAGGATTACATAGCTACATTCAAAGGTATTATCCGCAAGCTGGAGGACCTCCTACGCTCGATATATGAGGATCCACCGTCACTAATTTCAACTCCATCACCACCACCACCGAAGAAGGAGACATAATCATATGGGTATGAGCACTCCCCTTGGCAACTGCCAAGCTTGGGGGAGTGACCCCGGTATCGTATCACCATCACTCCTATCTTTATCGTTTTACTTAGTTCGATCCTTTTGGTAGTATCTTGATCTAGTAGAATAAAGTTAGCATGATCTAGTTGTGAACTTTTTCTTTGTGAGCTTTACCCTTTGTAATCGAGTCCGTGAGTTATATAATAAAGATTAGTGTTGAGTCAAGGGCTTGATTTCTTCACTTCGGTCATGACAAAAAGAAAGAAAACATAAAGAGTATCAAAGAGATCATATTGATCTTATGGGAAGTAATGACTTCACATATAAGAGTATGACAAATAAAAGTTGTTGGGAGTTGACAAACATAGCTTTGGTCATCGTTGCAATTAATAGGAAGTAATAAAAGAAGAGAGGCTTCACATACAAATACACTATCTTGGACATCTTTTATGATTGTGAGCACTCATTAAAGTATGACATGCTAAAGAGTTGATGTTGGACAAGGAAGACAACATAATGGGTTATGTCTTCTTATATCTGAAATAAAGTATATTGTCATGGATCATCCAACATGTTGAGCTTGCCTTTCCCCCTCATGCTAGCCAAAACTTCTCGCACTAAGTAGAGATACTACTTGTGCTTCCATATATCCTTAAACCTAGTTTTGCCATGAGAGTCCACCATACCTACCTGTGGATTGAGAAAGATCCTTCCAAGTAAGTTTTCATGTTGCAAATTCGCTAAAATATGTTTGATTTATTAGTGTGGGAGAAATTAGCTTTATACGATCTTGTGATATGGAAGTAATAAAAGCGACGGACTGCATAATAAAGGTCCTTATCACAAGTGGCAATATAAAGCGAAGTTATTATATGCTAAGACTTTGTGCATCCAACCATAAAGACACATGACAACCTCTACTTCCCTCTGCGAAGGGTCTATCTATTATTCTTGCCTTATAAGTGTCAAGGTGAAATCCACCTTTCCTTTTTACATTTTATCCTTTGGCAAGCGCATTGTGTTGGAAAGATCCTGACATATATACCCACTTGGATGTAAGTTTTCATGATCTATTGTTGTTGACATTACCCTTGAGGTAAAAGGTTGGGAGGCAACACCGTAAGCCCCTATCTTTCTCTGTGTCCTATTAAAACTCCATAAACATAAATATTGCGTGAGTGTGAGCAATTGTGAAAGACTATATGACAGTTGAGTGTGTAGGCTTGTTGAAAAGCTCTTATATTGACTCTTTCCGATGTTACGATATTTCAATTGCTTCAATGACCGAGATCAAAGTTTGTCAGTTTCCAATGAAGTTTATGATTCATACTTGATATTGTGGATGAATTGTTACTTTAGCATAAGAATCATATGAAATTATTTATATAAGTTGCTGTTATGAGAATGATCATGATGCCCTCATGTCCGTATTTTGTTTTTCTCGACACCTCTATCTCTAAACATGTGGACATATTTTTCGATATCGGCTTTCGCTTGAGGACAAGCGAGGTCTAAGCTTGGGGGAGTTGATACGTCCATTTTGCATCATGCTTATATGTTGATATTTATTGCATTATGGGCTGTTTTTATATGTTTAATCACAATACTTATGCCTTTTCTCTCTTATTTTACAAGGTTTACATAAAGAGGGAGAATGCCGGCAGCTGGAATTCTGGGCTGGAAAAGGAGCAAACTCTGGAAACCTATTCTGCACAACTCCAAAAGCCTCGAAAGTCAACAGAACATCGTTTCAGAAAATATAAAAAATATCTGGCGAAAGAAGTCCATGAGGGGGGCCACCGGCTGTCCACGAGGGTGGGGGGCGCGCCCCCTGCCTCTTGGGCCAGCCGGAAGGCCCCCGATGCCCATCTTCTCCTATATGAGGTGTTTTGACCTGGAAAAAATCATAAGGAGGCTTTCGGGACCACATGCCGCCGTCTCGAGGCGGAACCGAGGCGGAAACCAATCTAGGGCTCCGACAGAGTTGTTTTGCCGGGGATACTTCCCTCCGGGAGGGGGAAATCGTCACCGCCGTCGTCACCAACAACTCTCCCATCTTGGGCAGGGCTATATTCATCAACATCTTCACCAGCACCATCTCCTCTCAAACCCTAGTTCATCTCTTGTATCCAATCTTTGTACCCAAACCTCAGATTGGTACCTGTGGGTTGCTAGTAGTGTTGATTACTCCTTGTAGTTGATGCTAGTTGGTTTATTTTGTGGAAGATCATATGTTCAGATCCATTATGCTTATTAATACCCCTCTGATCATGAATAATATTATGTCTTGTGAGTAGTTACTTTTGTTCCTGATGACATGGGAGAAGTCTTGCTATTAGTAGTCATGTGAGTTTGGTCTTCGTTCGATATTTTGATGAGATGTATGTTGTCTCTCCTCTAGTGGTGTCATGTGAACGCCGACTACATGACACTTCACCATTATTTGGGCCTAGAGGAAGGCATTGGGAAGTAATAAGTAGATGATGGGTTGCTAGAGTGACAAAAGCTTAAACCCTAGTTTATGCGTTTCTTCGTAAGGGGCTGATTTGGATCCATATGTTTCAGGCTATGGTTAGGTTTACCTTAATACTTCTTTTGTAGTTGCGTATGCTTGCATTAGAGGTTAATCATAAGTGGGAGGCTTGTCCAAGTAAGGGCAGCACCCAAGCACCGGTCCACCCACATACCAAATTATCAAAGTACCGAACGTGAATCAGATGATCGTGATGATAACTAGCTTGACGATAATTCCCATGTGTCCTCTGGAGCGCTTTACTTTATATAAGAGTTTGTCCAGGCTTGTCCTTTTCTACAAAAAGAATTGGGCCACCTTGCTGCACCTTATTTACTTTTACTGTTTTTCACTTGCTACCAATTATCTTATCACAAAACTATCTGTTACCTATAGTTTAAGTGCTTGCAGAAAATACCTTATTGAAAACTGCCTATCATTTCCTTCTGCTCCTCGTTGGGTTCAACACTCTTACTTACCGAAAGGACTACGATAGATCCTCTACACTTGTGGGTCATCAAGATTCTTTTCTAGCGCTGTTGCCGGGGAGTGAAGCGCCTTTGGTAAGTGGAATTTGGTAAGGAAAAAATTAAATAGTGTGCTGAAATTTATTATCACTTGTTACTATGGCTCAAAATCCTTTAAGGGGCTTGTTCGGGGTATCTTCACCCCGACCAGAAGAGCAAAGAGTTGCTCCTCAACCTACTGCACCTATTAAAAATGTTTGCTTTGAGATTCCTTCGGGTATGATAGAGAAACTTCTTGAAAATCCCTTTACAGGAGATGGAACACTGCATCCCGACATACACCTAATCTATGTGGATGAAGTTTGTGGATTGTTTAAGCTTGCAGGTATGCCGGAGGATGTTATCAAGAAGAAGTTCTTCCCTTTATATTTGAAGGGAGATGCATTGACATGGTTTAGGCTATGCGGTGATATGGGATCATGGAACTATAATCGTCTGAAGTTGGAATTTCATCAGAAGTTCTACCCTATGCACCAGGTTCATCATGATCGTAATTATATTTATAATTTCTGGCCTCGCGAAGGAGAAAGCATCGCTCAAGCTTGGGGGAGGCTTAAGTCAATGTTATATTCATGCCCCAACCATGAGCTCTCACGAGAAATGATCATTGGGATCGGCCCTTCGGACCGGCTGGGCTTGAATACGTATGATGATGCCTACATGAGATTGAAGAAGATAGCAATTGTGAAACCGCCGACAAAGCAATGCGGCTACGACGATTACTATCTCATCGCGGTGTTCAACATAAGGATTGCCATCAATGCAAGAGGCACTAACGGCAGAGGCTGGCGCATGTTGGTGGCGGCAGATTTGTACCCCTACACGTTCGATGCCATCGTGCGCCATCTAGGCCGCATCTTCGCGATGACAAGCCAGGGGACTTGTTTCATCTGGTTTCCATCCTACGGTACGGGAGATTACAAACGGAATGCACAAACCATCATTTGCATCCCTAACGATACTCCATTATTTTGCAGGGACCAGTCATCCAGCGATCAAAATAAGATCGCCGATCCTGGATGTGCATTTGCATCCGCGATTCGGTCTAAGCTGGAACCTTGTAGCTGACTATGGCATATTGGGATCAACTATCTTAGCAGTCGTTACCCATGGTACCATTGATGTGCAACATGGTCACACAATCTACCACGATCGGACCGTCACCTTCTACCCAGGTATTCCATTTTTAATCCTCTCGCCTTCTCTTTCATTGTTGTACTAGTACTCTACTTACGTACTAGTAGGAGTACATTTTACCTTGGAGGACGCGTATAGCTAGCTAGGCCCTTGAAGACTTACCCACTAGCTGCCACCATTTTTGTTTTTCCATGTCTTACTATCTCATCCATGTAGCCTAGAGTGGCTATATATAATAAGCCGGTTATTTTACTTCCTCTATACCGGAGTAGTACTATTTGCTGCACAGTATTACTGACCGCCATATTTGAGCACAACATTATTATGCATGGACCTTGACTATGTACGTCACCATGTGTCCAGATCTGAGATGTCGCGTGTACCAGATGAACGGCGTCGAGTTCGACCCCTGTGATGCTACGTGGGTGCCGAGGAACACTCTTGGAGAGTACTCGCTTTTCATTGGGGACATCTACCCCACTGTGAAGCGGATGCCACCTTCCCTGCACGACACGGAAGGCCTGCCGCTCATGAAGCATGGTTGTGTCTTCAGTGCGCACCGCCGGATGCATGACATGCTGGGACACGCTATCCCTGATTTATGCCGCTTCAGCTTGGATGAGTCTCCATCGTGTGGAACCGGACTAGAAAGTTGCGACAATGATTCTCATTGCCCACCGCTATGGATCGTGCCATCCATGAAGAACACCTGGACTGGAACCTGGAGGAGGACATGTAGCCCATCTATAACGTGTAAGTGGAGTACGGTAAATTGTGAACGGTAGCGCTGTGAATATATGTAGACTAGTCGTGCACAAATTTATCACATGAATTGGAGATGAACTTGTGTGGCATACTGGCATTTGTCCTTTAGAATTTATTATTAGTAAATGTGTTATGTGTACATGCAACTTGTGTGGTTGTTGCACGGGCTCCAACACACTTTTTGAGAAAAAAAGGTGTCACGGCTTTGGATATACGTGACGTGGCGGCATCATACAATAGCATCATTCGCTATAGTTGTACTCCATGTAGTACGCTCCTACTAGGACGACAACTCCTATAAAACCTTGCGCTTGGCTCTTTGCCTCTTCGGGAGGTTCAACAGTTCGTACTCGTGTGAACCTTGCACGTGGCTCTTCGCCTCTTCGGAAGGTCCAACAATGATGATAGTACAGTACACATTATACTTCTGGCAATCTGACACCGATTGAACTGCTGCATGTCCACCTCAAGGAATAGGGAGAGGGAGAGGGCACTGTAGTCAAAACCCTCTCCTCGTCCTGCGAACCATGGCGCGCGTGGGCGAGGGAGAGGCGTAGTAAGCAAGCTTCTCCTCGTTTGGCGAGTTGACGAGACACATCAAAGCAGTACTAGTACTAGTCCATAATGCGTTCTTTCCGGTTAATATGGCTTAATTTTAAATGAGGAAAATACACTGTTGGTCAACGTATGTAACAATACGCTCTTTACGGTCACTATATATAGTTTTGCGGTGGTTAGACGATCACTAGCTCATCGTAGAGCACCGTATTGCACCCTACTGGCCGGCCACATAGTCGACGTGGCACTTTGTTGACTGGTTAAATTGTCACCTGGTTTCTGGGTCCCACCTGTCAGTTGGCAGAGCAAAGAAATCAGCTAAAAAACAAAGAGTGTAGTACATCTACACTTCCAATACATTTAGCCTTTAATCTAAATCGATATTGATTGACTAATGCACCAACTTGTGCTCTAGGTATAGGCTACATGTCTATCCTTAATTACAGCATGCAACGACCTTCATTTAATCTTCTTCTCTCAATGGTCGCATGCACACATAAGTCTGCTACTTTTGGGCATTAATTATGCCCTGGTCAATGTGTAAATCTCTAAATGTACAGTCTTTCACGGACGTAGGGAGTAGGTTGAGCACTTGAGCATGAGCGTGTGTGTTGCGTCATGTGATGTATGTTGCATGGGTGCGTGAGTGTTGCGTGCGTCCTTGTGTACGTGTGAGTGTTGCATGTTGCATGCATGCATGCGTGCATGGAGCTTACTCCCTCCCATTGACATGTTCATATTTCAAGCTTCCTCTATTCCCTCCATATGGTGATACTCTCTCTGTTCCCAAATACGGAGTAAAATCCTCCCTATGTTCCCAAATACGAAGTATTTGTCTTTCTAGGGATTTCAACAAGTGACTATGTACGGAGCAAAATGAGTGAAGTGAGCGTAGAGTCATAGGGATAATGTAGAAATGAAGTCTTCACGATCCATTATTCCCCATCTCGGTCAGAGAGAACTATTCAACTAGTCTTCACAGTGAAGTGAGAATACACGCTGCAGCAGATGGGACACTTAATTAATAAGCTGAACTAGCGTGTTGGTGTTACTAAATCAGCATTACCCAGTATTGCCATCATGTTTGCCAGTAGAGCACGCTTCAGTCCTCCATTAACTGACATATGGGCCCTCTTGTGGTAGACACATATGTCATCGGTGTAACTATTTACACTCCGAATGATAGTATATCCTAGTTGTAGTAGTATAATTGAGATTTAATGCATTTTCTTCCCCGTCTTCCACTCTTATTCCTCCACTCTTCCCCACCGTCGGCCGCACACCATCCCCCCCC
>LR738711.1:822199633-822237981 GCA_902687465.1 Secale cereale | reverse complement strand
TCTGCTCGCCCGCCCGCGCTATCTTCCTTGGTAGGTCGCACGTACCATATCCCCCCACTCACTGCTCGACCACACGAGGAGAAGCTTCTTCGCTCGCCCGCCGGAATCCACTTCCCCGCTGGCTCGCAGGCACCGAAAAACCCAATGGCAGAACCGACTGACACGCAGAGCCGCGATTGGAATTCCCTCCCCGATGTTCTCTTGGAGCAAATATGTAATCGTATGGACCTACTCAGCACCGTCCGTCTGGCCGCATGCTCGGTGTCTTTGTACCGTCTACTCGTTTGCAACCGGTTGGCTCTTTTCAAGACACCCTGCTTGCTGATGCCCGATCCTCGTAGGTGGCCCAGACACCGACTTGACGATCCTACGGTGGTTGCCGTGGTGCCCCTCGATATGCTACCACTACCATTCCACATGTCCTTCATGCGCGGCCACTACTGGGCGGGCATGAAGGCCAACTGGATCGTCATCATCCACCAATCCGGTAGTCCATCGCGTCTCGTGGATATCTACACCCAGCGAGAGATCACCCTTCCATCTTTGGATACCGCCGCCATCGAGCCTCCCGGCCCGCCGGACACTCCTGCCTACTACGCATGAGACGCGTCGAGCTTTTGGCATGACCTCTGTTTGCTAAAGGTTGTAATCTGCGAAGCGCCCACACCATCAGAAGACTACATGGATTACAAGCTCATTGCCGTGTTCAACATGGGATTAGTCTATCTGGAATCCGGTCGCCATACATGGTTATGGCTCATCATCGATCCTCTTTGCCTAACACTTATGTCTGATGCTATAGTGCATGATGGCATCGCTTATGTGGTCGGCGCACAGATTGGCTGCCTATACTGGTGGAATCTATCGTCGTGTAATTTTTCTATCTCATCTCATCTTTACCTTAAGAATACGACTGCATGTTCATTGTTACAAATTTAGAATATATAGTATGTCTATAACCACATCATTGCTATATGCTCCTCTCATTTCCTAGATTTTTATGACCACACATGTTATTGTTAGAGATGATGTGAGAACAATTGGTATCTAATGATTGTTAGAATAGATATTATGAGTATAACCTCATGATTGCTATATGTTACTCTCATTTCCAGGATTTTTATGACAACGCATGTTATTGCTTAGAGTTGATATGATAACTGTAGTAAGTGCTATGGTAGAATATGAGTAGGCCCTGTCATACATGTTTTCCTCTCATTGTTACATGATGTTTGAACCATGATATATTGCTAGAATATGAAAGCCATTGGCTTATTTTTTTAACTTGGGGTATGATTATGACCACGGCATTGCAATTCTCTGTCTATGATATGTTTCACTGTTATAATAATCTTAATTCCACACATACTCTGAACATGATTGTTTATTTTTGTCCTTTTGGTCTCCAATTTGAATTGTTGCAGCAGACACAAATGCGTTGGCCTTCATGATTCGAGGACCTGGAATCATACCAGCCGATGGGTGGTGGTTTATCGCTCGTTCAGCTGGCGGTGGTCATTTGATGCTCATTTGCACGTACCAAATTGACCAAACCATTTTATCAAACCGCATGCAGTACAATGCCTGGGGTGTTCGTGACATTGATGGCTATGGCTGCTTTGTGTTCGAGAAAGATCCCAGCTCCGTTGGGCCAGGCGTATTCAACTAGAGGCGGGTTTACAACCTCGGCAACCACTCCATGTTCCTCTGGCTCAATTATCCGATCATCCAACCAATCATCGATCATATCACCGGCGATGATTACCGTGCTATGCAACTTCCATTCGCCAGGGGGGGCTGTTACACATCATACCATGGGTTTCATGAATCACCATATCCAGAGATTCGTCAGCACAGCTTGTTGCCAGATAATCTTCAGTGTGTGAAAGACATCAAGCTTCCATGCGATGGATGGCTTATACAAACCCGACATGTGGCGATGTGGTTCATGCAAACAACAAATATGCACAATTTGATTCGTACTGATATGTAGACTGAGCCATGTATTCTGCTGCTGTAGCTGTTGGAAATATGAGGCCAAAGGCCTACTAGCAAAATTCCAACAGTAGCACGACCCTCTTTTGTTGGATATTATTTATTGTTGTTAGTTTGAAGCTGTGCAGTATATATATATATAGCTTCAAGTGCGTACTTGTTAGTTAAACCTATGGTTAAAATGTGACACTAAATACGACTAGTAAGTAGTACAGTAGCAGTACTAGTATACGTCGGTCAAATTATTCATCATGTCCACACATTGAATTGACGTGACAACAGGCTGTGTGTGAGGTGACACAAGAATCCCGGCGGTGTGTTCGGGTATTCTGGACATCAGATTTGGAGTACCACTTATCTGTCGAAATCTTTCATCATTCACTTAAAACAGTCGATTGATCATACATTGAGTACCATATAACTGGAATTAACCCATGCAAGTCGAAGAAGGATTGGCCGGTGCTGCCGGCTGGCGTCAAGTTCGATCCCACGGATTAGGAGCTAATCGAGCACCTTGAGGCCAAAGTGAGTGCTGGCAGCGCGAGATCTCACCCTCTCATCGATTTGTTCATACCAACCATCGACAGCGAGCACGGCATATGCTACACCCATCCTGAGAAACTTCCAGGTAAGACACCGATCAGCCGTCTACTTGCACAAACATATTCCTTTGTTTATAGCTCTATTTTTTCTTTTTAGACGCAGACCTGGTGAAGCAATTACAATTTGACAGTTAATAAAAAGTGAAACAAGTGACTGCAACATGCCAAAGATGTTATGAAAATGCCAAGTACGTACACTAAAACCTCTATTCGACAATACTGCAGGTATCACACTGAGTGGCCTAAGCAAGCATTTCTTCCAGTGCAATTCCAGGGCGTTCGAAAGAGGCACATGGACGCGTGGCAAGATACAGTCGGAGTGCGGCATGCACACGATGTGGCACAACACCGGCAATACCTTGACGGTGATGGTCAACGGCCGACAGACGGGCGGCAAAAAGGTTCTGGTGCTGCACACCACCAAGAACTTCGACCAGCAGAGGACCAATTGGGTGATGCACCAGTACCACCTCGGGGACTTGGATCACGAGAAGGAGCGGGAGCTGGTCCTCTGCAAGATTTTGTACCAGACGAACACTAGGGCCAAGAGTAAAAAGATTACAAGTTAGTTTGGTATTGGTACTTGTACTACCTTGTCGTTCGCAAGTTGGTATTGTTGTTAACGATATTTTGGTATGAACTTGGCATTTGCTTCCAACCATCATGCCAAGGGTCGGCGTGGATATAAAGCTGAATCATTTGTTTCGAAACGAATTTTCAGGCACCTGATTTTTATTTGATGGGTAGCATAAGCACCTACCGTTCGAATTCCTAGTTCTCCAAATTTTTCGAAACAAGTGCATGCTCTTATTATCACGATGAAAAAAACAATGTCCCTGCTGCATCCCAGTTATGAGTCTGTACTTGCAGAATTCTCTCGTTTATTGAGCACGTATATTGTTTTTTCAGGTCAAGCAAGTTTCAACTGGGTTGTAGACTGCCCAGGCTTGGTTTTGTTTTTAACAGGCCTAGCCCATGACGACAACGGGGCACAAAGATCCAGCAGGTATCTACTGGCCTCTGGCCCGCCAGCGTTAGTTATATTTTGTCTTACAACATCCGTAGGCACTTTTTTTACTGAATCAAACACACAGCCCAGTTATATTTTCCTCTTGAAATGCATGTCCTACATCCGTTTTCTAATCTCTATCTATAGTTTTACTAGTTCATATACACGTATCATTATATTCAAAATACATAAAATTCACTTTTCATATTTACATCCTTATTTTTGTTGTTGTTTTCCTTCCTAGCGCTGATTTTTTTACCACTAGTTTTCCCTTAAACCAACTCAATTGTCCCACCTCTTATTTGCTTACAAAAACAAAATGATTTTTTTGGAAAATCAATAAGTTCTTAAAAATGTTTATCATTTCGGGATTACAAAAGTTCGGACTCCACCGAAATATGCAAAATAAGGTTGAACTTTTTGACCGTGGTCCTGGGCAGAAAATGGGATGTAACAAATTACTTAAGAATTAGCAAATGGGCTGCAAATTATTAAAAAATAGCAAATGGGCCCTATGTTGTCTGCCACAGATTTGGAGGCTGACTTGTGGCCTACTAAGTTCATGCGTACACAAGGTTTATCAAAAAAGAAACTTAGTCAACAATCGACTCTACCAGCGTCAGACCATTAGATGTCAATCTAACGGCAATCGTGCTTCTTCAGTCTCTGATCTTCCTGCCCCAGTCGCACAAACCAGCGTCGTCGGAACCGCCTGCTCCCGCTTCCCGTGGCCGGCTGTGCTGCCGGGCAGGCCTCACGGCCCCATCATATACTCGCATCCCTGGCCTATCTATCCCTCTACTCACCCACGTCATGTTATTTTCCGGCGACGGCAGCCGAACCAGTTAACCCTCGTACTCTCCACCGCGTGGGCAGCCACTGCCGTGTCTTCCCCGGCTCCGTGTCGTTCCCTTCGTAGGCCTCGCTGTCGTCCACCGCCCTGGTGCTCTCGGCGCGGCGTGGTCAACGTGGTCAACAAACGATACGTGGAGAGGTTGACATCTGGGTCCACGGCCGCACACAAGGAAATGCCTCCTTATTACACGCAAAATAATGATTCCTCCACCTGACATCTGGGACCCGCCGGAAGGGCCTCTGTATTTCATGAAAAAACGTTCCCTCCGCTGACAGGTCGGACCCACCAACTATATCTTCGCACGCAAGGAAGTGCCTCCTTATTGCGCACAAAAAAATGAATACCCCCCTACCAGCTGGGACCCACCATGGTGGGAGGCTGACTTGTGGGCCTACTAAGTTGACAGGGACGGAGGGCTTTGTCAACTTAGTCAATATGAACGATTCTAGCTCCAGTGACCGTACGATGTCCATCCAACGGCCTTAGTGCTTCTTCAACCTCTGGTCTTCTTGCTCCAGCCGCCCAAAGCAGCGCCGGTCGTGCCGCCTGCTCCTGCCTCCCGTGGTCGGTTGTGCTTCCGCGGAGACCTCACCGCCCCCATACTACTCCCATCGCTGGCCAGGCCATCCCTCCACTCACCCACACCCCCTGCTATTCTGCGGCGACGGCAGCCTCACACCGCAGCTGAACCAGTGAACCCTCGTACTCCTCTCCGCGTGGGCATCCTGCCGCGTCTTCCCCAGCTCCGCGTCGTCCCCTTCCCAGGCCTCGCCGTCGTCCACCGCCTTGGTGCTCTCGGCGCGGCGTGGTCAATGTGGTCAACAACCGACTTCCATCAGAAGAGTACTGTACGTGGAGAGGCTGACAGCTGGGTCCATGGCCACATCCCAGTTTTTTGTGATTTGCTAAGTAAGTCGCTTTGTCAGGCCTGTTGTGCTGCAAATCTTTCAAGACGAGGAGAGCTTCATTCGGCTGGCCGAGAAAATGGCCTATAGTAATGGGAAATGGGTTGTACTTTTTTAAAACACATCAAACCGGCAATTAGTTTCAAATTTCTTTTTTTCATTTTGAGATTTTAAATTGCATTGATTTTTACGCATGGACAATTTGTTGGATTTTATATTGATATACATTTATTTTTAAGATCAGTTTGAATGTGACTCGAAATTTCTGAATTAAAAACAGTTCGGACCGCACCTAAATATGCAAAATTTCGTATAATTTTTTAACCGTGGCCACAATATGGGCTGTAATGCTAACAAAAAGAATATGGGCTCCAAAAAATCCCTTAAGAATTAGCAAATGGACTGTAAATTATTAGAAATAATGGCAGATGGGTTGTATGATGTTTTCCACATATTTGAGGCTTTCCTTAAAAAAAGGCTGACACACAAGCAGTGACTGTTGGATGTCCATCCAACGGCCATCGTGCTTCTTCAATCTCTGCTCTTCCTGCTCCAGCCGCTCAAACAAGCGCCGGCGGGACTGCCTGCTCCCTCCTTCCCGCGTCCGGCTGTGCTGCCACGCAGGCCTCACCGCCCCACCGTACTCCCATTGCTGGCCTAGCCATCCCTCTACTCACCCACACCTGTTGTTATTCTCCGACAACGGCAGACGAACCAGTGAACCCTCGTACAGTAGTACTCCCCTCCGCGTGGGAAACAACTGCCGAGTCTTCCCTGCCTCCGTGTCGTTCCCTTCCTAGGCCACATCATCATCCACCGCCCTGGTGCTCTCAGCGCGGCCTGGTCAACGTGGTCAACGACCGACATGCATCTGAAGTGGACTGTACGTGGAGAGGCTGACAGCTGGGTCCATGGCCGCACGCAAGGAAATGCCTCCTTATTACATGCAAAATAATGATTCATCCACCTGACATCTAGGACCCACCGAAAGGGCCTCTGTATTTCATGAAAAAAAACATTACCGCCGCTGACAGCTTGGACCCACCAGCTATATCTTCGCACGCAAGGAAGTGCCTCCTTATTACGCACACAAAAATGAGTACTCCCCTTCTAGCTGGGACCCAGTATAGTGGCAGGCTGACTTGTGGGCCTACTAAGTTGACGGGGACGGAGGGCTTTGTCAACTTAGTCAGTATGCACGATTCTAGCTCCAGTGACCGTACGATGTGCATCCAACGACCGTAGTGCTTCTTTAACCTCTGGTCTTCTTGCTCCAGCCGCCCAAACCAGCGCCAGTCGTGCCTCGTGCTCATGCCTCCCGTGGCCGGCTGCGATGCGGCGGAGGCCTCATCGCCCCCTACTACTCCCACCGCTGGCCAGGCCATCCCTCTACTCACCCACACCCCCTGTTATTCTGCGGCAACGGCAGCCTCACACCGCAGCGAACTAGTGAACCCTCATACTACTTTACGCGTGGGCATCCACTGACGCGTCTTCCCCGGCTCCGTCTCGTCCCCTTCCTAGGCCTCGCCCTTGTCCATCGCCCTGGTGCTCTCGGCGTGGCGTGGTCAACGTGGTCAAGGAACGACTTCCATTGGAAGAGTACTGTACGTGGAGAGGCTGACAGCTCGGTCCACGGCAGCCGCAAGGAAGTGCCTCCTTATTACGCGGAAAATAATTATTCCTCCACCTGACAGCAGGGACCCACCGGATGGGCCACCGTATTTGGCAAAAAACGTTTTCCCCCTGACTGCTGGGACCCACCGGACGGGCCACCGTATTTCGTGAAAAAACATTCCCCCCGCTATCAGCTCGGACCCACCGGAAGTGTCGCCTTATTACGCACAAAAAATGAATACTCCCCCCTACTAGTTGGGACCCACCTGGGTGGGTAGCTGACTTGTGGGCCTACTAAGTTGATGGGGATGGAGTGCTTTGTCAACTTAGTCCATATGAACGGTTCTAGCTCCAGTGACCATACGATGTCCATCCAACGACCGTAGTGCTTCTTCAACCTCTGGTCTTGTTGCTCCAGCCGCCCAAAGCAGCGCTGGTCGTGCCGCATGCTTCTGCCTCCCGTGGCCGGCTGTGCTGCCGCGGAGGCCTCACCGCCCCCTACTATTCCCACCGCTGGCCAGGCCCTGCGGCGACGGCAGCCTCACACAGCAGCTGAATCAGTGAACCTTCGTACTCCTCTCTATGCGGGCTTCCACTGCCGCATCTTCCCCGGCTCTGCGTCGTCCCCTTCCTTGGCCTCGTCGTCATCCACTGCCCTGGTGCTCTCGGCGCGGCGTGGTCAACATGGTCAAGGAACGACTTCCATCAGAAGAGTACTGTACGTGGAAAGGCTGATAGCTGGGTCCACGGCCGCAGCAAGGAAGTGCCTCCTTATTACGCGCAAAATAATTAGTCCTCCACCTGACATCAGGGACCCATCGGACGGGCCACCGTATTTCGCGAAAAAACGTTTCCCCCTTACTGCTGGGACCCACCAGCTACATCTTTTCACGCAATGAAGTGCGTCCGGGCAAAAAAATGATTCGCCCCCCTGACTGCTGGGACCCACCAATTACATCTTCGCACGCAAGGAAGTGCCTGACAGTCGGGACCCACCTGGTCGAAGCGTACGTAGCGTTCTCATTCTGGTCGCGTACGTGTACGTACGTACTGGTCGATGTAGAGGTGCCGCGCATGTGTCGTAGCAGAGGCGCGCACGTAGCATGTACACGTACGTACATCGGCCAGTGTGCAAGAAAGAAAATACGGCCATGTACATACATACGGGCAGGGTCTCGAACGCCTACTCGCGCATACGTACAGCCAGGGCTCGTGTACATGGCTGGGTCGGAACGAAGAAACAGTGTCGTCGTCGTGTTCATGGGGAGCCAACCGGCTGGGTCGGAACAGAATGCATCGTCGTGTTCATCGGGAGGGCTTGGATGGAACAACCATGGAAACGAGGCATGTCATACCGCAGAACGGAGGAAACGGCCTTGTGTTTGACCGGCCACAATCGAAACGGGATCCTGTTCCTCGGGAGGGGTCTGGCGTACCGCAAAATGGAGGAAACGGACCTCCTGCGGTCGCAACGGGGGTCATGTTCATCGGGAGGGTGCTACTTCTCGAGCTTGCGTTGTATTCCCTCAAAGAGGAAAGGGAGATGCAGCACAGTAGCGTAAGTATTTCACTCGGTTTTTGAGAACCAAGGTATCAATCCAGTAGGAGACCACGCGCGAGTCCCTCGCACCTGCACAAACAAATAAGAACTTCACAGCCAACACGATAAGGGGTTGTCAATCCCTTTACGGTCACTTACGAAAGTGAGATCTGATAGAGATGATAGTTTATGTTTTTGGTAATTTTTTATTTATAAAAACAGAAAGTAAAAGCGGAAAAAGTAAAGTAGATGTAGATTGATATGTTGAGAATAGACCCGGGGGGCATAGTGTTCTCTAGTGGCTTCTCTCATGATAGCGATATTCTATGGCGGGTAAACAAATTACTGTCGAGCAATTGATAGAAAAGCGAATAATTATGAGACGATCTAGGCATGATCATTATATATAGGCATCACGTCCGAGACAAGTAGACCGAAACGATTCTGCATCTACTACTATTACTCCACACATCGACCGCTATCCAGCATGTATCTAGTGTATTGAGTTCATAAGAACAGAGTAACGCCTTAAGCAAGATGACATGATGTAGTGGGATAAACTCAAGCAATATGATATAAACCCCATCTTTTTATCCTCGATGGCAACAATACAATACGTGCCTTGCTGCCCCTACTGTCACTGGGAAAGGACACCACAAGATTGAACCCAAAGCCAAGCACTTCTCCCATTGGAAGAACTATAGATCTAGTAGGCCAAACCAAACCAATAATTCGAAGAGACTTGCAAGGATATTATAATCATACATAAAGAGTTTAGAGAAGAACCAAATATTTCTCATAGATAATCTTGATCATAAACCCACAATTCATCGGATCTCGACAAACACACCGCAAAAAAGAGATTACATCGAATAGATCTCCTCGAAGACCGAGGAGAACTTTGTATTG
Organism: Secale cereale; assembly: GCA_902687465.1. Lineage (NCBI taxonomy): Eukaryota > Viridiplantae > Streptophyta > Magnoliopsida > Poales > Poaceae > Secale > Secale cereale. The sequence continues at coordinate 822,228,548 of LR738711.1, read as the reverse complement.
AGATCCAAAGAGAGAGAAGAAGCCATCTAGATACTAGCTATGGACCCGAAGGTCTGTGGTAAACTACTCACAACTCATGGTGAGGCGATGATGATGATGTAGAAGCACTCCGCGGTAGATCCCCCCTCCGGCGGAGCTCCGGAACAGGCCCCAATATGGGATCTCACGGGAGCAGAAGGTTACGGCGGTGCAACTAGGGTTTTATCTCCTCCTCTGATGGTTTCGGGGTACGTAGGCTTATATAGGATGAAGGAGGGCACCGGGGGCCTTACGTGGGACCCACGAGGCAGGGGGGCGCGCCCTAGGGGGGCACCCCCACCCTCGTGGGCACCACGTGGCCCCTACTCCGTGGTTCTCAAGTCTCCCGTGCGTGATTTTCTCCAAAAATATATCTCCCGAAGGTTTCATTCCGTTTGGACTCTGTTTGATATTCCTTTTCTGTAAAACCCTGAAACAGGCAAAAAACAGCAATCTGGACTGGGCCTTTGGGTTAGTAGGTTAGTCCCAAAAATAATAGAAAAGTGTATAACAAAGCCCATTAAACATCCAAAACATCATAAATAATAGCATGGAACAATAAAAAATTATAGATACGTTGGAGACGTATCAGAGGGGTGTGGCGTACCGCAAAATGGAGGAAATAGACTTGTGTTGGAGTGCTACGGTCGAAACGGGGGTCTTGTTCATCGGGAATGGTGTGGCGTACTGCAAAACAGAGGAAACAGACTTGTGTTGGAGCGCTACGGTCAAAACAGGGGTCCTGTTCATTAGGAGGGGTGTGGCGTACCGCAAAACGGGACTCCACGAGATACTGTTCATCTCCACCGTCGACCCCCTCCAGCCTCCATGGGCTACAGTTCATCCACCGTCGACCTCCTCCTGCCTCCACCTGCGACTTATCAGCCTCCACCGCGCGCTACTCCACCGGCTACTGTTCAACCAGCCCTCTCCACGGGCTCTTGTTCAACCACCCCTCCACGGGCTACTGTTCATCCAACCCTCCACCGTCTACTGTTCATGCAGCCCTCCACAGGGTGGTCCTGTTCATGCAGCCCTCCACGGGGTCCTGTTCATGCAGCCCCAACCGGCTCGATCGAATGGGGTCCTGTTCATGCAGAGGCAACACCACGAGGTCCTGTTCAGCCACCCCCACCAGGATATGTTCATCCAAACCCCCAGCAACGCTCACTGTTCATGCAGAGGCAGCATCGATCGGCTTCAGTTAGTAGCAGTAGCGAAGGAATCGCACGACCGGGTTCAGTTAACAGCCATCGATCGATCGCTCGGGTTCAGTAATGCGTAGCCTGCAGTGCAATCGCTCGGGTTCAGTTAGAGCCCAACGCCTCGCTCGGGTTCAATTAGAGCCCAATGCCCCGCACCCACGCGCGTGCGTGTACGAGAGAAACGTGCATCGCTCGGCCCCGACCACCCACCGTAACTGGGAACACCCCGATATTTTCCTCGCCCTCGCTTCTACCACGGTTTTTCCGTCATGGACGGCCCAAAGAATGTCATGCAGCTGCGTCTCCGGCCCGCCCAGGACGAAAAACCCATTTTCTGTCATGATTTTTTGTCATAGAAGTAGGACCCCACCACATCTATGATGATACCGTGTTTTGTCACAATTATTGTCATAGAAGTGTCATAAGTATGACAGAAAAAAGTTTCGTTCGGCCCAAAATGTCACGGATGTGTCTTTTTTTGGTAGTGCGTGGTCGTCTCTCCAACAATTGCTTCTACGACTATCACTAACTCATAGTGATAAAGTAAAGCAATTACATGGCGTATGCATTTCATACAATAAAAAGACAACCATAAGGCTCCTGCCGGTTGTAAGATATCTTACAAAACATGATCATCTCATACAATAATGTATAAATCATCACGTCTTGACCATATCACATCACAACATGCCCTACAAAAACAAGTTAGACGTCCTCTACTTTGTTGTTGCAAGTTTTACGTGACTGCTACAGGCTTCTAGCAAGAACCGTTCTTACCTACGCACATTGTTCGAGAATTCGGTAACTGGTAACTGCTCGGTCGACTACTGATCAGCGATTAATCGGTTAATCAGCCATTTAACTGAATTAATCGGTCGATCATTAATCGGCTGCACATGGGAATATATTGGCAACATGCAACTAGTTTTTCATGTATTGTACACCACATAATCCAATGCTCATAGCTGCACATGAGATGAATCTTAGCAGAACTGTTCCTTGTTGGTTGGTGAATCCTTGGGGACCTGGTTCGAGGGGTCATCGACGCTGCTGCCTGGCCTGGGTCGTCGGCACTGCTGCCTGGCCTAGGTCGATGCTACTGCATGTCCTATGCCGCCGCTGCTGCAGTCTGCGGGTAGGGGCTGGAGGAGAGACAAGGAGAAGAGGATGGGAGGGGATGGGGTCAGAGAAGGAGGCTAGGGCCGGCGACGGGAGCAGGGCGATCGCCGGCGGTGGCTAGGGCCAGTGAGGAGAAGCCATGGTCGTGACTCGCGAGGAGTCAGGAGAGGAAGGGGCACTGCGATTTGGGAGAGGGAGGATGCAGCGCCGGAGGTTACGGGGCCAAATAATGGCCTGGATTGCCGCTTCGGTACCCCCCTTTTTGTATGGATGCCGCTTCGGTTACCTAACCCATCACCGATTAATCGGTTTGACAACCAGATAATCGTCTGACAACCGATTAAATGCCAGTTAATCGACTTGACCATTTAATGAACCGAGTATGTGCTATTCGCCTCAGTTAGGCACTGAGTAGCGATTAAATGGGCATTTAAATGGTAACTCGGCCGAGTTCTTGAACAATGCCTACGCATCAAAACCACAATGGTGTTTAGTCAAGTTTGTTGTTTTAACCTTCAACACGGACCGATAGTTGTCAAATTCGATTCAACTAAAGTTGGAGAAATAGACACCCGCCAGCCACCTTTATGCAAAGCTAGTTGCATGTCGGTCGGTGGAACTGGTCTCATGAATGTGGTCGTGTAGGTCCCGGCCGCTTCATCCAACAATAACGCCGGATAAAATAAGACGTTTGTGGTAAGTAGTATGAATATCACCACTCACAACTCTTTGTGTTCTACTCATGCATATCATTGATACGACTCGGTCGTATCTATAATTTTTGATTGTTCCATGCCAATATTATACAACTTTCATATACTTTTGGCAACTTTTTATACTATTTTTGGGACTAACATATTGATCCAGTGCCCAGTGCCAGTTCCTGTTTGTTGCATGTTTTTTGTTTCGCAGAATATCCATATCAAACGGAGTCCAAACGGGATAAAAACGGACGGAGATTTTTTTGAAATATATATGAATTTTGGGAAGAAGAATCAACGCGAGACGATGCCCGAGGGGGGCACGAGGCAGGGGGCGCGCCCCAGGGGGTTAGGCACACCCCTGACCCTCGTGGCCACCCCAGAAGGCGGTTGGTGCCCTTCTTTCGCCGCAAGAAAGCTAATATCCGGATAAAGATCGTGTCAGAAACTCATCCCAATCGGAGTTACGGATCTCCGGGAATATAAGAAACGGTGAAAGGCCAGAATCTGGGAACGCGGAAACAGAGAGAGACAGAGAAACAGATCCAATCTCAGAGGGGCTCTCGCCGCTCCCATGCCATGGAGATCAAGGACCAGAGGGATAACCCTTCTACCACCTAGGGAAAAGGCCAAGGAAGAAGGAGAAGGAGGGGGCTCTCTCCCCCTCACTTCCGGTGGCGCCGGAGTGCCACCGGGGCCATCATCGTGCGCCGATGATCTACACCAACACCTCCGTCATCTTCACCAACATCTTCATCACCTTCCCCCATCTATCTACAGCGGTCCACTCTCCCGCAACCCACTGTACCCTCTACTTGAACATGGTGCTTTATGCTTCATATTATTATCCAATGATGTGTTGCCATCCTATGATGTCTGAGTAGATTTTCGTTGTCCTATCGGTAATTGGTGAATTGCTATGATTGGTTTAATTTTCTTGTCGTTATATTGCTATCCTTTGGTTCCCATCATATGAGCGCGCACGTGGACCACACCATAGGGTTAGTTGTATGTTGATAGGACTATGTATTGGAGGGCAAGAGTGACAAAAGCTTCAACCTAGCATAGAAAATGATGCATACGGGATTGAAGGGGGACCAATATATCTTAATGCTATGGTTGGGTTTTACCTTAATGAACGTTAGTAGTTGCGGATGCTTGCTAATAGTTCCAATCATAAGTGCATAGAATTCCAAGTGAGGGATGACATGCTAGCAGTGGCCTCTCCCACATAAAACTTGCTATCGGTCTAGTAACGTAGTCAATTGCTTAGGGACAATTTCGCAACTCCTACCACCACTTTTCCACACTCACTATATTAACTTTATTGCTTCTTTATCTAAACAGCCCCTAGTTTTTATTTACGTGCTCTTTATATTCTTGCGAACCTATCCCACAAAAACTACAAAGTACTTCTAGTTTCATACTTGTTTTAGGTAAAGCGAACGTCAAGCGTGCGTAGAGTTGTATCGGTGGTCAATAAAACTTGAGGGAATATTTGTTCTACCTTTAGCTCCTCGTTGGGTTCGAGACTCTTACTTATCGAAAGAGGCTACAAATGATCCCCTACACTTGTGAGTTATCAAGACCTTTTTCTGGCGTTGTTGCCGGGGAGCAATAGCGTGGGGTGAATATTCTCGTGTGTGCTTGTTTTCTTTATGACTAAGTAGATATTATTTTCTGTTCTAAGTTGTTCTCTATCTTTAGTTATGGATATGGAACACGAAATACCAAAAAAATAGGTGTACTTGCTACTCATGGAGATGGAACCTCCTAAAACCCTCGATGCTCAGTATGTGAAAAATATTATGTACTACTTTGATAATCCTGAGAAAACCCCATTCAACTATATAATGGGAGTAACATTGGATCAACGTGAATACTTTAGGGATTATCACTTGACTCAAAAAGGGAAACTATTATGGGATCAAATTTATATGTTGCATTGGTATGCTCAGCAACTATGCTTGAGATATGATTATACTTGTTGCTCTAGGATGAAGGCTCCACACCTTCCCTTTTCATGCAAATTTAATGATAATGAAACCTTAGCATCTTATGCTAATGGTATATATGATTATTATTATGTGGAACAAATAGAAGAATTCATTGCTTTTAAGGGTGCTTATGAAATTGAATCTTTGTTTAAAAGGTATGATGCTTTTGATGATGATGTTTATAGGCCTGAAAATCTTGCTATATTGAAATTGCTATTTGAATTATGAATACAATGCCAATATTGATGCGTTCATTGAGAAGGTCTCCGATGTCCAAGAAGATACTAATATTTTGCAGCAATCTATGGAAGAAGAAATTGATGACATTGTGAGCTCATTAGATGAAAAATATGAGGAGGAGAGCGAAGAACAAAAGGAGGAAGAGCGGATTGATCACCCGTGCCCACCTTCTAATGAGAGTAACTCTTTATCCCATACATTGTTTAACTTCCCTTCGTGCTTACCGAAGGATGAATGCTATGATGATTGTTATGATCCCGTTGATTCTTTTGAAATATCCCTTTTTGATGATGCTTGCTTTGCTTGTGGCCAAGATGCCAATATGAATTATGCTTATGGAGATGAACTTGCTATAGTTCCTTATGTTAAACATGAGATAGTTGCTATTGCACCCACACATGATAGTCCTATTATCTTTTTATTCTCCAAACTACACTATATCGGAGAAGTTTGCACTTATTAAGGATTATATTGATGGGTTGCCCTTTTCCGTTTCACATGATGTTTTTGATGAATATAATATGCATGTGCTTGCTGCTCCTACTTGCAATTATTATGAGAGAGGAACTACATCTCCGCCCCTCTACATTTCCAACACAATAAAATTGCAAGAAACTGCTTATACTATGCATTGACCTTTACTTGATGTGCATGAATTGTTCTTGTATAACATGCCTGTGCATAGGAAGAGAGTTAGACTTCTTTTTTGCATGACACATATCACTTTGTGCTCACTACTAAATTCCAAATCATTGCTAATTAAAATTGGCTTTGATATACCTTGGGATCCGGGTGGATCCATTACTTCAGCACTATATGCCTAGCTTAATGGCTTTAAAGAAAGTGCTCCCAGGGAGACATCCCGGAAGTTTTAGAGAGTCATTTATTTCTGTTGTGTGCTTTTATAAAGTTTAAAAACAAAAAATATATAGAGGGGAATATAATTTTTTTCAAAAAGAAAAGTGAAAGTAAGAAGGACGAGCACCGTTGAAATGGGGGAGCTCCTTGAACTTTGTTCATGCCCATTGAAACTTTGCAAATTTTGAATTATAAAAACTTTTCGACAAAAATAATTATCCCCTTGTACAATTCCATTGTATTATAAAAATAATGTGCCAAGATTTTCCTTTAGGATGATTAAACTGCTTGTTCGTTTGTGCGGTGCAAAAACAGAAACTTTGGCGATAGTGCGCGATTTTACATTTTTTACTAGAACATCAAAAGGATCTGAAATATTTTGCAAAGTATTGTTGTATAGATTGTTGATTTTTCCTAATTTTGCCAGAATTTTTAGAGTTACAGAATTATGGTTAATGTTCAGATTACTATAGACTGTCCTGTTTTCACAGATTGCTGCGATAGCTTCATTATTTGCATATGTTTGAATTCTTGTTGAAGCCTCCTTGACTTGGGGCCATAGAATTGTGATAGCATACAGTGGGTAATGTTTTCTCATAATTATACAATAATGTTAGAGCAGTAAATGATGGGATTTCATTGATCATATGCACTAACCCCGCCACTAAAAGTTCGGTTAAGTTTTGTGTGGATGAAGTGTTCGAAGATCGAGGAGGTCTTGATACGTCTCCAACATATCTACTTTTCCAAACACTTTTGCCCTTGTTTTGGACTCTAACTTGCATGATTTGAATGGAACTAACCCGGACTGACACTGTTTTCAGCAGAACTGCCATGGTGTTATTTTGTGCAGAAAAAAAAATTCTGAGAATGACCTGAAATTCAACGGAGAATTATTTTGGAATATATAAAAAATATCTACGGAAAGAACCAGACCAGGGGTCCCACACCCTATCCACGAGGGTGGGGGGCGCGCCCCCTGCCTCGTGGGCCCCTTGTTGCTCCACCAACGTCTTCCCCGACTCCATATATTCCCTTTCGGGGAGAAAAAATCATAGAGAAGGAATTATCGTGTTTTACGATACGGAGCCGCCGCCAAGCCCTAATCTCTCTCGGGAGGGCTTATCTTGAGTCCGTTTGGGGCTCCGGAGAGTGGAGATCGTCGCCGTCGTCATCATCAACCTTCCTCCATCACCAATTCAATGATGCTCACCGCTGTGCGTGAGTAATCCCATCGTAGGCTTGCTGGACGGTGATGGGTTGGATGAGATTTACCATGTAATCGAGTTAGTTTAGTTAGGTTTTGATCCCTAGTATCCACTATGTTCTAAGATTGATGTTGCTATGACTTTTCCATGCTTAATGCTTGTCACTAGGGCCCGAGTGCCATGATTTCAGATCTCAACCTATTATGTTTTCATGAATATATGTGTGTTCTTGATCCTATCTTGCAAGTCAATAGTCACCTACTATGTGTTATGATCCGGCAACCCCGAAGTGACAATAATCGGGACCACTCCCGGTGATGATAGTGGTTTGAGGTGTTCATGTATTCACTATGTGTTAATGCTTTGGTCCGGTACTCTATTAAAAGGAGGCCTTAATATCCCTTAGTTTCCATTAGGACCCCACTGCCACGGAAGGGTAGGACAAAAGATGCCATGCAAGTTCTTTTCCCTAAGCACGTATGACTATATTCGGAATACATGCCTACATTACATTGATGAACTGGAGCTAGTTCTGTGTCACCCTATGTTATAACTATTACACGAGGAATCGCATCCGACATAATTCTCCATCACCGATCCAATGCCTACGAGCTTTTCACATATTGCTTGTTGCTTACTTACTTTTCCGCTGCTACTGTTACAATCACTATAAAAATAATACCGTTACTTTTATTGTTGTTACCGTTACTTCCATATTACCTTGCTACTAAATACTTTGTTGCAGATACTAAGTTTTCCAGGTACGGTTGAATTGAAAACTCAGCTGCTAATACTTAAGAGTATTCTTTGGCTTCCCTTGTGTCGAATCAATAAATTTGGGTTGAATACTTTACCCTCGAAAATTGTTGCGATCCCCTACACTTGTGGGTTATCAAGACTATTTTCTGGCGCCGTTGCCGGGGAGCATAGCTATATTCTTTAAGTCACTTGGATTTATATCTGTTGATCACTATGAAGAACTTGAAAGACTCAAAAACCAAGATTTGTCCCTCAACTACGAGAGGAGGTAAGGAACTGCCATCTAGCTCTGCACTTGATTCACCCTCTGTTATGAGTAAACTTGCGACACCTACTCCTGCTATTGAATCTGATATGTCGCATGTACTTGATGATGCCACTTCTGCTATGTATGATGAAACTACTTCTATTCTTGATAATACTGTGCCACTAGGTGAATTTCTAGACGAACAAATTGCTTAGGTTAGGGAGAATGCAAATATTGAAACTGATAATATTGATGAAAGTGATGATGAAGATTCTCCTCCTAGATATGAATTGCCTGTTATTCCTGAGGATTATGTTATGGATGAAGAAACTGCTAGAGACTTTCTTGCTTGCAACGATAGATATGATCTTAAGAAAATATTAGCTAAGCGGAAAGAAAAGTCTTTGAATGCTAGAATGAAATATGACCCTCCTTTTGCTACTTCATCTATCTTTGTTACTGATAAGGATTATTAATTACTTTAGTTGAATCTGAACCTTTCCATGGCTATGAATCTGAAACTGTTGTGGCCCATCTTACTAAGTTGAATGATATAACCACCCTATTTACCAACGAGGAAAGAATTCGTTACTACTATATCCTTAAGTTATTTCCGTTCTCGTTAAAGGGTGATGATAAGACATGGTTTAATTCTCTTGATCCTGGTTGTGTGCATAGTCCCCAGGATATGATTTATTACTTCTCTGCTAAATAATTCCCCGCTCATAAGAAACAAGCTGCCTTGCAGGAAATATATAATTTTGTGCAAATTGAAGAAGAGAGTCTCCCACAAGCTTGGGGGTGGCTTCTCCAATTACTTAATACTTTGCATGATCATCCTCTTCAGAGGAATGAAATACTTAATGTCTTTTATAATGGACTAATCGATGCTTCCAGAGACCACCTGGATAGTTGTGCTGGTTGTGTTTTCAGGGAAAGAACCGCCAATCAAGCTGAATTACTGTTGAATACTATATTGACCAATGAAAACAATTGGACACTTACTGAACTAGCCCCTAAGCCAACTCCGAAGAAAAAGGGGTGTTCTATTTCTCAGTCTTGAAGATATGCAAGAGGCAAAGAAATCTATGAAAGAAAAAGGTATTAAAGCTGAAGATGTTAAGAATTTACCGCCTATTGAAGAAATACATGGTCTTGATAACCTGAAACAGGTAGTAAAGGTAAATTCTCTTTATAGATTTGATGAAGGTGATATTCCTCGTTATAAGTCTGCTAGCCAATGCTTAGATGAGTTTGATAATTTTATTGTGAAGCAAGAAAACTTCAATGCTTATGTTGGTAGACAATTGCAACGTAATGCTTATATGATTGAACGCTTGAGTGATTATATGTCTAGAGTTAAAGGTGAATTGAAACTCATTAGTAAACATGCTTCTATGGTTACCACTCAAGTAGAACAAGTACTTAAAGCACAAAATGATTTGCTCAATGAATTAAATAGTAAGAAAAATGATAATGTTGTTAGAATTATGACTAGAGGTGGTAAAATGACTCAGGAATCTATGTATCCTGAAGGCCACCCTAAGAGAATTGAGCAAGATTCTCAGAGAGCTAATTTAGGTGCACCTAGTTCTTCTAAAAAGAAGAAAAAGAAAAATGATAGGACTTTGCATGCTTCTAGTGAACCTGTAGCTGACACACCTGAGAATCCCAATGATATCTCTATCTCTAATGCTGAGACACAATCTGGTGATGAGCATGAACCTAGTGATAATGTTAATGATGATGTTCATTATGATTCTCAACCTAGCAATGATAATGATGTAGAGATTGAACCTGTTGTTGATCTTGATAACCCACAATCAAAGAATCAACGTTATGATAAGAGAGACTTTGTTGCTACGAAGCACGACAAGGAAAGAGAACCATGGGTTCAGAAACCCATGCCTTTTCCTCCTAAACCATCGAAGAAAAAGGATGATGAGGATTTTGAGCACTTTGCTAAAATGATTAGACCTATCTTTTTGCGTATGCGTTTGACTGATATGCTTAAAACAAATCCTTATGCTAAGTATATGAAAGACATTATCACAAATAAAAGAAAGATACCTGAAATTGAAATTTCCACCATGCTTGCTAATTACACTTTTAAGGGTGGAATACCCAAGAAACTAGGAGATCCAGGAGTACCTACTATACCTTGCTCCATCAAAAGAAACTATGTTAAAACTGCCTTATGTGATCTTGGAGCCGGTGTTAGTGTTATGCCTTTCTCTTTATATCATAGACTTGACTTGAGTAAGTTGACAACTACTGAAATATCTTTGCAAATGGCCAATAAATCGACTGCTATACCTGTCGGTATTTGTGAGGATGTGCCTGTTGTGGTTGCAAATGTTACTATTCTAACGGACTTTGTTATCCTTGATATTCCCGAGGACGATAGTATGTCTATTATCCTTGGTAGACCCTTTTTGAATACTGCAGGGGCTGTTATTGATTGCAACAGAGGCAATGTCACTTTTCTTGTCAATGGTAATGAGCATACGGTACACTTTCCGAGGAAACAACCTCAGGTCCATAGTATCAATTCTATTGGAGAAATTTCAACTATTACTATTGGAGGTTTTGAATTTCCTCTTCCTACTGTCAAGAAGAAATATGATATTCTTATTGTTGGGGACATGCATATCCCCATTGAGGTAACCTAGTGTTATTCGAAAATTCTCTAGTTTCATATAATTCAGAGAGAGTTTATTAACAAGACTTGATCAAACTTGTTAATGGATTCCTTTTGATGAGCATGAGATGGGTGAATCTAGATAGCACAATTCTTTGTACCCTCCTTTTACTTTCTGTTAATTAGATTAAATAAAGCAAAAATAGTATTTTCTATCTATTTCCAGAGTTATTCGTGCAATAAAAAATACCCCGAAAATAAAAGTTCTCCAAATGCCCCGAAAATGAAATATGATTTTTTCTAGAATATTTGAGAATATTTGGCACTAAGAACACATCAGGGGGAGCCACCACCTGGCCACGAGGCTGTAGGGCGCGCCCCCTGCCTCGTGGGCCCCACGTGGCCCCCTCCACTTATTCCTGCACCCATAGACTCCTTCTTCCTCCAAAAAAACCACTACCCAGCTGAAGCACGAGTTCTAGCTCATCTTGCTGACATTTTCGATCTCCTTGCTCAAAGCTCCATTCACAAAACTGTTTAGGGAGATTGTTCCTTGGTATGTGACTCCTCCATTGGTCCAATTAGTTTTTGTTCTGGTGCTTTATTTATTGCAAATTTTTGCTGCTTAGATGACCCTGTTCTTGAGCTTACATGTCAAATTTATGTGATTCCAAGTAGTTCTAATGCATGACATAGCCTCTAGGCACTTGTAGGAGTAGTTGCTATCAATCTTGTTGAGTTTGGTTCAATTTTATTTTGAGTCACTAAAATTTTCAGAAAATTTTAGAGGAAAATGATGAGGAGATTGTTGAGAGGCTCTTCCAGTCAAAGTTCAAAGGATAAGCAGAAGGAAGAGAATAAGAAGCCCAAATACAATCTTCCTCGCACTGCGGAAGTTCGGCCGTGTGAATGGCCTTGCAATGAGTTTTTGGAAGCCGCTGGGATTTATAAAGACTTTTATTATTTGGCAGAGAATGCAGGCCTCGCCGACTTTCTCCACGACCAGCGTGAACAGTATCTCTTGCTCACTAATATTTTCACGCAAAACTTTCATTTTCATGGTAAGAAATCACCACCTTCAGTGGAGTTTTGTTTATATGATGAGGTTAAGGAGATGTCATTCTGTGAATTTTGTCAAGTATGTAAGATACCCTTTGCTGGTAATCTTGAGGAACCACATCGCAAAGATGTTGAGGGGTTTATTGATATGATAGCTGTAGGGGGAAACGAGGCAAGTTTCAGGGGCAAAAACTACTAGTATACATTTTCCTGTTCTACGCTACTTTGCTATATTTGCTAGTAGATGCTTAATTGGTCGCGGGAACAGTGGGAACCTTAGTGCCCCTGATATTTTCACTTTGCGCCATGCTTTATTTCGAGACACAACTTTTAGCTTGGGTGTTGTTGTTGCTAAACGATTAAGCCTGAACCGTACAAAGGGTCCTATCTTTGGATGCATCTTTGCTTCACGCCTTGGTGAACACTTTAGAATACCTGTTAGGCATCATGAGAAGGAAGAAAAGTTGCTGACCCCGATGTTTCTAGATTATAAGAGTATGATAGCACATGACTTTATTGTTAAAGACAAGAAGAAGTTGCTTAAGTATAAATTGAGGTTTGATGAAAAATATTGTGAGATCATTACCTTGCCTGCACCATCTCTGTTTGATATATTTTTAGGCCCGTACCTTGTTTTGCCAGATGCTGTCTATAAATACGGGAGCCAGGAACAAGCTTCAGAGCCGGAGCCGGAATCACCACTTGACCCTTACCGGCAGTCGGTTTATCGGTGGGATCCGGATGATATTGCCAACCAGTGGCACCCAGAGGACGCTTCTCCGTATACGGGAGAAAGTAGCTTTGACCCGTGGCCATAGACCAACTTAGGCCAAAAGCCTAAGCTTGGGGGAGTGCGTATTTCTCACCGACATTACATTCATGTTCACACACTTATTCTAGTAGTCGATGCTCACACTCTTTCATTGTACTATCCATGCTAGTTTCATTTCTTCTCTTAGTTTTTTTTGTGTATTAACAAAATCTTAAGAAAAACAAAAAAAATAGTTTTAGCCTTTTAGCTAGTTTACTTTCCATGCCTGTAGTAGTAATTAAAAGAAAACCCAAAAAGATTTCTCGTTCTTCTTTTGCTTGTTGGGAGCTTTCCCGTGTAAATAGTTTCTTTTCCTTTTTTGGGGGGCTCAAGAGGAGAAGACCATGATGAAAATGTTTAATGGTTCTTATATTATTTATTGTTGATTCAACCTTGAGCCATATTACTTTGTCTTCTCTCTTGTATTAAATGCTTGCAGATTCCAACTTAGTCCAATGCACGTGCACTATTATTATTATCCACACCGTTCGGTCATGCGAGTGAAAGGCAATAATGACGATATATGATGAACTAATTGAGATGAGAAAAGTTGGCATGAACTCAACCTCTCTTGTTTTTGTAAATATGATAGTTCATCGTTCCTGATTCAGCCTATTATGAATGAAACATGCTTGCAATGACAATTAGAGATCATAGCTGCTCATGCCATGCTTAATTAGCCAAGAGTTTATAATGGTCTATCTTGCGTGCCAACATGATATTAAAATGGTTGTGATGTGATATGAAAGGGTGCTATCCTCCTTTGAACGATTCAAGTGGTCTGACTTGGCACATGTTCACACATATAGTTGAAACCAAATCAACACAGCCTCCACGATATTTATATTCATGGTGAATTATATCCTACTCATGCTTGCATTCATTGTTGATTAATCTTAATGCATGTTCATGACTGTTGTCGCTCTCTAGCTGGTCGCTTTCCAGTCTCTTTCTAGCCTTCACTTGTACTAAGCGGGAATACTGCTTGTGCATCCACTTCCATAAGCCCCAAAGTTATTCCATATGAGTCCACAATACCTTCCTATATGAGGTATCTACCTGCCGTTCCAAGTAAATTTGTATGTGCTAAACTATAAACTTTCAAATGAAATTCTATTTTGTATGCTCGAACAGCTCATGTATCAACTAGGGTTGTCTATATCTTCCATGCTAGGTGGGTTATTCTCACGATGAGTGGACTCCACTCATCATTTATGAGAAAATGGCTGGTAACCGGGATGCCCAGTCCCATGCTCAAATCACAATAATTAAGCAAAACTCCCCCAGGGATGTTGCTGGTTTGGACGGTACCCGTTGTTTCGGGCTAGCCGTGAAGTGTGCTTGTTGGTGGTTGGGGGAGTATAAACTTTAGCATTATGTTTGGGAACCGCCTATAATGTGTCTAGCATGGAAGATATCGAGATTATTGGTTGCTATGTTGACAATGAAAGTATACCGCTCAAAATATTATTCATCTCTATTTCAAAATCGAGCTCTGGCACCTCTACAAATACATGCTTCCCTCTGGAAAGGGCCTATCTATTTACTTTTATGTTGAGTCATCATCTTCTTATAAAAGAGCACCAGTTGGAGAGCACCGCTGTTATTTGCATGTATTGCTATTAATTTACATTGTGTATGATTGTGACTGGATCTCTTTTACCATGAATTACAATGTCTAGTCAGTCCTTGATCTTTAAAGGTGCTCTGCATTTATGTTTTGCGGTCTCAGAAAGGGCTAGTGAGATACCATCTTGTTATATCATATTATGATTGTTTTGAGAAAGTGTTGTCATCCGAGGTTTATTATTATTGATCGCTAATTGATTATGCCATTGATATGAGTAGACATGAGGCCTGAAAGTTATTGTGAATGTGGCTAGTTCATGATCTTTGATGAAGACTTGAATGTTGGTTTTACATATTTACAACAACAAGAGAAAATAGAGTTTGTCAAAGTTTTTCTTTATCACTTTCAGTTTATCAACTGAATTGCTTGAGGACAAGCAAAGGTTTAAGCTTGGGGGAGTTGATACGTCTCCAACGTATCTACTTTTCCAAACATTTTTGCCCTTGTTTTGGACTCTAACTTGCATGATTTGAATGGAACTAACCCGGACTGACGTTGTTTTCAGCAGAACTGCCATGGTGTTATTTTTGTGCAGAAATAAAAGTTCTCGGAATGACCTGAAATTAAACGGAGAATTATTTTGGAATATATAAAAAATATCTGCGGAAAGAAGCAGACTAGGGGTCCCACACCCTGTCCACGAGAGTGGGGGCGCGCCCCCTTGCCTCGTGGGCCCCCTATTGCTCCACCGACATCTTCCCCGACTCCATATATTCACTTTCGGGGAGAAAAAAATCATAGAGAAGGAATTATCGCATTTTACGATACGAAGCCGCCGCCAAGCCCTAATCTCTCTCGGGAGGGCTGATCTGGAGTCCGTTCGGGGCTCCGGAGAGTGGAGATCGTCGCCGTCGTCATCATCAACCTTCCTCCATCACCAATTCCATGATGCTCCGCCGTGCGTGAGTAATCCCATCATAGGCTTGATGGACGATGATGGGTTGGATGAGATTTACCATGTAATCGAGTTAGTTTTGTTAGGGTTTGATCCCTACTATCCACTATGTTCTAAGATTGATGTTGCTATGACTTTGCCATGCTTAATGCTTGTCACTATGGCCCGAGTGCCATGATTACAGATCTCAACCAATTATGTTTTCATGAATATATGTGTGTTCTTGGTCCTATCTTGCAAGTCAATAGTCACCTACTATGTGTTATGATCCGGCAACCCAGAAGTGACAATAATCGGGACCACTCCCGGTGATGACCGTGGTTTGAGGAGTTCATGTATTCACTATGTGTTAATGCTTTGGTCTGGTACTCTATTAAAAGGAGGCCTTAATATCCCTTAGTTTCCATTAGGACCCCGCTGCCACGGGAGGGTAGGACAAAAGATGTCATGCAAGTTCTTTTCCATAAGCACGTATGACTATATTCGGAATACATGCCTACATTACATTGATGAACTAGAGCTAGTTCTGTGTCACCCTATGTTATAAATATTACATGAGGAATCACATCCGACATAATTCTCCATCACCGATCCAATGCCTACGAGCTTTTCACATATTGCTTGTTGCTTACTTACTTTTCCGCTGCTACTGTTACAATCACTATAAAAATAATACCGTTACTTTTATTGTTGTTACCGTTACTTCCATATTACCTTGCTACTAAATACTTTGTTGCAGATACTAAGTTTTCCAGGTACGATTGAATTGAAAACTCAGCTGCTAATACTTAAGAGTATTCTTTGGCTTCCCTTGTGTCGAATCAATAAATTTGGGTTGAATACTTTACCCTCGAAAACTGTTGCGATCCCCTACACTTGTGGGTTATCAGGTCTCGATGTGAGAAGAAGGAGGAGAGGCAAGAGCTCAAGCTTGGGGATGCCCAAGGCACCCCAAGTAAATATTCAAGGAGACTCAAGCGTCTAAGCTTGGGGATGCCCCGGAAGGCATCCCATCTTTCTTCAACAAGTATCGGTATGTTTTTGGACTCGTTTTCATTCACATGATATGCGTAAACTCTTGGAGTGTAGTGTGCTTTTTATTTTCTTTCTTTTAATAAATGCACCATGCTAGTATGAGATAGTCCTTGGTTGATTTATAGAATGCTCTTTGCACTTCACTTATATCTTTTGAGCATAGCTTTATAGAATGCTTCATGTGCTTCACTTATATCATTTGAAGTTTGGATTGCTTGTTTCTCCTCACATAGAAAACCGCCATTTGTAGAATGCTCTTTTGCTTCACTTATATTTGTTAGAGTGAGGGCATATCTTTTGTAGAAAGAATTAAACTCTCTAGCTTCACTTATATCTATTTAGAGAGTTGACAGGAATTGGTCATTCACATGGTTAGTCATAAAATCCTACATAAACTTGTAGATCACTGAATATGATATGTTTGATTCCTTGCAATAGTTTTGCGATATAGAGATGCTAATATGTGGGAGGTACTAGTGAATGATTGTGGTTTAGTAAAAAATATTGGTGTTAAGGTTTGTGATTCCCGAAGCATGCACGTATGGTCTCCTAACTATGTAACCAAATTGGCGCGCATTGTACTTTGATTTTTATCTTTGCGTGAAGGTCGGGGGCGCACGATGGTTAACTCCTACCAACCTCTCCCCTAGGAGCATGCGTCGTAGTATTTTGCTTCGAGGGCTAATAGATTTTTCGCAATAAGTATGTGAGTTCTTTATGACTAATGTTGAGTCCATGGATTATACGCACTCTCACCCCTCCACCTTGCTAGCCACTCTAGTACCGCGCAATTTTCGCCTGTGCATCAAACCACCTTATACCCTTCCTCAAAACAGCCACCATACCTACCTATTATGGCATTTCCATATCTATTCCAAGATATATTGCCATGTAACTCCACCGTTCCGTTTATTATGACACGCACCATCATTGTCATATTGCCTTGCATGATCGTAAGACAGCTAGCGTGATGTTTTCATGGCTTGTCCGTTTTTTTGATGTCATTGCTTTGCTAGATCATTGCACATCCCGGTACACCACCGGGGGCATTCATATAGAGTCATACTTTGTTCTAGCATCGAGTTGTAATATCGAGTTGTAAGTAAATAAAAGTGTGATGATCATCATTATTAGAGCATCGTCCCATGTGAGGAAAGGTTAAATCAATAAAGCCCCTCTACAAAAAAAAGGCCAAAAAAAGGAAAGGCCCCAAAAAAGGAGAAAGGCCAAATAAAAAAAGGAAGGCCCAAAAAAGAAAAGAAAAAGAAAAAAGGGGACAATGCTACTATCTTTTTTCCACACTTGTGCTTCAAAGTAGAACCATGATCTTTATGATAGAGAGTCTCATATGTTGTCACTTCCATATACTAGTGGGAATTTTCATTATAGAACTTGGCTTGTATATTCCAACAACGGGCTTCCTCAAATGCCCTAGGTCTTCATGAGCAAGCAAGTTGATGCACACCCACTAGTTTTCTTTTGAGCTTTCATACACTTATAGCTCTAGTGCATCTGTTACATGGCAATCCCTACTCACTCACATTGATATCAATTGATGGACATCTCCATAGTCCATTGATTTGCCTAGTCGATGTGAGACTTTCTCCCTACTTTTGTCTACTACCACCTTCTATTCCACCCATAGTGTTATGTCCATGGCTCACGCTCATGTATTGCGTGAAGAGTTGAAAAGGTTCGGAAAAGTAAAGTATGAAAACAATTGCTTGGCTGACACCGGGATGGACATGAGGGGTACCTTATGTTAAGAAAAGGGAGCATAAAAGACTATATGATTTTGCAAGGATAACGTTCTTTAGCATTGATATTTTTAAAGACTTGATTGTTTGTTGGGATGCCCGAGTATTAAATTCTTTTATGTCAAATGATAGACTATTGCTTTGAATCACTCGTGTCTTAATATTCATGCCATGATTAGATTACATGCTCAAGATTATGCTAGTTAGCATTCCACATCAAACATTATCTTTTTTATCATTTACCCACTCGAGGACGAGCAGGAATTAAGCTTGGGGATGCTGATACATCTCCGTCGTATCTATAATTTTTGATTGTTCCTTGCCAATATTATACAACTTTCATATACTTTTGGCAACTTTTTATACTATTTTTGGGACTAACATATTGATTCAGTGCCCAGTGCCAGTTCCTGTTTGTTGCATGTTTTTTGTTTCGTAGAATATCCATATCAAACGGAGTCCAAACGGGGTAAAAACGGACGGATATTTTCTTTGGAATATTTATGAATTTTGGGAAGAAGAATCAACGCGAGATGATGCCCGAGGGGGCCACAAGGCAGGGGGCGCGCTCCAGGGGGTCAGGCGCGCCCCTGACCCTCGTGGCCACCCCGTAAGGTAGTTGGTGTCCTTCTTTCGCTGCAAGAAAGCTAATATCCGGATAAAAAACGTGTCAAAAATTCAGCCCAATCGACTTACGGATCTCCGGGAATATAAGAAACGGTGAAAGGCCAGAACCTGGGAACGCAAAAACAGAGGGAGATGGAGAGACAGATCCAATCTCGGAGGGGCTCTTGCCCCTCCCATGCCATGGAGACCAAGGACCAGAGGGAGAACCCTTCTCCCACCTAGGGAAAAGGCCAAGGAAGAAGGAAAAGGAGGGGGGCTCTCTCCCCCACGCTTCCGGTGGCGCTGGAGTGCCACCGGGGCCATCATCGTGCGATGGCGATCTACACCAACACCTCCGTCATCTTCACCAACATCTTCATCACCTTCCCCCATCTATCTACAGCGGTCCACTCTCCCGCAACCCGCTGTACCCTATACTTGAACATGGTGCTTTATGCTTCATATTATTATCCAATGACGTGTTGCCATCCTATGATGTCTGAGTAGATTTTCGTTGTCCTATCGGTAATTGGTGTATTGCTATGATTGGTTTAATTTGCTTGTGGTTATGTTGCTGTCCTTTGGTGCCCATCATATGAGCGCGCGCGTGGATCACACCATATGGTTAGTTGTATGTTGATAGGACTATGTATTGGAAGGCAAGAGTGACAGAAGCTTCAACCTAGCATAGAAATTGATGCATACGGGATTGAAGGGGGACCAATATATCTTAATGCTATGGTTGTGTTTTACCTTAACGAACGTTAATAGTTACGGATGCTTGCTAATAGTTCCAGTCATAAGTGCATAGAATTCCAAGTCAAGGATGACATGCTAGCAGTGTCCTCTCCCACATAAAACTTGCTATCGGTCTAGTAACGTAGTCAACTGCTTAGGGACAATTTCGCAACTCCTACCACCACTTTTCCACACTCGCTATATTAATTTTATTGATTCTTTATCTAAACAACTCCTAGTTTTTATTTACGTGCTCTTTATATTCTTGCAAACCTATCCCACAAAAACTAAAAAGTACTTCTAGTTTCATACTTGTTTTAGGTAAAGCGAACGTCAAGCGTGCGTAGAGTTGTATCAGTGGTCGATAGAACTTGAGGGAATATTTGTTCTACCTTTAGCTCCTTGTTGGGTTCGACACTCTTACTTATCGAAAGACACTCTTACTAGGGACACGGTGTTTTGTCTATGTATCCACACATGTATCAAGTTTCCGATTAATACAATCCTAGCATGATTAATGAACATTTATCATGATATAAGGAAATATAAAATAACGACTTTATTATTGCCTATAGGGCATATTTCCTTCATGGCATGCTCGTGTCGTAGCCCGATGTGAACCTGACGCACTGGTGGCATCTCAACCCCGATAGGGTTCCGGTGTCGGCCGCGGACGAGACACGACTAGCAAAGATCCACCACCGCCATGCTCAACTCCTGGTCGACCTCTGCCGCTACCCAACGTATGTAGTCGATTCGTCGAACTGTGACACATGGTTCGCCACCGAGCACGACCAACACTGTCGGTTTTGCTTCGAGGGTGCGCCACGTGCATCCCGCACGCTCATAGATCCACCACCACTGCCGGTGGTGCAGGAGGAGGATCAAGAAACCTACATCACGGCCCTCGAGGAGGACATAAGGAGGGCCATCGAGGAGCTCGCCAGGTGGCCTGGCCTTTCACATGCACTGGCCGAATCAGCGGCCCGAGTGCAGGCCAACGCACCCCTTGTCCTTAAGCCTGAGGAGAAGCCATGGTTGTTGTAGGGGCAATTGTGGTTGTGGATGACTATGGTGCCCTATTCGCCGGCGTGGGTGTTGTGCATGCCCATGTGGTTGGACGCGTCTGAGGGGTAGGCCGAGCGGCACACGTTGTAGGAGGAGGCCGAGCAACGGGAGGCGGTGCAGCAGGCGGTGGCGCTGACAACCATCTAGTAGGTGCTCCCATGGATGGAGGTGCCCATCTACATCGACCTGACCAAAAGGAGGTGTGAAATATGTCCGTCCGCGTTCGGCGCACCTATGGGCCGGTGGACAAAACCAGACTTATGCGTTCGTCTAGCTAGCCCTAACGGACAAAAAGCGGACAAATCTTCTGTCTGTTTGAGTCGGCCAGTTTGGGTTGCCCTAAGGGCAACTCCAACCGTCTGATGCATTTGGTCTGTCCGCGTCTGTTTGGGTCTACGTGGTCAAAAAACACTGCTCAATGCGCCAACGCAAACATACACGTATCCATTTTCTTGTCCACCTCAACCCAATTCTCGCCCAAATTTCGGCCGGGTTTGCGTCGCCCGGACAAGACGTGGACGCCCGCGCCGTCCTCCCCTGGCCCGTGATCTGTGAGAAAAATGCCCGGTCAAGAGCCAAGTAACCGGATGTGAAGCAAAAGAAGGTGGAGCTCGCGCTAATCTCCAAGGAAGTGAAGATCATGGGGCCGACCTCAGCATGATGACCCAAAAAAGGCTTGGTTTGAGAGGAAGCAAAAGTTCATGATGGACCGGGGTGCCTGACACCTTTGTATCTTACCTTGAGTATGTGTGTTGTGTGTGGTGTTCGGTATCTCAAATATATTCGATGATGATTGCTTCATAATCGGAGGAAAACCTTTTTTGGTATTTGCTTGTTTTTCATGAACTATGGCCGAGATGCACGGCTTATGACGGTCACATATGCTCGTGCGATTTTTTTCTGTTGCAATGTTGTATGCCAGTATGACATATAGTACGATGAAAAACTGATAGATTTAGTTTGCTGTCTATTTACTATGTTTGATGATAAAAATATATTTGTTGAAAAAATGGGACGTACCAAATGAGTCGGCCGGCTGGCACACTACTCGGATTGGGGCGAACACTCGCAACCCAAATGAAATAAATAAATAAATTTGTCGTTTGTTTGAGTCGATGGGTTGGAGCTGTCCTAAATTTGAGAAATAACACACCCACACATGAAATTTATATGCTAGTGCATACATGAAGCAAAGGAGAGTTCGGTATGATTTCACGACAGGAATAGCGTTGCATCTTCAACTATTTTGAGCAGCTAAGAGCGTTGATGTAAATATAAAAATAACTAACTTTTGCATCTTTAAGATTCAAAATTCCCTCTTCAATAGATAATGCAGATTAATTATTTTTACATCTCCACCTCCAAAAGATTTAAATACAACACTTGAAGATGCAAACTTGCATCTTAAAACCGGTCGCCGCGCATCAACTGCCCAACTTCTTTCACTTTGCTTTCGCCCGCCCGACCACCGTCCTCTGCCCGCCCGTGCCAGAGCCGGTCGCGCGCCACCCTTGCCGCCCCTCCGCCTCGAATCACCGCTCCTTCGCTGTTGCATCGTCGCCACCTTTGACGCTCCTCCGCCGCCTCTACGTTGCTTCTCCTCCTCTCTTCGCCGCTGCTCTGCCGCCCCGGTTTGCCACCCCCGCTACCCCTCCGACACTCCGTCGAATGGCCGCTCCTCCGCCGCTGCACCGCTGCCCTGCTTCGCCCCGTCGTTGTCCCGATTCACCACCCCCGTCACCCCTCCAACACTCCTTCGCCACCCCCACGCACAGCCGCCGTCCCCATTGCCGTCGCCCCGTTTCGACCGCCGTCCACTAGTTTTTACATCTTCATTTTGCATCATCTATTGGAATTGCATTTTTATATCTCCAATATACATCATCGGTTGAAGTTGCCTCTTTTTTAAAGATGTAAAATGTATTTTTTTTTGGTATTTCCCGAGTCGCCAAAGGGGTGGTCCATGTTGGCGACTCTCCGCCGGTTGCCGCCGCTGTCTTCGCCTCGCCTCCCAGCTCCCGCCCCCCTGCTGCTCCTCACGCCTCACGCGGAGATGCGGCCGCATCTGCGCGGATCTCGTCACGCTCTGGCGTCGGCTCCTCCGCCGGTCGCAAGTCGCCGGCCTCCGGCATTGTCGCGCCGCACGGCTGCTTGGCAGCGAATTGGATAAGTCCCTCTCAAATTTTGGATAAGTCCCTCTCAAATTTTGTTTAGTCTCTACTCTCTACAGATTCGAAGTCCATCTAATCCCTTTTTTAGTGCGTGTGGTTGCAACGAAAGATCCACCATATAGTCACCAAGAAACGACAAGGCTGAATATTTCGTTTGGAGCATATAGCAGCAACATATGTGATGATACTAAATTACTAGCTCATCTAGTTGCAGAATTAACTACATAGTTGATTTGGACCAGGCTAATTAAAGATAAACAAGCTAGGAATGAAGAAGATGACTTTTTTCTCATTGGGGGGAGACGACTCTGTACAGAGCTGTACAATTACTGAAGAGCATTCCCATGTTGACCTGGGCGGGGCAGCCATCATACACCTCCCATCCAACTTGTGAGCAGTAAGCGGAAGAGAGAGAGAGAGAGAGAGAGAGCTTGCGTGTAGTGGTGCCGATGGCGTCGAGGAGCAGCGCCGACGAACCTTCTAGCTTGCTCACGGAGGGAAATGCCGTGCAAGTGTCGGTGGATGCCAAACTGACGGTGGCCACAGGCCGTGGCAACTGTCAGCAGCTGAAGGATCTGCTGAGCACGGAGGATTCAAAGACAATGCTGGTTGTGATGGCCCCAAGCATCCAGGTTTCCACTGTGAAGCCTCTCCCAGAGGTCATGAACCCCCTTCTGCTATCATCGGCTTGCTCCGGCACCTGGCAAGACTTAGAGTTTCTTCTCAACAGGGGACAAGGTCAGCCGCATCCTTCCATGAATTCTAGTACAAAATTTCATGACCTGCTCACGGCATACAGCTCCCACAGCTGCGGCGACAAATGCGCATCGATGCAGAAAGCTTCTGATGATGTTGAAGCACTTCTGAACCTGCCTTCAGCTTCTACCGTGTCACCGCTGGACGGGGTCACCATTGAAGGGGGCACTGCACTCCATGTGGTGGCCACATATGGTGAGAGTGATGGGTTCTTGAGGAGTGCTGACATCATCCATAGTAAGGCAAACCACCTCCTGTTTGCGCGTAACAAGAACGGTGACACGCCCCTGCACTGCGCTGCACGGGCGGGGATGTCCCGAATGGTCTGTCACCTCATCACTCTGGCCAGAGACGAGAATACAGGTGTTAACAGGGTGAAGGAACTCCTAGAAACTGAAAACAGCCTTAAGGAGACAGCATTGCACCAGGCAGTCCGTATTGGAAATAATGATATAGTCAAGCTGCTAATGGAGGAAAACTCGGAGTTGGCCAGTTTTCCGAAAGACGGCACTTCACCTCTGTACCTGGCCATCTTGCTGGAAGAGGACATCATTGTCGACACACTTTATAATGCGAGTCACATGAAACTTTCCTACTGTGGGAAAAATGGGCAGAATGCGTTGCATGCTGCGGTCCTCCGAGGCACAGGTACCAGATATCTTTCCATTCCATTTAATAAATTTAGATTAAGCTACAATAGTCTGCACATATTTTCTCTGTTTTTCGGCATGGTTCTGCCTCTTATATCTCCTAGTTGGATTTGTATATGTGTAGTTTTTCCCAGTAAAATTTCCTGAAATTCAACTGAAGCAACAAGCATGGAGCAACATCTAGCATATGCCTTTTACTTTCAGCTACCTAGTTTTTGTTCCAGTGTGTACGGGAAAGTTTGATCTACAATCCCCTGAGATAACAAATGCTGCTCAAATGGTCTTTAAGTATTCCATACCATTATATGTCTTGAAAACTTTCACTAGTGCATTCCTAGCCATAATTTTTTTATAACATTTTCTCTGAAAGAGTACAACACATCATCTCTTCATGAGAAACAGCAAGTAATTCTGAATTAATGAATAAAATTCACGAACTATGACAGGGGCCTCTAACTTCATAGTAGATAAGAGTAAATGGTTTATTACTCGATGTTCTTGTATGCTGTGCTAGTTGGGAAGTACGGAGTACTATGTATTAGTCTGGCCTTGTAAGAATTACTGAACAATGCAGTATGTAGTTACCCAAGTGTCGAGAAAGGTATGTACCAAGCCACAGTATTGCAGTTCAAGTTCCTCCGCTAGGCAGCCTGTGCTGCAAATATAGTTCCACTGCCAATGTATTCTATAATTCCCCCTTTCAAATAATACAATCTATTTCTCATGACTCATATTAACTCCTCAGATAAACCAGCACCAGTTTGCGAAAAAGGTGAAACTACAATGTAGTACTTTGGCTAGTGCAGTTAGCAGAAGGAGATTTACAGGAAGTACAGACACATGTAATTAGTTGAGTAGTTGAGTAGTGATGGCAGTATTGTTTCATTCCACAAAATAAATTAGGATATACACTACTAAACAGAAATACGGACACCTGTAAGTTTTACAGACACATGTAATTAGTATATGTGTTATGAGTAGATTTACAGGAAGTACGGACACATGTAATTAGTTGAGTAGTGATAGTACAGACTTATGAGTTTATGAATTATGAGTATATGAATTTATGAGTTGATTTACACATGTAATTAGTTGAGTAGTGATAGTAGTATAAACTATAATTCAAGTGTCCATGAATCGCGAACAAGATACGATATACACGCAATGAGATTGCCTTCTGAAAGACTATTGATACTATTTTGATATTTTTATTTTGCTTGCCGATTATAATTAAGTGTGTCATTTCCATAGTAGTTGTTCTTCTCGCCTTGATGAACTTAACGAAAATACCTATTTGCAGAGCTTACAAAAAAGCTCTTGGAATGGAACAATGATCTCACTACACAAAGGGATGAAAACGGGAGTACACCTCTCCATTTTGCTGCAGCTCTGGCACAGCAAAGTCAGCGAGGAAGTATATGTTGGCAAGTATTGGAAGCTAACTCAGCTGCATTGTATCAGTCTGACTGCAACGGATTATTTCCAATACACGTTGCTGCCTCTGTTGGTGAAAGTGGGACGATAACTATGTTTCTGAACAAGTCTCCAAGCAGTGCCGGTTTGCAGGACAGTATGGGAAGGACATTCCTTCATGTAGCTGCTGAGAAAAGGAAAGTTAAAATAGTCAGTTCTTCTTGCAGAAATCGATCACTCTTATGGATTCTTAATATCCAAGACAATGATGGGAACACTGCACTACACCTAGCTATCCAGGCACGGAGTCTTCGAATGTTTTGTGCTTTGTTAGGGAATCGACACACACATTTGAATTTATCAAATAATAAAGGGCAAACTCCTCTAGATATATCACTATATGGGGTTTCCCTAGGATTTTTTGATGAGGTAATCTACTAAACTGTACTTTTAAGCACGGCCTTTGATGTGAAAGCAAATAATGGAGATTTGTGTGGTTTGGCTTCACCTTCTTTTCCTTTTCGTTTTTTTTTCAGAACAGTGAAGCGAAGATACACTTTGCACTGACAGTTGTTAATGCTAGGAGTGGTGGCAGTCGTCGTGATCACTTTGAAGAAAACTACAATCGCCAGTTAAAATATGATGGAACGGAACAATTAGAAAAGTTGAAAGAATCAACACAAACGCTATGCATTGGTGTGGCTCTAATTGCAACTGCGACGTTTACTGTTACTTTTGCCCTTCCTGGAGGTTACAAAGCTGATGAACATATTAATGGAGGGACACCAACACTTGCCGGGAGGTATGCATTTGATGCGTTCATAATAGCCAGCACATTCTCCTTCGTCTTGTCTGCGATGTCTATGATAGGCCTCATGTATTCTGGATACTCTATTTTAAACCCAGAGACTCGTAGAATTTACTTAATCGCGGCCTTGTATTTTGGGTCAACATCGGGCACATGTTTCATAACAACTTTTGCACTAGGTTTGTACGTGGTGCTAGCACGAGTTTCTCACAAGTCTGCCGTTGCTATCTGCGTCATTAGCCCTCTTGCTGTTTTATGCAAACAAATGGACCATTGGTTAAAGTGGGCTCTTCTGGCACAACCATTATGTACTCGAATTGGACCAACTCGTGCACTGCTAATGGTAACAACAAGAATCCTTTACAGCCTGTTGATGGAATTTTGGCCCATAATATTCATTTTTGTTTGGGCCATATATACAAGCAGCCAGCTTTAGAAATGAAGCATATACAACTACCGGCAATTATGACTTGAAGATGCATCAAATACAGAACTTTCTCGGTGAGATATTTTCATGGACGTCCTGAGGATTTGGGATTTTGGATTTACTGTACTCGTCAGTCTATTCTTATGTTCAGAATCTTTTCGTAAGTTTGTTCAACAATTTGTGCTCATAGTCATGTAAATGCTGATTACCGCTGCTATCTGTAACTTCTTTGAATTATGCAACTGTTTCTTTTTTTTTTTCATGTATCACTTGTATTTTTGTATGTAAAAAGTTAAACTGTACGATAGCAAATCCACACGCAAATAAATCTTTCAGCCTATCTAACAGTTTATATTGTTTGTATAATGTCACTACAGTCTTGATACTTGCCCCTGGTGTTAGTAGCTTTGCTACCTTAATGATTTGGGTAACCGTTTGTCCTCACATATGAAGTTTCATCAGTGTGTCCAATGTTGTGTCAAACAACTTATGTGTAGGACATATTTTACACAATCCCGCTTTAATATCGTGCTCAAATGTTTATTTACTACTCCATCCCTCTCAAAAAGCTTCTCTTAAATTTGTCCAGATACAGTACAAGTGACAAATCTAAGACAAGTTTTTTGGATGGAGGTAATATAATAGTATAGGAAAGGAGGCAATTGCAAGTTTGGTGAAGGGTGGGTAATTGACATGCTCACCTAACCATCCAACCACAGGTTGGTTTGCAAAATAAATTAACACTTGAACTGGAAGAGAACATCATAAAAGCTGGGGTGGGCATCATGGCTTGTGGTGCCTCTCGACCAACGAGGTGATCATTGTATACTGCTTGATCATGGCCGAAGCCTGGAGCATGTAAGAGAAGCTTGTGGTGCCTCTCTACCGATGGCGGCATGGAACGCATTCGTATTCGTTTTTTTTTTTTTTGAGCGAAATGCATTTGTATTCGTGCTCTCATCCTGTCGATGCCCACAAACTTACCAGCTCACGTTTGGACGACCAAGTCAAAATTGAGCTTCAATTGATTCCTGGAGTTTTTCTTCTAGGGAGCTTAGTGATTTAAAGTGATTCTGAATCATATATGGCCTTCAAGGCAAAAAGATATTAACGTCAACTCTATCTCACACCTAACCACTGATGTCTGCTGCTTGTCCTCGCATGTTTCGCTTTGAGCAACAACCGTTTGCACTGACATCAACACAGGTAAGATGACTTGATCCTTAGCAAACACCGGTACAACGCCGGCTACTTAAATCGATCCAAAGTTCAGGATTACATCAACACCGACATCCATCACACTTCAGAGTTCAGAGACTTCAGACTCCCGCTGCCAAGATTTCAGAGACTTCAGAGTCCCAGCTTAATCCACCTCCTCGATCTTGGGCCC
Source organism: Secale cereale (assembly GCA_902687465.1). Classification (NCBI taxonomy): domain Eukaryota; kingdom Viridiplantae; phylum Streptophyta; class Magnoliopsida; order Poales; family Poaceae; genus Secale; species Secale cereale. Next base: position 822,200,341 of record LR738711.1, on the reverse strand, counting down.
CGCACCGCTTCCGCCGGCCGGCGCATCCTCGCCGTCCATGCCCGGGCCCGCGCCCTGGTACATCTTGGCGATGATGGGGTTGCAGACGCCCTCGAGCTCCTTCATCTTGTCCTCGAACTCGTCCGCCTCCGCGAGCTGGTTGGCGTCGAGCCAGCCGATGGCGCCGTCGATGGCGTCCTCGATCTTCTTCTTGTCGTCGGCGGGGAGCTTGGAGGCGATCTTGTCGTCCTTGACGGTGTTCCTCATGTTGTAGGCGTAGTTCTCCAGCGCGTTCTTGGCCTCCACCTTCTTCTTGAGCTCCTCGTCCTCGGCCTTGTACCGCTCCGCCTCCTGCACCATCTTCTCGATGTCCTCCTTGCTCAGCCGCCCCTTGTCGTTGGTGATGGTGATCTTGTTCTTCACGCCGGCGGTCTTGTCCTCGGCGGAGACGTTGAGGATGCCGTTGGCGTCGATGTCGAAGCAGACGGTGATCTGGGGCACGCCGCGGGGGGCCGGGGGGATGCCGGACAGCTCGAACTTGCCCAGCAGGTTGTTGTCCTTGGTCCGCGCGCGCTCGCCCTCGAACACCTGGATCAGCACGCCCGGCTGGTTGTCCGAGTAGGTGGAGAAGACCTGCTCCTTCTTGGTCGGGATGGTGGTGTTCCGCGGGATGAGCGTCGTCATCACGCCGCCGGCGGTCTCCAGGCCGAGGGACAGCGGCGTGACGTC
>LR738711.1:822176763-822199533 GCA_902687465.1 Secale cereale | reverse complement strand
TATATAAGCATGTACTACGAAAAGAGTTCAGCAAGTATTAAAACAGTACTTATGAGAACAATGCAAGGAGCAATCCTTCTTTCAAGCGACCAGTCACAAATAATTAAGAGTAAACAATATATTACCAAAAATCAAGACAAGATCACATTGCACATAGCTTGAGCATATTAAGGTGGTATCTCGCTAGCCTCCATGAGTGAAGCAAAACATAAATGCAGAGACTCCTCCAGAGTTTTAAAGGAGACTAGAACTAAGAATTTCAGAATAAATCATATCACAAGTATGCAGAAGACAATGTAATACTTTGGGACAATGCACATTACACTCAGAATGACAATTATGCTCTCCTAATCAGTGCTTTGAAGAAAGAAGATGAGACTCTCGAACCGTGGCTTTTATTGGCAAAGTTGAAAACCCGTGATCGGAAACAAAAACTAAACATGTACCAGAGCTCTTGGTTTTAAAAACAGAAGTAAATATGTTTTTGAGAGGTGCATATTTCGTCAACGAATGCTAGCAGATAACTCATTCACTTTTTAAGCTAGACAAGTCTCGAGGAACGGCTCCCGCATGAGGACGATCACATCCTCTTAATCTCCTTTGTTTATCACTGCCAAAGTTTTCTGATTTCTCATGAACAAAGCGTGAAGGAGGGTTCGTTTGTTATATTATCTTTTTGAGCCGGGCGCACTCAATGCCAGTTCCTTTTCATATTAGGGGTTCGCACATTATACATGCAATCCAGGGGTGAAACTTGTCCAACTTAAAGAGATCATGAATTAACTACTACTTCCTCATGAGCTAAAACATAGGCACAAAAAGAGAAATGCTTTTGATTAATTTCGAGATGGTACATGAAAGTCTTTGTTAGGAATGGCAGGTAAATACCATATATAGGAAGGTATAGTGGACTCATATGGCATAACAGGTTTAGAGGTTTTGGATGCACAAGCAGTCATTCCGCTTAGTACGGGTGGAGGTTTAGCAAAAGACTGGGAAGCGACCAACTAGAGAGCAATAACGGTCATAATCATGCAGAGCGACAAAGCAACATTGAATCGGGCATGAAAGTGATATAACTATTCTAAAACTCAAAGATCATCAAGGCAAAGTAGACTTTTTAGTCTTAAACATGTGTAAGCATGTGCCAAGTCAATCCAAAAATTCTCTAAAGGGAAACACCACCCTAGTATGCCAGACTATGAACAGTGCGATGCATGTAGATCATTTCAATAACACATTATATACTCTAGTTATTGGAGACTAGCCACAAGGAAAGCATGAACCACTGGAAGAGCATTGTAAACATAGCACTATGTCGCTACAAGCTGGTCTCTAGATCATAAGTACAGGCATATGTACAAAAGTAGAAACAATAAGAGTTCATACCGGTCTTCCTTGTTGCTTCCTTTCAGTCGATCTTCGTCATTACTGCTTGTCACCTGCACGATCGAACGTAGGAAATATAATCAAATGCCATCACGGACTCGAGCTGATCTCTGAAAACAAAGCAAACTAAAGAGAGAAAGGAAATCTTTTTGAGTTTTTTCAAAAGTTGAATAAAAAGCAAAAGAAAGAGAAAATCTTTTTGTTGTTTTTGCAAATAGAGGAATAAAGAAGAATGGGCAAAAACTTCGAAAAGATCAAAGCGAATAAAACGGATAATACAATGAAAAAGTGAGAAGGGCACGTACTCCCCCAAGCTTAGGCTTTTGGCCTAAGTTGGTAGCAGCTACTGCCCCCAGGAGCCTCCTGCTCCAGGGGTATGGTGGTGAGACCAAGGGTCGTAGAAGGATGATGGCGCGTACACCGAACTCCTCGGAGTCTCCCACGAGGAAGGTTCCGAGCGCCAAACAGAGGAAGACCCTTCACCAAACTCGGTGGCGGTCTCATCCTGAAAATGTGGTATCTCATCGTGCCTCTCCTCGTCGGGCACAACCCCCTCCATGGGGTTATGGAACTGATGCTGGACCATGAACTCATCGAACTGGACAACATCAAAGGACCATCCGTTCCTGCGAGAAAAATCAAACAAAAGAGGTGCAGGTAGACGGATCTCGCGTTCCGCGGTAGTTCCGAAACGCAAGATATAAACAAGGTTATCAAGCTCAGAACCCATGGTAACAAACTTATGCCTTTTCATAGCAGCAAGATCAAAGCTTAAATAAGTAAAAGGAGTATCATCAGGGTGTGGGGTGCCTCCAAGATGCTCTAAGATAAGCGTGGCATAAATGCCACCATATAAGTCCCCCTTGTTACCGTTCATAGCAAGGCGTCGAGCAATTAAGGTACCAATATTATAATCAGACCTCTCTGAGAGGGCTGCTGCCAGGATAGCAATATCCGAAGCAGAAATGCTGCTCGTGTTGTCACGAGCTAACACCCCTCTAGCAATATAATATGCAAAATACCTGAGGTGAGGAAACAAGATACTGGAGATCTTCGACCGATGAATATCCCTCGTACCCATGCTGCAGAGAGAGTTGATGACGGTTTTCAGCTCGGAGGGCTGAGTGGCCATCCTTGCCGTCCTCCCAACGTTCGGCACACCTATTACTTCACAAAAATTTCCAGAGTCATGGTGATAAGATCATTATAAATTTTAAACTCAATAGCACCTGAATCAGGATTATATCTAAAACTGTTAATGAAACCGGAGGTGAGTTTCTGATACTGAGTAACACGGCTCGTGATGAGTCGTGTCAAACCTGCATTAGCACAAAGATTATAAAACTCATCCTTGATTCCCGCAGCTTCCATGAATTCATCACATGGAAATGTCATCGCACGTGCTGGACTTGTGTCTTCCAACAACTCCAGGGGCACATGATCCTCATTATAGCTCACCCTAGCAGTCGATGGTGAAGCTGCGGCTCTAGTGACTCGATCGGAGTGTGCGGGCCTCCTCTTCTCAAGCCATCCTTTTGCCCTTCCTAACAAACTCATTTCTGATTTTTTTTTACAATTTACAAAAACGAGGATTAAAACAAAGTGAGCTAAGGCAAACTACTCAACTCACTTGCCCAAGGCATAAACTTGCATCAAAACTTGGAAAACAATTGTCTACACATGCATGCAAGCTCATCTCTACAGCACCAAGAACTACTAAATACTCACAAATGAGGCCACCAATCAAAAATCTAATTGGAGGGGTGGAGGAGTCACATATCAGGGAGTATTTGCTCAAAATTTCAGCTCAAATGATGGGCTGTGGAGAGAGATCAAATAATCGCCCCCAAGAACAGCAAGAACAGCAAGAACAAGACCAGAACTCAGGTTTCTGGAAAAAGAGAGAGAGAGGGGAAGAAGAAGTACCTGGAGGGGGGGGTCCCGTGGGCCCCAGGCGCCCTGTGGGCGCGGCCAGGGGCTGGGCCGCGCCAGCTGGCCGCCTGGGCCACTGGTGGCCCCCCTGGCTGGCCCCAGGACTTTCCGGGTCTCTCCCGTTGTGGAAATTTTTAATATAATTTTTCTGGAATTTTTCTGAAAACTTCACTGTTGAAATTTTTTCGAAGTTCAAAAAGCTGCGAAACTCTCTGAAAACTTGAAGCAGTTAGTAGTATTGTGAAGCTTCAAAAACATAGATACTTGGTACAGCAAGTATGACAACACTAAAAACAAATAAAAACATAGAAAGCTCAACTTTTTATCCATATAAAACACGTTCACTAGTAAGGTTGATCAAGTCTTACCAACAAACAAGCGGTATATAGAACAAAAAGTCTCACCTCCTACGAAGTAATCACTGAACTTTTACCTTGATGGACATTGTCCCTACCATGATAGTTTTGTATTTGTGAGGCACATGTAGTGGACAGTCCCATTCTCCAATTTTCACGGTCTCGATATTCTCTATAGAGTTGAGGGCATGCCTCCTGTCGGTCTTCTTCGGAAAATATACCGTGTGTTCTTTATCATTCACATGAAAGGTAACCTTCCCTTTGTTGCAATCAATAACAGCACCTGCGGTGTTAAGAAAAGGTCTACCAAGAATAATGGACATGCTCCCATCCTCGGGCATGTCAAGCACAACAAAATCAGTAAGAATTAAACAATTAGCAACTTTAACTGGAACATCCTCACAAATACCTATCGGAACAGCGGTTGACTTGTCAGCCATCTGAAGGGAGATATCTGTAGGAATTAGTTTCTCTAAACAAAGCCTCTCGTAAAGAGAGAGAGGCATAACACTCACTCCCGCTCCAAGATCACATAAAGCAGTTTTGACATAATTATTCTTTATGGAGCAAGGGATGGTGGGTATACCTGGATCACCAAGCTTCTCAGGAATCTTTCCACTAAAAGAATAGTTAGCAAGCATAGTAGATATTGCATCATTAGGAACTTTTCTTTTGTTAGTGACAATATCTTTCATATATTTTGAATAAGGAAGTAACTTAATAGCATCAGTCAAAGGAATTTGAAGAAAAAGAGGTTTAATCCATTCACAAAACTTATTGTAATGCTCTTCTTCTTTAGATTTGATGGACTTACCTGGAAAGGGCATGGGTTTCTGTACCCATGGTTCTTTCTCCTTCCCATGTTTTCTTGCGATGAAGTCTTCTTTAGTGTACCTCTTATGTTTGTCAGGTGCTTCTTCTTCTCGAACTTCAGGCGGATCATTCTTCTCATTATCATTACCTTCAGGTTCAGCACCGTCTTCAGTCTCAGCATCGGAGATAGATACACTGTTGGGATCAATAGCTGGCTCTTCATTTGCAATAGAATCATTAGAATTGTCAGTCTCTTTATGTTTCTTCTTCTTATTTGGAGAGACAACAATTTCTTCTTCCTGCATTTGAGAATCTTGCTCGATTCTCTTCGGATGTCCCTCTGGATAAAGAGGATCTTGAGTACTAGTTCCTCCTCGGGTCTTAATCCCAAAAGCCTGCAATTTATCTTGTTTGGAATTGTTAGCAAGCAAATCTCTTTGCACATTAGAAATTTGATCAAGCTGAGTTTGAACCATATGAAAATGCTTCACAAGACATTGCACATCATTAACTGTTCTATCTAAAACACCAAGAAACTTTTTGATAGCAAGGGAATTATCATGCAACTGACTTTCTATCCTCTCATTAAAATGATTCTGTTTCATAATAAAATTATCAAACTCATCTAAACATTGATCAGGAGGCTTACCATGAGGGATGTCACTTGCGTTGAAATCTAAAAGAGAGTGTACCTCTACCATAGGAGGGTGAGTGGTAGGCTCACACAGCTTCTCAATAGGGGGTAGATTCTTCACGTCTTCAGCTTTAATACCTTTCTCTTTAATAGACTTCTTTGCTTCTCGCATATCCTCGGGGCTTAGAACAAACATGCCCCTCTTCTTTGTTGGTGGAGGTGGTTCAGGGACGGACCAATCTTCATGGTTTTTGTCAATCCTGCCCATTAAATCTTCCGCGTCGTCCGGTGTTCTTTTTCTGAAAACACAACCAGCACAACTGTCTAGATAGGACCTAGATTCATCAGTTAGACCAGCATAGAATATATCAATTAATTCATTCTTAGGAATTTCATGTCCTGGTCTAGCCTGAATCAAACCGCAGTACCTCCCCCAAGCTTTAGGGAGGGACTCATCCTGCAACTGTTTAAAATTATAAATTCTTTGTAAAGCAGCATGTTGCATATGAGCAGGAAAGTACTTATCAACAAAAGAGTGAGCTAAGTCCTGAGGACTCTTAATAGAACCGCATGGGAGTGAATCATACCATGCTTTAGCACCTTCCTTCAAGGAGAAAGGAAGAAGCTTGGTCACATAAAAGTAGTGTATCTTCTCATCTGTGGTAAACAGGCTACCTAGCTCACCAAGTTTAGTTAGGTGTGCAATAGCATCATCATTTTCTCTGCCATAAAAGGGGTCAGCTTCAACCATAGGTATAAGTGAAAGATCAACAGAGAAATAAAAATCAGGATCATCAATGCATATAGGAGATGTAGCAAACTCAGGATTAGGAACGGTTTTGTTTTTCAAAGAGTGTTTTTCAAATATTTTCTTAATAGTTTCAGGGTCAGAGCCGGCAAACTCTGTCAGTTCCCTGCATAAATCTTCATCAAGTATATAGTAATCATCATCAAGGAGCCTCTCCTGGAGTTTACTCAAATCAGGATAATCATAAGTTTCACCAATAGGGTAGCGAGTAACAGGAAGTTCAATTCCATATTTTTCGGCAGCAGCAGTAATTTGTTTCTCAAGAGCATAACCAAGCGAACTAATATCATCATCAAAAGTAGTAGAAGCATCATCAAGAGTATCAGACATAATAACAGATTCAGTAGGAGCATGTGGCGGTGGTGAGGCAAACTTACTCATAACAGAAGGTGAATCAAGCGTAGCACTAGTGCTCAGAGCAGTACCTCTTCTTGTAGTGGATAGTAAGATCGGAACCTTGGGGTCACCTTTCTTACCCATAATGAATAAAGTGCAGCAGGTAGGATACCTCAAGTAGATTTGTAAATATTGCTATGCTCCCCGGCAACGGCGCCAGAAAACGGTACTTGATAACCCTCAACCGTAAGGGATCGAGATAGTCTTCGCGGGTAAGAATAACCCAATTTATTGATTCGTCACACGGGGAGCCAAAGAGTATTTATAAGCTTTAACAGTTGAGTTGTCAATTCAACCGCACCTGAAATATACTAACTTGCAACAAAAGATAAGTGGTAACAGTGATATGATAGTGATGATAGTAATAGTAAAAGTAAACAGCAAAAGTAAATAGCAGTAGTAAATGGCAGAAGTAACAACTAGTGACAATCAAGGTTTAAAATACTGTAGGCTAGGGAGATGGATGGTTGGGCGCTGCATGGATGAGATAGATTCTAACTTGGGGCACGGCACACGGAAAAGTAATGATCATCTAGGCAAATATCAAACAGTAGGCATGTATCCCGTAGGTAGTTGTACGTGCTTGCAATAAGAACTTGCACAACATCTTTTGTCCTACCATCCCGCTACGAACGGGGCCAAAAGGAACTAATGGATATTAAGGTGCTCCTGTCAAAGAGCACCGGAACAAAGCAATGAACTCAATGGATACATGTAATCCTCAAACTACGGACCATCCCCTTTGGTGTCCCAAGCTGTCACTTTTGGGATCGCCGGTTCCGAACCGTAACAGGTGCATACAACTCATAGATAGGATCAAGAACACAAATATATTCATGCAAACACATATGGTTCAGATCTGAAATCATGGCACTCGGGCCCTAAGTGTCAAGCATTAAGAATAACAAGTTGTAGCAAAGATGATAAACACCATACTAGATGATAGGCAACATGCCCCCAACAATCTGACGAACTATTACATGATCTAACTCATCCAATCCCTACCATCCCCTTCGCCTACAGCAAGGGAATTACTCACACATGAAGGGGGAAGTCATGGAGGGATGATGGAGTGGTGATGATGATGACGATGGCGACGATCTCCCCTCTCCGGAGGCCAAATCAGCCTCCAGATTAGCTCTCCCGAAGAAGAACAGAGGGTGGCGGCGGCTCCGCGACGAAAAACAGCGAAAGAACTTCCGATCTGGGGTTTCTGCGTCGGGAGGAAAAATACGGGCTAAAGTAGGGCACCAGGGGGTGTGGGGCCCACCCAGGCGCCCCCCCGGCGCGGCCCAGGAGGGGGGGGGCGCCCACAGGGCGCCTGGGCACCCCCTGGCCCCCCTCTGGCCCCACTTCTGGCATTTTGTTTCTTCGGGTGCGTGGATTTTTCATGGATTTTTCTGAGATGCTTAAAAATCCGTTTTCCTGCACACAAATAAACCATACAGGCAGCTCTGCTGAAAACAGCGTCAGTCCGGGTTAGTTTAGTCCAAATCATGCAAGAATGAGGTCAAAACAATATCAAAAGTGTTTGGAAAAGTAGATACGTTTGAGACGTATCACACCCATAGTGTAAACTCAAAGCAACAGACAACTGCATTAAAAGAACTTTGCGTAAAGTAAACAATCCTTGCACCCGCAAGTACAAGCACCGTTGTTTTCCCCCTTGTGGCAACAGCACATCCCCTAGACTCATGTTTCTGTCACTCAAGCTAGTCATCGAGGGGTATGAACCCACAATCAAGCATAACGTTCCCTCTTGGAGTTACTACCTACTACTTGGCCAAAGCAATAAACAGCAACGGAGAACATGCAAGAATTACTCAAGAACACAAATATAAAAGAGGTGAATCAAATATATTACTCACACACAATCTGAACATAATCTCATAATCCATCGGATCCCAGCAAACTCAGCATAGCAACAGCATAAGGATTACATATGTGCCTCGATCATGTAGGGCAGCTCACGAGGTCTAATCGGTGAAGAACAAAGAGGGGAGGAGAACATCACATAGCTACTGGTCATGGACCCATGGTCCAAGGGGGACTACTCACAACTCATCCGGGAAGCGTCCATGGTGGTGGAGAAGCTCCCGGTGGTGGTTCTCCCCTCCGGCAGTGTGCCGGGAAGAGTTCTCCTGGTGCTCCCGATCTTGGAAGCGCGGCGGCGGCGGAACAGAGATGAGATCGCGAAAAAGGATTCCGTCCTCGAGGGTTTCGGGACGCGGTGTAAATATATGCCAAAGGGGGGTCACCAGAGGAGGTAAGGGGGGCCCAGGCGCCCCCCCGGCGCGGCCAGGGGTGGGGCCGCCCCCCCAGGGCGCCTGGAGCCCCTGTGGCCCCCCTCTGGCCCTACTTCTGCCGCATGGAAGCTTCTGGAGCGCTGATTTTTTATATATTTTTCCCGGAATTTTTCTGGCAATTTAAGTAATGGGAAAACCTGAAATACAAAAACAACAGAAAACAGAAACTGGCACTGGGGTGCACTGAGTTAATAGGTTAGTCCAAATATGATCAAAAGTGTATGAAAGTGCATAAATATCATAGCAATATCACACAAAATAGGCATGGAGCAAGCAGAAATTATAGATACGTTTTGGACGTATCATGGCTCCACGACTAAGTCCTTTTGCTAGGACATCTGCCGTGATAAAACCACGACAAATACCATGGTAACTTTGACCCGAGGGGAAATCGTGGTAATTTTTTGTAATAACACGATTGTGAAAAAAGGGTCAAAACGAATAGTTTTCTTTAGTTCAGCAACAAATCCCCGAGGGTGAGTTGGTTGTGGTGGTGCGCTTTGTATTTAAAGGGGAAGGAATAAGATGTGTGTGGTAGTTTTAGCCGTGTGGCACACGTGTGCCAAATATCACAGTCCATGAAAGAAAAAAAGTAAATTTAACATCCCTTTGGGTCGATTGGTTGGAGCTGTCCTAAGTCTGAGAAATAACACATCCACACATGAAATTTATATGCTAGTGCATACACGAAGCAAAGAAGAGTTCAATATGATTTCACAACAGGAATAGCGTTGCATCTTCAACTATTTTGAGCAGCTAAGAGTATCTTCAATAGATGATGTAAATGTAAAAATAACTAACTTTTGCATCTTTAAGATTCAAAAACCCCTCAATAAATAATGCAGATGTAATTATTTTTTCATCTCCACCTCCAAAAGAATCAAATACAACACCTGAAGATGCAAACTTGCATCTTAAAATCGGCCGCCGCGTGCCAACTGCCTAACTTCTTCCACTTTGCTTCCGCCCGCCCGACCACCGTCCGCCGCCCGCCCGTGCCAGATCCGGTCGCGCGCCACCCTTGCCGCCCCTCCGCCTTTCTTCGCCTCGAATCACCGCTCCTCCGTTGTTGCATCGCCGCCACCTCTGACGCTCCTCCGTCGCCCCTACGCTGCTTCTCCTCCTCTCTTCGCCTATAATCGTCGCTACGTTGCTGCTCCGGTTCGCCACCCCCGCTACCCCTCTAACACTCCGTCGAATGGCCGCTCCTCCGCTGTTGCACCGCTGCCCGGATTTACTCCACCGTCATCCCGATTCACAACCCCCGTCACCCCTCCGACGCTCCTCCGCCACCCCCACGCACAGCCGCTGTCCCCACTGTCGTCGCCCCGTTTCGACCGCCGTCCGCTAGTTTTTACATCTTCATTTTGCATCATCTATTGGAATTGCATTTTTTATATCTCCAATATACATCATCTATTGGAGTTGCCTCTTTTTTACAGATGTAAAATGTATTTTTTGAAGATGTAAATTTTTACATCTTCAAATTTGCAAATAAACTTCGAGGGGGTGGTCCATGTTAGCGACTCTCCGCCGGTTGCCGCCGCTGTCTTCGCCTCGCTTCCCGGCTCCCCCGCCCCCGCTGCTCCTCACGCCTCACGCGGAGATGCGGCCGCATCTGCGCGGATCTCGTCACGCTCTGGCGTCGGCTCCTCCGCCGGTCGCGAGTCGCCGGTCTCCGGCATTGTCGCGCCGCACGGCTGCCTCCTGCCGGGAACTCGTACGCTTGGCAGCGAATTTGATAAGTCCATCTCATCTTTTGTTTGCTCTCTACAGATTTGAAGTCCATCTAGTCCCAACTTTGTTGAACTGTTTTGACTGCTTAGCATCTGAAATCTCGCTGTCTGCCCTTTTTTTAGTGCGTATGGTTGCAACGAAAGATCCACCATATAGTCACCAAGAAACGACAAGGCTGAATATTTCGTTTGGAGCATATAGCAGCAACATATGTGATGATACTAAATTACTAGCTCATCTAGTTGCAGAATTAAAGATAAACAAGCTAGGAATGGAGAAGATGACTTTTTTCTCATTGGGGGGAGACGACTCTGTACAGAGCTGTACAACTACTGAAGAGCATTCCCATGTTGACCTGGGCAGGGCAGCCATCATACACCTCCCATCCAACTTGTGAGCAGTAAGTGGAAGAGAGAGAGAGAGAGAGAGAGAGAGAGAGAGCTTGCGTGTAGTGGTGCCGATGGCGTCGAGGAGCAGCGCCGACGAACCTTCTAGCTTGCTCACGGAGGGAAATGCCGTGCAAGTGTCGGTGGATGCCAAACTGACGGTGGCCACAGGCCGTGGCAACTGTCAGCAGCTGAAGGATCTGCTGAGCACGGAGGATTCAAAGACAATGCTGGTTGTGATGGCCCCAAGCATCCAGGCTTCCACGGTGAAGCCCCTCCCAGAGGTCATGAACCCCCTTCTTCTGTCATCTGCTTGCTCTGGCGCCTGGCAAGACTTGGAGTTTCTTCTCAACAGGGGGTCACGGTCAGCCGCATCCTTCCATGAATTCTAGTACAAAATTTCATGACCTGCTCACGGCATACGGCTCCCACAGCTGCGGCGACAATGGCGCGTCGATGCAGAAAGTTTCTGATGATGTTGAAGCACTTCTGAACCTGCCTTCAGCTTCTACCGTGTCACCGCTGGATGGGGTCACCATTGAAGGGGGCACTGCGCTCCATGTGGTGGCCACATATGGTGAGAGTGATGGATTCTTGAGGAGTGCTGGCATCATCCATAGTAAGGCAAACCACCTCCTGTTTGCGCGTAACAAGAACGGTGACACGCCCCTGCACTGCGCTGCACGGGCCGGGATGTCCCGAATGGTCCGTCACCTCATCACTCTGGCCAGAGACGAGAGTACAGGTGTTAACAGGGTGAAGGAACTCCTAGAAGTTGAAAACAGCGTTAAGGAGACAGCATTGCATCAAGCAGTCCGAATTGGAAATAATGACATAGTCAAGCTGCTGATGGAGGAAAACTCGGAGTTGGCCAGTTTTCCGAAAGATGGCACTTCACCTCTGTATCTGGCCATCTTGCTGGAAGAGGACATCATTGTCGAGACACTTTATAATGCGAGTCACATGAAACTTTCCTACTGTGGGAAAAATGGGCAGAATGCGTTGCATGCTGCGGTCCTCCGACGCACAGGTACCAGACATCTTTCCATTCCATTTAATAAATCTAGATTAAGCTACAATAGTCTGCACATATTTTCTCTGTTTTTCGGCATGGTTCTGCCTCTTATATCTCCTAGTTGGATTTGTATATGTGTAGTTTTTCCCAGTAATATTTCTTTAAATTCATCTGAAGCATTGAGCAACATCTAGCATATGCCTTTTACTTTCAGCTAACCAGTTTTTGTTCCAGTGTGTATGGGAAAGTTTGATCTATAATCCCCTGAGATAACAAATATTGCTCAAAATGGTTTTCATGTATTGTATTCTATACTATTATATGACTTCAAAACTTTCACTAGTGCATTCCACCCTAGCCATAATTGTTTTATAACATTTTATGAAAGAGTACAGTACATCACCTCTTCATGCATGAGAAACAGCAAGTAATTCTGAATTAATGAATAAAATTCACGAACCATGACAGGGGCCTCAAACTTCATACTCCCTCCGTCCAGAAATACTTGTCATCAAAATGGATAAAATGGGATGTATCTAGTTGTATTTTAGTTCTAGATACATCTCCTTTTGTCCATTTTGATGACAAGTATTTCCGGACGGAGGGAGTAGTAGTTAAGAGTAAATGGCTCATTACTCGACGTTCTTGTATTCTGTGCTAGTTGGGAAGTACTACTCCCTCCGTTCCTAAATATAAGTCCTTTCAGAGATTCCACTATAGGCTACACACGGAGCAAAATGAGTGAACCTATACTCTAAAAAGCGTCTATATACATCCGAATGTAGTCTCTATAGTAAAATCTCTAAAAGGACTTATATTTAGGAACGGAGAGAGTATATATTAGTCTGGCCTTGTAAAAATTACTGAACAATGCGGTATGTAGTTACCCAAGTGTCGAGAAAGGTATGTAGTACCAAGCCACAATATTGCAGTTCAAGTTCCTCTGCTAGGCAGCCTGTGCTGCAAATATAGCTCCGCTGCCAATGTATTCTATAATTCTCCCTTTCAAATAATACAATATATTTCTCATGACTCATATTTAACTCCTCAGATAAACCAGCACCAGTTTGCGAAAAGGTGAAACTACAATTTAGTACTTTGGCTAGTGCAGTTAGCAGAAGGAGATTTACAGGAAGTACCAGACACATGTAATTAGTTGAGTAGTTGAGTAGTGATGGCAGTATTGTTTCATTCCCACAAATAAATTAGGATATACTAGTATACAGTACTAAACAGAAATACGGACACCTGTAAGTTTTACAGACACATGTAATTAGTATATGTGTTTATGAGTAGATTTACAGGAAGTACGGACACATGTAATTAGTTGAGTAGTGATAGTACGGACCTATGAGTTTATGAATTATGAGTATATGAATTTATGAGTTGATTTACACATGTAATTAGTTGGGTAGTGATAGTAGTATAAACTAAGTATAATTTAAGTGTCCATGAATCGCGAACAAGATACGATATACACGCAATGAAATTGCCTTCTGAAAGACTATTGAGACTATTTTGATATTTTTATTTTGCTTGCCGATTATAATTGAGTGTGTCATTTCCATAGTAGCTGTTCTTCTCGCCTTGATGAACTTAACAAAAATACCTATTTGCAGAGCTTACAAAAAAGCTCTTGGAATGGAACAATGATTTCACTGCACAAAGGGATGAAAACGGGAGTACACCTCTCCATTTTGCTGCAGCTCTGGCACAGCAAAGTCAGCGAGGAAGTATATGTTGGCAAGTATTGGAAGCTAACTCAGCTGCATTGTATCAGTCTGACTGCAACGGATTATTTCCAATACACGTTGCTGCCTCTGTTGGTGAAAGTGGGACGATAACTATGTTTCTGAACAAGTCTCCAAGCAGTGCCGGTTTGCAGGACAGTATGGGAAGGACATTCCTTCATGTAGCTGCTGAGAAAAGGAAAGTTAGAATAGTCAGTTCTGCTTGCAGAAATCGATCGCTCTTATGGATTCTTAATATCCAAGACAATGATGGGAACACTGCACTACACCTAGCTATCCAGGCACGGAGTCTTCGGATGTTTTGTGCTTTGTTAGGGAATCGACAAACACATTTGGATTTATCAAATAATAAAGGGCAAACTCCTCTAGATATATCACTATATGGGGTTTCCCTAGGATTTTTTGATGAGGTAATCTACTAAACTGTACTTTTAAGCACGGCCTTTGATGTGAAAGCAAATAATGGAGATTTGTGTGGTTTGGCTTCACCTTCTTTTCCTTTTTGTATTTTTCAGAACAGTGAAGCGAAGATACACTTTGCACTGACAGTTGTTAATGCTAGGAGTGGTGGCAGTCGTCGTGATCACTTCGAAGAAAACTACAATCGCCAGTTAAAATATGATGGAACGGAACAATTAGAAAAGTTGAAAGAATCAACACAAACGCTATGCATTGGTGTGGCTCTAATTGCAACTGCAACGTTTACTGTTACTTTTGCCCTTCCTGGAGGTTACAAAGCGGATGAACATATTAATGGAGGGACACCAACACTTGCCGGGAGGTATGCATTTGATGCGTTCATAATAGCCAGCACATTCTCCTTCGGCTTGTCTGCGATGTCTATGGTAGGCCTCATGTATTCTGGATACTCTATTTTAAACCCAGAGACTCGTAGAATTTACTTAATCGCGGCCTTGTATTTTGGGTCAACATCGGGCACATGTTTCATAACAACTTTTGCACTAGGTTTGTATGTGGTGCTAGCACGAGTTGCTCACAAGTCTGCCGTTGCTATCTGCGTCATTAGCCCTCTTGCTGTTTTATGCAAACAAATGGACCATTGGTTAAAGTGGGCTCTTCTGGCACAACCATTATGTACCCGAATTGGACCAACTCGTGCACTGCTAATGGTAACAACAAGAATCCTTTTCAGCCTGTTGATGGAATTTTGGCCCATAATATTCATTTTTGTTTGGGCAACATATACAAGCAACCAGTTTTAGAAATGAAGCATATACAACTACCAGCACTCATGACTTGAAGATGCATCAAATACAGAACTTTCTCGGTGAGATGTTTTCATGGACGACCTGGGGATTTGGGATTTGGGATTTACTGTACTCGTCAGTCTATTCTTATCTTCAGAATCTTTTCGTACGTTTGTTCAACAATTTGTGCTCATAGTCATGTAAATGCTGATTACCGCTGCTATCTGTAACTTCTTTGAATTATGCAACTGTTTCTTATTTTCCATGTATCACTTGTATTTTTGTATGTAAAAAGTGGACTGTAGGATAGCAAATCCACACGCAAATAAATCTTTCAACCTATCTAATACCCCTCCGTCCGGAAATACTCGTCGTCAAAATGAACGAAAAGGGATGTATCTAAAACTAAAATACATCTAGATACATCTCTTTTTATTCATTTTGATGACAAGTATTTCCGGACGGAGGGAGTAGTAGTTTATATTGTATAATGTCACTACAACCTTGATACTTGCCCCTGGTGTTAGTACTCTGCTTTGCTACCTTAATGATTTGGGTAACTGTTTGTCCTCACATATGAAGTTTCATCAGTGTCCAATGTTGTGTCAAACGACTTATTTGTAGGACATATTTTACACAACCCCGCTTTAATATCGTGCGCAAATGTAACGCATTCGTATTCGTTTTTTTTTTTGGGAGCGAAACGCATTTGTGTTCGTGCTCTCATCCTGTCGATGGTATCACTGGTCCCACAAACTTACCAGCTCACGTTTGGACGACCAAGTCAAAATTGAGCTTCAATTGAATCCTGGAGTTTTTCTTCTAGGGAGCTTAGTGATTTAAAGTGATTTTGAATCATATATGGTCTTCAAGGCAAAAGATATTAACGTCAACTCTATCTCACACCTAACCACTGTTGTCTGCTGCTTGTACTCGCATGTTTCGCTTTAGGTTCAGTCGTTCAGATAATCCATAACTTGATATGGTACCAAAGACTGTGGAGCAACAACTATGCCAGGAATTTGCTAGAATCTGCTTTGCAATCTTCAGTCCCTGGACGAGCAAACTTACATTCTGCTGACGTCTCCTACATTCAGCCTCAATCTTCTGGCCTGAACCTGCTGCTCCCTTCAGTGCTTGTGCTCGCTTCAGGGAAGTTTACCCGAGATCTTGGCCGTTGGCACAGCAACGTTGAGCATTTTTCACACTACTAGCGTCAAGACGGAGGGAGTATTTTATACTGAAATCTGAAAGATTTAGAAACGGAGGAAATAGTATTCGTTATCATCATCTACTATCTACTACCATTATAAAAGCACGAGAGGGCAGATCCAACTCATCGTATTGACCGTCTAATCTGTGATCTAAGGCCTAAAATCTTCGTTAACGATTTGGTTAACGAAATCCCCCACCCATCGTCGCTAACCCCCTCGCTATCGCTAATGCCCATGCCACTCGCACGCCCCCCTGCTTCGCCTCTCGCCACAACCGCCTGACCACGCCGCCGCTCGGTCTTTCCCTTCTCACCAGAGCTCGCCCCGCCGCCGCCCCTTATCCCAATCTCGCCAGCGGCCGAGCACCAGCTCCGCCCCCGACGAACGCCATCGGCCGAGCGACACCTCCAACCGCCCGAGCACGCCGCCGTCGGCCCCTTCCCCTTCTCACCAGACGGTTGCCCCGCCGCCGCCCCTTCTCCCCCTTCTCGCCAGTGGCCGAGCGGCACCTCCGCTGCAGGGGGGCCGGGCCGGCCGGCCGGGCCGCAGCAGCGCGCCCCTGACGCCTCGGTCTGGGAGATCCCCTCGACGCGTTGAAGCAGATGGGACAAATCCAGTGGAAGCTGCCGGCAGTCGCCTCTTCGCCGGCGTCGAGGACTACCGCATCCTCGATTGTCTATTCTTTTGGTAGGTACGCCCAACACCCACCCCTGTATATATACGTCCCGCCTGTCCTCCGTTGAGCAGTCCCGGGCAGGTTTGGGGGCTCATAGGGTTACGAATTGAGGGTTTCGTTTGCTGACATGCTGCTGCTGTGGTCACGAGACTACTGGGCGACAGATCGCCGTTCAGGCAGTAGAACTGGTAGGGGGACATCCTCAACTGCGACGAGGAGAACAGCAGGATCGAACACAAGGTTCTTGATCCACACTTTTTGCCACAACCTGGAGTGGAGGTTAGTTTAAAACGTTACTGTCTGTGGTATACTTTTGCCATGTTGAACATTTTCCAGCACCGTAAGCAGAAATGATTATTTGATAAAAAATGTACTTCATTGTACAGAAAGTATTATATGATGGTTTAACCTCAGTATTAGGACATCTGAATCATATAAATTACCTGAAAAATTGCTCCCTGGTAGTGTTGATGAGCAGTCAGCAAAGGATGTACATCTTGTAGGTTTCATTGCAGAGAAACATGCACAAATTTTTACAGAGGAGTGCAAGCCTTTTCGTGAAGGTGTCCAAATACAAACAATTTACCCTCGTGCAAGTGCACCCAATTCAATGTTTTTGTCTTAGAAGGTGCAGATTTCTAGCAACCATATAATTACGAAATGGTATGATCTAATGTTGCCGTCTTGTGACCCCCAGTTGACAAGCAGTTTGAAGAAAAGACACCATTTCACTCCATTTGATTATCATTTTGTAGGTCTGATATAGCAGAACTAGAGTTGAAGCTCTCTTGAGTATGTATAAAAAAGATGTCAAATCTGCAATAGATGGTTCAGGAGCTAGCCTTAAAGGTACAAATTATCACTGGATCCTATTTCCGTATTTGTACATTTGTGATTTGGTCATATATTTAAAATCTTATACACTTCTATGTTCTATCTGAAATTCTCATGCATATTGTGTTAGTTAGTTTGTTGACAGTGCACTCCAGTATACTATTTGCAGTAATAGGGTAGTCTCTCCTGCCCAGTATGACTATATTCCGAACAAAGACTATGCTGATACAAAGCTGAAGTTGAGGAAACATTTGCAATCGTTTCTCAGAATAGTAAAATCCTTCAATTTGACATACACTGAAGTGGATATCTTATGCATCATTATGTGATTTTCTCCATGTATCTCCTTTTTGTATTCCAGACAAGCAACCTTGACATGAATATCATTTGTACTTCTGATTATCATGTTCCATGTGTTTTTGAGCTGTGAGAAGATAGAAGTTATTTGTCATTGGAGGAAATCCATGCTTGGACCCACATGATGGAGGTTTCACGGTTGCATGGGTTTAGTGCAGCTGCTAACAAATTGTTAGAGGCTTATAAAACACTTTTAAAGATACTATCTAGATTATTCGATCCGTTTATTGGTCACTTTGTTGCTCATTTGAATTTCTTGTGTATCTCTGACCTACATATCATGATCTGGTTATTTGAACTTCTGATGAGAGGAAAATAATAAAAGTTCATTTGTAACTTGTTAGTACGCACTCATATATCATAGTATTGTCGTAGTTCTGTGGCATTTCTTGAAAGTCCCAGTGAACTTGTTGTCATAGGCAATTTATTGTCCTGCAAAATGAACTTAATGCACAAGGCATGTGTTTGTTTTTTCCTGTCAATAACTCAAAGTGTCTCCGTACTAAACCTTATTGGTGTTATTTTCTGAAATACTAATGGCCGACAATAATATCTTCTGAACTCTAGCCAACTAAACGCCCTGATGCAAATTTAAAATCAACTGAAATGATGCCTATAATACTGATGGTAGGACGTCGCATAGAATTTAAGCTCCCAAGTAGACTATCTCCAGCAGAGGAAAAACTTCAGCCGAATCGACACAAAGCTCCACACCCAGGTGGCCGCTCTGGCGGCAGCAACACAGTCGTCGTCATCGGTGTTGATGAGGAGTGTAGGCACAAAGATGACGCCGATTGACAGCCAGGTGCAGTCAAGGAGCGGCACTCTAGCCGGTGCCGCCACGCCATCCCTCAGGCAGTTGTGCTCTAAATTTTGAACTCTTAACAAAATTGTGAAACAAATCTCAGCTGAATGTAATTGTACAAATTTTATTTCAGGTGCATGCCGATCAAATGAAGGCGCGGGTGAAGAACAACATGACCAAGAAGTAGGCGAGGGTCGAGGCGAGACAGGACCACCGGGCAGCCCGGTCGGCGCGATAGGTGGAGCGCATCCGGAAGATCGACCGCATGTCGTCCCTGTTCTAGTGTTGCGACTGATTCCTGTGCTGAAAACCGAACAAAATTCAGATTGCATCTGGTATGCAACCTGACTGAAGAAGCCACAAGGTCAGAGTGCAAGCTTCTGGGACAAAATATATATGAAATTATTTGAATAACTGTACTTCAGGTGTTGCTTTGCTCTGTAGTCTGTACAATCTGAATGGTTGTGACCTGAGCTACAGTAGCATGTTACAATTTGAATCAATGGCCTGCTGACTAATGTACTCAGAACTTGGAATCATCTTTTCTTTAAGCTTAATGGTAACTTTAGAAAAAATAAAAAACATGAGCTAATACTATGATCTTTTATCTTCACATTTATTGGCACTTACTTTTTGGTGTTATTATTTTATCGCACTGCTTTCTGGTTGCTTCCTAGCTTTTCTTGAAGAACAAATATTAAATTGTGAATTCATTTGAGACCTTGTCATCTTATTATTTTACTTGTATTTGTTAGCCCCTTTTGTTACACTACTCTATTGCCTCTGATCTGATGCAGTCGTGGTGACATTCTGATTGGATGATTCTGATATGTTAGCCCCTTTAGTTACACTATATTTGTTAGCCCCAAGTTGATGCTGCTTTTTTCAACTGATCTCAATTCAGATATGTTGTTCGAAAGAGACTCTTTTCGAACATGAGGTGAACCATTTGCAGCTTACCTCTTAATATAATCCTGCCAATATGATGCCTTGTATTTCTGACTATTATATTGCCATTCCAGGTTATATCTGATGGAGATTACACTCTTGGCCCATGAAAAATGGAAATTCCAAATATTTTATGCTAGGAAAAGCTTCCAAAATCAGGAAAGTTCTACATTCTACAACACTGATTAAAAGGCTGCTCAAATTGTTTCGCATTTCTTGTTTTAAGTTTACTTTTTACTTTTGTTCCTGCGTTGATTTGAATATCCATTGGTTCCACTAAAGTTTCATGATGCGTGATCATAAATTGCTCAAGAGATCATACAAGACCTGTGGTGGTCTGCCTACACTAGCATGTTAGTAGTGCTTAGCAAAACATGTTCATAATTCATTCTAGACTATTCTTTGAAGTATGCTACAATTCTACATTAGATTATCATGACAAATAATTGCATGATTGGCGGTCTTGACTTAGTATAAGTAATACATCTTAGGTGGGGATCTGATTTGGAAGGCGGTTGTGGAAGAAATAGAATGTCAATTGCACAATTTTCTTATGTTTTTTCTGCTACAATTATGTATTTTTGGGTTTCGTTTCATAGGTTGGTCTTCAAAGTTTCTGAACACAATTATCTCTACAGTGTAAGACCATCTTCTCTCCTAAATTTTGTGAACCACTGTTGGTTTTTTCGTGGTGATACAATTTCAGACTTGTCATGAAATTATACAACTTGGATCAAGTGATACTTCTTATGTGTAATGATACTACCGCAGAAGCAAAATGATTAATACTCCCTCCGTCCGGAAATACTTGTCGGAGGAATGGATAAAAATGGATGTATCTAGACATGTTTTAGTTCTAGATACATCCATTTTTTATCCATTTCCGCGACAAGTAATTTCGGACGGAGGGAGTAGTACTTATGCGTGGGCGTGTCCTTACCTGTATAGAAGGATGATGCTGGTTTAAATAAATTAATTTTACTAGAAGTACTTTCCGAATTATGAATTATGCACTTCTCATGAATTTGTTGTAGTCAAAGGAAGGAGGTGAAGATACAGGAGTGGGAGAACTGCCAGAAATCCAAATTCAAAGCCAAGTTGAAGCATGCAGAGGTCAGCATCCATCTGAATTCCTGAACTTGTTGCACTGTCCAGACAAAACCATAAAACAAATCCCAGTTGGCTGTATTTGTGCAAATTCTATTTCAGGTCCAGGTGAAGGCGCGGATGAAGAACACCTGACCAAGAGGATGTCCACATTGAGCCACAAGGTGGAGGGGAAGCATGCAAGGGTCGAGGTGAGGTGGAACCGGCGTGCAGTTCGGTTGGTGCGACAGGTGGAGCGCATCCGAAAGATCGGCCTTGTGTCTCCAGTGCAACCAAAATATCTTTCTATACATATTCTCACATATATTTGTATATTAGTCGAGACGTGCATTTGCACGTGCACGCTTACTAGTGACATGAAACTTTCGGTAGTGAACGTCAGATTTTGCACTCTGAAGGCTAAACCGAAGGTCAAGTCAGTTGATCGTGCGTTCTGTGGCACGTTTTGAACATATAGAAGAACGAAACAGTTGATCCTTAGCAAACACCGGTACAACGCCGGCTACTTAAATCGATCGAAAGTTCAGGATTACATCAACACTCACATCCATTCAGCCAAACACTACAAACGATGAATGACATAATCCATCACACTTCAGAGTTCAGAGACTTCAGACTCTTCCGCTGCCAAAACGAAATCACCGGCGGTCCCAGCTTAATCCACCTCCTCGATCTTGGGCCCCGCACCGCTCCCGCCGGCCGGCGCATCCCCATCCATGCCGCCCATGTCCGCGCCAGCGCCCTGGTACATCTTGGCGATGATGGGGTTGCAGACGCCCTCCAGCTCCTTCATCTTGTCCTCGAACTCGTCCGCCTCCGCGAGCTGGTTGGCGTCGAGCCAGCCGATGGCGCCGTCGATCGCGTCCTCGATCTTCTTCTTGTCGTCGGCGGGGAGCTTGGAGGCGATCTTGTCGTCCTTGACGGTGTTCCTCATGTTGTAGGCGTAGTTCTCCAGCGCGTTCTTGGCCTCCACCTTCTTCTTGAGCTCCTCGTCCTCGGCCTTGTACCGCTCCGCCTCCTGCACCATCTTCTCGATGTCCTCCTTGCTCAGCCGCCCCTTGTCGTTGGTGATGGTGATCTTGTTCTTCACGCCGGCGGTCTTGTCCTCGGCGGAGACGTTGAGGATGCCGTTGGCGTCGATGTCGAAGCAGACGGTGATCTGGGGCACGCCGCGGGGGGCCGGGGGGATGCCGGACAGCTCGAACTTGCCCAGCAGGTTGTTGTCCTTGGTCCGCGCGCGCTCGCCCTCGAACACCTGGATCAGCACGCCCGGCTGGTTGTCCGAGTAGGTGGAGAAGACCTGCTCCTTCTTGGTCGGGATGGTGGTGTTCCGCGGGATGAGCGTCGTCATCACGCCGCCGGCGGTCTCCAGGCCGAGGGACAGCGGCGTGACGTCCAGCAGGAGCAGGTCCTGCACCTTCTCGTTGCCCTCGCCGCTGAGAATGGCGGCCTGCACGGCGGCGCCGTAGGCCACGGCCTCGTCGGGGTTGATGCTCTTGCACAGCTCCTTGCCGTTGAAGAAGTCCTGGAGCAGCTGCTGCACCTTGGGGATGCGGGTGGAGCCGCCGACGAGCACGACGTCGTGCACGGTGCTCTTGTCCATCTTGGCGTCGCGGAGGCACTTCTCCACGGGCTCCATGCACTTGCGGAACAGGTCCATGTTGAGCTCCTCGAAGCGAGCCCTGGTGATGGTGGAGTAGAAGTCGACGCCCTCGTACAGGGAGTCGATCTCGATGGTGGTCTGGGCGGTGGAGGACAGGGTGCGCTTGGCGCGCTCGCAGGCCGTCCGCAGCCGGCGCAGGGCGCGAGGGTTACCGCTGATGTCCTTCTTGTGCTTGCGCTTGAACTCCTGGACGAAGTGGTTCACCATGCGGTTGTCGAAGTCCTCGCCGCCGAGGTGGGTGTCGCCGGCGGTGGCCTTCACCTCGAAGATGCCCTCCTCGATGGTGAGCAGCGACACGTCGAAGGTGCCGCCGCCGAGGTCGAAGATGAGCACGTTCTTCTCGCCGGAGCTGCTGGCCTTCTTGTCCAGGCCGTAGGCGATGGCGGCGGCAGTGGGCTCGTTGATGATGCGCATCACGTTGAGGCCGGCGATGAC
>LR738711.1:822154794-822175763 GCA_902687465.1 Secale cereale | reverse complement strand
AGAAGGCGATACACGTACTGAAGGTAGTCAATGCCGGTGATGGTCCCAAAGTGAAGGAAAATATCGTTGAAATCATATGCTTGCATTGTATATCATTCTCTTGTTACGAACGATGCTAACTCTTGACAATCAACTTACCAACTAAATCTTTGGCATTTTCATAATTTCATGACCGTATTCCCATTTTTAATAGAATTTGAACATATTCAAAAGTTGGCACGAATCAGCACTTGCATGCAACCAGGATGGGAAATAAGTCAAAAATATTATGCGATTATCAAAATTAATTTACCGCGTGTGTAACGCTGCCATGTGTAGTAATCCACCCCCTAAGTTTATTGTGCATGGTGCGTTAATATATATTGTTATTCTTTTATTGGGTGGGGTAGTTAATGTCTTCTGTTTTTCATGAGCCATCACAGTGTTACATTTTCCCCTGGTACGTTTCATTCCAACAACACCAACTGGTGATTCCACATACATACTTGTGGATATAAAGATAACTATTCATAGTTATAGTGAATCTTGAGGATGTTGGTCAGAATCTCCTATAAGAGCATCTACAGCCGGGGCGCCCCAAACCCACCTTAAACACCAGAGCGGATGGCCCAGTCACTGACCGATCACAAAATAACGACCCAGACGGGCACGAAACACCCGGACTGACCGACACCCCTCATATCCAGCCCAAATCTAGGACGGATACGGGGACACGCGGGCGCGTCCGCCGCGTCTGACCCAACAGCCCTATCCCACCCCAAATTGCACCTAGTCCACCCTCTCGACCTACCGGATCCGTCTGCTCTCTCCTATCTTCTTCTTCTTACGTGTCAGACGTCTCGTAGCTTCGCGCCTCTGTCGCCACCCTTGCTACGTAGCCGTTCCAAGCCTCTGCGCCGCCAATACCGCACTACAGTCCTCTCTCTTGTGCTCGTCGCCGGCGACATCGTCGTTGCCCCGACGCCACCACGGTAAATCCGACGACTCTCGGGCTGCCACATGCGCTCTATGTGTTCGACACATTATCCACCCCATTTTTTGTGTTTTATTTGTAGGGAAAACATGAATTTCGATGCTTCGTCAGACGATGAGGATGGACCGATGAAGCGTGATCAAATTATTCAAGATGAGTTCTTTGATTCGTCAAATTCAGACAGAGAAGTGGACATGATCATGCTCATGAGCATGCAAGAGGAGATGGACCGGCATGTGAAGCATATTCTCAACTTGAAGGGCCCGGAGAACAAGTTCAAAGCCCGAAAGATCAAGATGCAAATCAGCTTATGAACTTTCTGCAGATGCTTCGGAATCTTCGAGATCATCGGGTGCGCGCACAGCTACCATGTGATCTTGTGGAGCATGTGTGGACCCACAATGGAAACTAAAGAGCTAATGTTTGTGATGAGTACTCAAAACTGACTTTATGTAAAAGCAATGTATTATCGCTGCCAACATTTGTTATTTTACGTGCGACATTGGCGTGAATGATGGACGTGCATGAATTTGCATTTATTTGAGAGTCCAAATTTGAGATGTGTGGATGCCGGACACGAGATATGAGGGGCCGCCCGGATGCGTCCGCGGGCATGCTCGAGCGCGTCCGCAGATGGCGGGATTTGTCAAGTCCAACTGTAGATGCTCTAATAACCCGCATTTATGATGAGAGGAAGGGATGGACGGAGGGAGATACTAGTACTCCCTCCGTCTAGGTGAGTAAGTCATCTTACGAAAACCAAATAATCCCAAAACACTTAGGCGCGGTACATTAACTCCCATCTCGTTTTTTGTTTCTTGGCATAAAGAAAGGAATCAACCAATAAGAGATATGGGGTGTGTCTGCTTTTAATGACTTGAGGCTACCAAACACGACATGCATTGGTCAATTCATTGCATGCAATGCTATTAATTAGCAAATGAACATTAACTTTTCTTGTTTTTCACTCTACCTTGGTCACGGTGCACAACCTAAGATGACTTACTCACCTAGACGGAGGGAGTAGGTGTCATCCATATGTGATCCATGAGCGATGCATTGCACTTGGTCTTATCACATGTGTCTTTTTGGTTAAAGTTGGTCCAAGATACATTACGATCACATGTGCATTTTCCTTCTCTAAATAATCCAAGCTATGAGACGAGGCTAAATGGATGTCGATGTGAAGCGATTGCAATACACGTATCCAAGCTAGCGACCGATTAGGATGAGCGAAGTGGAAGTGCTACGCAATGGGAAGCAACCCTAGACATGGAGAGGAGCAACTGGATGACGATGCAAAGCAAAGTTGGACACCGAAATAAGCAGGTGACAAGTTAGAGGCTATGAGGCGATGCTAGACACATCACACGAGCAAACAATCATAGTTACAATGGTTAGGATTAGTATATTATGTGTGTTCAAAAAAAAAATTATGATGCTGGCATTGTTTAAATGGTATGATCGCGTGAAGCATTTTTTTTTTCAAATGGTTCATAAATCAAACTTCTTGATCAAAATGTTTAAGTATTTCATATTTCTATGGTAAAGATTAAATGCTTGGCTATTGTGCAACGTATGCAGATTAAATGCACTAGCGTTAAGAAAAACATGCTCGACAACAAAAGATTATATGCATGGCTAATGTGAAGTGTATGAGGATTAAATGCCCTAGAGCTGAAAAAAAAAATCATGCTCGAGAGTTTAAATGAAATAACTCGGATCCCATCTGGACAACGTGAGGGAACATTTTACGTCTCGCGCTTTTTTCTCAAACTCTGGAAAATATTTTTGGTCAGCTCTCGGTTCATAGGTTCAAATGAAAAATAAAACCCCTAACCTAACCTAGTCACGACGGGGCCTGCGCAACTGTTGCTCTCACTGATGTGTCGTATTCGTATGGCTTATTAGTTGGATTTGGATTTTCCCGCCCCGCCGAACCATTTTGAATCAATCCCATGCCCGCAAAAGACCTTGTGTTGTGCGGTACTAGGCGAGATTGAAATGAAAACGAGAGGAGAGCAATCATGGCCAAACCAGCATGCTGTCTCCTCCGTTGGATGTGAACGGATGTATGAGATGGACTGAAGAAAGGGCACGATCCGTGGGAGGTCGCAACTGACCAATGAGCGAGCAGCAAAGCAAAACTCTTTCTCCTTCGTTGGATGCCAGCGGACGATTGAGATCGAGTGAAAAGAACCATCGATCCGTGGGACGTCCAAGTTGACCAATGAAAGAGCAGCTCAGCCCAATGAAACGAAAAGGAAAAGGAAAATCCCCACCCACCCGATTCATTCCTCTCCCTTCCCTAGACGCCGCCGCCGCCGCCGCCGCTCCTCTCCATGTCGCCGCCGCCGCCGCCGCCGCCGACCTCTCTCCTCGTCCCCCTCGCACCACGCCGCCCACACCCTTCCCTTCCCTTCCCCTCCCTTCATCAGAAGGTAAGGGAAGAGAAGAGGGGGACCGAGCAGGTCAAGGCGGTGGCCATGGCGCTCCCAGATCCGCCCGCGCCGTCGTCCGACCTCGGCCTCCGCGTGCTTCTGCTCGGCGGCGTGGCGGACGGACCTCCTCGGGACGCCGCTCTTCCCCTCCTCCAAGCCTCCAACCCTAACCCTAGCATCGTTGCTGCTCTGGTCAATGTACGCCCATCTTGGATTTTCCCTTCGCCCCTTCCCTTCCATTCCTTTCCCTCATGCTCATGCTGCTGCTGTTGGTCTCGCAGGTGCACGCGCGCCTCCGGCGGCGAACCCTAGCCGCACCACATGGTGATGGCCGTACCTCGTGGCGCCTCCGGCGGCGAACCCTAGCCGCACCACATGGTGATGGCCGTACCTCGTGGCGGAGACGGGCGCCGTCCCCAACACCTTTGGCTGCACAAGCTCCTCGTCGTCGGCTTCCCCTTCCTGCTCCTTTGGTGGACAAGGTAAGACCCTCTGGTCTGCCCTCTGTGTGTGTGCGCGCGCGCGTGTCCACGGCCATCGAGCTGTGCTTCATCTTTACTTGCGGATCCATGCTGCCCATGAGCGGGTGTTTTTGTCGTCAAACATTTCTAGTAAGGCGGGACTTGACTTGGTACATGTAGAAGCAGTGGAATTTTACTTGCAAAAGTGGATCTTTGCCACTTAGTAGTGATGGTCTGTGTGCTTCGTTTTGTGGATCCCAAAATGGATCAACAAGTTGAAGTTAACTGCATATGGATGATGGTGCTATCTCGTAATCATTTCCTTGACACCATCCTGTAGCATGTTTAAGATCCTGTTAAAATGGCAGTAAATAGATGACCAAATAATCATATCTACAGTTTTCACCTTGCCACCATGTACATATATTCTACAGGGGGATGTGAAAAGCTGATGAAACTGGGCTACTCTGAATCTCTGTTTGCTACTGATTACCATTAGCAACTGTGCAAGTTCTTTGTGGAAGTAGAAAATACTAAATATACCATATTATTCAACTCAAAACTGATGTTTGCTACTGATTTCCATTAGCAACTGTGCAAGTTCTTTGTGCAAGTGTGTAAAAATTATGCATCTCTATGCGTTGTGCATGTTTATATGCGTGACCTGGCGGCCCTTTAGTCCTACGAGATTTTTGCGGCAACATGCCCGTCTTTGTTTTTTCACTGGCTTAAACTGTAACTGAAGTGTAATTGCATTTCTTTTGTATTCTTACTGCTGCTTCCAGAATGTTTGTGCTGAGATTCTAAGACATATATCCTGGAACGGGACGGACCTGCCCGGGACGCCGCTCTTCCCCTGCTGCAACCCACCCTAGTGTTGCTGCGGCTGATCAAGGTACGCCCATTTCGATTTGTTCTTGGCCCCTTCCATTCCCTCCCCTCTCCTCATCCTGCTGCTGTTGTTGGTCACGCAGGTGGACCCACATGTCCAGCGGCGAACCCTAGCTGCACCGCATGTTGCTGGCTGTACCTCGGAGCGGAGATGGCGCTGTCCCCAACACCTTTGGCTGGCAGAAGCTCCTCGTCGGCTTCCCCCTCTGGTGGACTAGGTAAGCCCCTCCGATCTGCTCTCTCTCTTGTAAAAGTGGATCTTTGCCACTTAGTGATGATCCGTGTGCTTCTTTTCTGGATCCCAAATGGATGACCAAGTTGATGTTAACTACTGCATAAGGATGATGCAGTTGACACTTCACTGTTATCTTGTAATCATATCCTTGACACCATCCTTTAGGATGTTTAAGATGTTAAAATGGCAGTAACCAAATAATCAAATATACAATTTTTCATGCTGTCACTATGTACATTGTACAACGGGTTGTGAAAAGCTACATTTTTTCATGCAGTCAGCATGAATATCCTCCTCATGTGCCCTGCTGTCAATCATTGCTTGGCCCACCAGCCCCTCTGACCCAATTTTGTTGTGTGCAACTAAGCGAGCTGCTTTGCCGTGTTGTCGCAATAGCAGGGCCCTAAATTTCATGTTTCATTCATTGTGTAGGCTTCTCATACTGCTACCATTGTGTTGACCACGTGTTTGTTAAATGTAGATTTATGCATGCTTGTGTTGGAGTACAGTCTCATACTCCCTCCGTTCCAAAATAAATGACTCAACATTGTACTAACTTTAGTACAACGTTGGATCATCTATTTTGGAACGGAGGGAGTAGATTTTGGTTGTATTGTATCCTTGTGAAGAGACTGCACATATCTATAATTCTGTTGTACTGTAGATCCTAAACATCACGACCATCTAAGTATAATACTTATTCTTTTGTGAACACTATTGGTGTCCTGTAAAGTGCTATATGCCATGCACCTTGGAAGGAACACATTCCTCTGCGTCGCATGTGAATCATGATCCGAAGCATTCTTATGCAAGCAATTCTTGTAGTCATGCCGGTATGTCCACTTGCTGTAGATGATTTTCTTTCATGATGCGCATGTCCCGTGTTGGAGTTGTTCATAATGGAAACACGAACATTCAATCTGTTGCATCAATATGCGACTTGGAGTTTTATGGGCGTTGTGTGTGTGGGCCAAGAACCATGGTTGATTCTATGATGGTGTACTGGCATGCTTTTGGTGATGAGCGTCTTTTCCCCTCGTTTGATAACGTTGACCGTCTTTTCCCTGTGTTTGACTGCGCATGGTCTGTGTTGGAGTCATTCACGAGGGAAACAAGATTGTTCAATCTGATGCATCAATATGTGCCTTCTAGCTATGGCCGCTGTGTTTGCCAGCCGTTGAGCATTGGTTGATTCGATGGTGTATTGTTATGCTTTTTGCGATGACATTCTTTTCCCCAGTGCTTGATGACCTTGGTTAATTTGATTAGGATGATGGCGTGTTTTGGTTCCATGCTGACAATTTTAGGGATGTTCTTTTGCTGAATACAGCTATTTTAATTCTCGTTTGGTCACTATTAGAATGTTTTTTGTTCTATAAACAACCCTATCGCTTAAACTGATATGTCTTCCTTTGATATAGGGATGTAAACATCCATGTCCGGCTACTATCACTTGGCGTATTGCCTCCTCCTCGTACACTACCTTGTCTTCCCCTGTAGCTTGATGACAGCGATTCAGCGGTGGTGGCCGCACCTGGTCTCCTTCGACCGTGGTTCAGGTAATTGTTTGGTCTCCCCCTACTCTCTACCCCATGCTCTTATTGTTTGACCGTCATGTTGTGATCCTGGCTTTCGAGCTGTGCCAATTTCTATGATAGGGTTTGGCTTGTGGGGTGGTAATGTGGCCATACATGCTTTTCTTACAGTGGCTGTCTTGTGTGGTAATTTAGTGTTCGGATCTATGGTGTTCTTCCTGGGCCACAATCTTGTGATCATGCTCGTGTTTCTTGTCAATGAAATTGGTCTCTTGTAATTATGTGGTGGTTAATGAAATTGGGCTGTTGTCAATAATTAGATATTTTCCCATAGCACATTATGTTAATTATAGCATGCTGCACGACATGTTTAAAATCTTCCTATCATTGAAAAGCATTATTTCCTTTGATGTAGGCATGGTTATTATCTCTTTTCATGCCAGAAAGTTAGGAAGTTGCTACAGTTTTGACTTGGGCTTGCTAAACATTGTTGTAGTTGCTCTTATATTTGGCACCGCCATGGTTCAGGTTTGGGTCCTATCTGTCAGGAATATGATACCACACTTGGTTTTATCTTCTGGTTTCTAGAGTTTAAAGACGCCCCGTGGTACTGGAACTTTGTTGTTTCTAGTTGCTACTGTCTAGTAGAACACATTTGAATTTTAGTCTTTTCTTACCATGGCATGTGTAGGTGATGTGCGATGTCTGTTCCGTAGATGATTAGGAACGTTCTCTTCCTGAATATAGCTGTTTTAATTCTGGTTTGGTCACTGTTAGACTGTTTTTTGTTCGATGAAATGCTAGCCTTCATTTGCTTGGTTATAGTAACTGTGTATTTTTTCAGGGCACATTATGTTAATTATGGCCTGCTCCATCGAACATTTAAAATGCCATTTATTTCTTTGATGTAGGCATGTAAACCCCCATGCCTGGCTACTATGGCTACATGGGAAACCCTCCAGGCCTAGGCGTTACTTGGTTGATACTAGTTGCTACTATCTAGTTTATGATATTTGACTATGAATAGTTGATATCTTGGCTGTGAACATCTAAAGTGCTGCTTTTATCTTTCATAAGATTAAGATTATAGTTGTAGAATGTAGAGTGTTTTTTGTTTTAGGAAATGCTAGCTTACATCTACTTTCTTTGCATATAGGCATGTGAACCACAACCCTACCCCTTTTATTTCAATATGGTATACCGGGTATAGTTTGTAGTTTAGTCATTCACCGCAGTGGCTGCAGTTAGTTCTCTTGATCAATAGTGGCATTACAAAACTGTGGAGTTCTTGTGATAAAAAAAACTTTAGACTTGCAGGGTTTCAGTGTGTATATTAATATTCGAGGTCCAGTTTGTTATTTTTCCCTGATGTAGTTCCTCACTCAGGTGCATAAGAGATCGTGTGCGCGGGGGAGAAGGCGCCCAACATCACCAACGAGTCCATTGGCCTACCCGTGTGAGACTTCAGCTGCTAAAGGTGCCTGATGGTGGTCTGGCTTGGTGACCGAACGGTTACTACTGTGCCCCTTTGTTTTGGGCACCGTCACCGATGGGATGTCGCTAGCTGTGCCGTAATCTCTGTGCTCATCTACTATGGCTTTGGTGGGCACTCCTTCTCGGCCACTACTCCTACTTCCCCTGCAGCGTGATGAGGTGGTGGCTGTCTCGTCCTTGGTTCTGGTGAGTTGGTGGTCTCCTCCCTCTCTACCTTATCATCTCTGTTTTTGCAAGAAATTTGGATATTGCTACTGTTTTGACTTACGCTTGCTACACAATCTTCTAGTTGCTCTTAATTTGACATCACCATGGTTTAGGTTTGGGCTCTCAATTTGCCAACTACTGCCATGAAATCTAGCTTGGCATGAACCATATGGTTTCTGCAACCTAAGCTGATCTTTTTTTCGTGGTTTATTTGACGTGGTTGCAGCAAGACCAGCAGATGTTCTTATATTGGTATAATGTAGTTAAGCCGTTCTAGATCTCTACTATTGCTTGATATAATTCATATTATACTTAGATGTAGACTGTTTTTCATTTTTGAAATGCTAGCCTGCATTTACTTTGTTAACAACTTCTGGTTTTTGTTCCGAGCACAACACTAGGCTAACAACATGTGAATTTTTTTAGAGCACATTATGTTAATTCTAGCCTGCTGGACAGCATGTTAGAGACAACCCTCTTGTTTACGGGAAGTACGGACACATGTAATTAGTTTAGCAGGCTAGAATTACATGTGTCCGTACTTCCTGTAAATTCATATACTCATAAATTCAGCAGGCTAGAATTAACATAACCCTCTTTCCTGCACCCCTGATGCATTGCCTTTTGGAATTACTTGCGCACTCATCTAATATATTTTTTTCCTTGTAGCCGCAGCACTTGTATGCCAGTATGGAAGGGGAGCCTGATGGTGATCAGATGGAGGTTGACCACACTCATCGTCAACCTGCACCATGCCAGCTACGGTGAGACCCTCCAGATTGTCGTGATGCTGCCCGGGAACACCTGGTGAGAGCATCTCTCCATGCCACATCTTCCCAGTGATCACCTAATGGTGTTACAAAGTGAACCAATAGTCTTGATTGAATTTGTTATGCACAATGTATAGCTTGTGGTGTATTTAATATTTGCTACATGGCCAGTGGTCTCCCAATGGTGTTAAGAAGTGACCATATACGTCTTTAGACCTGAAGGGCCATGTTTCCTAGTTTGGACCCTCTTCTTTGGTCACCTTGGTTTGTGGTTGGCATGTTGTTATATCCTGTGATTGCTAGTTTACATGTCGGTGTCGCATTATCAGTTTAACTGATGTGCAAATTTCCAAAGCCATGGAGCTTTGCTTGGCGCTCACCTTAGTTTTGGATTTAGGTACAGAGGTGGTTCTGAATCTGCCATCTACTGTCATGCAAATCTAGCTAGGCATGGACCATATGGTTTCTGCAACCTAAGCTGCTCTTATTTTTTTCTGGTTAATTTGACGTGGCCACAGCAAGACCAGCAGATGTTCTTATATTGATATAATGTAGCTAAGCCTTTCTAGATCTCTACTATTGATCTGTTGGTCTTTTGATTCATAGAATTTGGTTTCTAGTGACCCATTTACATGAGTAGATGTGCATTGTTCTTTGGCTCCAATGGTGTTTTGTCAGTGTTGAAAGCAAAGCAATTTGCGAATATGATTTTGATGGGTTTGTTTATGAGCTCATAGTCTTTACTGCACACCCTGATGCACCTGCTACTATAGTCACCATTATGGTCTGTTTATGCCAATTTTTTTGGAGTTTTCTACTGTTTTGACTTGCGCTTCCTAAATGATGTTTTAGTTGCTAATAGATTTGGCTCCGCCATGGTTTAGGTTTGGGTTCTCACTGGCAATAATATGATACATCAGTTGGTTTGATCTCCTGGTTTCTAGAGTTTAATGAAGAATTGTGGTACTGGAACTTGGTTGTTTCTAGTTTGCTACTGTATAGCAGAACACATTTCAATTTTAGTCCTTTTCTTATCAATGCATTTGTAGCTGCTGTGTGATGTGTGTTTCGTAGATGATCAGGGTCGTTCTCAACCAAAATGTAGCTATTTTAATTCTGGTTTGGTCACTATTGGGTTGTTTTATGGTCGATAAAAAGCTAGCCTACATATACTGGTTAGAGCAACTTTTGTATTTTTTCAGAGCACATTATGTTAATTATGTCCTGCTGCATAGAATGCTTAAAATGCTATTCTTTCATTGATGTAGGCATGTCAAATAGAATGAGATGCTGACATGCTATGCTATTTAGGTCTTTGTTTGTAGGTTTGTATATTCAAAATCATTTCATTTCTTTCATTGATTGTTTTTCATTTTTGAAGTTCTAGCCTGCATTTACTTTGTTAGCAACTTCTGGTTTTTGTTCTGAGCACAACACTAGGTTAACAACATGTGGATTTTCTTAGAGCACATTATGTTAATTTTAGCCTGCTGGACAGCAAGTTAGAAACAACCTTGTTGTTTAAAATGCTATTTCTTTCTTTCATATAGGCATGTAAACATCCATGTCCGGCTACTGTGAATTGGCGAACCCTATTGAATATGATTTTGATGGATTGGTTTATGATATGTGCCTAACCATCGAGGGTGTATTTTTTGGATGAAAAAAGTGATATTAATAGCTCCTATAGTCTTTCCTGCACCCCTGATGCATTGCCTTTTGGAACTAATTGCACACTCATCTGATATTTTTATTTTCCTTGTAGCTGCAGCACTTGTAAGGGCAGCCTGATGGTGATCAGATGGAGGCTGACCACACTCATCGTCAACCTGCACCATGCCAGCTACGGTGAGACCCTCCAGATTGTTGTGATGCTGCCCGGGAACACCTGGTGAGAGCATCTCTCCATGCCACATCTTCCCAATGATCTCCTAATGGTGTTACAAAGTGAACCAATAGTCTTGATTGAATTTTTTATGCACAATGTATAGCTTGTGGTGTATTTAATATTTGCTACATGGCCAGTGATCTACCAATGGTGTTAAGAAGTGACCGTGTACGTCTGAAGGGCCATGTTTCCTAGTTTGGACCCTCTTCTTTGGTCACCTTGGTTTGTGGTTCACATGCTGTTATATCCTGTGATTGCTGGTTTACACGTTGCCATGGCGGTGTCGCATTATCAGTTTAACTGATGTGCAAATTTCCAAAGCCATGGAGCTTTGCTTGGCGCTCACCTTAGTTTTGGATTTAGGTACAGAGGTGGTTCTGAATCTGCCATCTACTGCCATGCAAATCTAGCTAGGCATGGACCATATGGTTTCTGCAACCTAAGCTGCTTTTATTTTTTTTCTGGTTAATTTGACGTGGCCGCAGCAAGACCGGCAGATGTTCTTATATTGACATAATGTAGCTAAGCCTTTCTAGATCTCTACTAGTGATCTGTTGGTCTTTTGATTCGTAGAATTTGGTTTTCTAGTGATCCATTTACATGGGTAGATGTGCACTGTTCTTTGGCTCCAGTGCTGTTTTGTCAGTGTCGAAAGCAAATCAATTTGCGAATATGATTTTGATGGGTTTGTTCATGAGCTCATATAGTCTTTCCTGCACCCCCTGATGCACTTGCTCCTATAGTCACCATTATGGTCTGTTTATGCCAAAAAATTTGGAATTTTCTACTATTTTGACTTGCGCTTGCTAAATGATGTTTTAGTTGCTCTTAGATTTGGCGCCACCATGGTTTAGGTTTGAGTTCTCACTGGCAAGAATATGATACTTCAGTTGGTTTGATCTCCTGGTTTCTAGAGTTTAATGAAGAATTGTGGTACTGGAACTCGGTTGTTTCTAGTTTGCTACTGTATAGTAGAACACATTTCAATTTTAGTCCTTTTCTTATCAATGCATTTGTAGCTGCTGTGCGATGTATGTTTCTTAGATGATCAGGGTCGTTCTCAACCAGAATATAGCTATTTTAATTCTGGGTTGGTCACTATTGGGCTGTTTTATGGTCGATAAAAATGCTAGCCTACATATACTGGTTAGAGAAACTTGCGTATTTTTTCAGAGCACATTATTTTAATTATGTCCTGCTGCGTAGAATGCTTAAAATGCCATTTCTTTCATTGATGTAGGCATGTCAAATAGAATGAGATGCTGACATGCTATGCTATTTAGGTCATTGTTTGTAGGTTTGTATATTCGAAATTATTTTATTTCTTTCATTGATGTAGGTTGCACAGCACCGCCTCCTGCTGCTCGCCGGGCCCGCCGCCGCCGACGTCGGGGCAGGCGGTACTCGTTCATGACCCACTCATCGTCAACCTGCACCACGGCAGCTACGGCAAGACCCTTCAGATTGTTGTGATGCTGCCTGGGAACCCCTGGTAAGAGCCTCTCTCCATGTCACAACTTCCCAGTGATCTCTCCTAATGGTGTTAAGAAGTGAACCAGTAGTCTTGATTGAGTTTGTTATGCATAATGTACAAATTGTGCTGTAGATAATATTTACTACTCCCTCCGTTCCAAAATAGATGACCCAACTTTATACTAACTTTGTACTAAAGTTAGTACAAAGTTGAGTCATCTATTTTGGAACGGAGGGAGTACATGGCCAGTGATCTCCCAATGGTGTTAAGAAGTGACCATATATTCATGTATATGCAAAATTTTCCTTTCATGCTCATAGGAAATGCCCAGTTCTCTGCAACTAGCTTAGCTTGGAGAAAACAAGCCAGTGTGTCTTGCTCATATGAATGCATGGTTGTCAAATTAGTGGCTGCAGTTACGTCTTTAGACTTAATGGACAGTGTGTCCTGTTGTATGCTGCCGCGGCCTGCCTACCGTAACCACCACTAGTTTGGACCCTTTATTGGTTGGCATGTCGTTATATCATGTGGTTGCTGGCATAGTCATCGTTATGGTGTGTTTATGCCAGAAAAATTTGGAAGCTGCTACTGTTTTGACTTAGGCTTGCTAAATGATGTTGTAGTTGCTCTTAGATTTGGCACCGCCATGGTTTAGGTTGGGGTTCTCACTGGCAAAAATATGATACTTGGTTTGATCTCCTGGTTTCTAGAGTTTAATGAAGCATTGTGGTACTGGAACTTGGTTGTTTCTATTTGCCACTGTCTAGCAGAAGACATTTTAATTTTAGCCCATTTTCTTACCAACACATATGTAGGTGCTGTACTGGAACTTGGTTGTTTCTAATTGCCTACTGTGTAGCGTTTAGATGATGTCTGTGTATAATTTATAGAATATATGCTCTGTAAGATCTTCACAGTTTTTCAACTAGCTTAGCTTGGAGAAAACAAGCCAGTGTGTTCCTTCTACATATGAATGCATGGTTGTCAAAGTAGAGTCCCTGCAGTACCATCTTTAGACCTGATGGGACGTGTTTCTTGTTGTATGCTATGCCCAGTTATGCTGCCTGCCTAGCGTAACTGCCACTATTTTGGACCCATCTTTGGTCTCCGTGGTTTGGACCCTTCTTTGGTCTCCTTGGTTTTTGGTCTCCCATGGTTGCTGGTTTACAGGCCGGCGTCACATGGTCAGTTGAACTGATGTGTAAGCTTCCAAAGCCGCGGAGCTTGAGGTTTGCTTGGTGTTCACCTCAGGTTTAGATTTTGGTACATAGGTGGTTCTGAATTTGCCATCTACTGCGTGCAAATCTAGCTAGGCATGAACCATATGGTTTCTGCAACCTTAGCTGATCTTATTATTTACTGGTTCATTTGACGTGGCTGCAGCAAGACCAGCAGCTGTTCTTATTGATATAATGTTGTTAAGCCATTCTAGATCTCTACTATTGATCAATTTTGGTCTTTTGATTCGTAAAATTTGGTTTTCCAGTTATCCATTTACATGACTAGATGTGCCCTGCTCTTTGGCTCAAATGGTGTGTTGTCAGTATCCAAAGCAAATATTCCAGGGTTGGTTTATGATCTTCGCGTAACTTTAGAGGGTGTGTTTTTGGATGAAAATAGTGGTTTCAAGAGCTCCTTATAGTCTTTCCTGCACCCCCTGATGCATTGCCTTTTGGAACTACTTTATAATATTTTTGTTTTCCTTGCAGCGGCAACACTTGCATGTAAAGTGTGGAAAGAGGCTGATGGTGATCAGGGTGCTGTAGTACTTCCGCCACAAAGTTCTTTGTGAAATATGAGATGTTGTAGCTGCGCTGCCAGCACTTGGTCCTCTGGCACTCTGTCCATCCGTTCTTACTTTGGGAAAGATGAGAGGTGCGTCGATGTCCCGTCGACATTCAGTTGCGAAAGAAGCAAGATGAAATCATAGTCGGCTTAGTTAGTTTGTCGTGTTGTCAGATTAGCTTTTCATTTTTCAGAAGCATGATGTGTTTGATTTTGTTGTCTAACATACCTCTGGAGTTGGCAGTCATGATTCTAGTTGCATGCTGCGGTCCTCCGAGGCACAGGTACCAGATATCTTTCCATTCCATTTAATAGATCTAGATTAAGCCACAATAGTCTGCACATATTTTCTCTGTTTTTCGGCATGGTTCTGCCTCTTATATCTCCTAGTTGGATTTGTATATGTGTAGTTTTTCCCAGTAAAATTTCTTGAAATTCAACTGAAGCAACAAGCATTGAGCAACATCTAGCATATGCCTTTTACTTTCAGCTACCTAGTTTTGTTCCAGTGTGTACGGGAAAGTTTGATCTACATTCCCCTGAGATAACAAATGCTGCTCAAATGGTCTTTAAGTATTCTATACCATTATATGTCTTGAAAACTTTCACTAGTGCATTCCACCTAGCCATAATTTTTTTATAACATTTTCTCTGAAAGAGTACAACACATCATCTCTTCATGAGAAACAACAAGTAATTCTGAATTAATGAATAAAATTCACGAACTATGACAGGGGCCTCTAACTTAATAGTAGATAAGAGTAAATGGCTTATTACTCGATGTTCTTGTATGCTGTCCTATTTGGGAAATACTATATGTATTAGTCTGGCCTTGTAAGAATTACTGAACAATGCAGTATGTAGTTACCCAAGTGTCGGGAAAGGTATGTACCAAGCCACAGTATTGCAGTTCAAGTTCCTCCGCTAGGCAGCCTGTGCTGCAAATATAGTTCCGCTCCCAATGTATTCTATAATTCTCCCTTTCAAATAATACAATCCATTTCTCATGACTCATGTTTAACTCCTTAGATAAACCAGCATCAGTTTGCGAAAAAGGTTAAACTATAATTTAGTACTTTGGCTAGTGCAGTTAGCAGAAGGAGATTTACAGGAAGTATGGAACATGTAATTAGTTGAGTAGTGGTAGTAGTATTGTTTCATTCCCAACAAATAAATTAAGATATAGTATAAACTACTAAACAGAAATACGGACACCTGTAAGTTTTACAGACACATGTAATTAGTATATGAGTTTATGAGTAGATTTACAGGAAGTACGGACACATGTAATTAGTTTAGTAGTGATAGTACGGATTTATGAGTATATGAATTTATGAGTAGATTTACAGTAAGTGCGGACACATGTAATTAGTTTAGTAGTGATAGTACGGATTTATGAGTTTATGAGTATATGAATTTATGAGTAGATTTACAGTCAGTGCGGACACATGTAAATAGTTGAGTAGCTGAGTAGTGATAGTAGTATAAACTATAATTCAAGCGTCCATGAATCGCGAACAAGATACGATATACACACAATGAAATTGCCTTCTGAAAGACTATTGAGACTATTTTGATATTTTTATTTTGCTTGACGATTATAATTGAGTGTGTCATTTCCATAGTAGTTGTTCTTCTCGCCTTGATGAACTTAACAGAAATACCTATTTGCAGAGCTTACGGAAAAGCTCTTGGAATGGAACAGTGATCTCACTACACAAAGGGATGAAAACGGGAGTACGCCTCTCCATTTTGCTGCAGCTCTGGCACAGCAAAGTCAGCGAGGAAGTATATGTTGGCAAGTATTGGAAGCTAACTCAGCTGCATTGTATCAGTCAGATTGCAACGGATTATTTCCAATACACGTTGCTGCCTCTGTTGGTGAAAGTGGGACTATAACTATGTTTCTGAACAAGTCTCCAAGCAGTGCCGGTTTGCAGGACAGCATGGGAAGGACATTCCTTCATGTAGCTGCTGAGAAAAGGAAAGTTAGAATAGTCAGTTCTGCTTGCAGAAATCGATCGCTCTTATGGATTCTTAATATCCAAGACAATGATGGGAACACTGCACTACACCTAGCTATCCAGGCACGGAGTCTTCGAATGTTTTGTGCTTTGTTAGGGAATCGACAAACACATTTGAATTTATCAAATAATAAAGGGCAAACTCCTCTAGATATATCACTATATGGGGTTTCCCTAGGATTTTTTGATGAGGTAATCTACTAAATTGTACTTTTAAGCACGGCCTTTGATGTGAAAGCAAATAATGGAGATTTGTGTGGTTTGGCTTCACCTTCTTTTCCTTTTCCTTTTTTTCAGAACAGTGAAGCGAAGATACACTTTGCACTGACAGTTGTTAATGCTAGGAGTGGTGGCAGTCGTCGTGATCACTTTGAAGAAAACTACACTCGCCAGTTAAAACATGATGGAACGGAACAATTAGAAAAGTTGAAAGAATCAACACAAACACTATGCATTGGTGTGGCTCTAATTGCAACTGCGACGTTTACTGTTACTTTTGCCCTTCCTGGAGGTTACAAAGCGGATGAACATATTAATGGAGGAACACCAACACTCTCCGGGAGGTATGCATTTGATGCGTTCATAATAGCCAGCACATTCTCCTTCGTCTTGTCTGCGATGTCTATGGTAGGCCTTATGTATTCTGGATACTCTATTTTAAACCCAGAGACTCGTAGAATTTACTTAATCGCGGCCTTGTATTTTGGGTCAACATCGGGCACATGTTTCATAACAACTTTTGCACTAGGTTTGTACGTGGTGCTAGCACGAGTTGCTCACAAGTCTGCCGTTGCTATCTGCGTCATTAGCCCTCTTGCTGTTTTATGCAAACAAATGGACCATTGGTTAAAGTGGGCTCTTCTGGCACAACCATTATGTACTCGAATTGGACCAACTCGTGCACTGCTAATGGTAACAACAAGAATCCTTTACAGCCTGTTGATGGAATTTTGGCCCATAATATTCATTTTTGTTTGGGCCATATATACAAGCAGCCAGCTTTAGAAATGAAGCATATACAACTACCGGCAATTATGACATGAAGATGCATCAAATACAGAACTTTCTCGGTGAGATATTTTCATGGACGTCCTGAGGATTTGGAATTTTGGATTTACTGTACTCGTCAGTCTATTCTTATGCTCAGAATATTTTTGTACGTTTGTTCAACAATTTGTGCTCATAGTCATGTAAATGCTGATTACCGCTGCTATCTGTAATTTCTTTGAATTATGCAACTGTTTCTTGTTTTTCATGTATCACTTGTATTTTTGTATGTAAAAAGTTAACTGTAGGATAGCAAATCCACACGCAAATAAATCTTTCAACCTATCTAATACTCCCTCTGTCCGGAAATACTTGTCATCAAAATGAATAAAAGGAGATGTATCTAGATGTATATTAGTTCTAGATACACCCCTTTTTGTCCATTTTGATGACAAGTATTTTCGGCCGGAGGGGGTAGTTTATATTGTATAATGTCACTACAGCCTTGATACTTGCCCCTGGTGTTAGTACTCTGCTTTGCTACCTTAATGATTTGGGTAAGTGTTTGTCCTCACATATGAAGTTTCATCAGAGTGTCCAATGTTGTGTCAAACGACTTATGTGTCGAACATATTTTACACAATCCCGATTTAATATCGTGCTCAAATGTTTATTTACTACTCCATCCGTCTCAAAAAGCTTCTCTTAAATTTGTCCAGATACATGTGACAAATCTAAGACAAGCTTTTTGGATGGAGGTAATATAATAATATACTCCCTCCGTCCGAAAATACTTGTCATCAAATTGGATAAAAGGGGATGTATCTAGAACTAATATACATCTAGATACATCCCCTTTTATTTATTTTGATGACAAGTATTTCCGGACGGAGGGAGTAGGAAAGGAGGCAATTGCAAGTTTGGTGAAGAGTGGGTAATTGACATGCTTACCACTGTTCACCTAACCATCCAAACACAGATTGGTTTGCAAAAATAAAATAAAAAATGACACCTGAACTGGAAGAGAACATCATAAAAGCTGGGGTAGGCATCATGGCTTGTGGTGCCTCTCTACCGACGAGTTGATGGTTGTCGCTCCAGCCCTGAGTCTTCGTTGCCATCTCGGCCAACACAAG
This sequence comes from Secale cereale, assembly GCA_902687465.1. Taxonomy (NCBI): domain Eukaryota; kingdom Viridiplantae; phylum Streptophyta; class Magnoliopsida; order Poales; family Poaceae; genus Secale; species Secale cereale. Next base: position 822,157,462 of record LR738711.1, on the reverse strand, counting down.
CATTGTGTACTCTTTGATCATGGCCGCAAGCCTGCAGCCGCCAGCTCTAGACTCCAGTGAGGGAACCATCGAATGTCCCGGCCTCCATGGCCAGCAGCGCGGCCCTAGATGGCGGCATGGAACGCATTCGTATTCGTTTTCTTTTCTTTTTTTGAGCGAGACGCATTTGTATTCGTGCTCTCATCTTAGTCCCACAAACTTATCAGCTCACGTTTGGACGACCAAGTCAAAATTGAGCCTCAATTGATTTCTGGAGTTTTTCTTCTAGGGAGCTTAGTGATTTAAAAGATTATTAGTGACTCTGAATCATATATGGTCTTCAAGGCAAAAGATATTAACGTCAACTCTATCTCACACCTAACCACTGCTGTCTGCTGCTTGTACTCGCATGTTTCGCTTTAGGTTCAGATAACTCATAACTTGATATGGTACTCCCTTGAAAAGCTCTCAAATTGATGTATCTAGCACCAACATCCATTTGAGAAACAAGTTTTTTCGGATAGAGGGAGTACCAAAGACAGTGGAGCAACAATTATGCCAGGAATTTGCTAGAATCTGCATTGCAATCCTCAGTCCCTGGACGAGCAAACTTACATTCTGCTGAAGTCTCCTACATTCAGTCTCAAACCTTCTGGCCTGAACCTGCTGCTCCCCCTGCTCTGCGGTGAATGTCCTCGTCAGTGCTTGTGCTCGCTTCAGGGAAGTTTACCCGAGATCTTGGCCGTTGGCACAGCAACCCTGTCTGAAGGAGGAACAAAAGAAAAAGTACTCCGTCCGTCGAACATTCTTCAGTCCTAGTATGAAGACGAATGGAGTATTCTATACTGAAACGTCAGATTTTTGCACTCTGAAGCCTAAACCCAAGGTCAAGTCGGTTGATCGTGCGTTCTGCGGCACGTTTTGCACATATAGAAGAAGGAAACAGATAAGATGACTTGATTCCTTAACAAACAACGGTACAACGCCGGCTACTTAAATCGATCGAAAGTTCAGGATTACATCAACACTGACATCCATCCAGCCAAACACTACAGACGATGACACAATCCATCACACTTCAGAGTTCAGAGACTTCAGACTCCCGCTGCCAAGATTTCAGAGACTTCAGAGTCCCAGCTTAATCCACCTCCTCGATCTTGGGCCCCGCACCGCTTCCGCCGGCCGGCGGATCCTCGCCACCCATGCCTCCCATGTCCGCGCCGGCGCCCTGGTACATCTTGGCGATGATGGGGTTGCAGACGCCCTCGAGCTCCTTCATCTTGTCCTCGAACTCGTCCGCCTCCGCGAGCTGGTTGGCGTCGAGCCAGCCGATGGCGCCGTCGATGGCGTCCTCGATCTTCTTCTTGTCGTCGGCGGGGAGCTTGGAGGCGATCTTGTCGTCCTTGACGGTGTTCCTCATGTTGTAGGCGTAGTTCTCCAGCGCGTTCTTGGCCTCCACCTTCTTCTTGAGCTCCTCGTCCTCGGCCTTGTACCGCTCCGCCTCCTGCACCATCTTCTCGATGTCCTCCTTGCTCAGCCGCCCCTTGTCGTTGGTGATGGTGATCTTGTTCTTCACGCCGGCGGTCTTGTCCTCGGCGGAGACGTTGAGGATGCCGTTGGCGTCGATGTCGAAGCAGACGGTGATCTGGGGCACGCCGCGCGGGGCCGGGGGGATGCCGGACAGCTCGAACTTGCCCAGCAGGTTGTTGTCCTTGGTCCGCGCGCGCTCGCCCTCGAACACCTGGATCAGCACGCCCGGCTGGTTGTCCGAGTAGGTGGAGAAGACCTGCTCCTTCTTGGTCGGGATGGTGGTGTTCCGCGGGATGAGCGTCGTCATCACGCCGCCGGCGGTCTCCAGGCCGAGGGACAGCGGCGTGACGTCCAGCAGGAGCAGGTCCTGCACCTTCTCGTTGCCCTCGCCGCTGATGTCCTTCTTGTGCTTGCGCTTGAACTCCTGGACGAAGTGGTTCACCATGCGGTTGTCGAAGTCCTCGCCGCCGAGGTGGGTGTCGCCGGCGGTGGCCTTCACCTCGAAGATGCCCTCCTCGATGGTGAGCAGCGACACGTCGAAGGTGCCGCCGCCGAGGTCGAAGATGAGCACGTTCTTCTCGCCGGAGCTGCTGGCCTTCTTGTCCAGGCCGTAGGCGATGGCGGCGGCAGTGGGCTCGTTGATGATGCGCATCACGTTGAGGCCGGCGATGACCCCGGCGTCCTTGGTGGCTTGCCGCTGCGAGTCGTTGAAGTAGGCCGGCACGGTGACGACGGCGTTCTTGATGGTGGTGCCGAGGTAGGCCTCACCGATCTCCTTCATCTTGATGAGCACCATGGAGGAGATCTCCTCGGCCGCGAACTGCTTCTCCTCGCCCTTGTACTGGACGACGATCATCGGCTTGTCAGCAGGGCCCGGGATGACCTTGAACGGCCACAGCTTCATGTCGCTCTGCACCGATCAACCGCTTGGCATCTGCGACAGTAGTAGAGGTATAATAACAAGACTAGTGTGAGTCAAACTGTTGGATTGGATTGGGATAATTAGCGCTCCCTCGAGCAGATGCAGATGCAGTGCAGACAGTGTGAATCGGCGGCGAATCGACTAGGTGCCAGGCTGTCCTCTCCTCCTGCACTGCACTGCACGAGACGGAAGGAGTCGTTCCATCGATCCATCGATCGCTTGGTACCGTACGTGCAC
>LR738711.1:822101287-822152890 GCA_902687465.1 Secale cereale | reverse complement strand
GGCATGCTGTTATATCCTGTGATTGCTGGTTTACATGTCGGTGTCGCATTATCAGTTTAAGTGATGTGCAAATTTCCAAAGCCATGGAGCTTTGCTTGGCGCTCACCTTAGTTTTGGATTTAGGTACAGAGGTGGTTCTGAATCTGCCATCTACTGCCATGCAAATCTAGCTAGGCATGGACCATATGGTTTCTGCAACCTAAGCTGCTCTTATTTTTTTCTGGTTAATTTGACGTGGCCACAGCAAGACCAGCAGATGTTCTTATATTGATATAATGTAGCTAAGCCTTTCTAGATCTCTACTATTGATCTGTTGGTCTTTTGATTCATAGAATTTGGTTTCTAGTGACCCATTTACATGAGTAGATGTGCATTGTTCTTTGGCTCCAATGGTGTTTTGTCAGTGTTGAAAGCAAAGCAATTTGCGAATATGATTTTGATGGGTTTGTTTATGAGCTCATAGTCTTTACTGCACACCCTGATGCACCTGCTACTATAGTCACCATTATGGTCTGTTTATGCCAAAAAAATTGGAGTTTTCTACTGTTTTGACTTGCGCTTGCTAAATGATGTTTTAGTTGCTAATAGATTTGGCGCCGCCATGGTTTAGGTTTGGGTTCTCACTGGCAATAATATGATACATCAGTTGGTTTGATCTCCTGGTTTCTAGAGTTTAATGAAGAATTGTGGTACTGGAACTTGGTTGTTTCTAGTTTGCTACTGTATAGCAGAACACATTTCAATTTTAGTCCTTTTCTTATCAATGCATTTGTAGCTGCTGTGTGATGTGTGTTTCGTAGATGATCAGGGTCGTTCTCAACCAAAATGTAGCTATTTTAATTCTGGTTTGGTCACTATTGGGTTGTTTTATGGTCGATAAAAAGCTAGCCTACATATACTGGTTAGAGCAACTTGTGTATTTCTTCAGAGCACCTTATGTTAATTATGTCCTGCTGCATAGAATGCTTAAAATGCTATTCTTTCATTGATGTAGGCATGTCAAATAGAATGAGATGCTGACATGCTATGCTATTTAGGTCTTTGTTTGTAGGTTTGTATATTCAAAATCATTTCATTTCTTTCATTGATTGTTTTTCATTTTTGAAGTTCTAGCCTGCATTTACTTTGTTAGCAACTTCTGGTTTTTGTTCCGAGCACAACACTAGGTTAACAACATGTGGATTTTCTTAGAGCACATTATGTTAATTTTAGCCTTCTGGACAGCAAGTTAGAAACAACCCTGTTGTTTAAAATGCTATTTCTTTCTTTCATATAGGCATGAAAACATCCATGTCCGGCTACTGTGAATTGGCGAACCCTATTGAATATGATTTTGATGGATTGGTTTATGATATGTGCCTAACCATCGAGGGTGTATTTTTTGGATGAAAAAAGTGATATTAATAGCTCCTATAGTCTTTCCTGCACCCCTGATGCATTGCCTTTTGGAACTACTTGCACACTCATCTGATATTTTTATTTTCCTTGCAGCTGCAGCACTTGTATGCAAGTATGGAAGGGCAGCCTGATGGTGATCAGATGGAGGCTGACCACACTCATCGTCAACCTGCACCATGCCAGCTACGGTGAGACCCTTCAGATTGTTGTGATGCTGCCCGGGAACACCTGGTGAGAGCATCTCTCCATGCCACATCTTCCCAATGATCTCCTAATGGTGTTACAAAGTGAACCAATAGTCTTGATTGAAATTTTTATGCACAATGTATAGCTTGTGGTGTATTTAATATTTGCTACATGGCCAGTGATCTACCAATGGTGTTAAGAAGTGACCGTGTACGTCTGAAGGGCCATGTTTCCTAGTTTGGACCCTCTTCTTTGGTCACCTTGGTTTGTGGTTCACATACTGTTATATCCTGTGATTGCTGGTTTACACGTTGCCATGGCGGTGTCGCATTATCAGTTTAACTGATGTGCAAATTTCCAAAGCCATGGAGCTTTGCTTGGCGCTCACCTTAGTTTTGGATTTAGGTACAGAGGTGGTTCTGAATCTGCCATCTACTGCCATGCAAATCTAGCTAGGCATGGACCATATGGTTTCTGCAACCTAAGCTGCTTTTATTTTTTTTCTGGTTAATTTGACGTGGCCGCAGCAAGACCAGCAGATGTTCTTATATTGACATAATGTAGCTAAGCCTTTCTAGATCTCAACTATTGATCTGTTGGTCTTTTGATTCGTAGAATTTGGTTTTCTAGTGATCCATTTACATGAGTAGATGTGCACTGTTCTTTGGCTCCAGTGCTGTTTTGTCAGTGTCGAAAGCAAATCAATTTGCGAATATGATTTTGATGGGTTTGTTCATGAGCTCATATAGTCTTTCCTGCACCCCCTGATGCACTTGCTCCTATAGTCACCATTATGGTCTGTTTATGCCAAATTTTTTGGAATTTTCTACTATTTTGACTTGCGCTTGCTAAATGATGTTTTAGTTGCTCTTAGATTTGGCGCCACCATGGTTTAGGTTTGAGTTCTCACTGGCAAGAATATGATACTTCAGTTGGTTTGATCTCCTGGTTTCTAGAGTTTAATGAAGAATTGTGGTACTGGAACTCGGTTGTTTCTAGTTTGCTACTGTATAGTAGAACACATTCCAATTTTAGTCCTTTTCTTATCAATGCATTTGTAGCTGCTGTGCGATGTATGTTTCTTAGATGATCAGGGTCGTTCTCAACCAGAATATAGCTATTTTAATTCTGGGTTGGTCACTATTGGGCTGTTTTATGGTCGATAAAAATGCTAGCCTACATATGCTGGTTAGAGAAACTTGCGTATTTTTTCAGAGCACATTATTTTAATTATGTCCTGCTGCGTAGAATGCTTAAAATGCCATTTCTTTCATTGATGTAGACATGCCAAATAGAATGAGATGCTGACATGCTATGCTATTTAGGTCATTGTTTGTAGGTTTGTATATTCGAAATTATTTTATTTCTTTCATTGATGTAGGTTGCACAGCACCGCCTCCTGCTGCTCGCCGGGCCCGCCGCCGCCGACGTCGGGCAGGCGGTACTCGTTCATGACCCACTCATCGTCAACCTGCACCACGGCAGCTACGGCAAGACCCTTCAGATTGTTGTGATGCTGCCTGGGAACCCCTGGTAAGAGCCTCTCTCCATGTCACAACTTCCCAGTGATCTCTCCTAATGGTGTTAAGAAGTGAACCAGTAGTCTTGATTGAATTTGTTATGCATAATGTACAAATTGTGCTGTAGATAATATTTACTACTCCCTCCGTTCCAAAATAGATGACCCAACTTTATACTAACTTTAGTCCCTCCGTTCCAAAATAGATGACCCAACTTTATACTAACTTTGTACTAAAGTTAGTACAAAGTTGAGTCATCTATTTTGGAACGGAGGGAGTACATAGCCAGTGATCTCCCAATGGTGTTAAGAAGTGACCATATATTCATGTATATGCAAAATTTTCCTTTCATGCTCATAGGAAATGCCCAGTTCTCTGCAACTAGCTTAGCTTGGAGAAAACAAGCCAGTGTGTCTTGCTCATATGAATGCATGGTTGTCAAATTAGTGGCTGCAGTTACGTCTTTGGACTTAATGGACAGTGTGTCCTGTTGTATGCTGCCGCGGCCTGCCTACCGTAACCACCACTAGTTTGGACCCTTTTTTGGTTGGCATGTCGTTATATCCTGTGGTTGCTGGCATAGTCATCGTTATGGTGTGTTTATGCCAGAAAAATTTGGAAGCTGCTACTGTTTTGACTTAGGCTTGCTAAATGATGTTGTAGTTGCTCTTAGATTTGGCACCGCCATGGTTTAGGTTGGGGTTCTCACTGGCAAAAATATGATACTTGGTTTGATCTCCTGGTTTCTAGAGTTTAATGAAGCATTGTGGTACTGGAACTTGGTTGTTTCTATTTGCCACTGTCTAGCAGAAGACATTTTAATTTTAGCCCATTTTCTTACCAACACATATGTAGGTGCTGTACTGGAACTTGGTTGTTTCTAATTGCCTACTGTGTAGCGTTTAGATGATGTCTGTGTATAATTTATAGAATATATGCTCTGTAAGATCTTCACAGTTTTTCAACTATCTTAGCTTGGAGAAAACAAGCCAGTGTGTTCTTGCTACATATGAATGCATGGTTGTCAAAGTAGAGTCCCTGCAGTACCATCTTTAGACCTGATGGGACGTGTTTCTTGTTGTATGCTATGCCCAGTTATGTTGCCTACCTAGCGTAACTGCCACTATTTTGGACCCATCTTTGGTCTCCGTGGTTTGGACCCTTCTTTGGTCTCCTTGGTTTTTGGTCTCCCATGGTTGCTGGTTTACAGGCCGGCGTCACATGGTCAGTTGAACTGATGTGTAAGCTTCCAAAGCCGCGGAGCTTGAGGTTTGCTTGGTGTTCACCTCATGTTTAGATTTTGGTACATAGGTGGTTCTGAATTTGCCATCTACTGCGCGCAAATCTAGCTAGGCATGAACCATATGGTTTCTGCAACCTTAGCTGATCTTATTATTTACTGGTTCATTTGACGTGGCTGCAGCAAGACCAGCAGCTGTTCTTATTGATATAATGTTGTTAAGCCATTCTAGATCTCTACTATTGATCAATTTTGGTCTTTTGATTCGTAGAATTTGGTTTTCCAGTTATCCATTTACATGACTAGATGTGCCCTGCTCTTTGGCTCAAATGGTGTGTTGTCAGTATCCAAAGCAAATATTCCAGGGTTGGTTTATGATCTTCGCGTAACTTTAGAGGGTGTGTTTTTGGATGAAAATAGTGGTTTCAAGAGCTCCTTATAGTCTTTCCTGCACCCCCTGATGCATTGCCTTTTGGAACTACTTTCTAATATTTTTGTTTTCCTTGCAGCGGCAACACTTGCATGTAAAGTGTGGAAAGAGGCTGATGGTGATCAGGGTGCTGTAGTACTTCCGCCACAAAGTTCTTTGTGAAATATGAGATGTTGTAGCTGCGCTGCCAGCACTTGGTCCTCTGGCACTCTGTCCATCCGTTCTTACTTTGGGAAAGATGAGAGGTGCGTCGATGTCCCGTCGACATTCAGTTGCGAAAGAAGCAAGATGAAATCATAGTCGGCTTAGTTAGTTTGTCGTGTTGTGAGATTAGCTTTTCATTTTTCAGAAGCATGATGTGTTTGATTTTGTTGTCTAACATACCTCTGGAGTTGGCAGTCATGATTCTTGTTCATCATATATACTCCTTGTGATATAACTCTGTTATGTTGTTCAAAATCCATTCCCTTTTTTGCGAGCTTTGTAATATGTACAGGGGGCTTGTTATTATGAACCGTTGGTCGGCCTGTGTTAAATTTAGATCCACTCACTAAATTAAGAACTTGATGAAATGCAGATGATGTGTCCATTTCATGAAACGTTGGTGATGCCAAAATATTTGCATCTGATCAACTATGGATGATATCTCCAGTTCATGCATCTCTGGGTGATGTTTCCAGTTATTCAAAAGGTCTAGTATTGAAACAGGAATGTTACTTGCTATGTGCCAGTTTATTTTGAGTCGTCGAGATCATAAGGTTCCAGTTGACTAGGATCTGTTTGTCGGAGGAAATGAATGAAAGCATCCACCAGCTTGCTCGACTTGGCTAGTTATCCATTGCTATCTACTACTCTATGTCTTCTAATATAAGAGCGTTTTTTTAATGTCAAACCCTCTTAAAATGCTCTTAAATTCGGGGACAGAGAGAGTATCTATCTACTACTCCATCCGTTCCGATTTACTCGTTGTGATTTTAGTTCAAATTCGGGGACGAGTAAATCCGAACAGAGGGAGTATGAATGAAATGAAATTGGCTGGAACATATACATCCATAAATGTTTCTACTAAATAGACTAGCTGGATGGATATCCATGCAGATTGGACCCAAATCAGCTTATTGTCTCCGTCCGGAAATACTTGTCATTAAAATGGATAAAAAGGGATGTATCATTCTAGAGGGAGTATGCAGGAAAGTATCCTAATGCCATGCTCTTCATTTGCTATCGGATAAAATTATGATTACGATTAGTCGGACCATCATGGTACATTATGGTGGTAGAAATATTAATGTATGAAGAATTGATTTTCTTTAGATGATTAAGAATCAATTAGGAGAGAGAGGGAGGGAGAAAGGAAGAGGAGAGAGAGGAAGGGAGGGAGAGAGAGAGAGAGAGTCACGGTTTATTTTAAAAGAAATATGGCAGCTTTCATTTTAGAAACCCAAAAAAATTATAAACAGGTTGAATGTGTGAATAAATGAAGCCCAACGCCTACTTTTTCTCACCCCGCTGGCGTCGAATCTTGCTTCATAGGCAGCAAACAAAAGCAATGTGGGCTTGTGGCCCTTGCTTCGTAGGCAGCAAACAAAAGCAGTGAGGAGATAGATGACTGGCAGGGTGTATGCTTGTAACTTTAGTACCACCTCGCCACTTGAGAGGCTTCCACACCATGTTATAAGGGAAGGCCACCCATGACTCCTAGATGAGTGGGTTGTGGAAGAAATGCTACACGTACACACACATGCAATAGCGCGTGCGCTCGCGAACTTAGCCGCGTCCTTTGCCGTGGACTTAGGACTTTGGACGCTTGGCGCCGCGCCGCCCACCTCCCACATTTCTTATATTTTTTTTGTCTTTGTGCTTGCTCAAACTTGTATTTTCTTTGTCTTTGTGCTTGCTCAAATTGATATTATAAGATTCCATTCTGTGTGCATGAATATGCTTGAGTTATGACATGTACTCCCTCTGTATGAAATATAAGAGCATTTAGATCACTACTTTAGTAATCTAAACACTCTTATATTTCTTTATGGAGGTACTACATTGTATTTGTCATAATGCTAGCTGGTTAGTTAAGAGAGCTATAAATATCTTTGGCCTTATCTTTGGCTCTTATGGATTCTTAATATCCAAGACAATGATGGGAACACTGCACTACACCTAGCTATCCAGGCACGGAGTCTTCGAATGTTTTGTGCTTTGTTAGGGAATCGACAAACACATTTGAATTTATCAAATAATAAAGGGCAAACTCCTCTAGATATATCACTATATGGGGTTTCCCTAGGATTTTTTGATGAGGTAATCTACTAAACTGTACTTTTAAGCACGGCCTTTGATGTGAAAGCAAATAATGGAGATTTGTGTGGTTTGGCTTCACCTTCTTTTCCTTTTCGTTTTTTTTTCAGAACAGTGAAGCGAAGATACACTTTGCACTGACAGTTGTAAATGCTAGGAGTGGTGGCAGTCGTCGTGATCACTTTGAAGAAAACTACACTCGCCGGTTGAAATATGATGGAACGGAACAATTGGAAAAGTTGAAAGAATCAACACAAACACTATGCATTGGTGTGGCTCTAATTGCAACTGCGACGTTTACTGTTACTTTTGCCCTTCCTGGAGGTTACAAAGCGGATGAACATATTAATGGAGGAACACCAACACTCTCCGGGAGGTATGCATTTGATGCGTTCATAATAGCCAGCACATTCTCCTTCGTCTTGTCTGCGATGTCTATGGTAGGCCTTATGTATTCTGGATACTCTATTTTAAACCCAGAGACTCGTAGAATTTACTTAATCGCGGCCTTGTATTTTGGGTCAACATCGGGCACATGTTTCATAACAACTTTTGCACTAGGTTTGTACGTGGTGCTAGCACGAGTTGCTCACAAGTCTGCCGTTGCTATCTGCGTCATTAGCCCTCTTGCTGTTTTATGCAAACAAATGGACCATTGGTTAAAGTGGGCTCTTCTGGCACAACCATTATGTACTCGAATTGGACTAACTCGTGCACTGCTAATGGTAACAACAAGAATCCTTTACAGCCTATTGATGGAATTTTGGCCCATAATATTCATTTTTGTTTGGGCCACATATACAAGCAACCTGTTTTAGAAATGAAGCATATACAACTACCAGCAATTATGACTTGAAGATTATGATTTGAAGATGCATCAAATACAGAACTTTCTCGGTGAGATGTTTTCATGGACGTCCTGAGGATTTGGGATTTTGGATTTACTGTACTCGTCAGTCTATTCTTATCTTCAGAATCTTTTCGTACGTTTGTTCAATAATCTGTGCTCATAGTCATGTAAATGCTGATTACCGCTGCTATCTGTAACTTCTTTGAATTATGCAACCGTTTCTTATTTTCCATGTATCACTTGTATTTTTGTATGTAAAAAGTTAAACTGTAGGATAGCAAATCCACACGCAAATAAATCTTTCAACCTATCTAATAGTTTATATTGTATAATGTCACTACTGCCTTGATACTTGCCCCTGGTGTTAGTAGCTTTGCTACCTTAATGATTTGGGTAACCGTTTGTCCTCACATATGAAGTTTCATCAGTGTCCAATGTTGTGTCAAACGACTTATGTGTAGGACATATTTTACACAATCCCGCTTTAATATCGTGCTCAAATGTTTATTTACTACTCCATCCCTCTCAAAAAGCTTCTCTTAAATTTGTCCAGATATAGTACAAGTGACAAATCTAAGACAAGCTTTTTGGACGGAGGTAAATATAATAGTATAAGAAAGGAGGCAATTGCAAGTTTGGTGAAGAGTGGGTAATTGACATGCTCACCTAACCATCCAATCACAGGTTGGTTTGCAAAAATATAAAAATAAATTAACACTTGAACTGGAAGAGAACATCATAAAAGCTGGGGTGGGCATCATGGCTTGTGGTGCCTCTCTACCGACGAGGTGATCATTGTGTACTGCTTGATCATGGCCGCAAGCCTGGAGCATGTAAGAGAAGCTTGTGGTGCCTCTCTACCGATGGTGGCATGGAACGCATTCGTATTCGGGTTTTTTTTTTTTGGGAGCGAAACGCATTTGTATTCGTGCTCTCATCCTGTCGATGGTATCACTGGTCCCACAAACTTACCAGCTCACGTTTGGACGACCAAGTTAAAATTGAGCTTCAATTGATTCCTGGAGTTTTTCTTCTAGGGAGCTTAGTGATTTAAAGTGATTCTGAATCATATATGGTCTTCAAGGCAAAAGATATTAACGTTAACTCTATCTCACACCTAACCACTGCTGTCTGCTGCATGTTTCGCTTTAGGTTCAGACAACTCATAACTTGATGAGCAACAATTATGCCAGGAATTTGCTAGAATCTGCTTTGCAATCTTCAGTCCCTGGACGAGCAAACTTACATTCTGCTGACGTCTCCTACATTCGGTCTCAACCTTCTGGCCTGAACCTGCTGCTCCCCCTGCTCTGCGGTGCTTGTGCTCGCTTCAGGGAAGTTTACCCGAGATCTTGGCTGTCGAACATTCTTCAGTCTATACTGAAACGTCAGATTTTGCACTCTGAAGCCTACAACCAAGGTCAAGTCAGTTGATCTGTGGCACGTTTTGCACATATAGAAGAACGAAACAGGTAAGATGACTTGATCCTTAGCAAACACCGGTACAACGCCGGCTACTTAAATCGATCCAAAGTTCAGGATTACATCAACACTGACATCCATCCAGCCAAACACTACAGACGATGACACAATCCATCACACTTCAGAGTTCAGAGACTTCAGACTCCCGCTGCCAAGATTTCAGAGACTTCAGAGTCCCAGCTTAATCCACCTCCTCGATCTTGGGCCCCGCACCGCTTCCGCCGGCAGGCGGATCCTCGCCACCCATGCCTCCCATGTCCGCGCCGGCGCCCTGGTACATCTTGGCGATGATGGGGTTGCAGACGCCCTCGAGCTCCTTCATCTTGTCCTCGAACTCGTCCGCCTCCGCGAGCTGGTTGGCGTCGAGCCAGCCGATGGCGCCGTCGATGGCGTCCTCGATCTTCTTCTTGTCGTCGGCGGGGAGCTTGGACGCGATCTTGTCGTCCTTGACGGTGTTCCTCATGTTGTAGGCGTAGTTCTCCAGCGCGTTCTTGGCCTCCACCTTCTTCTTGAGCTCCTCGTCCTCGGCCTTGTACCGCTCCGCCTCCTGCACCATCTTCTCGATGTCCTCCTTGCTCAGCCGCCCCTTGTCGTTGGTGATGGTGATCTTGTTCTTCACGCCGGCGGTCTTGTCCTCGGCGGAGACGTTGAGGATGCCGTTGGCGTCGATGTCGAAGCAGACGGTGATCTGGGGCACGCCGCGCGGGGCCGGGGGGATGCCGGACAGCTCGAACTTGCCCAGCAGGTTGTTGTCCTTGGTCCGCGCGCGCTCGCCCTCGAACACCTGGATCAGCACGCCCGGCTGGTTGTCCGAGTAGGTGGAGAAGACCTGCTCCTTCTTGGTCGGGATGGTGGTGTTCCGCGGGATGAGCGTCGTCATCACGCCGCCGGCGGTCTCCAGGCCGAGGGAGAGCGGCGTGACGTCCAGCAGGAGCAGGTCCTGCACCTTCTCGTTGCCCTCGCCGCTGAGGATGGCGGCCTGCACGGCGGCGCCGTAGGCCACGGCCTCGTCGGGGTTGATGCTCTTGCACAGCTCCTTGCCGTTGAAGAAGTCCTGGAGCAGCTGCTGCACCTTGGGGATGCGGGTGGAGCCGCCGACGAGGACGACGTCGTGCACGGTGCTCTTGTCCATCTTGGCGTCGCGGAGGCACTTCTCCACGGGCTCCATGCACTTGCGGAACAGGTCCATGTTGAGCTCCTCGAAGCGAGCCCTGGTGATGGTGGAGTAGAAGTCGACGCCCTCGTACAGGGAGTCGATCTCGATGGTGGTCTGGGCGGTGGAGGAGAGGGTGCGCTTGGCGCGCTCGCAGGCGGTGCGCAGCCGGCGCAGCGCGCGAGGGTTGCCGCTGATGTCCTTCTTGTGCTTGCGCTTGAACTCCTGGACGAAGTGGTTCACCATGCGGTTGTCGAAGTCCTCGCCGCCGAGGTGGGTGTCGCCGGCGGTGGCCTTCACCTCGAAGATGCCCTCCTCGATGGTGAGCAGCGACACGTCGAAGGTGCCGCCGCCGAGGTCGAAGATGAGCACGTTCTTCTCGCCGGAGCTGCTGGCCTTCTTGTCCAGGCCGTAGGCGATGGCGGCGGCAGTGGGCTCGTTGATGATGCGCATCACGTTGAGGCCGGCGATGACCCCGGCGTCCTTGGTGGCTTGCCGCTGCGAGTCGTTGAAGTAGGCCGGCACGGTGACGACGGCGTTCTTGATGGTGGTGCCGAGGTAGGCCTCACCGATCTCCTTCATCTTGATGAGCACCATGGAGGAGATCTCCTCGGCCGCGAACTGCTTCTCCTCGCCCTTGTACTGGACGACGATCATCGGCTTGTCAGCAGGGCCCGGGATGACCTTGAACGGCCACAGCTTCATGTCGCTCTGCACCGATCAACCGCTTGGCATCTGCGACAGTAGTAGAGGTATAATAACAAGACTAGTGTGAGTCAAACTGTTGGATTGGATTGGGATAATTAGCGCTCCCTCGAGCAGATGCAGATGCAGTGCAGACAGTGTGAATCGGCGGCGAATCGACTAGGTGCCAGGCTGTCCTCTCCTCCTGCACTGCACTGCACGAGACGGAAGGAGTCGTTCCATCGATCCATCGATCGCTTGGTACCGTACGTGCACACCTTTCTGCATGCAGAACGAACTCCAAACGCACGGCACCAGTACGTATACAAGCAAGCACGCCAAGTAGTCAATACAAGGGAGGAGAGATTAGATGCTTTGTGATTTGTGAATGCCACGTGTCATCCATCAGGGTGGGTCTCACGTGCATTATATGAGACCTGGTCTCATATAATTTTTTTTCCCTGAACCCCAAGCCGCATGGTCTCCCCCTACACCTCTCTCCACTTTGATCACCGCCGCCAGAGGGCGCGGCGGGTAGTAGAAGCTTGGTCTGCGGCGGTGGAATTTCCTCAGAGACTGGTGCCTCCGGGGCCGGAGGGCATGGTGCCCTGCGCGGGTCGTACGCGACGATTCTGGCTTTGTGGGGGCGGTGCGCGCCCAAACGAAGAGTGCGGCTAGTTGTGGGGGGCGGTGCGTGCCCGTGCCGCGAGTTGCGGCATCGGTTGGCCAGTTATGTTCGGTGGCGGCGCGAGTTGCGGGAGGCAAGGGATGCGGTCTGCGTCATTTTCCATGCTGCTCTCGGGCAATGGAGGTTGTGATCTCATAGCGGTGGTGCCGATTTGGTGAAGGAGGTGCTCGAGGCTCGGTTCTGCCGGTTTTGGCATCTACGGGCATGCTATGCAAGCTTTGTCTCTAGGAACGGTATCTTCGGATCGATGCACGATGATGACTGGGCACGTGACATGGGGATCACTAGACCGCTAGACGATGAGGGATGGCACGTCCGAGGCTACTCAGGTGGCTGGAGGTTTCGGCCACCTGGATGCCCCCTGTCCATATCTAGAGTGGCCAGATCGGATGGTGCGCTTGTCGATGCCCTCTCCTGATGCGGAGCTAGCTGGCATCCGTCATGCGACAAGTGACTATTTGCTGGTGCAAGGGTAGGGCATTGCCCCCCCCCCCCGATCGGGACTAGATCTACCAGTGTGTGACCCAAGGCATCTTTACCGGGTGGTCGTTATAGAGAATTGCCCCCCTCCCCTCGTCTTCTCTATCACGCTGGTGTCTTGAGGGTCGCACGAGGTCCCCTCTTCCTTCCCTGGTAGGCTGCATCAGCGCAAGGTTCAACATTGTATGCCTATGCGTGCATCCCCATATGGCGGGCTTCCAGGGGCTCTCTGCAGGCTCCGTGGTGGCGATGGTGGCTATGCTTCTAGCCCATGGGAGCGATAAGGGGTGTAGTGGCGGGTGGCCCTGGCTAGTGTTCTTCGGGCGAAAGTGGTGGTGCCCATATATGGATCGGGTATTTTGGTCCTTGTTGTGGTTTTGTCATACGCGCCTCATGGTGGGACGAGTGAGGGTCCAAGCGAAAACGTTGCGCGTTAATGTCGCCTTCCTCTTGACGATGCAGTCATGGGTCTCTTCCTTGAGCGAGGGCTATAGGCGAAAACCATGGTCTCCGGACCCGACAGCAGCAAAGTTTTGTTTCGTGAACCTCCTAAGGGCGTTGTTGTGGAGCTCAAGTGTTAGTGGTCGGATTGTGGCCCTGGGCATGCCACCTTGTGCTCGTGTCTTCGTGTTGCTTCCTTCTCCTTTTTTAATTTGTTTTCATCGGTTGGACTTTCTTTTGGTCTCCTTGATGATGACACGTGTTGTTTTAGTAGTATTATTTTTTCTATACATATAACCTCCCAGCGTGTGCCTTTACATGAAATGTTTGTAACCGGAAGATCACTGTAAAGGGAATAGTTGGAACAACGATAACTTTTGAGTTGCATACGGATCTTGTTGGATGAGGAGGGATTCGAATCCTGACACCGTGGTTTGATGTGAACATGTGAAAACCCCAGCAAAAGTCATCTCCGTTGTCTTGTCTTGTGAGGTGAACCTTCAAAATTTTCGTTATACTCCCTGCATTTCTTTTAAATATGCATATAATATTTGGCCAAAGTCAAACTTTGTAAGTTAGACTTACTTTGTAGGAAATAAATATTATAACACCTACAATGCTAAAACGTACTATACGGTATGAAAATTAATTTCATGATGCATCTAATGATATTGATTTCATATTGTGAATATTGATTAAAAAATCTATAAACTTAGTCAAAAATTGACAAAGTTTGACTTTGACTAAATTTTATATGCATACTAAAAAGAAAAGGAGGAAGTATGACCTAAACCTATTTAAATACTTTATCCAACGAAATTTTACTACATATATTTTTGCATTAAATGATAAGACTTTTCAATACAGTTTTTGGTTAAAATCCATATTAGAGTCGCATGTCATATGTTATATCACCACACACTTCCAAAAAAAAAATGTTGGATGAACTTAACTATTATTTAAACTTTGCCAAAATAAATAGAAATACAAATACAAATATCACATGCATATATTTGATCCAAAAATAACCCAGACTCTTACCAATGCTACTACATAATACTGTTATTGATAATAGTAATGTTCAAAAAAAAAAAAGCCACTCTGTTGTTAATTCCCCCCCTACTATCTTTGTCATTCCAACATGATTTCAGAGGTAGTGATTGATTTAGGCTACAGATAGGTTGTCAACCACGCGATCCATGCTACAGCCATGCATGCATGTGGATTATCACATGCAGAAGGCGATACACGTACTGAAGGTAGTCAATGCCGGTGATGGTCCCAAAGTGAAGGAAAATATCGTTGAAATCATATGCTTGCATTGTATATCATTCTCTTGTTACGAACGATGCTAACTCTTGACAATCAACTTACCAACTAAATCTTTGGCATTTTCATAATTTCATGACCGTATTCCCATTTTTAATAGAATTTGAACATATTCAAAAGTTGGCACGAATCAGCACTTGCATGCAACCAGGATGGGAAATAAGTCAAAAATATTATGCGATTATCAAAATTAATTTACCGCGTGTGTAACGCTGCCATGTGTAGTAATCCACCCCCTAAGTTTATTGTGCATGGTGCGTTAATATATATTGTTATTCTTTTATTGGGTGGGGTAGTTAATGTCTTCTGTTTTTCATGAGCCATCACAGTGTTACATTTTCCCCTGGTACGTTTCATTCCAACAACACCAACTGGTGATTCCACATACATACTTGTGGATATAAAGATAACTATTCATAGTTATAGTGAATCTTGAGGATGTTGGTCAGAATCTCCTATAAGAGCATCTACAGCCGGGGCGCCCCAAACCCACCTTAAACACCAGAGCGGATGGCCCAGTCACTGACCGATCACAAAATAGCGACCCAGACGGGCACGAAACACCCGGACTGACCGACACCCCTCATATCCAGCCCAAATCTAGGACGGATACGGGGACACGCGGGCGCGTCCGCCGCGTCGGACCCAACAGCCCTATCCCACCCCAAATTGCACCTAGTCCACCCTCTCGACCTACCGGATCCGTCTGCTCTCTCCTATCTTCTTCTTCTTATGTGTCAGACGTCTCGCAGCTTCGCGCCTCTGTCGCCACCCTTGCTACGTAGCCGTTCCAAGCCTCTGCGCCGCCAATACCGCACTGCAGTCCTCTCTCTTGTGCTCGTTGCCGGCGACATCGTCGTTGCCCCGACGCCACCGCGGTACATCCGACGACTCTCGGGCTGCCACATGCGCTCTATGTGTTCGACACATTATCCACCCCATTTTTTGTGTTTTATTTGTAGGGAAAACATGAATTTCGATGCTTCGTCAGATGAGGAGGATGGACCGATGAAGCGTGATCAAATTATTCAAGATGAGTTCTTTGATTCGTCAAATTCAGACAAAGAAGTGGACATGATCATGCTCATGAGCATGCAAGAGGAGATGGACCGGCAGGTGAAGCATATTCTCAACTTGAAGGGCCCGGAGAACAAGTTCAAAGCCCGAAAGATCAAGATGCAAATCAGCTTAGAACTTTCTGCAGATGCTTCGGAATCTTCGAGATCATCGGGTGCGCGCACAGCTACTATGTGATCTTGTGGAGCATGTGTGGACCCACAATGTAAACTAAAGAGCTAATGTTTATGATGAGTACTCAAAACTGACTTTATGTAAAAGCAATGTATTATCGCTGCCAACCATTTGTTATTTTACGTGCGACATTGGCGTGAATGATGGACGTGCATGAATTTGCATTTATTTGAGAGTCCAAATTTGAGATGTGTGGATGCCGGACACGAGATATGAGGGGCCGCCCGGATGGGCATGCTCGAGCGCGTCCGCGGACGGCGGGATTTGTCAAGTCCAACTGTAGATGCTCTAATAACCCGCATTTATGATGAGAGGATGGGATGGACGGAGGGAGATACTAGTAGGTGTCATCCATATGTGACCCATGAGCCATGCATTGCACTTGGTCTTATCACATGTGTCTTTTTGGTTAAAGTTGGTCCAAGATACATTACGATCACATGTGCATTTTCCTTCTCTAAATAATCCAAGCTATGAGACGAGGCTAAATGGATGTCGATGTGAAGCGATTGCAATACACGTATCCAAGCTAGCGACCGATTAGGATGAGCGAAGTGGAAGTGCTACGCAATGGGAAGCAACCCTAGACACGGAGAGGAGCAACTGGATGGCGATGCAAAGCAAAGTTGGACACCGAAATAAGCAGGTGACAAGTTAGAGGCTATGAGGCGATGCTAGACACATCACACGAGCAAACAATCATAGTTACAATGGTTAGGATTAGTATTTTATGTGTGTTCAGAAAAATTATGATGCTGGCATTGTTTAAATGGTATGATCGCGTGAAGCATTTTTTTTTCAAATGGTTCATAAATCAAACTTCTTGATCAAAATGTTTAAGTATTTCATATTTCTATGGTAAAGATTAAATGCTTGGCTATTGTGCAACGTATGCAGATTAAATGCACTAGCGTTAAGAAAAACATGCTCGACAACAAAAGATTATATGCATGGCTAATGTGAAGTGTATGAGGATTAAATGCCCTAGAGCTGAAAAAAAAATCATGCTCGAGAGTTTAAATGAAATAACTCGGATCCCATCTGGACAACGTGAGGGAACATTTTACGTCTCGCGCTTTTTTCTCAAACTCTGGAAAATATTTTTGGTCAGCTCTGGTTCATAGGTTCAAATGAAAAATAAAACCCCTAACCTAACCTAGTCACGACGGGGCCTGCGCAACTGTTGCTCTCACTGATGTGTCGTATTCGTATGGCTTATTAGTTGGATTTGGATTTTCCCGCCCCGCCGAACCATTTTGAATCAATCCCATGCCCGCAAAAGACCTTGTGTTGTGCGGTACTAGGCGAGATTGAAATGAAAACGAGAGGAGAGCAATCATGGCCAAACCAGCATGCTGTCTCCTCCGTTGGATGTGAACGGATGTATGAGATGGACTGAAGAAAGGGCACGATCCGTGGGAGGTCGCAACTGACCAATGAGCGAGCAGCAAAGTAAGGGGCTGTTTGGATTGTTACCCACGGCCGCCCGTCCAAAATATTGGTCGTTGACCAGGCTGGTTCCATCGTTTGGATGAGCGCCGATTTTTTGGCTCGCCCCTGCCCACCATAGGACTCTTAGTGTGTATCTGCGCCAATAATTTGGTGAGGCTCCGGCGGCCAAATCGTCCGCCAATTATTTGGCGTGCCCTCAGTTGGCGGGGCTGGCTGGGGCAGAAACCAAACGGCCCCTAAAACTCTTTCTCCTTCGTTGGATGCCAGTGGACGATTGAGATCGAGTGAAAAAAACCATCGATCCGTGGGACGTCCAAGTTGACCAATGAAAGAGCAGCTCAGCCCAATGAAACGAAAAGGAAAAGGAAAATCCCCACCCACCCGATTCATTCCTCTCCCTTCCCTAGACGCCGCCGCCGCCGCCGCCGCTCCTCTCCACGTCGCCGCCGCCGCCGCCGCCGCCGCCGACGACCTCTCTCCTCGTCCCCCTCGCACCACGCCGCCCACACCCTTCCCTTCCCTTCCCCTCCCTTCATCAGAAGGTAAGGGAAGAGAAGAGGGGGACCGAGCAGGTCAAGGCGGTGGCCATGGCGCTCCCAGATCCGCCCGCGCCGTCGTCCGACCTCGGCCTCCGCGTGCTTCTGCTCGGCGGCGTGGCGGACGGACCTCCTCGGGACGCCGCTCTTCCCCTCCTCCAAGCCTCCAACCCTAACCCTAGCATCGTTGCTGCTCTGGTCAATGTACGCCCATCTTGGATTTTCCCTTCGCCCCTTCCCTTCCATTCCTTTCCCTCATGCTCATGCTGCTGCTGTTGGTCTCGCAGGTGCACGCGCGCCTCCGGCGGCGAACCCTAGCCGCACCACATGGTGATGGCCGTACCTCGTGGCGCCTCCGGCGGCGAACCCTAGCCGCACCACATGGTGATGGCCGTACCTCGTGGCGGAGACGGGCGCCGTCCCCAACACCTTTGGCTGCACAAGCTCCTCGTCGTCGGCTTCCCCTTCCTGCTCCTTTGGTGGACAAGGTAAGACCCTCTGGTCTGCCCTCTGTGTGTGTGCGCGCGCGCGTGTCCACGGCCATCGAGCTGTGCTTCATCTTTACTTGCGGATCCATGCTGCCCATGAGCGGGTGTTTTTGTCGTCAAACATTTCTAGTAAGGCGGGACTTGACTTGGTACATGTAGAAGCAGTGGAATTTTACTTGCAAAAGTGGATCTTTGCCACTTAGTAGTGATGGTCTGTGTGCTTCGTTTTGTGGATCCCAAAATGGATCAACAAGTTGAAGTTAACTGCATATGGATGATGGTGCTATCTCGTAATCATTTCCTTGACACCATCCTGTAGCATGTTTAAGATCCTGTTAAAATGGCAGTAAATAGATGACCAAATAATCAAATCTACAGTTTTCACCTTGCCACCATGTACATATATTCTACAGGGGGATGTGAAAAGCTGATGAAACTGGGCTACTCTGAATCTCTGTTTGCTACTGATTACCATTAGCAACTGTGCAAGTTCTTTGTGGAAGTAGAAAATACTAAATATACCATATTATTCAACTCAAAACTGATGTTTGCTACTGATTTCCATTAGCAACTGTGCAAGTTCTTTGTGCAAGTGTGTAAAAATTATGCATCTCTATGCGTTGTGCATGTTTATATGCGTGACCTGACGGCCCTTTAGTCCTACGAGATTTTTGCGGCAACATGCCTGTCTTTGTTTTTTCACTGGCTTAAACTGTAACTGAAGTGTAATTGCATTTCTTTTGTATTCTTACTGCTGCTTCCAGAATGTTTGTGCTGAGATTCTAAGACATATATCCTGGAACGGGACGGACCTGCCCGGGACGCCGCTCTTCCCCTGCTGCAACCCACCCTAGTGTTGCTGCGGCTGGTCAAGGTACGCCCATTTCGATTTGTTCTTGGCCCCTTCCATTCCCTCCCCTCTCCTCATCCTGCTGCTGCTGTTGGTCACGCAGGTGGACCCACATGTCCAGCGGCGAACCCTAGCTGCACCGCATGTTGCTGGCTGTACCTCGGAGCGGAGATGGCGCTGTCCCCAACACCTTTGGCTGGCAGAAGCTCCTCGTCGGCTTCCCCCTCTGGTGGACTAGGTAAGCCCCTCCGATCTGCTCTCTCTCTTGTAAAAGTGGATCTTTGCCACTTAGTGATGATCCGTGTGCTTCTTTTCTGGATCCCAAATGGATGACCAAGTTGATGTTAACTACTGCATAAGGATGATGCAGTTGACACTTCACTGTTATCTTGTAATCATATCCTTGACACCATCCTTTAGGATGTTTAAGATGTTAAAATGGCAGTAACCAAATAATCAAATATACAATTTTTCATGCTGTCACTATGTACATTGTACAGCGGGTTGTGAAAAGCTACATTTTTTCATGCAGTCAGCATGAATATCCTCCTCATGTGCCCTGCTGTCAATCATTGCTTGGCCCACCAGCCCCTCTGACCCAATTTTGTTGTGTGCAACTGAGCGAGCTGCTTTGCCGTGTTGTCGCAATAGCAGGGCCCTAAATTTCATGTTTCATTCATTGTGTAGGCTTCTCATACTGCTACCATTGTGTTGACCACGTGTTTGTTAAATGTAGATTTATGCATGCTTGTGTTGGAGTACAGTCTCATACTCCCTCCATTCCAAAATAGACGACTCAACATTGTACTAACTTTAGTACAACGTTGGATCATCTATTTTGGAACGGAGGGAGTAGATTTTGGTTGTATTGTATCCTTGTGAAGAGACTGCACATATCTATAATTCTGTTGTACTGTAGATCCTAAACATCACGACCATCTAAGTATAATACTTATTCTTTTGTGAACACTATTGGTGTCATGTAAAGTGCTATATGCCATGCACCTTGGAAGGAACACATTCCTCTATGTCGCATGTGAATCATGATCCGAAGCATTCTTATGCAAGCAATTCTTGTAGTCATGCCGGTATGTCCACTTGCTGTAGATGATTTTCTTTCATGATGCGCATGTCCCGTGTTGGAGTTGTTCATAATGGAAACACGAACATTCAATCTGTTGCATCAATATGCGACTTGGAGTTTTATGGGCGTTGTGTGTGTGGGCCAAAAACCATGGTTGATTCTATGATGGTGTACTGGCATGCTTTTGGTGATGAGCGTCTTTTCCCCTTGTTTGATAACGTTGACCGTCTTTTCCCTGTGTTTGACTGCGCATGGTCTGTGTTGGAGTCATTCACGAGGGAAACAAGATTGTTCAATCTGATGCATCAATATGTGCCTTCTAGCTATGGCCGCTGTGTTTGCCAGCCGTTGAGCATTGGTTGATTCGATGGTGTATTGTTATGCTTTTTGCGATGATATTCTTTTCCCCAGTGCTTGATGACCTTGGTTAATTTGATTAGGATGATGGCGTGTTTTGGTTCCATGCTGACAATTTTAGGGATGTTCTTTTGCTGAATACAGCTATTTTAATTCTCGTTTGGTCACTATTAGAATGTTTTTTGTTCTATAAACAACCCTATCGCTTAAACTGATATGTCTTCCTTTGATATAGGGATGTAAACATCCATGTCCGGCTACTATCACTTGGCGTATTGCCTCCTCCTCGTACACTACCTTGGCTTCCCCTGTAGCTTGATGACAGCGATTCGGCAGTGGTGGCCGCACCTGGTCTCCTTCGACCGTGGTTCAGGTAATTGTTTGGTCTCCCCCTACTCTCTACCCCATGCTCTTATTGTTTGACCGTCATGCTGTGATCCTGGCTTTCGAGCTGTGCCAATTTCTATGATAGGGTTTGGCTTGTGGGGTGGTAATGTGGCCATACATGCTTTTCTTACAGTGGCTGTCTTGTGTGGTAATTTAGTGTTCGGATCTGTGGTGTTCTTCCTGGGCCACAATCTTGTGATCATGCTCGTGTTTCTTGTCAATGAAATTGGTCTCTTGTAATTATGTGGTGGTTAATGAAATTGGGTTGTTGTCAATAATTAGATATTTTCCCATAGCACATTATGTTAATTATAGCATGTTGCACGACATGTTTAAAATCTTCCTATCATTGAAAAGCATTATTTCCTTTGATGTAGGCATGGTTATTATCTCTTTTCATGCCAGAAAGTTAGGAAGTTGCTACAGTTTTGACTTGGGCTTGCTAAACATTGTTGTAGTTGCTCTTATATTTGGCACCGCCATGGTTCAGGTTTGGGTCCTATCTGTCAGGAATATGATACCACACTTGGTTTTATCTTCTGGTTTCTAGAGTTTAAAGACGCCCTTGGTACTGGAACTTTGTTGTTTCTAGTTGCTACTGTCTAGTAGAACACATTTGAATTTTAGTCTTTTCTTACCATGGCATGTGTAGGTGATGTGCGATGTCTGTTCCGTAGATGATTAGGAACGTTCTCTTCCTGAATATAGCTGTTTTAATTCTGGTTTGGTCACTGTTAGACTATTTTTTGTTCGATGAAATGCTAGCCTTCATTTGCTTGGTTATAGTAACTGTGTATTTTTTCAGGGCACATTATGTTAATTATGGCCTGCTCCATCGAACATTTAAAATGCCATTTATTTCTTTGATGTAGGCATGTAAACCCCCATGCCTGGCTACTATGGCTACATGGGAAACCCTCCAGGCCTAGGCATTACATGGTTGATACTTGTTGCTACTATCTAGTTTATGATATTTGACTATGAATAGTTGATATCTTGGCTGTGAACATCTAAAGTGCTGCTTTTATCTTTCATAAGATTAAGATTATAGTTGTAGATGTAGACTGTTTTTTGTTTTAGGAAATGCTAGCTTACATCTACTTTCTTTGCATATAGGCATGTGAACCACAACCCTACCCCTTTTCTTTCAATATGGTATACCGGGTATAGTTTGTAGTTTAGTCATTCACCGCAGTGGCTGCAGTTAGTTCTCTTGATCAATAGTGGCATTACAAAACTGTGGAGTTCTTGTGATAAAAGAAACTTTAGACTTGCAGGGTTTCAGTGTGTATATTAATATTCGAGGTCCAGTTTGTTATTTTTCCCTGATGTAGTTCCTCACTCAGGTTCATAAGAGATCGTGTGCGCGGGGGAGAAGGCGCCCAACATCACCAACGAGTCCATTGGCCTGCCCGTGTGAGACTTCAGCTGCTAAAGGTGCCTGATGGTGGTCTGGCTTGGTGACCGAACGGTTACTACTGTGCCCCTTTGTTTTGGGCACCGTCACCGATGGGATGTCGCTAGCTGTGCCGTAATCTCTGTGCTCATCTACTATGGCTTTGGTGGGCACTCCTTCTCGGCCACTACTCCTACTTCCCCTGCAGCGTGATGAGGTGGTGGCTGTCTCGTCCTTGGTTCTGGTGAGTTGGTGGTCTCCTCCCTCTCTACCTTATCATCTCTGTTTTTGCAAGAAATTTGGATATTGCTAGTGTTTTGACTTACGCTTGCTACACAATCTTCTAGTTGCTCTTAATTTGACATCACCATGGTTTAGGTTTGGGCTCTCAATTTGCCAACTACTGCCATGAAATCTAGCTTGGCATGAACCATATGGTTTCTGCAACCTAAGCTGATCTTTTTTTCGTGGTTTATTTGACGTGGTTGCAGCAAGACCAGCATATGTTCTTATATTGGTATAATGTAGTTAAGCCGTTCTAGATCTCTACTATTGCTTGATATAATTCATATTATACTTAGATGTAGACTGTTTTTCATTTTTGAAATGCTAGCCTGCATTTACTTTGTTAACAACTTCTGGTTTTTGTTCCGAGCACAACACTAGGCTAACAACATGTGAATTTTTTTAGAGCACATTATGTTAATTCTAGCCTGCTGGACAGCATGTTAGAGACAACCCTCTTGTTTACGGGGAGTACGGACACATGTAATTTGTTTAGCAGGCTAGAATTACATGTGTCCGTACTTCCGGTAAATTCATATACTCATAAATTCAGCAGGCTAGAATTAACATAACCCTCTTTCCTGCACCCCTGATGCATTGCCTTTTGGAACTACTTGCGCACTCATCTAATATTTTTTTCCCTTGTAGCCGCAGCACTTGTATGCCAGTATGGAAGGGGAGCCCGATGGTGATCAGATGGAGGTTGACCACACTCATCGTCAACCTGCACCATGCCAGCTACGGTGAGACCCTCCAGATTGTCGTGATGCTGCCCGGGAACACCTGGTGAGAGCATCTCTCCATGCCACATCTTCCCAGTGATCACCTAATGGTGTTACAAAGTGAACCAATAGTCTTGATTGAATTTGTTATGCACAATGTATAGCTTGTGGTGTATTTAATATTTGCTACATGGCCAGTGGTCTCCCAATGGTGTTAAGAAGTGACCATATACGTCTTTAGACCTGAAGGGCCATGTTTCCTAGTTTGGACCCTCTTCTTTGGTCACCTTGGTTTGTGGTTGGCATGCTGTTATATCCTGTGATTGCTGGTTTACATGTCGGTGTCGCATTATCAGTTTAAGTGATGTGCAAATTTCCAAAGCCATGGAGCTTTGCTTGGCGCTCACCTTAGTTTTGGATTTAGGTACAGAGGTGGTTCTGAATCTGCCATCTACTGCCATGCAAATCTAGCTAGGCATGGACCATATGGTTTCTGCAACCTAAGCTGCTCTTATTTTTTTCTGGTTAATTTGACGTGGCCACAGCAAGACCAGCAGATGTTCTTATATTGATATAATGTAGCTAAGCCTTTCTAGATCTCTACTATTGATCTGTTGGTCTTTTGATTCATAGAATTTGGTTTCTAGTGACCCATTTACATGAGTAGATGTGCATTGTTCTTTGGCTCCAATGGTGTTTTGTCAGTGTTGAAAGCAAAGCAATTTGCGAATATGATTTTGATGGGTTTGTTTATGAGCTCATAGTCTTTACTGCACACCCTGATGCACCTGCTACTATAGTCACCATTATGGTCTGTTTATGCCAAAAAAATTGGAGTTTTCTACTGTTTTGACTTGCGCTTGCTAAATGATGTTTTAGTTGCTAATAGATTTGGCGCCGCCATGGTTTAGGTTTGGGTTCTCACTGGCAATAATATGATACATCAGTTGGTTTGATCTCCTGGTTTCTAGAGTTTAATGAAGAATTGTGGTACTGGAACTTGGTTGTTTCTAGTTTGCTACTGTATAGCAGAACACATTTCAATTTTAGTCCTTTTCTTATCAATGCATTTGTAGCTGCTGTGTGATGTGTGTTTCGTAGATGATCAGGGTCGTTCTCAACCAAAATGTAGCTATTTTAATTCTGGTTTGGTCACTATTGGGTTGTTTTATGGTCGATAAAAAGCTAGCCTACATATACTGGTTAGAGCAACTTGTGTATTTCTTCAGAGCACATTATGTTAATTATGTCCTGCTGCATAGAATGCTTAAAATGCTATTCTTTCATTGATGTAGGCATGTCAAATAGAATGAGATGCTGACATGCTATGCTATTTAGGTCTTTGTTTGTAGGTTTGTATATTCAAAATCATTTCATTTCTTTCATTGATTGTTTTTCATTTTTGAAGTTCTAGCCTGCATTTACTTTGTTAGCAACTTCTGGTTTTTGTTCCGAGCACAACACTAGGTTAACAACATGTGGATTTTCTTAGAGCACATTATGTTAATTTTAGCCTTCTGGACAGCAAGTTAGAAACAACCCTGTTGTTTAAAATGCTATTTCTTTCTTTCATATAGGCATGAAAACATCCATGTCCGGCTACTGTGAATTGGCGAACCCTATTGAATATGATTTTGATGGATTGGTTTATGATATGTGCCTAACCATCGAGGGTGTATTTTTTGGATGAAAAAAGTGATATTAATAGCTCCTATAGTCTTTCCTGCACCCCTGATGCATTGCCTTTTGGAACTACTTGCACACTCATCTGATATTTTTATTTTCCTTGCAGCTGCAGCACTTGTATGCAAGTATGGAAGGGCAGCCTGATGGTGATCAGATGGAGGCTGACCACACTCATCGTCAACCTGCACCATGCCAGCTACGGTGAGACCCTTCAGATTGTTGTGATGCTGCCCGGGAACACCTGGTGAGAGCATCTCTCCATGCCACATCTTCCCAATGATCTCCTAATGGTGTTACAAAGTGAACCAATAGTCTTGATTGAAATTTTTATGCACAATGTATAGCTTGTGGTGTATTTAATATTTGCTACATGGCCAGTGATCTACCAATGGTGTTAAGAAGTGACCGTGTACGTCTGAAGGGCCATGTTTCCTAGTTTGGACCCTCTTCTTTGGTCACCTTGGTTTGTGGTTCACATACTGTTATATCCTGTGATTGCTGGTTTACACGTTGCCATGGCGGTGTCGCATTATCAGTTTAACTGATGTGCAAATTTCCAAAGCCATGGAGCTTTGCTTGGCGCTCACCTTAGTTTTGGATTTAGGTACAGAGGTGGTTCTGAATCTGCCATCTACTGCCATGCAAATCTAGCTAGGCATGGACCATATGGTTTCTGCAACCTAAGCTGCTTTTATTTTTTTTCTGGTTAATTTGACGTGGCCGCAGCAAGACCAGCAGATGTTCTTATATTGACATAATGTAGCTAAGCCTTTCTAGATCTCAACTATTGATCTGTTGGTCTTTTGATTCGTAGAATTTGGTTTTCTAGTGATCCATTTACATGAGTAGATGTGCACTGTTCTTTGGCTCCAGTGTTGTTTTGTCAGTGTCGAAAGCAAATCAATTTGCGAATATGATTTTGATGGGTTTGTTCATGAGCTCATATAGTCTTTCCTGCACCCCCTGATGCACTTGCTCCTATAGTCACCATTATGGTCTGTTTATGCCAAATTTTTTGGAATTTTCTACTATTTTGACTTGCGCTTGCTAAATGATGTTTTAGTTGCTCTTAGATTTGGCGCCACCATGGTTTAGGTTTGAGTTCTCACTGGCAAGAATATGATACTTCAGTTGGTTTGATCTCCTGGTTTCTAGAGTTTAATGAAGAATTGTGGTACTGGAACTCGGTTGTTTCTAGTTTGCTACTGTATAGTAGAACACATTCCAATTTTAGTCCTTTTCTTATCAATGCATTTGTAGCTGCTGTGCGATGTATGTTTCTTAGATGATCAGGGTCGTTCTCAACCAGAATATAGCTATTTTAATTCTGGGTTGGTCACTATTGGGCTGTTTTATGGTCGATAAAAATGCTAGCCTACATATGCTGGTTAGAGAAACTTGCGTATTTTTTCAGAGCACATTATTTTAATTATGTCCTGCTGCGTAGAATGCTTAAAATGCCATTTCTTTCATTGATGTAGACATGCCAAATAGAATGAGATGCTGACATGCTATGCTATTTAGGTCATTGTTTGTAGGTTTGTATATTCGAAATTATTTTATTTCTTTCATTGATGTAGGTTGCACAGCACCGCCTCCTGCTGCTTGCCGGGCCCGCCGCCGCCGACGTCGGGCAGGCGGTACTCGTTCATGACCCACTCATCGTCAACCTGCACCACGGCAGCTACGGCAAGACCCTTCAGATTGTTGTGATGCTGCCTGGGAACCCCTGGTAAGAGCCTCTCTCCATGTCACAACTTCCCAGTGATCTCTCCTAATGGTGTTAAGAAGTGAACCAGTAGTCTTGATTGAATTTGTTATGCATAATGTACAAATTGTGCTGTAGATAATATTTACTACTCCCTCCGTTCCAAAATAGATGACCCAACTTTATACTAACTTTAGTCCCTCCGTTCCAAAATAGATGACCCAACTTTATACTAACTTTGTACTAAAGTTAGTACAAAGTTGAGTCATCTATTTTGGAACGGAGGGAGTACATAGCCAGTGATCTCCCAATGGTGTTAAGAAGTGACCATATATTCATGTATATGCAAAATTTTCCTTTCATGCTCATAGGAAATGCCCAGTTCTCTGCAACTAGCTTAGCTTGGAGAAAACAAGCCAGTGTGTCTTGCTCATATGAATGCATGGTTGTCAAATTAGTGGCTGCAGTTACGTCTTTGGACTTAATGGACAGTGTGTCCTGTTGTATGCTGCCGCGGCCTGCCTACCGTAACCACCACTAGTTTGGACCCTTTTTTGGTTGGCATGTCGTTATATCCTGTGGTTGCTGGCATAGTCATCGTTATGGTGTGTTTATGCCAGAAAAATTTGGAAGCTGCTACTGTTTTGACTTAGGCTTGCTAAATGATGTTGTAGTTGCTCTTAGATTTGGCACCGCCATGGTTTAGGTTGGGGTTCTCACTGGCAAAAATATGATACTTGGTTTGATCTCCTGGTTTCTAGAGTTTAATGAAGCATTGTGGTACTGGAACTTGGTTGTTTCTATTTGCCACTGTCTAGCAGAAGACATTTTAATTTTAGCCCATTTTCTTACCAACACATATGTAGGTGCTGTACTGGAACTTGGTTGTTTCTAATTGCCTACTGTGTAGCGTTTAGATGATGTCTGTGTATAATTTATAGAATATATGCTCTGTAAGATCTTCACAGTTTTTCAACTATCTTAGCTTGGAGAAAACAAGCCAGTGTGTTCTTGCTACATATGAATGCATGGTTGTCAAAGTAGAGTCCCTGCAGTACCATCTTTAGACCTGATGGGACGTGTTTCTTGTTGTATGCTATGCCCAGTTATGTTGCCTACCTAGCGTAACTGCCACTATTTTGGACCCATCTTTGGTCTCCGTGGTTTGGACCCTTCTTTGGTCTCCTTGGTTTTTGGTCTCCCATGGTTGCTGGTTTACAGGCCGGCGTCACATGGTCAGTTGAACTGATGTGTAAGCTTCCAAAGCCGCGGAGCTTGAGGTTTGCTTGGTGTTCACCTCAGGTTTAGATTTTGGTACATAGGTGGTTCTGAATTTGCCATCTACTGCGCGCAAATCTAGCTAGGCATGAACCATATGGTTTCTGCAACCTTAGCTGATCTTATTATTTACTGGTTCATTTGACGTGGCTGCAGCAAGACCAGCAGCTGTTCTTATTGATATAATGTTGTTAAGCCATTCTAGATCTCTACTATTGATCAATTTTGGTCTTTTGATTCGTAGAATTTGGTTTTCCAGTTATCCATTTACATGACTAGATGTGCCCTGCTCTTTGGCTCAAATGGTGTGTTGTCAGTATCCAAAGCAAATATTCCAGGGTTGGTTTATGATCTTCGCGTAACTTTAGAGGGTGTGTTTTTGGATGAAAATAGTGGTTTCAAGAGCTCCTTATAGTCTTTCCTGCACCCCCTGATGCATTGCCTTTTGGAACTACTTTCTAATATTTTTGTTTTCCTTGCAGCGGCAACACTTGCATGTAAAGTGTGGAAAGAGGCTGATGGTGATCAGGGTGCTGTAGTACTTCCGCCACAAAGTTCTTTGTGAAATATGAGATGTTGTAGCTGCGCTGCCAGCACTTGGTCCTCTGGCACTCTGTCCATCCGTTCTTACTTTGGGAAAGATGAGAGGTGCGTCGATGTCCCGTCGACATTCAGTTGCGAAAGAAGCAAGATGAAATCATAGTCGGCTTAGTTAGTTTGTCGTGTTGTGAGATTAGCTTTTCATTTTTCAGAAGCATGATGTGTTTGATTTTGTTGTCTAACATACCTCTGGAGTTGGCAGTCATGATTCTTGTTCATCATATATACTCCTTGTGATATAACTCTGTTATGTTGTTCAAAATCCATTCCCTTTTTTGCGAGCTTTGTAATATGTACAGGGGGCTTGTTATTATGAACCGTTGGTCGGCCTGTGTTAAATTTAGATCCACTCACTAAATTAAGAACTTGATGAAATGCAGATGATGTGTCCATTTCATGAAACGTTGGTGATGCCAAAATATTTGCATCTGATCAACTATGGATGATATCTCCAGTTCATGCATCTCTGGGTGATGTTTCCAGTTATTCAAAAGGTCTAGTATTGAAACAGGAATGTTACTTGCTATGTGCCAGTTTATTTTGAGTCGTCGAGATCATAAGGTTCCAGTTGACTAGGATCTGTTTGTCGGAGGAAATGAATGAAAGCATCCACCAGCTTGCTCGACTTGGCTAGTTATCCATTGCTATCTACTACTCTATGTCTTCTAATATAAGAGCGTTTTTTTAATGTCAAACCCTCTTAAAATGCTCTTAAATTCGGGGACAGAGAGAGTATCTATCTACTACTCCATCCGTTCCGATTTACTCGTTGTGATTTTAGTTCAAATTCGGGGACGAGTAAATCCGAACAGAGGGAGTATGAATGAAATGAAATTGGCTGGAACATATACATCCATAAATGTTTCTACTAAATAGACTAGCTGGATGGATATCCATGCAGATTGGACCCAAATCAGCTTATTGTCTCCGTCCGGAAATACTTGTCATTAAAATGGATAAAAAGGGATGTATCATTCTAGAGGGAGTATGCAGGAAAGTATCCTAATGCCATGCTCTTCATTTGCTATCGGATAAAATTATGATTACGATTAGTCGGACCATCATGGTACATTATGGTGGTAGAAATATTAATGTATGAAGAATTGATTTTCTTTAGATGATTAAGAATCAATTAGGAGAGAGAGGGAGGGAGAAAGGAAGAGGAGAGAGAGGAAGGGAGGGAGAGAGAGAGAGAGAGTCACGGTTTATTTTAAAAGAAATATGGCAGCTTTCATTTTAGAAACCCAAAAAAATTATAAACAGGTTGAATGTGTGAATAAATGAAGCCCAACGCCTACTTTTTCTCACCCCGCTGGCGTCGAATCTTGCTTCATAGGCAGCAAACAAAAGCAATGTGGGCTTGTGGCCCTTGCTTCGTAGGCAGCAAACAAAAGCAGTGAGGAGATAGATGACTGGCAGGGTGTATGCTTGTAACTTTAGTACCACCTCGCCACTTGAGAGGCTTCCACACCATGTTATAAGGGAAGGCCACCCATGACTCCTAGATGAGTGGGTTGTGGAAGAAATGCTACACGTACACACACATGCAATAGCGCGTGCGCTCGCGAACTTAGCCGCGTCCTTTGCCGTGGACTTAGGACTTTGGACGCTTGGCGCCGCGCCGCCCACCTCCCACATTTCTTATATTTTTTTTGTCTTTGTGCTTGCTCAAACTTGTATTTTCTTTGTCTTTGTGCTTGCTCAAATTGATATTATAAGATTTCATTCTGTGTGCATGAATATGCTTGAGTTATGACATGTACTCCCTCTGTATGAAATATAAGAGCATTTAGATCACTACTTTAGTAATCTAAACACTCTTATATTTCTTTATGGAGGTACTACATTGTATTTGTCATAATGCTAGCTGGTTAGTTAAGAGAGCTATAAATATCTTTGGCCTTATCTTTGGCTCTTATGGATTCTTAATATCCAAGACAATGATGGGAACACTGCACTACACCTAGCTATCCAGGCACGGAGTCTTCGAATGTTTTGTGCTTTGTTAGGGAATCGACAAACACATTTGAATTTATCAAATAATAAAGGGCAAACTCCTCTAGATATATCACTATATGGGGTTTCCCTAGGATTTTTTGATGAGGTAATCTACTAAACTGTACTTTTAAGCACGGCCTTTGATGTGAAAGCAAATAATGGAGATTTGTGTGGTTTGGCTTCACCTTCTTTTCCTTTTCGTTTTTTTTTCAGAACAGTGAAGCGAAGATACACTTTGCACTGACAGTTGTAAATGCTAGGAGTGGTGGCAGTCGTCGTGATCACTTTGAAGAAAACTACACTCGCCGGTTGAAATATGATGGAACGGAACAATTGGAAAAGTTGAAAGAATCAACACAAACACTATGCATTGGTGTGGCTCTAATTGCAACTGCGACGTTTACTGTTACTTTTGCCCTTCCTGGAGGTTACAAAGCGGATGAACATATTAATGGAGGAACACCAACACTCTCCGGGAGGTATGCATTTGATGCGTTCATAATAGCCAGCACATTCTCCTTCGTCTTGTCTGCGATGTCTATGGTAGGCCTTATGTATTCTGGATACTCTATTTTAAACCCAGAGACTCGTAGAATTTACTTAATCGCGGCCTTGTATTTTGGGTCAACATCGGGCACATGTTTCATAACAACTTTTGCACTAGGTTTGTACGTGGTGCTAGCACGAGTTGCTCACAAGTCTGCCGTTGCTATCTGCGTCATTAGCCCTCTTGCTGTTTTATGCAAACAAATGGACCATTGGTTAAAGTGGGGTCTTCTGGCACAACCATTATGTACTCGAATTGGACCAACTCGTGCACTGCTAATGGTAACAACAAGAATCCTTTACAGCCTGTTGATGGAATTTTGGCCCATAATATTCATTTTTGTTTGGGCCACATATACAAGCAACCTGTTTTAGAAATGAAGCATATACAACTACCAGCAATTATGACTTGAAGATGCATCAAATACAGAATTTTCTCGGTGAGATGTTTTCATGGACGTCCTGAGGATTTGGGATTTTGGATTTACTGTACTCGTCAGTCTATTCTTATGTTCAGAATATTTTCGTACGTTTGTTCAACAATTTGTGCTCATAGTCATGTAAATGCTGATTACCGCTGCTATCTGTAATTTCTTTGAATTATGCAACTGTTTCTTGTTTTTCATGTATCACTTGTATTTTTGTATGTAAAAAGTTAACCGTAGGATAGCAAATCCACACGCAAATAAATCTTTCAACCTATCTAGTACTCCCTCCGTCCGGAAATACTTGTCATCAAAATGAAGAAAATGGGATGTATCTAGATGTATTTTAGTTCTAGATACATCCCTTTTTATCCATTTTGATGACAAGTATTTTCGGACGGAGGGAGTAGTTTATATTGTATAATGTCACTACAGCCTTGATACTTGCCCCTGGTGTTAGTACTCTGCTTTGCTACCTTAATGATTTGGGTAACTGTTTGTCCTCACATATGAAGTTTCATCAGTGTCCAATGTTGTGTCAAACGACTTGTTTGTAGGACATATTTTACACAATCCAGCTTTAATATCGTGCTCAAATGTTTATTGTCCGGAAATACTTGTCATCAAAATGACTAAAAGAGGATGTATCTAGATGTATTTTAATTCTAGATACATCCCTTTTTGTCCATTTTGATGACAAGTATTTTTGGACAGAGGGAGTACTACATCCGTCTCAAAAAGCTTCTCTTAAATTTGTCCAGATACAGTACAAGTGACAAATCTAAGACAAGCTTTTTGGACGGAGGTAAATAAAATAGTACTCCCTCCGTCCGAAAATACTTGTCATCAAAATTGACAAAAGGGGATGTATCTAGAACTAAAATACATCTAGATACACCCCCTTTTATCCATTTTGATGACAAGTATTTCCGGACGGAGGGAGTATAAGAAAGGAGGCAATTGCAAGTTTGGTGAAGAGTGGGTAATTAACATGCTCACCTAACCATCCAACCACAGGTTGGTTTGCAAAAAAATAAAAATAAATTAACACTTGAACTGGAAGAGAACATCATAAAAGCTGGGGTGGGCATCATGGCTTGTGCTGCCTCTCTACCGACGAGGTGATCATGGCCGCAAGCCTGGAGCATGTAAGAGAAGCTTGTGGTGCCTCTCTACCGATGGCGGCATGGAACGCATTCGTATTCGTTTTTTTTTTTTTTTGAGCGAAATGCATTTGTATTCGTGCTCTCATCCTGTCGATGGTATCACTGGTCCCACAAACTTACCAGCTCACGTTTGGACGACCAAGTCAAAATTGAGCTTCAATTGATTCCTGGAGTTTTTCTTCTAGGGAGCTTAGTGATTTAAAGTGATTCTGAATCATATATGGTCTTCAAGGCAAAAGATATTAACGTCAACTCTATCTCACACCTAACCACTGCTGTCTGCTGCATGTTTCGCTTTAGGTTCAGACAACTCATAACTTGATGAGCAACAATTATGCCAGGAATTTGCTAGAATCTGCTTTGCAATCTTCAGTCCCTGGACGAGCAAACTTACATTCTGCTGACGTCTCCTACATTCGGTCTCAACCTTCTGCTCCCCCTGCTCCGCGGTGAATGTCCTCGTCAGTGCTTGTGCTCGCTTTAGGGAAGTTTACCCGAGATCTTGGCCGTCGAACATTCTTCAGTCTATACTGAAACGTCAGATTTTGCACTCTGAAGCCTACAACCAAGGTCAAGTCAGTTGATCTGTGGCACGTTTTGCACATATAGAAGAACAAAACAGGTAAGATGACTTGATCCTTAGCAAACACCGGTACAACGCCGGCTACTTAAATCGATCGAAAATTCAGGATTACATCAACACTGACATCCATCCAGCCAAACACTACAAACACAATCCATCACACTTCAGAGTTCAGAGACTTCAGACTCTCCCGCTGCCAAAACGAAATCACCGGCGCTCCCACCTCAATCCACCTCCTCGATCTTGGGCCCCGCACCGCTTCCACCGGCCGGCGCATCCTCGCCGTCCATGTCCGCGCCGGCGCCCTGGTACATCTTGGCGATGATGGGGTTGCAGACGCCCTCCAGCTCCTTCATCTTGTCCTCGAACTCGTCCGCCTCCGCGAGCTGGTTGACGTCGAGCCAGCCGATGGCGCCGTCGATCGCGTCCTCGATCTTCTTCCTGTCGTCGGCGGGGAGCTTGGAGGCGATCTTGTCGTCCTTGACGGTGTTCCTCATGTTGTAGGCGTAGTTCTCCAGCGCATTCTTGGCCTCCACCTTCTTCTTGAGCTCCTCGTCCTCTGCCTTGTACCGCTCCGCCTCCTGCACCATCTTCTCGATGTCCTCCTTGCTCAGCCGCCCCTTGTCGTTGGTGATGGTGATCTTGTTCTTCACCCCGGCGGTCTTGTCCTCGGCGGAGACGTTGAGGATGCCGTTGGCGTCGATGTCGAAGCAGACGGTGATCTGGGGCACGCCGCGGGGGGCCGGGGGGATGCCGGACAGCTCGAACTTGCCCAGCAGGTTGTTGTCCTTGGTCCGCGCGCGCTCGCCCTCGAACACCTGGATCAGCACGCCCGGCTGGTTGTCCGAGTAGGTGGAGAAGACCTGCTCCTTCTTGGTCGGGATGGTGGTGTTCCGCGGGATGAGCGTCGTCATCACGCCGCCGGCGGTCTCCAGGCCGAGGGAGAGCGGCGTGACGTCGAGCAGGAGCAGGTCCTGCACCTTCTCGTTGCCCTCGCCGCTGAGGATGGCGGCCTGCACGGCGGCGCCGTAGGCCACGGCCTTGTCGGGGTTGATGCTCTTGCACAGCTCCTTGCCGTTGAAGAAGTCCTGGAGCAGCTGCTGCACCTTGGGGATGCGGGTGGAGCCGCCGACGAGGACGACGTCGTGCACGGTGCTCTTGTCCATCTTGGCGTCGCGGAGGCACTTCTCCACGGGCTCCATGCACTTGCGGAACAGGTCCATGTTGAGCTCCTCGAAGCGAGCCCTGGTGATGGTGGAGTAGAAGTCGACGCCCTCGTACAGGGAGTCGATCTCGATGGTGGTCTGGGCGGTGGAGGAGAGGGTGCGCTTGGCGCGCTCGCAGGCCGTGCGCAGCCGGCGCAGGGCGCGAGGGTTGCCGCTGATGTCCTTCTTGTGCTTGCGCTTGAACTCCTGGACGAAGTGGTTCACCATGCGGTTGTCGAAGTCCTCGCCGCCGAGGTGGGTGTCGCCGGCGGTGGCCTTCACCTCGAAGATGCCCTCCTCGATGGTGAGCAGCGACACGTCGAAGGTGCCGCCGCCGAGGTCGAAGATGAGCACGTTCTTCTCGCCCGAGCTGCTGGCCTTCTTGTCAAGGCCGTAGGCGATGGCGGCGGCAGTGGGCTCGTTGATGATGCGCATCACGTTGAGGCCGGCGATGACCCCGGCGTCCTTGGTGGCCTGCCGCTGCGAGTCGTTGAAGTAGGCCGGCACCGTGACGACGGCGTTCTTGATCGTGGTGCCGAGGTAGGCCTCGCCGATCTCCTTCATCTTGATGAGCACCATGGAGGAGATCTCCTCGGCGGCGAACTGCTTCTCCTCGCCCTTGTACTGGACGACGATCATCGGCTTGTCAGCAGGGCCCGGGATGACCTTGAACGGCCACAGCTTCATGTCGCTCTGCACCGAGGGGTCGGAAAATCGCCTGCCGATCAACCGCTTGGCATCTGCGACAGAGATAGAGCAAGACCGTCATGTACTGTTCGATTGGGATAATTTGTACTCAAATTAATTATCATTTGGGCACAAGAAGCAAAAAAAGCAGAGCAACAGCATAACAGTTCCAAACAGGAAACTGAAATTCAGACACAATGTTCTCCTCCCCCAAACAAATTGTTCGGCCAACCCAACAGTTTTCAACATACAAATCTTAGTCAGCAAAGTTTTTAACAGAATCTTACTGGAACTAAGGAGATTTTAAACTTAGACCAGATTAATTGCATATATTTCCGCCAGTTCTTCGAATACAGGAGAATGCAGAATAGGACATATCTTTGCTACTGGTTAAGCCCGGTAAACAAATTTAGACAGACAAAATTCAGACTGCATTGATCTGCATTGCAGTACTAGCGCCTTACGAGGAACTAGATCCAAACAAAATCACGTAAAAACGCATACGCGCGCATAATCGAGCACAGTATCAATCGTAGCAAGCCAATCGTAACACGAGATGATTCGAAACTAAAGAGGAGCGGCTAGCAAGCAAGGCAGGAACACGAGATGATCCATGTGTCTAAGCTAGAAGAGGAGCGGCGTGCAGGGCGTACCGAAGACGGTGTTGGTGGGGTTCATGGCGACCTGGTTCTTGGCGGCGTCGCCGATGAGGCGCTCGGTGTCGGTGAAGCCGACGTAGGAGGGCGTGGTGCGGTTGCCCTGGTCATTGGCGATGATCTCCACCCGGTCGTGCTGCCACACGCCGACGCACGAGTAGGTGGTGCCGAGGTCGATGCCGATCGCCGGGCCCTCTCCTCCTCCCTTGGCCATCTCCTCTCCTCCTCTCTCTCTCTAAGCTCGAACGGGGAAGCGGGAACTCGAACACGAAATCGGAACCAAGAACTCTATAGATCTTCTGAGAGAAATCGCTTGATTGATTGCTGCGAGCTGGGAATCGCGATGGAACTGATGGATCTGGGGACGGACGGGGCGCGGGGTTTTATCTGGGATGCTGGGATTTTTCGAGAATGTTCGGGGAGGGAAAGCTCTCTGTTCTGGAAGCCACTCGAGCGCGGTATGACGGTTGCCGTTGGAGAGGAAGACGCGGGCCGGTGAGACCAGCCTTTGACCTGTCTCGTAGGTTCTACAGCGAACGGCTAGGTTCTGGCACCTGGGCTTTCTCGGTGGGCTGGGTTTCCTCCTTTCGGGTAAAAATATATGGCCCATTACTATAGACCAGTCATACATTTTTGTTGCAAAAATGGGAAAATGAAATCTGTGGTCATATGAAAGTGTTCCTTTTTCCCCTCAAAAATAAATATTTGGGATTTCTTGGTGGGTTGGGCTCTGTATTGCCATCTGAGTCTAAACACATCTTGCTTTTCACTACAGATGTTTTTCTTTTTCTTTTGGGTAACGCATTGGTCCGCTATTATAGACCAGTCGTGCATTTCTATAGTAAAGGTTGGAAAATTGGAATCTGATAAGTACCGAGTGTTCGGCATGAGCACACGACAACTCCAAATGATTTTTACAGCAAGTTTAGTGATGCGAAGATGATAACTTTAGTTGTCAAACATGACAACTTTCGTGCTTCAATTTATTTTTTGTCAGAAAATTTGTCGTGCTTGGCCATAACTTGCCATCCTTGATTGCTAAATAAAATTATAAAACTAGGAGAATATATTAGACATGCATAGCAATGTCACTGATGACAGACACTTCAACTAGATCAAGTGAACCCACACAACTATATGGCTCTACAGGCAAAGTTTGATGGGTAATCGCCAACTCCGTCTTACTCTCGTCTAATATGGGTGACCCTCCTTTTCCATTTAACAACGAGAGTGATCAACCCCATGCCCATGATAATGCTCTTAGCATCAAGCCAGTTCGTCTTGGTCACAATTGGCACGGGCATCCATTGTACTCATGAGCGGATCTAGGGGGTGACATGACACCCCCTCCAAAAATACAAATTTATTTCCATCATACACACTTTACATTAAATCCAGTTGTCCTAACGCCAAAGATCAACACCAACATCCAATCATTCCAACTCTAGCTCAACTTTGTATGGCCTTATCTATAGGTTAATCCACTCCCCGGTTTTTTCTTTTTGAAAATGAGGTTTTCCCTCAGCCTCTGCATCGATCCACTCCTCAGGTATTGTGTGCTCCTAGTAAATACGGTTGCGCCGCCAACCACAAAATACTATGACTTTCACTTATGCACTCAGCTGGATAGCTCGGCGTGGGCTATGATGACACAATTTTGTTGAAGTTCATCTGATTTTGGTTGTAGAGAAATATTTGTGTGATCAACAATATGC
The DNA here is from genome assembly GCA_902687465.1 of Secale cereale. Lineage (NCBI taxonomy): Eukaryota > Viridiplantae > Streptophyta > Magnoliopsida > Poales > Poaceae > Secale > Secale cereale. The sequence continues at coordinate 822,115,650 of LR738711.1, read as the reverse complement.
CACGACACGAGATTGTTAGTTCCCTGTTTCAAAATTGTAGAAGATCATAAAAAACAAAAAGGAGAAAGGGAGATTGAAGATCTTTGTCGATGGTTGTCGGGTCACTGGGACAGGGGGTACCCAAACCCGTCTGCCTTTGGCCCATCGTGAGGCGCATCGCCTGGGCCCCATGTGCGACCCGTCTTGAAGCTACGCAGGAGAACCTCATGAGGCCCCCCTCCTCACGAGGCGCATCCAGTAAGGCATCGCGAGTGGGCTCGAGAGGCTCCGTGGTGAGGCAGCTTCCCGAGGCCATCTTCCGAAGCCTCCTTGGGAGGCGTAGAGGTCAAGAAACCACTGCAAAAGCCACACAGCCCCGTGCCTTCACATGGGTGACGCGTGTGGCAACAGGTGCGGACAGAAGGGCGCCAACGGACGCGGATGTTGAAGATTACCTCTTTTGTGCTAAGGGAGCAAAGGCAGTGCATCAGTTCCCAAGGCATTCCCAAAGGTTGCCATTTTGGGGCAAGAAGACCAAGACGGCGGGCTCGTCGGGACGGAGGTCATCACCGAGTTCACCACCACGTCTCGGAAGGAAGCTTTGACAGACGAAGACCACCTTTGGTTAGGATAGAGTGTACTCTTGTCCCCCTTCGAATTTGGCCGTTGTGGCAACCCTTCTCGCCTTGTGTTTTCGGGCGAAGAGGACCAAGGCCAGTATAAATATAGGTAGTGCTTCACAGTAGAGAGGATCGGCCCCTGGATCCACCCTCGGACCCTCCTGAAGCCACCCTTGTACTCATACTCATCCTTCCCCGCGAGGCAATCGACCACAAAGCAGGAGCAGTGTCTTACACCGCAAGATGGCAATCGGCCAGAAAGCAGGAGCAGGGTCTTTCACCGCTAGGTGGCAATCGACCACAAAGACGGCGGGCGTGAATCTGGACCCGAGCGCCAAGTGAGCCGACACTATGGCGTCTCAGCGGACGGATCCGGGACTGAGCGGCGGAGTGCAATGCGGACTCTCATTGCCTCCTCCAACCCGCACGAGATGACACCCGAGTCGACGAATTCGGAGTGGTCGGAGTCCGATCCGTCGTCTGCCATGCCGGAGACTGCTGGAACTCGCCGGAGCCGAGCTCGGGTGGTAGAGGGGAGGGGGGTGGAGTGAAGTGGCTGGGGTTTGCTCCGGCGAGCGGATGAGAACGAATATATGTGGGGTCGGGTGGGCTAGCATGGGCGGGTCTGACGTGGCGGGCGCGCCCGGGCGCCCATATCCGCCCCATATTTGGGTCTGACGTGCCGGTCAGTCCAGACGTTTGAAGCCCATTTGAGACGTCCGTCTGAGTCTAAATAAATGTGACCGATCAGTGACCAGGTTGCCCGTCCGAAAATATGAGACGGGTTTGAGAGGTCCGGCTATAGATGTTCAAATAACACGCTAATGGAAACACAAAGTATTCGGATCCTGCATGGATGCCAGGTCGATTTGGGCCATGGCTGAGGCATGAGGGCGTGCGTCTTCATCAGCGGCGTCAGCCCCGCTGTGTCGTTTGCCGAAGTTGTAAGCGTCGGCCAGGAACCGGCTCCGTGGCCTTGTACCGCACCGGGTCCATTCTGCCGCGCCGCTTCTCATGCATGAAGGGAAAGACGAGCCCGCCGAAGCTAGACCCGCCGCCGGTGCAGCCGATGAGGACAATAAGGAAAGAAGAAGACACAGAGAACGAGCTGGACTCATACCATCGCACCGTCCTGATTGCGATATAAAGGGCAGCCGGAGCCCAACCGGTACGGGGTTCTAGCCTAGTCTAGGTATCCTGAATTCCTGATCCTCCCATGAACAAGGATCGCCAAGTCGCCGGTGGAGCTGCGAGCGTGGGAGAGAATGCCGCCTGGAGTCGCTGGGGTGCCGCCGCCCCAAAGAGCGCCTTGGAGGAAATTTTTGGGCGATCTGAAGGTACGCAAACAGGAGATCCAAAATTCAGATCCGATAGATGTTCCTTTTTGTTTTTAATTCTAGCTTTTCTTCGATATATAATTTCAGTTTTGCTAAACCACATCTAGATGTATCCTAAGTATTGCACATCCAAATCCTATATTATTGATTTTACGTGGAGATTCATGCAGACATTTTATGTTGCCATTACTCTTTTCCTTTTTAATTTGATTGATGCAGTTAGATGTGCAATAAATAGGGCATATCTAGATGTGCCCTAGACAGACCCATATAATCTTTCCATTAAATTTAGATGGAAACACTCGTTGTTCTCACTTGTTTACAGAAGCGGATTGACCTCTTGGGATTCTGTGGGCTGATCGACGTCGCGAGGAGTCCAGAACAGGCCATCTACAAGGTGAAGGAGGCACCACAGGGGCTGACTGACGTCGCCCGTTCCTCAGGAGAGTCCGGCCCGGTGAACCTCATCACCCGCGCTAGGCTGATTGCATGTGCGGCGCCGTCGTCGCGTGCCGCAGCTGGCGACCGACCGCAGCAGCCGCCACCGCCTAAGTGGTCCCTCAAGGATAGCTTGTCGGATTCCCTCGTGGAGATTTTCGAGGTGTCTGCCAACTTCCCTCTCCGCGGCCATGTATGGACCTTCGGTAGCATTCATACCACTCCCATGGTCATCTGCCAAAGCAAAAACGCCAAGGAGTTCTATTCACGAAGAGCAAAATGGGCAAGAGACAACCCCGGAGCTGAACTCGTCGATTTCAAGGTATGATCATCCTGTGTATCTGGCTCCTTGCTAGCTAGAGGATCCAATACGTACGATACGATGCTCACACCTATCGCATGCATGAATGCAGATGACCCTGCCTCCCAGCGGGCCAAACTGCTACATCTATGCCGACGCTGGCGTTGCCCTAGGAGTGGTGATCGCCCCAACCACGAAGAAAGCCGCGGAGGAGCACGCCCGGGTGGAGCACTGGTGCTGCACGGACATGTCCGACCGATGCAACACCGTCTCCATCCGAACCAGCATGGGCGTCGTGGACATCCTCTGCGCCGTGATAAGCGGAGCTGTTGAACTCACCATGTGTGTCGGTCTGTGCATACCCACGGAGCTATGCGCGGGTCTCTCCGGCCGCATCGCCGCTCGCACGGACATATATGAACCCGAGATCACCGTGTTCAGCAGAGGTGTCAAGTCGGCCGTAAACCCTCTACAGCGCGTTGCCCATCGAGTGCCAGACTTTCTGTCGGCTGAATCATACCGCCATGTAACCCTTCCGTTGGGGCGGACTGTCCTCGCGCTGCCGATTCAAGCGTCACGCATAGTGTTCAAGGGGGAGCTGGTGATAGGGGAATCTACAACCGTGAGTGTCCACCATTCTATCCTTCTCGATGCTGAGAATATTTGCAGCCCGTGGGTCAAGCACGAAAACTGCTACACTAGAGTGTCCCTGTCTATTATGTGGGCACGCTAGTGTACACACACATGGTGAACAGGTAGTTTCAAAGATGGATAATCAAACTATGTGTGTTGCGTATATAGTACTCCCTCCGTTCGGAATTACTTGTCGCAGAAATGGATGTATCTAGATGTATTTTAATTCCAGATACATTCATTTCCGAGACAAGTAATTCCGAACGGAGGGAGTACTACAAAGTGACTTCCATACTTGACCAGCATGTTTGGATGTGAACAGTAGAACTTTATGTTTACTGCATCCACACCACACACTAGACATTGTGAGGGGTTGTATGAGCCGCAGACGACGAGCGAGCGAGTGGTGCTTCATACCAATAATTATATTTTAAACTGTAGTCCCACCATACATGACATCTGCTCATAAAAAATGTGAGTATTAAGGTTTTATCTTTGACGAGTTGTCCCACTGCACATCAAGCTTGATTCTTAATAAATGAGAAAAATACTTGTCTATCACATGTGTCAATTCTAGAAACTGAACCCACATGGTTAGGTTATACAACCGCATGCGGAATTACTGATCAAGAAGTTAAGCTTTAATAAGTTGTTAAATTTTGAAAGTTCTATTAGAGACGCCCTTGATGTGAAGTGTAAATCTCAGCGTGTTGAGTTTTGCAAGCCTATGTGGCTGGTAGACTGCAGGTCTTCATGTTCCCGAACCAACGCCTATGGAAAGTTGATGGTAAGCTTGAACTCCCACCTACATCTTCTGATATCTTCATACCAAATCCCTTTATGATCCTACCATTGTTCATGATCCAAGCCTCTCCGTACCAAGTGGCCAGCTTGGTATGTTACAAACAAAAAATTGCAATGAATGATCCAAGCCTCTCCGTGACAAGATGAAGGCTGCTAGCGCTAGGCTCTAAATAACATGGGTGGTATTGTTCTCAAATTTGACACAGCCGCCGGTTCTTTAGAGCCTCTGCGTACATATATTGCACTGGCTAATGCGCAGCATTTGGTCCATTCTCTAAGCACGCGCTCTGCTTTGATCTCTTCTCACATAAACAACATAGCTGGCAGACTGATCCGAGCAAAAATGCTACACACACGGATCTTTACAAGGGGTTACCAGCTGGGTGGGGCCAACATGCATCTATACAAAAAAATTGATGGGCGTGCGGAGTTCCCTCTCGTTAGGGTTTGCTTCTCCCGGGGCGATCTGACGCCGCCGTCGAGATTCTTCCTTCCCTCCTTCGATCTGCTCAACTAGGGGCTGCTGGGGTGCGCCTCATCACCCTGGCTTTGATCAACCCTACAGGGCGATAGGAGAGTTAGGGCTAGCTTCACAAGCCCGATCTGTTTTCATCGGGCAAGGGTTCAAGATGTCATCGCAGGGGGAGACACCGGCGGGCACGTCGGGGTCGAATGCTGCGTCTGAGGTAGAACAGATGATGGCAGAGCTAGGGCTTCGAGAAGAAGACCTAGACGATGTAGTTTTTGACGAGAAAGAAGCTCCAGCAGCGGCTACTAGATGGATGGCGGTTTGTCGGGTTCACATCGACAAGCCCTATAGTCAGTATTGGTTCTTCAAGAATATGAGGTCAGCTTGGGATCTTGCACACGAAGTGAAATTTAGACCCTTGGAGGAAAACTTGTATACCCTGCAATTCTTTTGTCTTGGAGATTGGGAGCGAGTCATGAACGAGGGACCTTGGAACTTCAGGGGCAACGCTGTAATCCTTGAACCATATGATGGGGTGACAAAACCAACGCAGGTAAATCTGGACCATATCAATATCTGGATCCAAATTCACGATCTACCAGATCTATATGCACATCTGGTGACGCCTTTGGCAGCAAAAGTTGGGGATGTCCTGTTTACAGAAACAATGACACAAGATTTCGCTGGGAATTTCTATCGCATCTGGGTAAGGATCAACGTCCACAAACCTCTGAAGAACGCGGTGTCAATGATCCGCGACTCGAAGAGGCAGATATATAGAGTGAAGTACGAGCGCCTCCCCGATTGGTGTGCAGTTTGTGGCCATCTAGGGCACATGTATAAGGAGCACGGTGATGGTATTCATCCCCCATCAGCTTTGTTCTTCAAAGACCTCAGAGCTACTTGGCAGATGAGAACAGGTTCTGGCCCAGGGGGAGGCCGAGGTCGTGGAAGAAGAGGAGGACGCAGAGGTGGCCACACGACCGGGCGTGCCCCGGGAGGAAGCAGCCATGCTGAAGAGGAACTTGACCAGGATGAAATTATGGATGAAGCTGAGGAAAACAGAAAGAGGACGGCGGTACAGCAAGGGACTGGTCAGGTACAGGCACACAAGAGCATGCTAGCTCTCCCCCCGCCTACTACAGCACCCATGAGCCCGCCCCCAAGGCAAGAACCCAAACGTATTAGGACCAACACAGAGAGGATTAGTGGAAAGAAGGATGCAGCACCGGAAAAACCCAATGATGCAAAATCGGCGACCTCCCGTGGGGAGGATCGCCGGGCGCAATGAATGTCCTATGTTGGAATTGTCGCGGCGCGGGCAAAGCCGCGACAATTCGAGAGCTTCGTGATCTTACGAAGCAGTTTGCCCCGGCCGTGTTATGCATAGTTGAAACTCAGATCTCAAAAACACGGGTTGAGAACCTTGCCAGCACTTTAGGTTTCACAAATTCTTATGCTGTTAATAGCTCCGGCCGTAGCGGCGGACTAGGGATGTTCTGGAATGATGCAATAAAGATTGAAGTTTTTGGTCACTCCGAGTATCATATAGATGCAAAGATATCACACCCTTCTTAGGAGGATTGGCGACTCACATGTGTCTATGGGGAAGCACAAGCTAGTGAGAGATATAGAACATGGGATCTTCTCAAATCTCTGCCGGCTGCGAGCCCCTTGCCATGGCTCTGTATTGGCGATTTCAACGAAGTTCTGTACCCTACGGAACATGTTGGCGCGGGCCAGAGAAGGCATGCTCAAATGGCAGGATTCCGTGATGCAACAGACGTTTGTGCTCTTGTGGACTTGGGTTATCAGGGAACGCCGTGGACTTTTGAAAAGAAAACAGCAGGTGGAGGATATTGCAGAGTTAGGCTGGACAGAGCGATGGCAACTTCAGAATGGATATCAATGTACCCCCAAGCGACGCTCTATCATGAAACGGGGGCGACCTCCGATCACCATCCATTACGGCTGCAACTTGACGCCCCAGTTCCAGGCAATAGTGGTAAAAAACCTTTTCGGTACGAGGTTTACTGGGAACGCCACGAAGAGTTCAAAGATTCACTCAATGGCATGTGGAGTGGTGCGCCTGGTGCACAAACTGTCCACCAGTTAAATAAAAAGCTAGCAGATCTTTCCGTCTCCCTGACTCAGTGGAGCGGTGCAACTATTGGTCAGGTTTCCCGCCGGATAAAGCAACTCAAGAGTGAGCTGGCCAAGTTGCAAAATGACCCTCGTAGAGTTGATCCTTCGCATGCAGAGATCAAAATATCAGATCAGCTGACCGAGCTCTACCATATGGAAGAAATCCTCTTTCGTCAGCGATCAAGAGTAGATTGGCTCGCGGATGGTGACAGGAACACCAAATTCTTCCAGCGACGAGCGAGCATGCGCCGACGAAAAAATACCATTAAGTCACTAGAGAGAACTGATGGCTCCTTAACACATGACCCAGCTGAGATGGCAGCCTTGGCAAACTCCTTTTATCAGGATTTGTTTCTGTCGGGTGGCACCTCAGGAATAGATGCGGTGATGGAAGCGGTCCCCTCTAAAGTAACTCCTCAAATGAATAGCATGCTCATGGCTCCTTATAAGGCTGAAGAGGTGAAAACCGCATTGTTTCAAATGTACCCGACCAAAGCGCCGGGCCCTGATGGATATCCGGCGCACTTCTTCCAGCGCCACTGGGATTTGTGTGGTCAAGAGGTAACAGAGGTAGTGTTGCGAATCCTAAAGGGAGAGGAGAGCCCAGAAGTAATTAATGAAACAATTCTGGTCCTGATTCCTAAGGTAAAAGATCCCACCCAGCTAGCTCAATTCAGACCGATAAGTCTTTGCAATGTGCTTTACAAAATTGCCTCGAAGGTTCTCTCAAATAGGCTAAAACAGATCCTACCTCAGATTATATCCGAGGAGCAATCTGCATTTGTACCGGGAAGGATGATCACGGATAATATCATTACGGCCTATGAGTGCCTGCACTTTATGAAAAGGAACAAGGCTCAGAGAAACCGTTTTTGTGCGGTTAAATTGGACATGATGAAGGCCTATGATAGGGTCGAGTGGGAGTACCTTCAAGCTATTATGATCAAGCTTGGGTTTGAACCAACTTGGGTATCTCTGATAATGAGGATGGTCAGTTCAGTAAAGTTCTCGGTGATGTTTAATGGTAGCAAACTTGAACAATTTGCACCTTCCAGAGGGATCCGCCAGGGGGACCCTATTTCTCCTTACCTGTTTTTGCTTGCAGCGGAGGGCCTTTCGTGCCTCTTAAAAACTACAGATGAATCATCGCACCTCAGTGGAATTAAAGTGGCTCCGACGGCTCCGCCGGTAAGCCATTTACTTTTTGCAGATGATAGCCTGCTGTTTGTTAAAGCCAGTGTTGAAGGAGCAAATGAGTTGTCCTCTTTGTTGGATCGCTATTGTAATGCGTCGGGCCAAAGAGTTAATCTGTCAAAGTCCTCAGTCTACTTTAGTAAGGGCTGCCCCAATCCTCTCAGAAATAATGTGATGCAAGTTCTGCAAGTTACAAATGAGTCATTGTCAGAAAGGTATCTGGGCATGCCTTCTGATGTTGGTAATAGCAAGAATGGTTCTTTTAAATTTCTGAAGGACAGAGTTTGGAACAAAGTCAAGGGATGGCTGGAGCAAATACTTTCTGTAGGGGGGAAAGAAGTTCTCATCAAGTCAGTGGCGCAGGCCGTGCCGGTGTACTCAATGTCTTGTTTCAAACTTCCGAGGGGCTTGTGTGAACACCTGAACTCACTTATACGCAAGTTTTGGTGGGGGAGCAAAGAAGGAAAAAGGAAAGCCAATTGGGTCTCTTGGAGTGTGATGACGAGACCAAAACAGTGTGGAGGTCTCGGTTTCAGGGATATAGAACTTTTCAACTTGGCTCTGCTAGCCAGACAGGCTTGGCGCATTCTCAATGATCCAACCTCTCTAAGTGCCAGAACACTGAAAGCGAAGTATTTCCCTACTTCTGATTTTCTTCAGGCCGAACTGGGTGGAGCTCCGTCCCAAGTTTGGAGGTCAATATTGGATGGAAGAGACACACTCTCTCAAGGACTTATAAGGAGGATTGGAGATGGAAGTACTACACGTATCTGGGAGCATAACTGGCTACCTCGCCCACATAACATGCGTCCTATAATGAGCAGAGTACACAATCCACCGCAGCTCGTTGAGGAACTGCTCCTTCCCAGTGCAGAATGGAATTGTGATATGATATCGAACGTTTTCGTGCAAACTGATGCTACAGCAATACTCTCTATTCCTGTTTGTACGAGAAATATCCAAGACTTTTGGTCCTGGGTACACGAGAAGAACGGAGTATTCTCAGTACGTTCTGCATACCGGATGTTGATCACCACAAAACTGCGACGAGAAGCTTGGCTAGAGGGTAGAGCGGATCCATCCAATACTGAAGGAGAGCAGAAGGCTTGGTCGAAGTTGTGGAAGATAGATGTCCCTTCAAAAATAAAAATCTTCCTCTGGAGATTGGCCCAGCAGTCTATCCCAACTGCAGATCTTCTCCATCATCGTAATATGTCTACGGCGACGACATGCGGTCTATGCGGCAGCGAGGACTCCTGGCAACATTCGCTATTACACTGCCATGCTGCTAGATGCGTGTGGGCACTGCAGAACCCTGATTTGGTGGAAGCAATCAACAGTATAAGGGAGCCTGATGCTAAGCGTTGGGTTTTTGCAGTCATGGATGTAATCCCGTCATCTGAATTCACTCAAGTTCTGGTCACTCTTTGGGCTATCTGGTACGCAAGAAGGCAAGCTTTGCACGAGAATATTTTCCAAACCCCCCAAGCCACTCACGGTTTCATCATGAAATACTTGCATGAGCTAGAGGAGTGCAAGCCAAAACAGAAAGCTGCTCCGTTACAAGCAGCCCCAAACAGGTCATGCCCAGCTTGGATTCCTCCTCCGCAGGGGGTGGCCAAGATCAGAGTGGATGGTGCTGTAGCAAGGGCGGAAGCTGCAGGTTCTGTCAGCGCGGTCTGCAGGGACTCGCATGGTCACTACTTAGGCTCATCAGCTATGAAGATCCCGGGGATGCATGACCCAGCGACGCTTGAAGCTTTGGCATGCCGGGAGGCTATGGCACTGGCCCTGGATCTTGGTCTGACGCAGGTGGAAATAGCATGTGATAACAAGGGAGTGGTTGGAGATATCAATCTAGGAATTGGAGGAAATTATGCTGCGGTAGTGAAGGAGATAAACGCTACCTTGTATCAGTTTTATCAGTGTTCTTTTATCTTCGAGGGTAGAGGAACAAATATAGAGGCACATAGCCTTGCCAAACATGTTTTTGGGTTGGGTCTGGGACGCCATGTGTGGCTACTGAACCCACCAAATTTGAGATGTATCCCTATGAACATTATTGAGCAATAAAGAAAGTGTGTTTGGACGCAAAAAAAAAAAAAAAAAAAGCTGGGTGGGGCCAACCCTCCCCTCTTAATCCAATCAAGTGTCTCATCTCTAATCCACCCAGTAATGAGCCAGTAAGGGTCCGTGAATGTAGCATTTGAGGTTCAAAAAAATTCCTTTCCTGAGCACCGCCATGGTTCAAACGCCTCGCCTCTGTTCCGAAATGAAACATGGCACCCACGAGCTCACAACCATCGCATTGCATGTGCGTGGGAGGTGGGTGGGCTTTGGATCGCTCGTCGCGACGTGTAAAAACGGTAAAAGCGAACAGAGCCGCTCCAGACCATGCATGACTCATGGCGCCGTGCACGCACGTACCACATAGCAGCAGGAGGAAACTGGCATGGCATCCCGGCTGGCCGGACTCGCCCGTGTCCCCAGCATCGCCGTGCTCAGCCATGCTTTCCTGGCTTGCATCCACCAAACCAACCAACCAGTAGCCGCTGCCGCTTCAACTTTGAAGTTTGAAGGCGCTGCCAAACAGAGGAGGGGCCCGTCAGCCGCGGCCGGTGCAACAAAGAGGCAAGGCCTTTCCCGTCCTAGCCCTCCATCGTCACGCCCTCAGAATCGAGCTCGTGCTATGTCCGCCCGTTCTTATCCATCCACCATAGAGCCAGTGGGCAGTGGCATTTGGCGCCTTTGCCGGTTTCGCCGAGGCGCCATCGCCCCACCGGCGGGCCACTACCCTCGGCCGTCGAGAAGCATCATGGCCTCTCGCGGGTTTTGGCAAAAAATATTGGTGCCAGCCAGCCTGCCTAGGTAGCTGGGTAGACGCCCGTCTAAGGAAACATGGGGTTAATGTAGTAGTAGTATTGTAAAAAGACTTGGGACGAATACAAGAATCCAAAGCTTGTCCATGAAATGGTGCAATTGCTAGCTTTGGATCCGCTTTGGTTGTTTCCCGAAAGCAGCTTTGGGAAAGCGAGTTCAAGGGTAAGCAACTCCCCTGTAGTAACTTTTGGGAATGAGCATGGGTGATCCTTCGTCGAGAAGAAAACAACGTGTACCAGGACAAGTGGCATGTGGAGATGGTTGAGTGGTCTTTCTTTTTTATATCTGCGTAATTCAACAGTTCCCATAATGTACTTATGGATATAAATTTGGGTTAGCTGAAAGAGAGTGTTAATTTTATGCTAAGACAAGCGCAATGTGGAAATGATTGGGAGGTCATTGTTAGATGCACGTAATTCAACAAATCTCAGAATACTTAAGAGTGCAATGTTTGGCTCGTCAGAAGGAGAAAATATAGAACTCGTTGTTATTTGTTCATTTTCTTAGAGCTACTTATGCACTTCTCGCTCAAAACACACAATTTAACAGTTGACTCTCTTGTCTCTATTTATGCACTTTCTCACTCAAAATGCAGAATTTCATATTTGACTCTCTATCTCTATTTATTTGCACATACAACTTCTTCGTGTGCATCAAATTAGATGCGTCGTCAAACTAGCTAATTGCAGAGCCAAAACGCTCTCCTTTGTTACTGAAATGAGTCAAACCACATCTCTATGTTTCATACAAGAAAAGTATGTTTATTCGGAAAAAATATGGCCAATGTAAACTTTATCGACTTGGGGAAATGAGGCACATCTCTCCTATCTCTGCTTAAAGAAAAACGTTATTCTTTCAAAAAATTATATTGTACGTACAAACTATAGCCAACACATCATCTTTTGAGAAATTTCACTTGTTTATTTAGTTGTGCAGCCTAAGCAATTGCTATTGCGTATTTATAAGTTTATTTTAGTTTGTAAAAAGACCGAACATCACATCCCAAATTATTAGGTTTCTGTATATATCTATGCATCATTTGCATGCTGCTTTTTTTTCTAGCAGAACATCATTCGCATAATGCTAATCAAGCAGGTGATCACTAAGTCACTATCAGCGTATGACAGAAGTTTCCTACTGCCTGTGTTATCTCAAGTTCAAACAAGAGCACACGATAACACCGTGACGCTGAGTCACTGACACGACACCCCACAGACCAAACCGCTCCGCCGATCACACTCCAGACCAATCCAAAATCTCCTATAAAAGGACCCCAAATCCCTCTCACTAGGCAACACTCTACCACAGTCCACAGTCCAGAGTCTACTGACCTTCACCATGGCTTCCCCTAAGCTTCTCCTCCTGCTCGCCACCTTCCTCCCGAGCTGCGGCCTCCTCCTGGCGGACTCCGCCCCGATGACCCTGACCGTGGTGAACAACTGCGCGTACCCGATCTGGCCGGGCATCCAGGGGAGCGCCGGCAGCGAGGTCCTGGAGGGGGGCGGCTTCTTCCTCCCGTCGCTCTCCCACCGCTCCTTCCCGGCGCCCACCCACGCCTGGTCCGGCCGCATCTGGGCGCGCACGGGCTGCGCGCCCGCCGGCGGGGGCCAGCTCCGCTGCGCCACGGGCGACTGCGGCGGGCGCCTCCAGTGCGGGGGCCTCGGCGGCGCGGCGCCCGCCACGCTGGCCCAGGTCTCGCTCCACCACGGCGGCGACGACCAGTCGTCCTACGGCGTGAGCGTGGTGGACGGCTTCAACGTGGGCCTGTCGGTGACCCCGCACGAGGGCCGCGGCAACTGCCCCGTCCTGGCCTGCCGCAAGGACCTGACGCAGAGCTGCCCCGGCGAGCTGCAGGTGCGCGCGGCGGCGGGCGGCGGCGTGGCCGCGTGCAAGAGCGGGTGCCTGGCGTTCGGCACCGACGAGCTGTGCTGCCGCAACGCGTACAACAGCCCGGCCGCCTGCCGCCCCTCCAAGTACTCGGACTTCTTCAAGAGCCAGTGCCCGCAGGCCTTCACCTACGCCCACGACAGCCCCTCGCTCACCCATCAGTGCTCCGCGCCGCGCGAGCTCAAGGTCATCTTCTGCCACTAGACGGAGTCCAGCCGGCGGGACGCGACGCGCGGTGCCGCCGCCGGCCGTCAGCAGCTATGTCTGGGTCTGGGTCTGGGTCTGGGTCTGGGATCGATGTAGTGCAGTGCGTGTCGTCTCATCTGTCATGTGTGAGTGAGTGTTCGATTAGGCTTTGGAGACTGCCAGGCTGACGGGAGTGCTCGGTGTAGTTCGTGCTCTGTAGGCGTTCACCTTTCGTCTAGTAGTATGCTGATTCGAGTCTGAAATAACATGTTTAGATGGACATTGATCTGGTTAATTGGTCGACATGCTTTCAATCCACTCTGGTGCACAGCATTGATCTGGTTAACTTGGATCGAATTTGACACGTTGCGAAACAAAAGCTGAACCGAATTTGACACTCTGCATCGGGCACTCGAGTACAGCATACCCTGTTCGATTCGATGTCTCGCGTCTCTGCTTCTGGTAACCGGCGTCCCCTCGTCCCTTTCTCCTTTTCAGTTTTCTCTGCGGTGTGGCCGTGTCCTTTTCTTCAAATCCTGGGATCGGCTTGTCTGTCTCTGCATCATGGCGCATTTTGGCTGCGGCTTGGCTGAGTAAGCTCTGAGACGAGGACCGGCTTCTCAGTAAAAACGTAAGCTCGTTAGTTTGTTTTCTACTCCACGTTAAGTAAACAGTGTGCCTTCCATGATGGAGTAAATCACATCAGAAATATTTGTATGTAAGCTATGGAAGACTTGTTGGGTTCTACTACCTCTGTACCGAAAAACTTGTAGTTTGGGGAACTACAGAGGGAACAATAGCTGAAGCTGGACAGATGAGAAGCCATTGATGTGATCAAACAAGCCGGTTTTTGTATAAGTTTGGACCACCCTCCCTACCGAGTTGATGCTGGAGCGGGCACGGTACTAGCATGACTGCGTGAAAGCATCGATCGCCGTTGCATACTGCATGGACGGGTAAAGGCTTTGTAAAAAGGCGGAATGCATGGCACTAGCGTGAGTGCACGCAGAACTGGCTGCTACCATGAAAAGTGTTCTTTTTCGATTCAAACTAGTCATGCTACTGCATCTGCATGGGAGTGGTGTGGAAGCCACTTTTACTACGAAGTGTGATAAACATCAATCGCCAGGTGATCATGATTTGGTCTCCGGGAGAAGCCATGCTTTCAGGGAGAGGAAGCCTAACCAAAGGTGTGCTTGGCCAACACCACAGCAGAGGATCCATTTTTTTTAGAATCAGAATCACCACAGCAGAGGACCTACATGCTCACTCAGAATACTGGGCCTGTTGGCACAGTAGCAGGCTGCTGCAAAGCCGCTGAGGTATTCTTCATGAAGGGCCACACGAAGCGAAGAAGAATACATGCCTCCTAATCGTGGGAGCAATGTTTCGGGAGTAGCGAGACCTAATAGGAGATATGTATTTTAATGGTCTTTTATTTGTTTTTCACTGTTCTGCATTGTTTTTTTTTTGGGGGGGGGGGGGGGGGG
>LR738711.1:822087431-822101215 GCA_902687465.1 Secale cereale | reverse complement strand
TCCTTTTTCTTCAGAAAAGGTTTTTTGTATTCACACACATTGTACATTTTTCGTATGTATCAAGACATCTTTTAATACATGTTTAACATTTTTCAAATACATGATTAACATATTTTTTTCCAAATATATGTTTTGATGTGTACTTTTTTTCAAACACATTATAAATTTTTATATACATATGAAACAATATTTTATATACATTTAGGATTTTTAAAATACATGATTAACATTTTTTCAATGTGTTTAAAATATTTTTTAAACACACATTGAAAATGTTACTAAAGTATGATAACATTTTTTACGTTGTATACACATTTTTTATACATCAAAACTATTTTTTAGAAATGCATGAACATTTTTAAAATTCAATATACTTCTAGATTTTTTATATTTTGCAAAACATTTTCTTACTACGCATCCATGAGTCGGGAGAAAGTTGCACATCGATTGTCTGTGGTTGCACATCAATGACTAGACAGTTGGACCGAACGGTGCCTAAATTGCACACAAAAATGTTTGACAAAACAATCTAGTTTCGAAGAGAACATCACGAGGAATCCTACGATGAAAGCGGATCTTTATTTTGATATTTGGTTCAAAAGCTATGACATTTTGAAAGAAGTTGAACTCCAAATTAAGTGAGTTCACACATGTTCCTTGTGTGTTTTCTAATCTTTCATTCAAAACATGTTGCATGATGCTTTTCCTAGCTAATAGGACATAACCTTTTTCTATTTTGTTTGATGGGGACAAAAACTTTCTAAAGGAGGAAGGCTGCTTTGGAGCGCTAGGGAGCGGCCGACCGCTTGCTAGACACATCCTTCTTTGACTAAGTTGCATATTGAAGGTAGAATTATGCATGTTTGTAACATATGACAGTTCATTAGGCATCGTAAATGATTTTCTCCTCGTATTGTTTTCTCCGCTCTGCCTAATTGTAGAACGTAGGTTGTTGCCTCATAGATGTTCGACTGTTGATTATTGATGAATCTTTCCCAGTGTATATGATCATCACGGCAAACTTCACATATGCTTATAGTTGAAAGGAAGTATGATCTGGGCAAAGCAAGACTAGAAAGCTTTAGTGACAAGTGCAATCCGCATAAGATTCTTTCACCTATCATGTGAAATGGAAATTCTGAACTGCACCGCAAGAGAAGGAACCTCTATAGTTTCAGGAACTCAAGTTAGCATTTTAAGGAGATATGCAAGAGAAGATATGACTATAGGCTTTGATTTGCAACCACTATTTGCATTGATGCTGGAGTGTATGAGAGGAAATTAGGGTCAATATTCACTTAGTATTTTGTCACTTGCTCTATGTCTTATGGTGGTACTGTCTTCACATCTTGGTTTCGGATATGTGAAGTTCCATTATAGATTTATCATATATGTATTTTTGTATCGTACTGGTTTCAGATCTGTAAAGTTGCATCCTAATCTTTTACTAACTTTAGCATTATATAGAGGCGTAAATGTTGAATATACTTTATTAGTAAGATACATGTCATTTTTGCAGTCACTTTTCGGTATTGAGATTATTTCTGAAATGTTGTTCCGAGCAACAGCTGCTTCCGAATATGTGACATTATAACATGGTTCTAGCCAACATTAGTGCTGCAAAACTGTGTCTACGCTAATGTGTCCATCAGTGAGATGTACTCCCTCCCTCCCAAAATATGATATCATAGTGTCAAAGATGATCTTATATTTTTTAGACGGAAGGAGTATCTCTTTGGATTTTTTTAATGTGCCATCATTACGGTTTATAAAATTGTAATTTCAGTGCATTGTATGCGTTTCAATATATGTTGATGCAAAATTTAATGTTTCAGACTAGTGCAACTCACAAAGTTTGAGGCCATGTTGTGTAATGAAGTTTGTAAATTATAAATATGGCGAGGCATTATTTTGCTTTTTACCTTAACATATGTGTTACTTATATCTCAACAACAAAAGTTCATACATGCGTGTGTCTGCCACCCAAGCAACATACCTGAAGAGGAAGACACACACACACACATGGCACCGAGGAGAACCCATCAACATCTAAAGCAAAACAAGGAAATTAACTATGGTAGCTACACAATAACCAACATGAGCCAATACAGACGCGACACTTCCACTCCGCTAGTTAATTAACAATAGTGTTATGAAGTACGGATTGATTCACATGCAAGGAGACATCACGAAGTTGTAAATCGAAGTAGCAAAACACATCAAACTTCCAGGAAACAGAGGGCACCAATGTTGGGGATATCGCTTATCGGGAACTTATCGGTCGACCCATGATAAGGGGTAAATCGGCCAGTTTATCGGCATATCGGCCAATTTATCGCCATATCGACTCATTTATCGGCCGATTTATCTTATCGGCCAGACAGTGGTAAGCGATAAATCGGCCGATTTATCGGCATATCGGAAGATATCTTGAACAGTGGAGGGCACACACTAGACACATAGAGGATCACACAGAGAACTTGAAATTTCGGAATGGAGGGTACAAAGGATCAAGCTGCGAGCCAGTGTCGCACGCCGAAGCAACGAATCTCCAAGTCCGGGTGCGGGGTTGTGCCTGTTTCTGCGTTTGTGGCGCCTCCTCTAGTGTCAAAACTGGGAGATCTCGAGTAGGGGGTCCCGAACTATGCGTCTGAGGGTCGATGGTAACAGGAGACTAGGGACACGGTGTTTACCCAGGTTCGGTCCCTCCCGATCAAGGTAATAACCTACTTCTTGTTTGATTAATATTGATGAATATAGGGTTACAAGAGTTGATCTACCTCGAGATCGTAATGGCTAAACCCTAGAAGTCTAGCCTATGATGTTGTGATTATGTCACTATGGACTAAACCCTCCGGTTTATATATGCACCGGAGGGACCTAGGGTTGTACATGATCTTCTTGCAGAGGAAAGAAAATATTACACTCGGACTCGAAACTTGCTATTTTACACATATGGGAGTCCTATCCGGATACGGGGGATAGTCTTCAGCGATAATCTTCACGCCCACCAGTCCGGCCCATAACGAGTAATCTAGCCACCCGAGGAACCCTTAATCCAGGACTCTGTCAGTAGCCCCTGAACCAGTCTTCGATGACGATGAGTTCGGCTTGCGTACTATCTTCAGCATTGCAAGGCGGGTTCCTCCTTCCAAACACACTGAAGTATTATTCCTGCACAAGGGAACTATGTCCGGCTCTGCATGATTAGCACAACCCTTTGCCTTGAAGGCAAAGTATCGAAAAACGGACATTGTGTCTTTACTGACAACTTTTCAGTGAAGCGTCACGTTCGACCCTTTAATATTTCGAACCGTTTTCTTGGCTCCAGTTTCGTGTTTCGAGGCACAGCCCCATTGGCACATCTTGTCGAAGCAGAGTTTGTGCCCGCTTATCGTGGGATCCTTATCAATATGATGTGGGTAACCCAACCGTGCCTTACGCACGATTGCGTTGGGAACCGATGAGGTTTACGGCTGGAGTGGGGGGACGTTTGGCATTCCTCACCTATAAAAGGACACAGATCCTTCCCATTTTCACCACACGCTCTCCTCAAGTCCTAGCTTTCCAATCTCCTCAGCCCCAGGGCCCACAGCTCGAGCACCAGCAACCCTCAACTCCTCCACCACCGCCTCCTTCCCCAGCAATGGCCGGGACCGGTTCCAAGGGCAAGTGGGAGGCCTCCACGGTCACGTAGAAGACCGTGAAGAATCTCTGAAGTGCGGGCTACCTCGCCGACGACATAGCACACCGGGTTCCCGACAAGAACCAGGTGATCCCCGTCCCTGAGCCGGGTGAGAGGGTGGGTTTCATCTCTCACTTTATTCGAGGGCTGGGGTTTCCTCTCCACCCTTTGTCCGGGGTCTCCGATTCTTCTACGGGCTGGATTTCCATGATCTGGCCCCGAACTCTATCCTCCATACATTAGCTTTTATAGTTCTATGTGAGGCATTCCTCCGCGCCCCCACATGTCGGCTTATGGCTCAAGATCTTCAATCTGAAGCCGAAGGTGCTCGACGGGCAACACGCGGATTGCGGGGAAGACATGGTGAGTAAGCTCCCGAACGCTACTTGGCCCAAAGGGGCTTTTGTGGAGACGAACAAGATCTGGCAGCAGGACTGGTTCTATATCACCGAACCCTGCGATGCCAAGTGGGCGGCGGCGCCCGCATTCAGATCTGGACCCCCCAGAGAGGCTAACCTCATGGACCTCCAAGAGCCCGGATTGGAGGTCTCAAACGGAGGTACAAGTCCTCCAAAACCGCATTTCCAGTATGATGGCGAAGGGAACCCTCCTCACCAACGTGATTCAGGTGATGCTCTTCCCCTGCATTCTCCCCTGCCAACGCCGGGACTCCCACCAATGGAAGTTCAATCCGAAAGAGCCCCGGACCCTGAAGCGACTCTTCGGCACCACGCACGAAGACATCTGGAAGCATCTCTGCAAGGCCCAAAAGGGGTGGCCGGAGGAGACCGAGGACAAGGGCTTCAACAGCGTGTTCTTGGCTTCAGAGGTAATCATAATTTCTACCGAACACATACCTAGTCCATATTTCAATTATAACATGAGTTAGAACGGTTATGTTCCATTCAGGCCTGGACGAAGAAAACAGAGCGGATCAAGTGTTCGGCTCCGCTGCCCGAAGACCCAAAGACGCCTCAATTGACGGCGATGTTGGTTCCGGTGCCATACCAGGCGTCGGAGAAGAAGGCCAAGAAGAAGGGCATGGAGGTCAAGAGCAGCCTCCGCCCTAAAGGTCCCGTGGACACAGTGTCCGGGGAAACCGACGCCCACTCCCCCCACGATGAAGAAGAGAGGGAGGAGGAGGAAGAAGAAGAAAGTGACTCCCCCGACAAGGCAAAGGGAAGGAAGAGGGCGGCCCCCGCAGACGCGGGCAAGACGGCGCCCAGGAAAAAGCTGAACATTCCGGACAGTTCGGACTCGATGTTTGAACACAACTTTTGAGTACGGCCCAGGATCGAGCCCCTGGCTGAATCGTAAGTACTCAGACGGTCGCTGCTTATGTTCGGTTCAAAAATAGTATTAAGTGTTTAAGTAATTTCATTCTATCTTTATACAGCCCTCAACACGCACTCCCCGAGGCTTCACTGTCATCGGGGAATTCTCTAGCGACAGAGATGGTGGAGAGCGACACGCCTCCGTGGGGCTTGTCGCCCATTTTAGGGGACACCGAGGTGTCCTCTCTGCAAGCTCCCCCTGTTCGAGCAGGTGGGAGCAGGGCGAACAAGAAGGCGCCCGAGACCAATCCCTCGGCCGCCGCCAGCCAAGGGGGAGCAATCCCAATGGCGACCGACGATGGGGGGCCCAAGCAATCCGGGCCCCCGCCGAACACCGTTTCGGATCCCAGTGCGGCTCCAGAATTGGGAAGTCAACCCCCCGTAATGGGGGAAGGAGCAACTGCTCCAGCGGAGTCCGCCATCAATCCGGAGGCGCCGAACGCTCTGGAAAAAGCACTGCGAGGTGCTTCCATCGTAGTGGAACACCGCACTCTTATGGGTGCGGTCATGGAGAAGATTCAGTCTGTCAAAGGCGGAGTGAACGAAGCCTTCAACAGCCTACTGACAGGCTTAAAGGTATGCGACATAATGTTCTAAAAAGAACTCTTTCATTTTATATATAGGTTATAAAATCGGGTATACAGACATTAGCCCCTGATGCTTTGCTTGATTCAGTATAGAATCGGACAAAGGATCCATGTTATAGCATCTAACAGAGCAGAACCGTGTCATGTGTTTAAACAGGCTTCGCTAGTAGCGGCATCTGCCCAGGCCGCAGAGGTTTCCGAGCTCAATCGGAAGCTTAAACTAGCTGACGAGGAGCTCGACCTCGTTAACAAGCATTTCGATGAAACACACGGTATGTAGATTTTCAAAAAATTGAAATATCAAAAGATCATGTGTTTGATCTGTGTGAGTGTGAAATCATTGTGCGATATAATTTATGCAACAGTTGACGCAACTGAAGTCAAGGCCCTTAAGGGCGAGCTCACAAAGGCCAAGGAAGAGGCCAAGGTGAGCAAAGCAGCCGCTGACCTGAAGTCCGAACAGGCCGTGCGTCAATAGCACGAGTCACGGGTGACCGAAGTCGAAGAAGAACTGCGAGATGCCATTCGCAAGTGCGAGGCATTGGAGCAAAATACTTCGGAACAAGCATTCGAACTCAACACGACAGTCAATGCTGCCAAGGAGGCACGGAGTGAGTCGCGTAGCGGTCACGAGGAGATCAAACAAGCGCGGCAGATAGCAGATGGTAAGACTTTTCTCTTGCAGAGTATCTTCGGAGGTCGGAAGTATCTTGCGCTGACGCAATTATGGAGTTCTCCAGGCGTATTTGCAGATCTCCCGAGGAGCATCGCCGACGTCGCCCAATTCTTCTGAGCCCAGGAGGGGAACAACACAGAGAAGCTATTCTGGTCGCAGTTCCTTGCGCCAGAACGTCCGGTGCCCCTAAACGACCAGATGAAGCAGCTGGTCGAGCTGCATACTATGACGGGTATGGCCATGAAGGACTTGATAGTCCGGCTATGGCCTGCTGATCCAATCCCATGTAGCTACTTTGGGTTGGTGAAGCGACTCGTCGACGCGAGTCCGCGGGTCGACGTTGTTAAGCGTTCGGCCTGCATAGAAGGTGCACGAATGGCCTTTGCCCGCGTCAAGGTGCATTGGGCGAAGATGAAGGCCGCTGAGATAGCGACTGCTGGCCCGCCAGAGGGCAAGGATCATCGGAAGCCGGAAAGGTACTTCGGTGATGTCCTAGAAGGAGCTCGCCTCGTAGAGGGCCAGTGCTCAAAAGATGTAATCCATCACCTCATCGGTGAAGCACAAAGGGTGTGCAGCACCCCTGTATCGCGCAATATCGTGGCGTAATTCAGACGGTGTCTGTGTTTGGTGTTGGTTCCGAACTTGTGTGTACCCGGCATGTTTGGCTTGATAGCCACCATCTCACGCGAGAGCACACTCTCTTGAGCCGTAGATCGATCTGGCATGACCGTCTTTTCTATTCAGGTCCTGACGTAAATCGTACTTATGGCCCTGAGCCGTTGTATCCTTTCCTTTACAGTGGGGAGGTGCGGGCTGGTGTACGGCATTGCTGGCCGCTTTGCCCCATCCTCGGTGTGGTCGGTCTGGTTGATCAGCCCGATCGTAGTTTGCGGAATTGGCGCAAGGGCCTCGTCGTCAAATTGGGGCAGCAGTTTGTGTTTGGGATAGCTCTTTGTTTGGCGCTCATGGCCGTATCTTTCTTCAGCGTCTAGCTCCATCTGTCATTGAGCGTATCATGTTCGGCCCTAAGCCGCCGCTGTTGTTTTTTGAGGCTCCTTGGTGTAGCAACGAGCTGTTGCCAAAAGCATTTTTGTTCAAGGGGTTCTTCTGGGACGATAAATTCTTCGTCTCCCAGGCTGACGTCCTCTTCGGAGACAGGTTGATAATTGCTGTCTTCGGAATCATCATGATCGGTGATACGTCCAAAACGTATCTATAATTTCTGCTTGCTCCATGCCTCTTTTGTGTGATATTGCTATGATATTTATACAATTCCATACACTTTGATCATATTTGGACTAACCTATTAACTCAGTGCACCCCAGTGCCAGTTTCTGTTTTCTGCTGTTTTTGTATTTCAGGTTTTCCCATCACGTAAACTGCCAGAAAAATTCCGGAAAAATTATATAAAAAATCAGCGTTCCGGAAGCTTCCACACGGCCGAAGTAGGGCCGGAGGGGGGCCACCAGGGCTCCAGGCGCCCTGGTGGCGCGGCCCCCCTCCTGGCCGCGCCGGGGGGGCGCCTGGGCCCCCCAGGTCTCCGCTGATGCCCCCCTTTGGCATATATTTAACACGCGTCCCGAAACCCTCGAGGACGGAACCCTTTTTCGCGATCTCATCTCTGTTCCGCCGCCGCCGCGCTTCCAAGATCGGGAGCACCAGGAGAACTCTTCCCGGCACCCTGTCGGAGGGGAGGATCACCATCGGGAGCCTCTCCACCACCATGGACGCCTCCCGGATGAGTTGTGAGTAGTCTCCCTTGGACCATGGGTCCATGACCAGTAGCTATGTGATGTTCTCCTCCCCTTCTTGTGCTTCACTAATTAGACCTCGTGAGCTGCCCTACATGATCGAGGCACATATGTAATCCTTATGCTGTTGCTATGTTGAGTTTGCTGGGATCCGATGGATTGTGAGATTATGTTCAGATTGTGTTTGAGTAATATATTTGATTCACCTCTTTTATATTTATGTTCTTAAGTAATTCTTGCATGTTCTCCGTTGCTATTTATTGCTTTGGCCAAGTAGTAGGTAGTGACTCCAAGAGGGAACGTTATGCTCGATTGTGGGTTCATGCCCCTCGATGACTAGTTTGAGTGACAGAAATATGAGTCTAGGGGATGTGTTGTTGCCACAAGGGGGAAAACAACGGTGCTTGTACTCGCGGGTGCAAGGATTGTTTACTTTACGCAAAGTTCTTTTAATGCAGTTGTCTGTTGCTTTGAGTTTACACTATGGGTGGGACTCGCAACTTAATACCAGCGAGATGTTCTGGATAGATATCTCAAGGTGGATGATTAGTAGTAGATGCAGATGGATTTCGGTCTACTTGCCTTGGCGTACCGCCCATGCTTTGAACCTCTACCTTTCTTGCAACATAGTTAGCATTGGTTTGCGCACATAATTCTGTCAATTGCCCAGCTGTAATTCGTTTACCTCACATGGCTGTTTTATCGTCTTTTGGGAGAGAGACATCACTAGTGAACATCATGGGACCCCGGTCCATATTAGCATCACTGATCACATCCGCTATTTACTTTCAGTCTTTACTTACTAGTTGCAGTTTTACCTATCACCATTATCACTTGCGTTTGATCCTTTGTAAACGACAAGGCCGGAGGGATTGACAACCTCTCTGTACTCGTTGGGAGCAAAGTTATTTGTATCTGTGTGCAGGTCTGGTTGATTGCTAATATCTGGCGCCGTTAGCAGTTGACACCTTCTTGTTGAAACTAGGAGTCTCAGGAGAAATCGATCCTTGGTATCTTTGCCAAGAGAAAACTACCGCTACACTGCATCTCAAACCTTCCACTTGGGGTAACCAACGAGGGGCGAGAAGCCATCAATCGGCGAGTTGCTCAGGACTGTGTTTGCCATCTTCCCGCTCGTCCTGCTCCACCGCTGGCTCTGCGGGGTCATCGGCTTCCTCCGGATCTTCATTGTCTCCGGTGCCGGTGTTACTTTCCTTTCCTCGACGCTATTGTGAGCGGTGTTTTTGACACCGATGTTTGGGAGGTTGATCGTCCTGATCGTACTTCGGCGGAATTGGCGCAAGGGCCTCATCGTCGAATTGTGCCAGCAGTTTGCGTTTGGGATAGCTCTTTGTTTCGCGCTCATGGCCGTATCTTTCTTCAGCGTCTAGCTCCATCTGTCATTGAGCATATCATGTTTGGCCCTAAGTCGCCACTACTATTTTTTGAGGCTCCTTGCTGTAGCAATGAGCTGTTGCTGAAAGCATTTTTGTTCAAGGGGTTCTTCTGGGACGACAAATTCTTTGTCTCCCAGGCTGACATCCTCTTCGGAGACAGGTTGATAATTGATGTCTTCGAAATCGTCGTGATCAGCGAGTTGTTCAGGACTGTGTTTGCCATCTTCCCGCTCGTCCTGCTCCACCGCTGGCTCTGCGGGGTCATCGGCTTCCTCTGTATCTTCATTGTCTCCGATGCCGGTGTTACTTTCCTTTCCTCGATGCGATCATGAGCGGCGTTTTTGACACCGGCGTTTGGGGGGTTCATCGACGCCCTTATCCTGCTCTGGATCTTTATCGCCATCGTCTTCCTTCTCATTGGGTGTATCCACCATGTACACATCGTAGCTAGAAGTGGCCGTCCATCGCCCGGTCACGGGCGGATTCATACCTAGATCGGCTTCGCCGTCGTGGTCCATCCCATCGATGTCTTCGGAAGCATAGTCTAGTAGGTCGGTTAGGTCTTCGACCGTGGCTATCAAGTGGGTGGTGGGTGGAAAGCAAAATTCCATGTCCTCAGCCCCCAGTTCAAACTGGCATAGTTTGGCTGGGAATCCTCTGTTAGAGCGAGAGATTGCAGCAAGTCCAGCGCCTCGTTTAAGAGCGAGAGCTGGGTAGGCGCTTGTGGGTCTGCAGGGCCAGGCTCGACGACAACCGCTCTGTTGAGCCCGAAGAGTGAGGATCCCACAAGTCTGGAATTCGTAGTTTGAGACGAGTCCGGCGTTCCAGCGGCAGGGAGGATCCGACTCAATTCTGGGTCAGTGAGCGGCTCAACAGCCGCTAAGTCTACGGTTTAACTGGCGGGGTTGAACGTCCCGTCTTCGGATAAAGCGATCTGCTCTGGATCTAGGGACAGAGTCGTCGCAGGTGTTGACCCCAGGATGAGATCTGATGATGGATCTAAGGTGTATTCATCGTGTAGGCAGGGGGCAGCCGCCATGGGTGCGAATCCGTCGAAGATCAAGTCTCCACAGACGTCAGCAACATATTTCAAGCTTCCAAACCTGATCTGATGACCAGGGGCGTAGCTGTCAACCTGCTCGAGGTGGCCATCTGTGTTGGCACATAGCATGAAGCCACCAAACACAAAGAGCTGGACATGGAGGTAAATCCCCCCGGGGGTGGCGCCATCATTGATGACGAAGCGGGCCATCAATCCTTCTGCCGACGACACAGTGGAACTCTCAATGAAAGCAACAATGTTGGTGTCAAAACCGACAGATCTCGGGTAGGGGGTTATGAACTATGTGTCTGAGGGTCGATGGTAACAAGAGACTGGGGACACGATGTTTACCTAGGTTCGGGCCCTCTCGATCGAGGTAATACCCTACTTCCTGCTTGATTGATCTTGATGAAAATAGGGTTACAAGAGTTGATCTACCTCGAGATCGTAATGGCTAAACCCTAGAAGTCTAGCCTATGATGTTGTGATTCTGTCGCTACGGACTAAACCCTCCGGTTTATATATGCATCGGAGGGACCTAGGGTTATACATGATCATATTGTAGAGGAAGAAAATATTACACCCGGACTCTAAACTTGCTATTTTTACAAATATGGGAGTCCTATCCGTATACGGGGGATAGTCTTCAGCGATAATCTTCACGACCCACCAGTCCGGCCCATAATGAGTAATCCGTCCACCCAAGGACCCCTTAATCGAGGACTCCCTCAACCTCCTCCTGCACCTCCTCCCCCAGCAGCTGCGTGCGCCGCCTAAGCGTTTCGGGCGCCGAAGAAGCTACCCAGCCAACAGGAACTGACGAGAAGGGTGCCGATCACCATGGCGACCCCCACCTCCACAACATATCTCACATCCATCGCCGGTCTTGGTTTGTCCTTTGAGATGGTTGGACACACGCAGACCACTGCAGTGACCACCGACACCAAGAAGGTTACAACCACCACCTTACTCGTCTGAGCACCCATGACTTTGCCTTCCTATCACATGATGGTTGATGTTTCTGTTATGTGGGTTATAAGCAGGGGTGGAGCCGGGAAGTTTTGCCAATGGGTTCACTAAGAATTTGGGCTTGAACTAACTATTATATGTAGTGGCAGAGGCTGCTAACAAATCCAGGCTAAGATCTCCTAAAATCCTTCACAACTTATCCAAGATGGGGACCAATGCCCCCCCCCCCCGGATTATTTTTACAACCTCATGCTAACACTCAAAGGACAACATAAGGAAGAAGACACACACACACACACATGCCACCGAGGAGTACCCATCAACATCTAAAGCAAAACAAGGAAATTAACTATTGTAGCTACACAATAGCCAGCATGAGCACGGGCGTGGCACTTCCACTCTGCTAGTTAATTAACAACAATGTTATGAAGTATGGATTGATTCACATGCAAGGAGATATCACAGAGTTGTAAATCGAAATAGCACAGCACATCAGACTTCCAAGAAACAGAGGGCACACACTAGACACATAGAGGATCACGCAGAGAACTTGAAATATTGGAATGGAGGTTACAAAGGATCATGCTGCGAGCCAGTGTCGCACGCCGAAGCAATGAATCTCCAAGTCCGGGTGTGGGGTTGTGCCTCCTTCAGCGTTTGCGGCGCCTCCTCCAGTGTTTGGGACGCCTCCTTCTGCACCTCCTCCCCCGGCAGCTGCATGCGCCGCCAAGGGATTTTGGGCGCCGAAGAAGCTACTCAGCCAGCAGGAACTGACGAGAAGGGTGCCGATCACCATGGCGACCCCACCTCCATAACATCTCTCACATCCATCACCGGTCTTGGCTTGTCCTTCGAGATGGTTGGACACACGCAGGCCGCTGCAGCAACCACCGACACCAAGAAGGTTACAACCACCACCTTACTCGTGTGAGCACCCATGACTTTGCCTTCCTATCACCTGATGGTTGATGTTTCTGTTATGTGGGTTATAAGCAGGGGTGGAGCTGGGAAGTTTTGCCAATGGGTTCACTAAGAACTTCGGCTTGAACTAAATATTATCTGTAGTGGCAGAGGCTGCTAATAAATCCATGCTAAGATCTCCCAAAATCCACCACAACTTATCCAAGATGGGGACCAATGCCCCCCCCCCCCCGGATTAGTTTTTACAACCTCATACTAACACTCAAAGGACAACATAAGGAAGAAGACACACACACATGGCACCAAGGAGTACCCATCAACATCTAAAGCAAAACAAGGAAATTAACTATTGTAGATACACAATAACCAACATGAGCCAATACGGGCGTGGCGCTTCCACTCCACTAGTTAATTAACAACAGTGTTATGAAGTATGGATTGATTCACATGCAAGGATACATCACGGAGTTATAAATCGAAATAGCATAGCACATCAAACTTCCAGGAAACAGAGGGCACACACTGGACACATAGAGGATCATGCACATAACTTGAAATATCAGAATGGAAGGTACAAAGGATCATGATGCAAGCCAGTGTCGCATGCCAAAGGAACGAATCTCCAAGTCCGGGTGTGGGGCTGTGCCTCCTTCGGCATTTGCGGTGCCTCCACCGGTGTTTGGGACGCCTCCTCCTGCACCTCCTCCCCCGGCAGCTGCGTGTGCCAACAAAGCGTTTTGGGCATCGAAGAGGCTACTCAGCCAGCAGGAACTGACGAGATGGGTGCCAATCACCCTGGCAACCCCACCTCCACAACATCTCTCACATCCATCACCGGTCTTGGCTTGTCCTTCGAGATGGTTGGACACACGCAGGCCGCTGCAGCGACCACCGACACCAAGAAGGTTACAACCACCACCTTACTCGCCTGAGCACCCATGACTTTGCCTTCCTATCACCTGATGGTTGATGTTTCTGTTATGTGGGTTATAAGCAGGGGTGGAGCCGGGAAGTTTTGCCAATGGGTTCACTAAGAATTTTGGATTGAACTAACTATTGTCTGTAGTGGCAGAGGCTGCTAATAAATCCATGCTAAGATCTCCCCAAATCCTTCACAACTTATCCAAGATGGGGACCAATGCCCCCCCCCCCCGGTTATTTTTACAACCTCATACTAACACTCAAAGAACAACATAAGGAATAAGACACACATACACACATGGCACAGAGGAGTACCCATCAACATCTAAAGCAAAACAAGGAAATTAACTGTTGTACCTACACAATAACCAGCATGAGCCAATACGGGCGTGGCGCTTCCACTCCACTAGTTAATTAACAACAATGTTATGAAGTATGTATTGATTCACATGCAAGAAGACATCACAGAGTTGTAAATTGAAATAGCACAACACATCAAAC
>LR738711.1:821895730-822078979 GCA_902687465.1 Secale cereale | reverse complement strand
GCCGGTTGCCTCCTGCCTCCCACCTCCTGCCACGCCCCGCCCTTCCTCGCCTCACCGCGTGCCGTCGGCCGCCTCCCACCTCCTACCCCGGAGAACGGCGACAGGCGGCTGCCAACAGACGGATCCAGGCGGAGGAGGGTCACAGAGGCGCTCGGAAGGCCGGCGAGGTTGGGGGCGTTGCTCGGTGAGCTCCTGTAAGGGAACATGGCGGGGAGAGATTTAAAGGGAGGTGGGAGAGAGAAGGGAAAGGAAGCGGCGGCGGAGACTCTGCTGCTCACCGGCGAGGGCGAGTTGTGGGGAATATCGAGCGCTTGGGCGCCATGTGCGGCTGCGGCTGCCGGCGGTTGGAGACGCAGTCTTAGGCGAACTGCTGCTGCTTTCGTGTGCGAGGGCCGCTCCGTTGAGTCCGAAGAACGAAGGATTAGGGGAGGGGCGGGCTGTGGAGACTTTGGGCCGGCTGGTGGAGGCACTGGCCTTGTCGGAAGGCCGGAGGAGGTGACCTGTGGCGGCTCGCCATGGCTGCACTACACGGAAGCGGGGATAGACGTTCGGTGGCCACTCCGTGTGGATGCAGATGAGATCCAGCCGTGATGAACAAATAGCAGCAGACCGTGCTGCTCTTTTCCTCTTATCTGAATTTTCTGCATATGAGATCCAGCCAAGATGAACAAACAACAGCAGGCCGTGGCGCCGTGCTGCTCTTTTATCTATCTGAATTTTCTGCAATTCAGAACCACCAAGGAAGAGATGGACGAGGTCGTGCTGCTCCTTTCATCTATCTGAATTGCTATATGAAAAGGTCTAAATTTCCAATCTGGTCAATATCACCACTAACTCTCATTTTCAGGCATAGTATATGTGCTTCTGCATATAAAGAATATACATGCTTCTTTCATTTTCTCTGTTCATACTTATACTGCACCAGATAGATACATTTGTATACGGCACTACAATTTGTGTCCCGTCTAATTTCTCAAGTTATTTGGATCAACCGATGAGTTCGAGTTTCCACCATTCTCTTTATTTGGATACGCATGGCTCTGTTTTAATAAATCCCCAGTTTATCCTATGATATGCAGGTCCCCTTCAAGGCCACTGACTGCATCAGGGAGAGGTTGTCAATTGGACATATTTGTCCTTCATTTCATTACTCAGTGCTGACCTCTTTCTCTATTTTTATCTCATTTTTCCATTAGACTTTTGAAGGATGACAATAATCTGTAAACATTGCAGAATGGTGATGCTTCTCTTTGTAAGTTTGTATTCATACAGAAATTTAAAGCTTATAGCTTGATTTACATCTGAATGATTTCGGCTTTAGTGTTTATAGAGTGGTTTCATGAATTGATCAATATTGTTGTTCCAAAATGTTACCCATAGAATTTCCAAGTATAACCACATATTGTTGTACCAGAATTTAGTGCAATGTTATTTCTCTAAAAATCCAACCAATGGATTTTATGTGTGTGTTAAAACACAATCTGTGGACTATAACTACATCAATGGAAAATAACATATACCAGAGAAAAGGGGATCCATGGAGATGAGTGACGCAGGCACGGCGGCGGGGCTTGCCAGCGGCGAGACAGAGAAGGAGCGCGGCGGCAGGGTGGCTTGAGGCTCCTGGTGGACTGGATCCAGCGAGGGGAAGGTCAGATCCAGCGAGGAGCTCGAGTGCCATGGGAGTTGTTCGCGACGGAGCTCGTCGACATGGCTTAGCCCGACACCTCCTCCCTGTGTCAGGACTTTGTCTGACCCGAGGTACATACTAGAGTCTCATCAATTTACAACTAAAGAAAAGGCATGTAACTAATCTCCAATGTTTTGTTAGCTAACTGGCAGTGAAAAATAATTCAGTTGATATAGCTTATTTGAAAAAAAAGTATTTCCTTTATTGGGTTTTCTAGGAGGGAATTTCAATGGTTGTGCCTTGGACTAACTTCAGATTTCTTATTCTATAGTAATGAGTGATAAATATCCATAAAGATGCATGCAATAGGCAAAGCTTGTGTTGGTTAGGTAGAGAAATCTGAACCACTGTATGTGCTTTGTTTCACAACGAACTTATTTTTTGAGCAATACTGCAGAGAAAGTAAGTTAATTATGAGAGAGAGAGGGGGAGTGGAGCGAGATAGATAGATAGAGGGCGTAATGGGGAGAGAGATGTTGGTAGAGTGGTGACTCACTGGTAAAAGAAGTCTAAAATGTAGCTTGATGTGCATGAGAATTTGGAAGGTATATGACACAATCCGTAGAATAGAATGTGAAATAGTTGACTGGGACTGCTGCAAGATCTACAAGAAGAACAATAATTACAAGTAGTGATCAAAGATTATAAAAGCTTTCTAAATTTTTATCTAGGAAGAACAGCTTTTGTATGACAGAAAAATATAAGAAAATGTATCTAGGAAGAACAGTTGTTGTATGACAGCAAAATATAAGAGAAGGTAAACAAATATCATGGTGATGGCAGAGAGATAATTATTCAATTGACTATTTGGAATCAGCAATCATAGGTGATAAAGCTAGGTAAATTTTTATCTAGGAAGAATAGTTGTTGTATGACAAAGTTTCCATACATATCTGAATTATATATATCCTGTCTACAAATTTGTTCTTTTTGAGTCTTCTGCTATGTATGAGTGCACCAAGCACGGGTTAAATAATTTTGGGTGTTCTAACTCTCTGGGATAATTTGCATCTCTATTTGTGCTAATTGGCAAGGTGCGTGAATAATGATTTATCTATGGTTTTGCTTAATGGAAAGGTCTTTTTTCAGTTTAAAAATCCTACTGATTGGATGAATAGAACAAGAATAGAACATCCTTCGGCCAATATTCTGTTTTCGTCTATCTTGTTAAGACCAGTGCTGTATGGTTCCACTCTACATCTCTATACTTAGTTGGCTGAAGGATGTTTCCACTCTACATCCCTGTACTTAATTGGCTGAAGGTGGTGTTGATCAAGTATTTTGCATCTTTCATCAACTACTAATTAATTTTGTATGTTCTTTAGTATATGCTCTGTAAGCTCTGAACAAGTCCATGCCTAAAAGCGTCACGACATTGCTTTTCCATGCCCTTCAGTTTTTTTCAATTGAGTTGGCTACCTGAATTTCCACTATGTTAATTCTTTCCCTGTGCAATTTCCCACTGGTATTCATGCAATTACCCTACAGCCTTTTTTTAAGTGCCTAACATTTGATTGTTGTGCTTAATGCCACTTAGGTAGTTTGACTCTTAGATACTAAACTTTTTAAAACAACCACAGTTTTAAATAGCAAGTAGTTCCTCTGAACCTCAAATTATTTAATTGACTACTTTGGTGTCAAGATCCAATAGCCTTGCTGTTGGTTAATGGTTTGTTTATATTTTCTTCCAACAAAACAAATGTATGTTTCCAGGAAAAAACTCGTCGGTTCTGGAAAAACAATGGCTCGCTGTCGCCGGGCCACATATTTTTTTTGGCAGGTCCCAGCAATAAAAAGAATAGTTCCAGCTAAAAAAGATCGTCGTCGCGGTCACATGTACTATATGGTTCCATTCTAGGCTGAAGTTGTGCATTAGTTCTTGGCTGTAATAATACATATAGTAAGATTGCTTGTTATTACCAACTAGCAGAACTACACAGAAATTTGCAAGAGGAGTTGCAACAGCCTTGATCAAATATTATTAGATGATATTCCGGTTTACAACAGGTAACATTTTTCAAGAGATAAACACTATATACTAAGTGTGTTTCTTATACTCAATATGTATAATATATGTTTTCAACATCGATTAATGATATATGTATAGGATGGATACGTATTCAGGAAACAAATTTTGTGACAGCTTCAAACATTGGAGGACAATGAATGTGAAGATGGCATGCCTGCCGGTGTCCTGGACTTTATCAATTGTATCAGGAAAAAGAAGCTCTCAACTACATCTCCAACTGGTGCTCCTAAACGGTCTTGATAATCCTAGAGGCTGCCACGCACCAACTTGATCCTAAAGTTTAGTTTGTTCAGCTTGGGGAACTACATAGGTTTAGCCAATAGTACCAGCTCGATCCTAAAGTTCAGTTTGTTCAGCTTAGGGAACTACAATAGGTTTATCCAATAGTAATGTTTTGCTTTCTGTAAAAGATCATAGTTAATAGAATATACTGCTTCAACCGGAAAAAAAACTGCTTCTGATGCTTTACATAGCATAGCCAATAATTTGTTAAACGTTGGTACTTACCTTTGAGAGAGATACTGTGGCTTTAGTTTTTTTTTTCTATTTAAATTCATGGAGGAAAATATACAACTTTCTTCGATCCATGATATTATTGCTATGAAAAGATTTGATGAGAATTCTTATTCTTTAATGTTGAACCTGCCATCAGATCTGGCCACCTAACTCTGACGTGACGACTGATGTTGTCTGTTGGCTTGCTCTAGCTTCAACTAGATAAAAAGGTAACCACATAATCTATTTTGATCCAAATATTGACTCTCTCATCCCGGCAGAGTGCTGCTTTTAGTTGTGCGCGTACTGCATAACTCTAGCTTTATAAAATTGATCCCGAATTGGACAAACCCCGGTCGGCCTTAAAGGAAATTATGTAAATTCAATGCATCCTTAGATCAGAAGGATTGTCAGCACTGGGCAGTGCTTTACGTGTGTTTTTAGTTTTTGATTAGGATAAACTACCAGTTAATCTTGCCGGTACATGCTAAAATATTCTCATGCTCATAATTTTCTTTAAAAAATAAACTATGATTGTACTAGGCTTACATACAGCTGGTGGTTCTCTTGTGAGTTATTTACCCAAAACCACCACACTTGGGGCTAGGGTAACCACTTGGTACCACATTGAAGGCAGATCACAAAAAACCACCGAAAATGTGCCTAATGTGTAACGCGGAGCACTGATAGTCGGATAACCTCGCGAAAACAGTCAAACTGACAGGTTGGGCCCACCTGTAAGGCTGACGTGGAATGCCTATGTGGAAATTTTGCTGAGTTGGACCTAGGTCCCACCTGTTATCCATCCATTGTCTTCTTCCTCCCCATCTCTTCAATCAGTCAAGCAGAGAACGGGAGCTCTGGTGGAGAGGTGCTCGCCGGCGGCAGCCTGGAGCGGTCCAGGCCACCGCGCTCCCATAACTGAATAAAGCAGGCCACTCTGGTGAAGGAGTGGTGCTCGTCCGCTTCACCCCCTTGGCCAGAAGAGAAATAGTACGGCAGGCGCGTGGCGGCGGCGCTTCGGTCAGCGGCGGCGGCCGGTGTTGGTGGCGTGGAGCTCCGCGGCGGCGGCGGCGCTCACGAGTGGGAGCGAGGAGGCAGGGTCACGCGGCAGGGAGAGCGCGATGCGAGCGTGGAGCAAGCTCGCACGTCCTGCTGCCGGCGCTGCTCCCGCTTGCTGTGTCTCTGCCTCGTCCCTTCATTCCG
The DNA here is from genome assembly GCA_902687465.1 of Secale cereale. Classification (NCBI taxonomy): domain Eukaryota; kingdom Viridiplantae; phylum Streptophyta; class Magnoliopsida; order Poales; family Poaceae; genus Secale; species Secale cereale. The sequence continues at coordinate 822,073,559 of LR738711.1, read as the reverse complement.
TGCCGGCGGCGGCGGTCGGTGTTGGCGGCGTGGAGCTCCGCAGCAGCAGCGGCGCTCGGGAGTTGAAGTGAGGAGACGGGGCCGTACGCTGAGCTCGGGCGAGATCACGCCCCAACCATGTCCGCATCCACCGGAGGACGAGCAGCCACGCTTCCACGACGCGGCCCGCGGACGCGAGCTGGTCTCCCGGAGGAGCTCGCCGGCGGCAGCCAGGAGTGGTGCTGGCCAGGCATTACCGCTGCACATGTCCTCTGTGGTGGCGGCGCCGGTGATTCCGTGTCCAGTGCTCGTCCACAACCTGTTCGGTCAAATGCCCACAGAGAAAAAGAGAGACAAACAAAAAAGAAAAGATGAAAAAACACTTAAAGTCATTGACAGGTGGGACCTAGGTCCAACTCAGCAAAATTTCCACATAGGCAATCCACGTCAGCCTTACAGGTGGGCCCAACCTGTCAGTTTGACTGTTTTCGCGAGGTTATCCGACTATCAGTGCTCCGCGTTACGCATTAGGCACATTTCCGGTGGTTTTTTGTGATCTGCCTTTAATGTGGTACCAAGTGGTTACCCTAGCCCCAAGTGTAGTGGTTTTGGGTAAATAACTCTTCTCTTGTCAATGCCTTCCTCTCAGCACATACCCGTACTTGTCGAACATGTATCAAACACAGACCATTTGACGCAAACAATTTCATAGAAGATTCCTATTTAGTAAAGGCAGTGCTTGCTCAAACTTTTATTCTTAAAGATAAACCAAAAAAAATGCATCTCTATCTCTTCTCTGTCTTATCCATCTCAACATCAAAGCCTAAAAAATGCACACGTTTGTTACAAAAAATTAGGAGTCAGAATCCCACTTAGCAACGTACTACAAGAGTCCCTTACATCCCACTTAGCCCTTTTTTTGGTAACAGAGAGTGTGTGCTTTTTTCTTTTGAACACAGAGAGTGCGTGTTGTCTGTGTGTGAGTCGGGCAAGTCCTGGCCTCCTGGGCCAAGCCCAGAAAACAGGAAGAAGAAAAAAATTACAAATGAAATACATTATAATTTTCCAAAAAATGGTCGCCTACAAAAAATTGTTCCATTTTTAAAATACATTCTAAAAAAATATCAAAAACAATCACCTTTTCAAAATAAAAATATATTAGTGTTTTTCTAAACAACAAAAAAAATCGATCGAAAGACTATTCCATGCCCAACTACTCTTTCATTGGATGGATGTTCGGACCTCAAGTAGGTCTGACTAATGACATTAGGGTGGCTTCTTCACATCCGAATTTTATGGTCCAAAACACTATGCTTAGTGTAACCTTATTTTTCACGTTTGCCGAAAACGATATAAGTGGAACTTTTTTTTTGTGCATGTTGCAACGGTAACCTTATTTTTGTCGTTTGCCAAAAAGGATATAAGAAGCGTTGCGTAATGTTAGATGGAGCATTTTTTTTTCAAAAATTTGCCCATTGCAACGCATGAGCATTTGTACTAGTCTTTACCTACTAATAAAACACCTATTGCTTCTGGTCGTACGTTATCGGTGTTTTTACAGGAAAGTCCCTGTGTTTTCTGGTATTCAACCCGCAGTCTACGTGATAAGTCAGCCCGAACCGGTACGAAAGAAAAAAAAAACTAGCCCTGCCTCTGCCTCATAGCGCTCCGCCCCGCCTCCTGCCTCGCTGCGCTCCACCCGCCGGCCGCCTCCTGCCCCGCCCCGCCTCACTGCGCAATGCCGGTTGCCTCCTGCCTCCCACCTCCTGCCACGCCCCGCCCTTCCTCGCCTCACCGCGTGCCGTCGGCCGCCTCCCACCTCCTACCCCGGAGAACGGCGACAGGCGGCTGCCAACAGACGGATCCAGGCGGAGGAGGGTCACAGAGGCGCTCGGAAGGCCGGCGAGGTTGGGGGCGTTGCTCGGTGAGCTCCTGTAAGGGAACATGGCGGGGAGAGATTTAAAGGGAGGTGGGAGAGAGAAGGGAAAGGAAGCGGCGGCGGAGACTCTGCTGCTCACCGGCGAGGGCGAGTTGTGGGGAATATCGAGCGCTTGGGCGCCATGTGCGGCTGCGGCTGCCGGCGGTTGGAGACGCAGTCTTAGGCGAACTGCTGCTGCTTTCGTGTGCGAGGGCCGCTCCGTTGAGTCCGAAGAACGAAGGATTAGGGGAGGGGCGGGCTGTGGAGACTTTGGGCCGGCTGGTGGAGGCACTGGCCTTGTCGGAAGGCCGGAGGAGGTGACCTGTGGCGGCTCGCCATGGCTGCACTACACGGAAGCGGGGATAGACGTTCGGTGGCCACTCCGTGTGGATGCAGATGAGATCCAGCCGTGATGAACAAATAGCAGCAGACCGTGCTGCTCTTTTCCTCTTATCTGAATTTTCTGCATATGAGATCCAGCCAAGATGAACAAACAACAGCAGGCCGTGGCGCCGTGCTGCTCTTTTATCTATCTGAATTTTCTGCAATTCAGAACCACCAAGGAAGAGATGGACGAGGTCGTGCTGCTCCTTTCATCTATCTGAATTGCTATATGAAAAGGTCTAAATTTCCAATCTGGTCAATATCACCACTAACTCTCATTTTCAGGCATAGTATATGTGCTTCTGCATATAAAGAATATACATGCTTCTTTCATTTTCTCTGTTCATACTTATACTGCACCAGATAGATACATTTGTATACGGCACTACAATTTGTGTCCCGTCTAATTTCTCAAGTTATTTGGATCAACCGATGAGTTCGAGTTTCCAATTTGTGTCCCGTCTAGTATATATATATATATATATATATATATATATATATATATATATATATATATATATATATATATATATATATATATGCGTTTATTGCTTCTGGTCGTACGTCATTGGCTTTTTCGCAGAAAAGTGCCTTATGTTTTGAAGAATCAACCCGCAGTCATTTTTTAACTGCCTATGTGAGGTAACGTTTCATTTTTGCAAAAACGTCCATGTAGTTTAGCGTATTCAAGCCGCAGTCCTTTAAACAAACACATCACGCCAGATCCCCTTCCTCTTCCCCATGAACGAGCGGACGCGCCGCCACCGCCGCCGCCGCCTTCCTCGCGGAGTCTGCGGCCGTAGGATCCCCTCCATCTTCCCCACGGACGAGCGGGCGCACCACCGCCTTCCTTGCGGAGTCTACGGCCGAGGGATCGATTGGGGCACACCGGATCAAGGCCGGCCTTCGGTGGGGCGCAGTGAGCTCGGGGCAGGAGGCAGCTCGATGAAGTGGAGATGGGGTGCGATGCTCCCCTCCTGGTGCAGCGCACGACGGGAGGAGGAGGGATTCGACCCAAGACGGGAGTTGAGGCCGGCTGCGCCCACTAGACAAGCCTCACCGGCGGTGCGGCGGGAGAGCTCCGACCCGTCCATAGGTGCGCCGATGCAGGGGTCACCGTCCATCTTCGTCAGGTAAGCGCGGGAGTTCTTCCCTCTGTCGTCGTTGCGGTGCTTGGGTCGCGAGGAGGCCATACGTGTTTGCTTTGATGTACGTGCTTTGGCGCTGTAGATAACACTTCTGGTTCTCCTCCATGCTCGCGGGCCACCAGACTATTGTAGCAACAGCCACTGGACGACAGGTAAGCATGCTCTGGCTAATTGCGTACATACAAGTTTCAAGTTTGGATGAATTCCAAGATATGGAGCACTCTATCCAAATAGGAGAAGTGAAGGTTTAAAAGGGTATAGTTTTACAATGGTTTTCATGGGGAACAAAGTAATTAGAAGCGGCAAATTTAGGCTCTAGAATTGACAGATATTCAGTTCCTTTTTTTTTTGATAAAGAGAGCTCCCTCTCCATTCCATTAGAAGAAATCAGTGTCTTACATATATTCAGTTCCTAGATGAAAAAAGAAGTTGCATTCCTTTTAGTCTGAAAATCATGTTGATCCTTGGAGCATGATGGGAACAGATCGCACATATGTCATGTGCTGCACACGCATGAAGGCAAAGGACTTCTCTGAATGCCTGTTGTCCGGTACAGAGTGTGTTATCAGTGAGTAATTTGTCCCTTTAGCAATGTGATACTGGTGCATAGGGGAACCATCATATACCATTGGTTTGGTTGATCTATTAAACCACAAATTGGTACAATGTTTGAGATATAATGTTTTCTATATAAATGTTGTTTCATACAATTAATCATCGGTTTTATTTAAGATATTAAACCCAAATTAGTTTGTGCACTGAACTAGAAATAGCACAAATACATATTGAGTTTCTTCTTAAATTTCACAATAGATATTTTGCTGGATGACCCACTATATGAGGACGCCACATCCTTTCTTCCTCACCCAGCACATGGCATTCCTGTAAGCCTCATACTGTCGAGATGTTTGAAGAGATGTGCATCAATAATTTTAGTAAGTCTGTGTGCTCGATTTGAGTGTGGCAGGTACATCGTTGTGTGCTTCTCAGTACAGTACATGAGGTACCACATGGGGTGGTGACTTGGGAGGCTGGGACATGCTGGCATGGCCAAACAGCTGGTTCACTGCGATCAGGGTGCTACAGGCTCTTCTCAGCCCGCATGCCTGCTGGAGGTAAGTTTTATAGCCTCTTTCTGTCAGTAGATGCTCTTGGTGTAGAGATATCATCCAGACTGTATCTTTAGTGAAACTTGCAGCTATGCAGCTTGGCCCTACTATTCATGTACTATCTCATATATTCTCATTCATTAGGTTTTGTAAAGTTTCAGCTCAGCCCTATGCCATGTTCTTTGTTAGTATTTCCTTACATATTATCTGCATCTTTATCTAGAAAAACATATTATGTGTGTGATGTCCTTTCTTTATCTAAAAAATCCATTATGCTGTCCTCGGCATATCACCGGGAAAATCTGTCAGAGATGTCACAACAACAGTTCCATTGTATTGATATCATAGGGAAAGGCATATTCGCTACATACTGAAGTTGAAGAAATGTTTTCACAAATAAGATTCATTTTCACATTGCTTGGCATGCATCTAGGTCATGTTATTTATTAACACTGCTGAAAGTTGTACTTCTGTATGTGAATAGCTTCAATTCGAGTTCTTCCTATATTTTCTGGTAACTCATCCCATCAAATAGTTTGATATTTTTGTCATTTCAAAATTGATAACTGCAACAATCTGATCAAGTAGTTTGATATTTTTTTGATACAATTGGATGCTAATATGATCATGGCCTAAGATCATTAATGAGTAAGGACATGCATAGGGATATGGGTGCTTTCTGAAAATCTGGTCATATTTACTGACATCCACATGTAAGTCTTGATTACTTGAACTACGTTCTCAACTGCACTAGATTTGTCAGGCATTTTTCTTCATATTGGAGTGGCGGGATGAGGTTGAAGAAAGAAGGCATTAATAGCCGAGAATGGTGAGGTACACCTGCAAAGTGGTGATGAGGACCTTCGCAGATGAAATTTTTCAGAGCTATAATAAGATAATCCGAGCATCAAAGTTGGCAAGGTTGATCTCTCATAGTGTATGTATCAATCGAGCTTGACTATTTATGTTCTGAAAAAAATGCAAGGTTCAGACCACCCATTCATTAGGTTCATGCGAGCACTAAAAGAAACATGATGTTCTGGAGGAAATTCCGAGCAGCTGGGTCTTAAGCATCCATTTATCAGTTATACACATGTGTAGTAGTGTGTAAGGCAATGAATGTATCTCCTCAAACCATTTACTGGGATATGTTCAGGGAGTTGGTCGTGGGAATTGGGACAGAGGAGAGAGGAGTTCAGGGACATGGGGTGTGGATTGTGCAGAAGAGGAATAGAAGAGATAAGGATAAGTGGTGGGAGAGAGAAAATTAGGTAGATTATTATACTTAAATAAATATATATTAAATTTAGAAACAAAGTCTAAATAGTCTATTAATTTAGCATCGACACACCTGGTATTTTCTTCTTGTTGCTTCCAATAACTTGGAAGTTATGCTTGCCTGCACCACGTAGGTTTTACAATCAAAAAATTGAAGAAGTTGTGACGGCGACTAAAGGACTCAAAGATTTGCTTGAAGCAAGGATGTCTAGCTGGGATACATATGGTAAAAATCTTCAGAGAGTGAATTCTTTTCAGCTGCTATTGATATATGTATCTGCTCATAGGTCAGAACTCATGAAGTTACTTCCTTTTGGTTTTGGGTTTTAGATATATATGTGCTCATGGGTCAGAACCGATGAAGTTCCTTTTGGTGAAGGTCTGAATATCATCACAATCTTGGCCAAGAGGCATACATTTCAGAAGGCTGGGGGCAATATAAGTGATCAAGTTGCAGGAACACCAGGAACGCGACCGTACTTCTTTAAGGTTACTTCCTTTTTGGTTTTGATTAGTGATACTAAGCACAAAGTTGTGAATCCATCTCCCTTTCATGAGAATATGAAACTATGCTTTTTTGTGGTGCATGCTGCTAATGTTTTTTTTGCTTCTCTGACTAGCAGCACCTTCTTGCTTTCGTATGTGTTGCAGCTGCATACCATTGTTTTCTACTGATTTTTTTTTCTATTTTGGTCGGACCCTTCCCCGGACCCTGTGTAGGCGGGAGCTACATCCACCAGGATGCCCTTTTTGTAGGCTGTTCGATCTTGACCATTGCGGAGTCGATCTTGTCGGGGGCAGCATCTCCGTTCTGCTTCTTGCTATCTCTGTTCTACTCGTCAAGGTGTGCTACTCTCATCTGTGCCTATCTTCCTGCCGTGGTTTCTGGCCATATATGATATTTCTGCTGATTGTTGAAGATATGCTTGGCAGCTTATGCTCTGCATAATAAGACTTCATATAGCATTGTTTTAGACTATGTATTGTTATGCTGTCTCTGTTCTACTCGTCAAGGTTTGCTACTCTCATCTGTGCCTATCTTCCTGCCGTGGTTTCTGGCCATATATGATATTTCTGCTGATTGCTGAAGATATGCTTGGCAGCTTATGCCCTGCATAATAAGACTTCATATAGCATTGTTTTAGACTATGTATTGTTATGTCGGATTGGCTATGCAGAACAACCCATGTTGAAACTATATGAAAAGTCAATACCTTTGTATGCTACATTTAGAGATATATTCTCAAATTCAAGGAAAGAAATATGTCAACTACGTCCTTTGCCTTATTGCTTCTCTTCTTCACACGTTTTTATATGCAATATTATCATCCACGCCACATGGCAAATGCTTTAGGTGATTCATCATTCTATTCTATTTTTCTTTGTGTTATAATTTTCTCTAATCATATTGTAAAGCAAATTATGGGCTCCTAATCATTTTCATGTATATTCAGGACATGGCCGGGTGTCGTGTGCTTTATTATATTTCGTTCTTACGTGTCAGCAGGATGTGTGCGTTCGTTTCGGCCGTTATACCTATTTTGGAGGCCGTGGTTCAAGATGGCAACGGGCCCCCGAAACCTGCATCCCCGTGGGTTTTTACCCTATTAGGGGACGGGGATGGGCATCTTTTCATCCCCGCGGGCCTGTTGTTGGGCGCATTATACAACCCGACACGTTTCGTGGGTTTACACCCGTTTCGGTAGTCCCCGAACCCGAAACCCGGCAATACCCGCGAAATTACATTTTTTTTTACCAAGCACTGATCCAGCCCAACCCAATGCGACCGAGCTCCTCACCCCCCAGCGTCGAGGCCAAACCAACCCCTCGCTGGGTGGCCACAGTATAGCTCGCTCTTTCCCCCTCGCTCGAGCCCTCAACTACCTCTCTCCCTCAGAATACCTAAACCTAAACCTAGGACCCCAGCCGCTGCCTGACTCGATCCCATCTTGCAAGAGCCGCCGACCACGATCTGCGCTGGCGAGCCTCCTCGCTCCATGTCTCCCTCCGTCTGACACTCTATATAGTTGTTGAACCATCTACTATAGTATTTTGTTGAAATTTTCTCAAGTTATGCTACTGAAATGTGCTTGTTTTGTTGTTGAAATGTTATTCTTTGTCTCCTCAATGCTTGTTTAAATATTTTGATTTTCTCGTGGGTTCCCCGAAACCCGATGGGTTTAGGGGACGGGCGGAAAACTAGCCCCGCGCACAATGATAGGGACGGGGATGGGTTTACGATTTTCTCGTGGGGATGGGTTTGGGAAGGCAAAACCCGATGGGTTTTGTCCCCGTTGCCATCTTGAGCCGTGGTAGCTCGGTGCGCTTTGTCGTACCTCTTGTATTTGTGTGATGTTGCAGAGGATGGCTCTGTCTTTGGGTAGAGCTGGAGCTTCTCGAGGATGGCTGTGTCCTTGGGTAGAGCTGGAGCATCCCAAGGATGGCTCTGGTCCAGTGCCGCAAAGGGAATTCTTTTGGAGCCCTGCCTGTTGTGGGTTTCAATGGGTCTTTGCGCTAGCAAATTAATATGCGTATATATACATCTCACTGTAACAACAAGAAATTGTAACTGGCCGCAAAGGGAATTCTTTTGAAGCCCTGCCTGGTGTGGGTTTCAATGGGTCTTTGCGCTACCAAATTAAAATGCGTATATATACATCTCATTATAACAACAAGAAATTGTAATTGACTAAAGATTTGAACGCCCGAGAAACTTATGTTTGCTCTATTTTCATTTCTGTTGGTAGCATCAGTGCTTTTTGAAGCATTGTTTCTTCTTACCAATAGGGAGATTAGTGCCTGAAGATGTTGTATTAGTTTAGATGCTTCCTAGATCTGGCACAAGCTCAGCAAAGTAATATTTGTGATATAGTCGTGCTGGTAGCCTTATGTTGTTGTACTACACTTTGCTTTCTTTTTGTTGGTTTTCGGATCTTTTTCAAAGGGTGTGACATCTTTGAAGGTGTATGGTTTAAGAATCAGCGTAATTTTAGAGCAGCGGTTTACATCTCCCTATTTATGTTTTAATGTGCACGGTCATCGTGATTTGATACGTTTAATTAATAATGGAAGACTTATTTTTTGCATATCGTATTTCTTGCTTCATAACTTGACAAAGCTGCTGTATACATTTTAGATGTGTCACATGAGGTTGGGTTTGAAACATTATACCACTGGATAGTTGAACCAGGCCTTGGATGTGAAAATGACCTTTACATGAAGACAAAAAGACTACGTGAAATATGAAATATTTGTGAGGTTATGCAACATTGCGCTCTATAAAATTAGTGTTATATGTTTATTAGTTGAACTAGACTGAACCACAAGATATCGATCTCGATGAGCCTTGAATGCGAACATGCAGTTTTTAAAGACAAAATGGTGGGTGCGAGGTATTGTTTTGTTCTCCCGGTGCAACGCACGGAAATGCAACCATCGACGCTTACGCACCATCAATGTACATAAGCTAACTCAAAAAAAAAATTGCGAGATTTTTATTAATCTATTCATCTTCAATCATAATACTACAACAAACAATAGAAATAATAAAAAATATATCTAGATCCGTAGACCATCTATCAACGACTACAATCTCTAAAGCAAGTCGATAAGCTAATTCATTACCTACTCTATGTACCGGTACATGCATGAGGCAATTCTCGCCAAAACTTTTTTCTTTTCTCTCCCACAACAGAGCACCTAGCTACTTTCTTTCGTCCATCATGTCATTTTTCAAAAAAGTCCCTCTATTTCATAGAATTCAACCCGCAGTCCTGTTTTAAGTCAAATCAAATCGTTTTTCGTATTTTACACAAAAGTCCTTGTGTTTTCTTGAAATCAACCCGCAGTCCGGGTTTAAGTCACTCCCGAACCGTTATTTTACATTTTTCGAAACCCCCCCCTGATGTTTTAAGTAATTCATCCGCGGATCATATTTAAGTCAAATAAATGCTTTTTTAAATCATCCATATCTTTTAAACCGTAACTCCGATTTGAACATGTTATATATGAAATTTGATTAGAAAAATATGTAGAATATGAATATGAGATTTTTTTACCTGTTAAGTACTTTTAAATATTATTTTGGACTATATTTAAGTCAAACAAATGATTTTCTAAATTATACGTATCTTTTAAACCGTAACTTCGATTTTAACATATTATATATGAAATATTATTAGAAAAAATGTGTGGAATCTAAATATAATGTTAATTTTACCTGTTAAATATTTTTATAATATTGTTTTGGAAGCAAACTTATAATTTATAGCGCAAGATTCATTTTTTCTTTCGTACTGGCGGCGATCCGGATTGCAAATAAACACCCCATTATAACCATATAGGAAATAGTAAACATAAATAACTACACATGCATACCTCTGAAAAATGTCGCAGGGTAAAACAACAATTTGGATTAACCATATTCAAACACGTTTTGTTTTGTTTTCTGTGAACACCGAGGCCATCGCCGGCGAGTGTGAGAAGTAGGATAAGCGGCAACACAAATATGATGCCTCGCAAAAATAAAGGAAATGAACCTATTATGGTCTTGAGTGATGGTTGTTGGGTTAAGAGCGTGTGTTATGTTTTCTCTTCCATTGCAACGCACGGGCTCTTTTGCTAGTCCAAATAAAAATATATAGACGCATAATAAAATATATACTACAAATATAAACTATAGGAACAGTAGTTCCTATTCCAATGAAATTTTGAAAATTCATTTTGATGCAATAAGCCACTCAAACAGCAATAAACACACAAATAAAATATTTTGTTGTTTATGAAAAATAGAAGAACATATCAAATGAATAGGAAATAATATTCTGGACATTATGGAAATTTTTAAAATAGGGGAGAAGTCATGTTATCTCCCCTCCAATAAATTGCCTTTAGTTGCATAATGTTTTGAATATTCAGAAAATTTCAAATATGCATAGAAATCATGATGACAAAGAACGATCCTACTAACATTCCAAATTTGAGAAATTTGGGATGTTACAGATCACCCATTTCATTTCATATTTTATTAATAACAACAACATATCAAAAGCACCGGTCAATTAATTCCATGGAAACCGACAATATCAGTACTAGTTTTACAAGTTGATAGACCAAAGTAAAATTAGTATGTTTATTTGCCTTGCACCATTAATTTAGCAAGATCGGTAATGCCATCAGGACCAACATCATGTCGTTTATCTAAACAAAAACCATCTAGATAGAACTCAGCTAGATTCACAGAGAGCAACTCCAAAGAATGATTGTATTCGAGAATGATTGTACGCTCTTTGCTTCGAGTACAATCATTCTTGGGTTAATTTTTGTGAGACAGTATTACACCACATAGAGAAACTCTAATAGCTTCTCTATATGAAAAAAAACTACCCTCTTCGCCTCGAGTACAATCATTCTCTAGGTGTTTACAAAGATTTGAAACAAAAACAACCCTCCAACAGCTCCCATAAACCCCCAAAGTTTTTTATGGCATCCTGTATAATTGCCCCCAACTATCTTCTGATGTCTACTACACAACCTTCTTCTTGTAGACGTTGTTGGGCCTCCAAGTGCAGAGGTTTGTAGGACAGTAGCAAATTTCCCTCAAGTGGATGACCTAAGGTTTATCAATCCGTGGGAGGCGTAGGACGAAGATGGTCTCTCCCAAACAACCCTGCAATCAAATAACAAAGAGTCTCTTGTGTCCCCAACACATCCAATACAATGGTAAATTGTATAGGTGCACTAGTTCGACGAAGAGATGGTGATACAAGTGCAATATGGATGGTAGATATAGGTTTTTGTAATAAGAAAATATAAAAACAGCAAGGTAGCAAGTTGTAAACGTGAGCATAAACGGTGTTGCAATGATAGGAAACAAGGCCTAGGGTTCATACTTTCACTAGTGGAAGTTCTCTCAATAATAATAACATAACTGGATCATATAACTATCCCTCAACATGCAACAAAGAGTCACTCCAAAGTCACTAATAGCGGAGAACAAACGAATAGATTATGGTAGGGTACGAAACCACCTCAAAGTTATTCTTTTTGATCAATCTATTCAAGAGTCCGTAGTAAAATAACACAAAGCTATTATTTCCATTCAATCTATCATAGAGTTCGTACTAGAATAACACCTTAAGATACAAATCAATCAAAACCCTAATGTCACCTAGATACTCCATTGTCACCTCAAGTATCCGTGGGTATGATTATATGATATGCATCACACAATCTCAGATTCATCTATTCAACCAACACAAAGAACTTCAAAGAGTGCCCCAAAGTTTCTACCGGAGAGTCAAGACGAAAACGTGTGCCAACCCCTATGCATAGATTCCCAAGGTCACGGAACCCACAAGTTGATCACCAAAACATACATCAAGTGAATCAATAGAATACCACATTGTCACCACAGGTATCCCACGCAAGACATACATCAAGTGTTCTCAAATCCTTAAAGACTCAATCCGATAAGATAACTTCAAAGGGAAAACTCAATCCATTACAAGAGAGTAGAGGGGGAGAAGCATCATAAGATCCAACTATAATAGCAAAGCTCGCGATACATCAAGATCGTGCCATCTCAAGAACACAAGAGAGAGAGAGATCAAACACATAGCTACTGATACATACCCTCAACCCCGAGGGTGGACTACTCCCTCCTCGTCATGGAGAGCGCCGGGATGATGAAGATAGCCACCGGAGAGGGATTCTCCCCCTCCGACAGGGTGCCAGAATGGGTCTAGATTGGTTTTCGGTGGCAAAAGAGGCTTTCGGCGGCAGAACTCCCGATCTAGGTTACTTTCCGGAGGTTTCAGTATATATAGGAGGTGTTGGAGTCGGGGCCAAGCAAAGGGGGTCTTCGGGCTGTCCACGAGGCAGGGGGGCGCGCCCAGTAGGGGGGAGGGGGCGCCCCACCCTCATGGGCAGCCCGTGGGTCTTCTCGTCCCCCTCTGGCACTCTGTGGGCTTCTTCTGGTCCAAAAATAATCTCCGCTGAATTTCAGGTCAATTGGGATCCGTTTGATATTCCTTTTCTGCGAGAAACTGGCACTAGGCTCTAGGTTAATAGGTTAGTCCCAAAAATAATATAAAAGTGTACATAAAAGCCCATAAAACATCCTAGAAGGATAATATAATAGCATGGAACAATAAAAAATTATAGATACGCTGGAGACGTATCAAGCATCCCCAAGCTTAATTCCTGCTCGTCCTCGAGTAGGTAAATGATAAAAACGGAATTTTTGATGTGGAATGCTAACCAACATAATTTTCAATGTAATTCTCTTTATTGTGGCATGAATGTTCAGATCTGAAAGATTCAAGATAAAAGTCTATACTGACATAAGAAATAATAATACTTCAAGCATACTATCAAAGCAATCATGTCTTCTCAAAATACCATGGCTAAAGAAAGTTATCCCTACAAAATCATATAGTCTGACTATGCTCCCTCTTCATCACACAAAATATTCATATCATGCACAACCCCGATTTCAGCCAAGCACTTGTTTTCATACTCTATTCTTTCAAACCTTTCAACTTTCACGCAATACATGAGCGTGAGCCATGGACATAGCACTATGGGTGGAATAGAGAGGTGGTTGTGGAGAAGACAAAAAGGAGGGAGATAGTCTCACATCGACTAGGTGTATCAACGGGCTATGGAGATGCCCATTAATAGATATCAATGTGAGTGAGTAGGGATTGCCATGCAACGGATGCACTAGAGCTAAAAATGTATGAAAGCTCAACAAAAGAAACTAAGTGGGTGTGCATCCAACTTGCTTGCTCATGAAGACCTAGGGCATTTGAGGAAGCCCATCGTTGGAATATACAAGCCAAGTTCTATAATGAAAATTCCCACTAGTATATGAAAGTGACTAAACATGAGACTCTCTATCATGAAGATCATGGTGCTACTTTGAAGCACAAGTTTGGAAAAAGATAGTAGCATTATCCCTTTTCTTTTTTCTTTTTCTTTTTTTGGGCCTTTCATTTTTTCTTTGGCCTTTCCTTTTTTTCTTTTTTTTTCTTTGGGACAATGCTCTAATAATAATGATCATCACACTTATATTGATTTACAACTCGATACTAGAACAAATTATGATTCTATATGAATGCCTCCGGCGGTGTACCGGGATGTGCAATGAATCAAAAGTGACATGTATGAAAAATTATGCATGGTGGCTTTGCCACAAATACGATGTCAACTACATGATCATGCATGTCAATATGACAATATGAAGCGTGTCATATGAACGGAACGGTGGAAAGTTGCATGGCAATATATCTCGGAATGGCTATGGAAATGCCATGATAGGTAGGTATGGTGGCTGTTTTGAGGAAGGTATATGGTGGCTGTTTTGAGGAAGGTATATAGTGGGTGTATGGTACCGGCGAAAGTTGCGCGGTACAAGAGAGGCTAGCAATGGTGGAAGGGTGAGAGTGCGTATAATCCATGGACTCAACATTAGTCATAAAGAACTCATATACTTATTGCAAAAATTTACGAGTCATCAAAACATAGAAATCAACGCATGCTCCTAGGGGGGAGGTTGGTAGGAGCTAACCATCGCGCGCCCCGACCTCCACACAAAGGATGACGCTCTACAAATACCTCATGCTCTAACTTTGTCACATAGCGGTTCACCATACGTGCATGCTACGGGAATCACAAACTTTAACACAAGTATTTCTCAAATTCATAATAACTCCACTAGCATGACTCTAATATCACTATACTCATATCTCAAAACAATCATCAAGTATCAAACTTCATATCATATTCAATGCACTTTGTATGAAAGTTGTTACTACATTCATCTTGGATGCCTATCATATTAGGACTAGTGTTATAACCAAGGGACATTACCATGCTGTTCTAATAGACTCTCAAAATAATATAATTGAAGCATGAGAGTTCATCTATTTCTTCAAAATAAAACCACCGCCATGCTCTAAAAAGATATAAGTGAAGCACTAGAGCAACCAACAAACTATTCCAAAAGATATAAGTGAAGATCAATGAGTAGTTGAATAATTATGTAACTATGTGAAGACTCTCTAACATTTAAGAATTTCAGATCTTGGGATATTATTCAAACAGCAAGCAAAACAAAATAAGACAAAATGATGCTCCAAGCAAAACACATATCATGTGGTGAATAAAAATATAGTATCGAGTAAAGTTACCGATGAACGAAAACGAAAGAGGGGATGCCTTCCCGGGGCATCCCCAAGCTTAGGCTCTTGGTTGTCCTTGGATATTACCTTGGGGTGCTTTGTGCATCCCCAAGCTTAGTCTCTTTCCACTCCTTATTCCATATTCCATCGAATCTTTACCCAAAACTTGAAAACTTCACAACACAAAACTCAACAGAAAACTCGTAAGCTCCGTTAGTATAAGAAAATAAAACCACCACTTAGGTACTGTTGTGAACTCATTCTAAATTCATATTTGTGTAATATCTACTGTATTCCAACTTCTCTATGGTTCATACCCTCCGATACTACTCATAGATTCATCAAATTAAGCAAACAACACATAGAAAACAGAATCTGTCAAAAACAGAAGAGTCTGTAGCAATCTGTAACTTTCAAATACTTCTGTAACTCTAAAAATTCTAAAATAAATTGCCGGACGTGAGTAATTTGTCTATTAATCATCTGCAAAAAGAATCAACTAAAAAGCACTCTTCTGTAAAAATGGTAGCTAATCTCGTGAGCGCTAAAGTTTCTGTTTTTTACAGCAAGATCGCAAAGACTTCACCCAAGTCTTCCGAAAGGTTCTACTTGGCGCAAACTCTAATTAAAACACAAAACCACATCTAAACAGAAGCTAGATGCAATATTTAGTCCTAAACATAAGCAAAAACAAAGAAAATAAAATTGGGTTGCCTCCCAACAAGCGCTATCGTTTAACGCCCCTAGCTAGGCACAATGATTTCAATGATGCTTGCATAAAAGATAAGAATTGAAACATAAAGAGAGCATCCTGAAGAATATGACTAGCACATTTAAGTCTAACCCACTTCCTATGCATAGGGATTTTGTGAGCAAACAACTTATGGGAACAATAATCAACTAGCATAGGAAAGCAAAACAAGCATAGCTTCAAAATTTTAAGCACATAGAGAGGAAACTTGATACTATTGCAATTTATACAAGCATATGATCCTCTCTCATAATAATTTTCAGTAGCATCATGAATGAATTCAACCATATAACCAACACATAAAATCATTCTTTTCATGATCTACTTGCATAGAAATTTTACTACTCTCCACATAAGCAAATTTATTCTCATCAATAGTAGTGGGAGCAAACTCAACAATATAACTATCATGTGAAGCATAATCCAATTGAAAATTAAAATCATGATGACAAGTTTCATGGTTATCTTTATTCTTTATAGCATACGTAATAATCATCATAAATAGGAGGCATGCTTTCATCATAATAAATTTGCTCATTAAAACTTGGGGGACTAAACATATCATCTTCATCAAACATTGCATCCCCAAGCTTGTGGCTTTGCATATCATTAGCATCATGGGTATTCAAAGAATTCATACTAACAACATTGTAATCATGCTCATCATGCACATATTTTATGCCAAGCATTCTATGTAATTCTTCTTCTAGTACTTGGGCACAATTTTCCTTCCCATCATTTTCACGAAAGATATTAAAAAGATGAAGCATATGAGGTAACCTTAATTCCATTTTTTGTAGTTTTCTTTTATAAACTAAACTAGTGATAAAACAAGAAACTAAAAGATTCTATTGCAAGATCTAAAGATATACCTTCAAGAACTCACCTCCCCGGCAACGGCGCCAGAAAAGATCTTGATGTCTACTACGCAACCTTCTTCTTATAGACGTTGTTGGGCCTCCAAGTGCAGAGATTTGTAGGACAGTAGCAAATTTTCCTCAAGTGGATGACCTAAGGTTTATCAATCCATGGGAGGCGTAGGATGAAGATGATATCTCTCAAACAACCCTGCAACCAAATAACAAAGAGTCTCTTGTGTCCCCAACACACCCAATACAATGGTAAATTGTATAGGTGCACTAGTTCGGCGAAGAGATGGTGATACAAGTGCAATATGGATGGTAGATATAGGTTTTTGTAATAAGAAAATATATAAACAGCAAGGTAGCAAGTGGTAAACGTGAGCATAAACGGTGTTGCAATGATATGAAACAAGGCCTAGGGTTCATACTTTCACTAGTGGAAGTTCTCTCAACAATAATAATATAACTGGATCATATAACTATCCCTCAACATGCAACAAAGAGTCACTGCAAAGTCACTAATAGCGGAGAACAAACGAAGATATTATGGTAGGGTACGAAACCACCTCAACGTTATTCTTTTTGATCAATCTATTCAAGAGTCCGTAGTAAAATAACACGAAGCTATTCTTTCCGTTCAATCTATCATAGATTTCGTACTAGAATAACACCTTAAGACACAAATCAATCAAAACCCTAATGTCACTTAGATACTTCCATTGTCACCTCAAGTATTCGTGGGTATGATT
This sequence comes from Secale cereale, assembly GCA_902687465.1. NCBI lineage: Eukaryota > Viridiplantae > Streptophyta > Magnoliopsida > Poales > Poaceae > Secale > Secale cereale. The sequence goes on along the minus strand of LR738711.1, from coordinate 822,056,195 downwards.
ATACGATATGCATCACACAATCTCAGATTCATCTATTCAACCAACACAAAGCACTTCATAGAGTGCCCCAAAGTTTCTACCGGAGAGTCAAGACGAAAACGTGGGCCAACCCCTATGCATAGATTCCCAAGGTCACGTAACTCGCAAGTTGATCACCAAAATATACATCAAGTGAATCAATAGAATACCCCATTGTCACTACAGGTATCCCACGCAAGACATACATCAAGTGTTCTGAAATCCTTAAAGACTCAATCCGATAAGATAACTTCAAAGGGAAAACTCAATCCATTACAAGAGAGTAGAGGGGGAGAAGCATCATAAGATCCAACTATAATAGCAAAGCTCACGATACATCAAGATCGTGACATCTCAAGAACACGAGAGAGAGAGAGAGAGAGAGAGAGATCAAACACATAGCTACTGATACATACCCTCAGCCCCGAGGGTGGACTACTCCCTCCTCGTCATGGAGAGCGCCGGGATGATGAAGATAGCCACCGGAGAGGGATTCCCCCCTCCGGCAGGGTGCCAGAACGGGTCTAGATTGGTTTTCGATGGCAACAGAGGCTTTCGGCGGCGGAACTCCCGATCTAGGTTTCTTTCCGGAGGTTTCAGTATATATAGGAGGTGTTGGAGTCGGGGCCAAGCAAAGGGGGTCTTCGGGCTGTCCACGAGGCAGGGGGGCGCGCCCAGTAGGGGGGGGGGCACCCCCCACCCTCGTGGGCAGCCCGTGGGTCTTCTCGTCCCCCTCCGGCATTCCGTGGGCTTCTTCTGGTCCAAAAATATTCTCTGTTGAATTTCAGGTCAATTAGGCTCCGTTTGATATTACTTTTCCGCAAAACCCTAAAACACGATAAAAACAGAAACTGGCACTGGGCTCTAGGTTAATAGGTTAGTCCCAAAAATAATATAAAAGTGTACATAAAAGCCCATAAAACATCCTAGAAGGATAATATAATAGCATGGAACAATAAAAATCATAGATACGTTGGAGACGTATCACCTTCATGTTTACGGGAAGATCACCCTTGCCGTACAATTTGATGGATAGAAAACCGCTTGAACTTTCATGAGAGGATATCCTAGCACCGCCGTGCAGCCGCTACGGCACCGCACTGATACATCTCCAATATATCTATAATTTTTGATTGTTCCATGTTGTTATATTATCATTCTTAGATGTTTTATAAGGATTTTCTAGCAAGTTTATATCATTTTTTGGTACTAACCTATTGACATAGTGCCCAGTGCTAGTTGTTGTTTTTAGCTTGTTTTTTACTTCGCAGAAAATCAATATCAAACAGATTCCAAATGCCATGAAACTTTTTGGAGATTTTTTCTGCCCAGAAGACATCCAGAGAGTCAAGGAAGCACATGAGGGAGTTGGATGCACAAGCAACATTCAGGCTTAGTATAAGTGAATGCTAGCAAATAGATTGAGAAGCGACTAGCCAAGGAACAAAAACCATCATTAACGAACATTAAACATAACTAACACAGAATAATGCAACACAAGTAGGATGTGACTTCATTGCATACCTATTGACTTAATGTGCATGCATAGGGAATCACAAACCTTAACACCAATATTCTTACTAAAGCATAATTACTCACCAAAATATAAGATCATAGTATCAAAAATGATCTTACATTTTTAGACGGAAGGAGTATCTCTTTGGATTTTTTATTGGGTAACTCGCTTATGTGTTGTGCCATCATTACAGTTTATAAAATTATAATTTTAGGTCATTGTATGCGTTTCAATATATGTTGATGCAAAATTTTATGTTTCAAACCATTTCAACTCACAAATTTTGAGGCCAAGTTGTGTCATGAAGTTTGTAAATTATAAATACGGTGAGGCATTATTTTGCTTTTTTTACCTTAACATTTGTGTTACTTATATCTCAACAACAAAAGTTCGTACAGGTGTGCGTCTGCCACCCAAGCAACATACCTAAAGAGGAAGATACACACACATGGCACCGAGGAGAACCCATCAACATCAAAAGCAAAATGAGGAAATTAACTGTTGTAGCTACACAATAACCAACATGAGACAATACGGGCGCGACACGTCCACTCCACTAGTTAATTAACAACGGTGTTATGAAGTATGGATTGATTCACATGAAAGGACACATCACTGAGTTGTAAATCGAAATAGCACATCACATCATACTTCCAGGAAACAGATGACACACACTGGACACACAGAGGATCACGCAAAGAATTTGAAATGTCGGAATGTAGGGTACATTGAATTATGCTGCGAGCCAGTGTCATGGGCCGAAGCAACAAATCTCGATGTTCGGGTGTACCCCCCATATGTACATATATATATATATACCTCAGATTATTTTTACAACCTCATACTAACACTCAAATTTGGGCTTGAAATTCATCGGCGTGAACACAAAGTGAACGCGTCCCCTTGATGTGTACCGCTGCCCCACATGTCGACCGGCAAACGACCGACGTGGTCATATTAATAACGGGCACCGACACCAGACCCACGCATCAGCCAATGGAGGTGTAGGGGAGGCCGTCCTCCCCCCCGCGTGCTTCCTGGTCGGCGACAACCCAACCCTACCCATGTGGTTCTTCAGCGGCTCCAACTTGAGTTATTCTTTCAAAAAATTCTAATGTACAAAGTATAGCCGCATCATCTTTTGGGAAAGTTCACTTGTTTATTTTGTTGATCACCGGATTCACGGCCTTCTCGTCTTTGACATCTTTTTTCAATTTGGCTTGAACCCCAAACTTTTTCGATCCCCGCTGCTGATGGGTTCCATGCACTACTGTCGCAGACATGGATGTCACACCATGAGCTCTCAATGGTGATTATTTATTTGGAGCGCCCATACCACAGCTGCGTGTGCCATGCACAAACGGTTGCGAGGGCGGGGAAGATAAGCAAGGTGACACAACGCACTGACAGGATGGACTGGATGAAATGGTCACCTCGGGCATGACAACATAGGAGGCGGGCATGACGCCGCAAGAGGAGGTTTTGTCGTCTTGGCGGTGTTCGTGATGTTGTAAGCTCCTCGTCCTCCACCATGTACCTCTTCACCTCCTGCATCATCCAAGCAAGACTATCAGCTGCAGCCGTTGATGGCGGGAGCCAGCACAAATTCTCACTTGCACACAACAGTGATAGACCTTGATGAATAATGGGACCGCGGTGACCATGCCCACCCGGTAGTCATATTTTGTAGTCAACACCCTAGAGCTTTTGTTTTGTAACAAACAAGAGCCAAACATTTTTCAGTCAACATCCTAAAGCTTGTTTTTTTGTTACAAACAAGGCCAAAAGTTTGACAAGTCATGAGAAATTTAGCTAGAAATTTTGGCAGCATAACACATTATGTAGCCGGAGATTTGAGGTTCATAAAAATTATTAAAACCAAGATATCAGATTATGTGTGAGAAGAAATACAACTTGTGTGACTTGCCTCCTCCTGCAATCAATGCCAGGATTTTCATCTCATCTTTAAGAGCTAGATAGGTAGTACTTGCTACTCCAATGCATCCATCTGTGCTGAAGCAACACACGAAGCAAGCTACTGTTTGTTTATTATTATTCACAATTTTGAAGGAAAAGCTAACTAATCAAACCAACAGCTCCATCCATCAGCACGACCTTAGGCTTCACGACCACCACGTGTATCCTTCTTCAGTCACACCACGGGCTAACAAGAGCCAACCAACAACACTCTTTTGAATACGAAACGAGCCAAGGTAGCAAAACCATCAATCAGGCCCCGGAACTAATGATCCACACCACCATCACATTCGGCAGCAACCAAAAACCATGCGATAAGCTCAGATTTACATGCCCATCCGTCTCCTCGCCCTCTTGTGGCCGTGGCTCCAAGCCCCTACCTAGGCACACACACACACACAGAGAGAACAAGATTAATTAATTAAAAAAATCAGCAGTGCAAACAAAAACACAAAAGGCAAAGGAAACTAATTTTTATCAAGAAATGCAAATGGAAAATCAACTGATCATTTTCCTTTTCAATGAATGTTTGGCAGACATTATCAAACTACCTTATCAAGTGAAAGTGACTACTATCTATCTACCTCTTCAGACAAGATGTCAAACCTACAGTAGTGTAGCAACACCCACAACCAGACTAGGACATCATCGAGCTAGCAATGGGAAATAGGACAAAGATGAGTTCAAGTTCCAGCAACCTACTCTATCTATCTCACTACGTCTATACCCTAGGTAACCACACCAAAATTGACGTAGTAGGTCAATCCAGATAAGAATGCAATTTTTTTTACACAATACAAATAAATAAATCCATTTGGACAGGAAACAAATAGCTCAAGCCTCAAACAATAATCACTACAGATTGAAATGACCAAATGGCCAACTAAAGGGATTTACAACATCTAGTACCTTCAGTCGATGTTTTCCAAGGCAACAACACATTCAAGACAGATTCTTTAATCTGTGTACTCGTGCATTTTGCCAATCAAAGAAAAAAAAATGGCAGAGTAAGGTGAATAGATCCATGATATGCTTTGCAGGCAAATTTGACCTTTCCAAACATGAGGCATAGTTATGAACTCTTGACATGAACATGCCATGCATCGAACATCCAAATAAAACCCATCAGCAAGCTACATGCACATATACAAGGAACAGAGCTCGTAGGCGTCTGTATAGGTAGCAAATAGTTGTACAGTCTGGACCAAGCTAACAATATTGTTAAATACTCACTCCTTCTGGAATTAATTGACAAAAATGGATGTATCTAGATGTATTTAGTTATAGATACATTCATTTATATCCATTTGCGTGGCAAGTAATTCCGGACGGAGGTAGTACTCCCTCCGTCCCACAATATAAGATATCATTGCAATAATCAATGTATGAGTACATTGGTTTTAATAACATCTTATATTATGGGACGGAGTAGTTTGAAACCTACTCCCTCTCTAAAGAAATATTAGTGATCTAAACGATCTTATATTTCTTTACGGAAGGAGCACATAGAAAATGTTTATAGTCACACCAGAACTGAAATCTGACTGTCAAGTGGGCCAAAAGCATTCATTTCAAACTCTAGAAACTAGCACACCAACCGTGTAAAATGTAGTGGCAATGGCACTGGCAGAAGACGCCAAAAAATACAGACGTAACTAATACGAACAGGGCCAACGGGCTTATGGACATATCAAGCATGTAAGAAGTAATTAACAAAAGAAATTAATACACAAACAAGCCATCTTTGGCCAACCAAGTTTTGAGCAGATAGAGGAAACAAACAATGTTAATGTTAAAGAAACTACATGAACTACACCAAAAGGTTGTTGCGAACAAGTTTAAATAGCCATAATTGCACAATGTGAAGTGTGCGAGAGCCCTATGCTTTTATTTACACCAAATCGTGACCACTCACAGGAAATGCACTAGCGAGAGGTCCGAGCAGGATTAAAGACCATGGTAAAATCCTACGCGTACATCATCTATAGACCTCGTGAAAATATAATCTCGATAACTACGCACGTAACTTCCAAAAGATCAATAGTCACTCAGGCCCTTACCTTTGCAGAGTTGGGCTTTGCCACCTGTTATTGTTCGGTTCCATGTGAAGTATCAAGCCAGAGTTGTACACGAGCAAGCATGCCACATGGTTGAGAAATTGAGAATGATGGATCCATCACGCATGCAGCTCGCCTCTCCTACTGGAATGACCTGCAAGTTAGTTTCAGGTTCAACATAAGAACCTTGTAAGTGCTTCAGTTTTGAGAGGGAATTAATTAATGCATGATTAAGCACAAAGTGCTTCAGTTTCAGGTTTGAAACTTTCGTGTCTTCACAGGAAACAAAATAGACCAACTTTCTCTAGTAAGCTCATCATATGCTTCTTAGATGTATACAAGGGGAATATTTTAAACATGGACATCTGCTAGTTATCTAGTACATGGACATCTGCTAGTAATCTAGTACATGGACATCATCAATCAAAACAAATGCTTAAACATGAATCAGATTCAGTCATGAGTAGAACATGAAAATTGCATGCTTGCTTATAGATGATATCCAAAAACTTGTCCACATTCATGGAATTGTTCCGATCTGTTCAAACCATTAACTGCCTAACCAATGTAGCCTCTGTCATGTCTTATTTTGCTGAGAAATAAAACAATTATTCCATTGATTAATTCCATCAAGATGACAATTTGAGTAGGTACACATGCAATGACAAAGATAATATGATTGCAATGTGGACTCTAATCTATCTATATCCACCACATGCATGAACAAAGAAGAATTATGGAGATAAAACATCACCGTTGCTCAGTTCAGTGGTCAAGATATTAGATGTTGGCATACCTTGCATGCAAGCTTCTCCCGCTTCTCTTGTTCCATTTTCTGCAGAAACAGGTCGTCAGGCATGCTATTAAGTGTTAACAAAGCGTCAACACATATACAAAGCAAGACTACACTCCCTTGTTTTCACCAAGCAAAGCTAGTTGGAAAGGTGAATGATGACCCACAAGTATAGGGGATCTATCATAGTCCTTTCGATAAGTAAGAGTGTTGAACCCAACGAGGAGCAGAAGGAAATGACAAGCGGTTTTCAGCAAGGTAATCTCTGCAAGCACTGAAATTATCGGTAACAGATAGTTGTGTGATAAGATAATTCGTAACGGGTAACAAGTAACAAAAGTAACTAAGGTGCAACAAGGTGGCCCAATCCTTTTTGTAGCAAAGGACAAGCCTGAACGAACTCTTATATAAAGCAAAGTGCTCCCGAGGACACATGGGAATTGTTGTCAAGTTAATTTTCATCATGCTCATATGATTCGCGTTCGGTACTTTGATAATTTGATATGTGGGTGGCCAGTGCTTGGGTGCCGCCCTTCCTTGTTGGAAATATGCCCTAGAGGCAATAATAAAAGAGTTATTATTATATTTCCTTGTTCATGATAATCGTTTATTATCCATGCTATAATTGTATTGATTGGAAACTTAAATACATGTGTGGATAAATAGACAAACTTTGTGTCCCTAGTAAGCCTCTTCAGGACTAGCTCGTTGATCAAAGATGACCGCGGTTTCCAGGTCATAGACATGAGTTGTCATTTGATAACGGGATCACATCATTAGGAGAATGATGTGATGGACGAGACCCAAACGTTAAACATAGCTTTTGATCGTATCAGTTATCGCTATAGTTTTCTGCATGTCAAGTATAAGTTCCTATGACCATGAGATCATGTAACTCACTGACACCGTAGGAGTGCTTTGTGTGTGCCAAACGTCGCAACGTAACTGGGTGACTATAAAGGTACTCTACAGGTATCTCCGAAGGTGTCTGTTGAGTTGACATGGATCGAGACTGGGATTTGTCACTCCGTGTGACGGAGAGGTATCTCCGGGCCCACTCGGTAATACGTCATCTCAATGAGCTCAAAGTGACTAAGTAGTTAGTCACGGGATTATGTATTACGGAACGAGTAAAGAGACTTGCCGGTAACGAGATTGAACTAGGTATAGAGATACCGACGATCGAATCCCGGGCAAGTAACATACCGACGAGACAAAGGGAACTGTATACGGGATTGCCTGAATCCTTGACATCGTGGTTCATCCGATGAGATCATCGAGGAACGTGTGGGAACCAATATGGGTATCCAGATCCCGCTATTGGTTATTGACCTGGGAGTGACTCGGTCATGTCTGCATAGTTTCCGAACCCGCAGGGTCTACACACTTAAGGTTCGGTGACTCTAGGGTTGTTAGTGAGAACAGTGTATGGTAACCGAAGGTTGTTCGGAGTCCCGGATGAGATCCCGGACGTGACGAGGGTCTCCGGAATGGTCCGGGGACGAAGATTGATATATAGGATGAGAGTGAACGGAGTCCGGAAGTGTTCCGGGGAGCACCGGGGAGTCGTCGGATGACCGAAAGGAGTTTCGGGGGGTCCCGGCAAGTGTTGCGGGCCCTATGGGCCATAAGTGGGAGACGCAACAGCCCTCATGGGGCTGTGCGCCCCCCCTTGGGCCCTCTCCACCTGCGCATGGGGGCTGGCCCCCCTTAGGGAGCCGCACCCCAGAGTCCTTGGGGGGCAAGGCACCCTGGGGGGCAAACCCTAGCCCTGGGGGCGCCGCCCCCTTCCCATCTCCCTTGGCCGCCGGCCCCTAGGGGAAACCCTAGGGCGCCTCCTCCCCCCTCTCCCCCCTATATAAAGAGAGGCAGAGGGGAGGGCAGTCACACACGTTCGTGCCTCGGCGCTGCCCTCCCTCTCCCACGAATATCCTCGTCTATTTTGCAGTGCTTGGCGAAGCCCTGCTGGAATTCCTCCACCAGCATCTCCACCACGCCGTTGTGCTGCTGGATTTCTCCGTCAACTTCTCCTTCCCCCTTGCTGGATCAAGAAGGAGGAGACGTCCCCAAGCTGTACGTGTGAAGAACGCGGAGGCACCGTCCGTTCGGTGCTAGGATCTTCGGCGATCTGAATCGCGGCGAGTACGACTCCATCAACCGCGTTCTTGAACGCTTCCGCTTAGCGATCTACAAGGGTATGTGGATCCGACTCTCCCCTCGTAGATGCATCTCCTAGATTGATCTTGGTGAGCGTAGGAAAATTTTTGTTTCCCATGCAACGTTCCCCAACAGTGGCATCATGAGCTAGGATCTTGCGTAGATGTTTTCACGAGTAGAACACAAAGGGGTTTGTGGGCGTTGATGTTTAGATTGCTTCCCTCCTTGGTCTTTCTTGATTCAACGGTATTATGGGATGAAGCGGCCCGGACCAACTTTACATGTCCACGTACATGAGACCGGTTCCATCGACAGACATGCGACTTTTGTTGCATAAGATGGCTGGCGGGTGTCTGTCTCTCCTATCTTAGTTGAATCGGATTCGACAAAGGCGGTCCTTGTAGAAGGTTAAATAGCAACTTAAATATCACCGTTGTGGCTTTGCGTAGGTAAGAAGCGTTCTTGCTAGATACCCATAGCAGCCTCGTAAAACATGCAACAACAAATTAGAGGACGTCTAACTTGTTTTTGCAGGGTATGTATGTGATATGATATGGCCAAAGACATGATGAGATATATTTGATGTATGAGATGATCATGTTGTAATAGTTAATATCGACTTGCATGTCGATGTATACGGCAACCGGCAGGAGCCATAGGGTTGTCTTTAATTTTTGTATGACCTGCGTGTCAATCATTAAGCGCTATGTAATGCTTTACTTTATCGCTAAACGGTAGCAATAGTAGTAAGAGCATGGTGGGCGCGCGACAACCCCGATGGCGACACGATGATGGAGATCATGATGATGGGGATCATGGTGTTACGCCGGTGACGATGGAGATCATGCCGGTGCTTTGGAGATGGAGATCAAAAGCACGAGTTGATGGCCATATCATGTCACTTATGATTTGCATGTGATGTTAATCCTTTTATGCATCTTATTTTGCTTAGGACGACGGATCCCTCACTAAAATTTCAAGATAAAATTGTGTTCCCCCCGAGTGTGCGCCGTTGCGAAGGTTCGTCGTTTCGAAGCACCACGTGATGATCGGGTGTGATAGACTCTACGTTCGCATACAACGGGTGCAAGCCAGTTTTGCACATGCAGAACACTCGGGTTAGACTTGACGGGCCTAGCATGTACAGACATGGCCTCGGAACACGGAAGACCGAAAGGTCGAGCATGAGTCATATAGTAGATATGATCAACATGAAGATGTTCACCATTGACACCACCTCATCTCACGTGATGATCGGACTTGGGTTGGTGGATTTGGATCATGTCACGCTCGGATGACCAGAGGGATGTCAATTTGAGTGGGAGTTATAAGTAATTTGATTAGTTAAAACTCACTTATCATGAACAATAGTCTAAGATGTCTTTGCAAATCTTTTGTTGTAGATGGCTCCCACAGTAGCTCCCCTGAATTTTAATGCGTTCCTAGAGAAAACTAAGCTGAAAGATGATGGGAGCAACTTTGTGGACTGGCTCCGCAATCTTAGGATCATCCTCACAGCTGCCCAAAAGGTTTATGTCCTAAATGCACCGCTAGGTGAACCCCCCGCTCCGGCCTCTGTGGACGTTATGAACGCCTGGCAGTCGCGTGCGGATGACTACTCAGTAGTGCAGTGTGCCATGTTGTATAGCTTGGAAGGAGGACTTCAAAGGCGTTTTGAACGTCATGGAGCATATGAGATGTTCCAGGAGTTGAAGTTCATCTTTGAGAAGAATGCCAAGATCGAGAGGTATGAGACCTCCGATAAATTCTTTGCTTGCAAGATGGAGGAGAATTCGTCTGTCAGTGAGCACTTACTGAAGATGTCTGGGTACTATACCCGCATAGCTGATCTGGGACTTGTGTTCCCGGAGGAGGCTATCATTGACAGAATTCTCCAGTCACTCCCACCTAGCTACAAGAGCTTCGTGCAGCATTATAACATGCAAGGGATGAACAAAACCATCGCCGAGCTGTTTGCGATGCTAAAAGTCGCTGAGTCAGACATCCAGAAGGAGCATCAAGTGTTGATGGTCAATAAAACTACCAGTTTCAAGAAGAATGGCAAGGGCAAGAAGGGTAACTCTAAGAAGGGTGGCAAGGCAGTTGCTCATCCAGTGAAGAAACCCAAGGCTGGGCCCAAGCCAGAGACTGAGTGTTTCTATTGCAAGGGGAACGACCACTGGAAGCGGAACTGCCCCAAGTATCTGGCAGACAAGAAGGGGGCCAACAACAACAACAAGCAAGGTATATGTGATATACATGTTATTGATGTGTACCTTACCAACTCTCGTTGTAGTGCCTGGGTATTTGATACCGGTTCGGTTGCTCACATTTGCAACTCTAAACAGGAACTACGGAATAAACGGAGGTTGGCGAAGGACGAAGTGACGATGCGCGTGGGGAATGGTTCCAAGGTTGATGTGATCGCCGTCGGCACGCTCGCTCTTCGATTACCATCGGGATTAGTTATGAACCTGAATAATTGTTATTTAGTGCTTGCGTTGAGCATGAACATTATATCTGGATCTTGTTTAATGCGAGACGGTTACTCATTTAAATCAGAGAATAAATGTTGTTCTATTTATATGGGTAATATCTTTTATGGTCATGCACCCGAAGTAGGGGGTTTATTCTTATTGAATCTCGATAGTGATGATACACATGTTCATAACATTGATGCCAAAAGATGTAGAGTTGATAACAATAGTACCACTTTCTTGTGGCACTGCCGTCTGGGTCATATCGGCGTGAAACGCATGAGGAAGCTCCATGCTGATGGACTTTTGGAGTCTCTTGATTTTGAATCACTTGACACATGCGAGTCGTGCCTCATGGGCAAGATGACTAAGACCCCGTTTTCAGGAACAATGGAACGGGCAAGTGACTTATTGGAAATCATACATACTGATGTGTGTGGCCCGATGAGTGTCACGGCGCGCGGTGGATATCGTTATTTTCTCACCTTCACTGACGACTTAAGTAGATATGGGTATATTTACTTGATGAAGCATAAGTCTGAAACGTTTGAAAAGTTCAAGCAATTTCAGAGTGAAGTTGAGAATCATCGTAACAAGAAGATCAAGTTCCTACGATCTGATCGAGGGGGAGAGTATCTGAGTTATGAGTTTGGCAATCACTTAAGAAAATGTGGAATTGTTTCTCAGTTGACGCCACCTGGAACACCACAGCGTAATGGTGTGTCCGAACGTCGTAATCGAACCCTATTAGATATGGTGCGTTCTATGATGTCTCTTGCCGATTTGCCACTATCGTTCTGGGGATATGCGTTAGAGACAGCTGCATTCACTTTAAATAGGGCTCCATCTAAATCCGTTGAGACAACACCGTATGAACTATGGTTTGGTAAGAAACCTAAGTTGTCTTTTCTCAAAGTTTGGGGTTGCGATGCTTATGTCAAAAGGCTTCAGCCAGAAAAGCTCGAACCCAAAGCGGACAAATGTGTCTTCATAGGATACCCAAAAGAGACGGTTGGGTACACCTTCTATCTCAGATCCGAGGGCAAAGTGTTTGTCGCTAAGAACGGGTCCTTTCTCGAGAAAGAGTTTCTCTCGAAAGAATTGAGTGGGAGGAAGGTAGAACTTGATGAGGTTATTGAACCTCTACTTCAACCAGAGAGTAGCGCAGCGCAGAAAGATGTTTTTGTGGAGCCTGCAACGGTTGAAGAGGAAGCCAATGATGATGATCAAGAAGCTTCTGATCAAGTTACTACCGAACCTCGTAGGTCGACAAGGGTACGCACTGCACCTGAGTGGTTTGGTAACCCTGTCTTGGAGGTCATGTTGTTGGACAACAGTGAACCTACGAGCTATGGAGAAGCGATGGTGGGCCCAGATTCCGACAAATGGTTAGAGGCCATGAAATCCGAGATAGGATCCATGTATGAAAACAAAGTATGGACTTTGGAAGTATCACCTGAAGGGCGGAAGGCCATTCAGAATAAATGGATTTTTAAGAGGAAGACGGACGCTGACGGTAATGTCACCGTGTATAAAGCTCGACTTGTGGCAAAGGGTTTTTCACAAGTTCAAGGAGTTGACTACGATGAGACTTTCTCACCCGTAGCGATGCTTAAATCCGTCCGAATCATGTTAGCAATAGCTGCATATTTCGATTATGAAATTTGGCAGATGGATGTCAAAACGGCGTTCCTTAACGGTTTTCTTAAGGAAGAGTTGTATATGATACAACCGGAAGGTTTTGTCGATCCAGAGAATGCTGACAAAGTTTGCAAACTCCAGCGTTCCATTTATGGGCTGGTGCAAGCATCTCGGAGTTGGAATCTTCGCTTTGATGAGGTGATCAAAGCGTTTGGGTTTGTACAAGTTTACGGAGAAGCTTGTATTTACAAGAAAGTGAGTGGGAGCTCTATAGTGTTTCTGATATTATATGTGGATGACATATTGCTGATTGGAAACAATATAGAACTTTTGGATAGCGTGAAGGGGTATTTGAACAAGAGTTTTTCGATGAAGGACCTCGGTGAAGCTGCTTTCATATTGGGCATCAAGATCTATAGAGATAGATCGAGACGCTTGATAGGACTTTCACAAAGTACATACCTTGATAAAGTTTTGAAGAAGTTCAAAATGGATCAATCCAAGAAGGGGTTCTTGCCGGTATTGCAAGGTACAAAGTTGAGTAAGACTCAATGCCCAGTGACTGCGGAAGATAGAGAAAAGATGAGTGTCATCCCCTATGCTTCAGCCATAGGCTCTATCATGTATGCAATGCTGTGCACAAGACCAGATGTCAGCCTTGCCATAAGTATGGCCGGAAGGTTTCAAAGTAATCCTGGTATGGATCACTGGACAACGGTCAAGAATATCCTAAAGTACCTGAAAAGGACTAAGGAAATGTTTCTCGTTTATGGAGGTGATCAAGAGCTCGTCGTAAAGGGTTACGTCGATGCAAGCTTTGACACTGATCCGGATGACTCTAAGTCTCAAACCGGATACGTATATATTCTCAACGGCGGAGCGGTAAGCTGGTGTAGTTCCAAGCAAAGCGTGGTAGCCGATTCTACATGCGAAGCGGAGTACATAGCTGCCTCGGAGGCGGCAAAGGAAGGTGTCTGGATGAAGGAGTTCATGACAGATCTTGGAGTTGTGCCTAGTGCATTGAACCCAATGACTCTGTTTTGTGACAACACTGGTGCCATTGCTCTAGCCAAGGAACCAAGGTTTCACAAGAGGACCAGACACATAAAGCGACGCTTCAATTCCATCCGCGATTCAGTCAAGGAGGAGGACATAAGCATTTGCAAAGTACACACGGATTTGAATGTTGCAGATCCGTTGACTAAGCCTCTTCCACGGGCTAAGCATGATCAACACCAAGACTCTATGGGTGTTAGATTCATTACCTTGTAATGCTAGATTATTGACTCTAGTGCAAGTGGGAGACTGTTGGAAATATGCCCTAGAGGCAATAATAAAAGAGTTATTATTATATTTACTTGTTCATGATAATCGTTTATTATCCATGCTATAATTGTATTGATTGGAAACTTAAATACATGTGTGGATAAATAGACAAACTTTGTGTCCCTAGTAAGCCTCTTCAGGACTAGCTCGTTGATCAAAGATGACCGCGGTTTCCAGGTCATAGACATGAGTTGTCATTTGATAATGGGATCACATCATTAGGAGAATGATGTGATGGACGAGACCCAAACGTTAAACATAGCTTTTGATCGTATCAGTTATCGCTATAGTTTTCTGCATGTCAAGTATAAGTTCCTATGACCATGAGATCATGTAACTCACTGACACCGTAGGAGTGCTTTGTGTGTGCCAAACGTCGCAACGTAACTGGGTGACTATAAAGGTACTCTACAGGTATCTCCGAAGGTGTCTGTTGAGTTGACATGGATCGAGACTGGGATTTGTCACTCCGTGTGACGGAGAGGTATCTCCGGGCCCACTCGGTAATATGTCATCTCAATGAGCTCAAAGTGACTAAGTAGTTAGTCACGGGATTATGTATTACGGAACGAGTAAAGAGACTTGCCGGTAACGAGATTGAACTAGGTATAGAGATACCGACGATCGAATCCCGGGCAAGTAACATACCGACGAGACAAAGGGAACTGTATACGGGATTGCCTGAATCCTTGACATCGTGGTTCATCCGATGAGATCATCGAGGAACGTGTGGGAACCAATATGGGTATCCAGATCCCGCTATTGGTTATTGACCTGGGAGTGTCTCGGTCATGTCTGCATAGTTTCCGAACCCGCAGGGTCTACACACTTAAGGTTCGGTGACGCTAGGGTTGTTAGTGAGAACAGTGTATGGTAACCGAAGGTTGTTCGGAGTCCCGGATGAGATCCCGGACGTGACGAGGGTCTCCGGAATGGTCCGGGGACGAAGATTGATATATAGGATGAGAGTGAACGGAGTCCGGAAGTGTTCCGGGGAGCACCGGGGAGTCGTCGGATGACCGAAAGGAGTTTCGGGGGGTCCCGGCAAGTGTTGCGGGCCCTATGGGCCATAAGTGGGAGACGCAACAGCCCTCATGGGGCTGTGCGCCCCCCCTTGGGCCCTCTCCACCTGCGCATGGGGGCTGGCCCCCCCTTAGGGAGCCGCACCCCAGAGTCCTTGGGGGGCAAGGCACCCTGGGGGGGCAAACCCTAGCCCTGGGGGCGCCGCCCCCTTCCCATCTCCCTTGGCCGCCGGCCCCTAGGGGAAACCCTAGGGCGCCTCCTCCCCCCTCTCCCCCCTATATAAAGAGAGGCAGAGGGGAGGGCAGCCACACACGTTCGTGCCTCGGCGCTGCCCTCCCTCTCCCACGAATATCCTCGTCTATTTTGCAGTGCTTGGCGAAGCCCTGCTGGAATTCCTCCACCACCATCTCCACCACGCCGTCGTGCTGCTGGATTTCTCCGTCAACTTCTCCTTCCCCCTTGCTGGATCAAGAAGGAGGAGACGTCCCCAAGCTGTACGTGTGAAGAACGCGGAGGCACCGTCCGTTCGGTGCTAGGATCTTCGGCGATCTGAATCGCGGCGAGTACGACTCCATCAACCGCGTTCTTGAACGCTTCCGCTTAGCGATCTACAAGGGTATGTGGATCCGACCCTCCCCTCATAGATGCATCTCCTAGATTGATCTTGGTGAGCGTAGGAAAATTTTTGTTTCCCATGCAACGTTCCCCAACATTCCTTGGACAAGCCTTCCACTTATGATTAACCCCTCTCGCAAGCATCCGCAACTACGAAAGAAGAATTAAGATAAATTTGACCATAGCATGAAACATATGGATCCACATCAGCCCCTTGCGAAGCAATGCATAAACTAGGGTTTAAGATTCTGTCACTCTAGCAACACATAATCTACTTATTATTTCCCAATGTCTTCCCCTAGGCCCAAATAATGGTGAGGTGTCATGTAGTCGACGTTCACGTAACACCACTAGAGGAGAGACAACATACATCTCATCAAAACATCGAACGAATAGCAAATTCACATGATTACTTATAACAAGACTTCTTCCATGTCCTCAGGAACAAACGTAACTACTCACAAAACGTATTCATGTTCATGATCAAAGGGGTATTGAATAGCATTAAGGATCTGAACATATGATCTTCCATCGAATAAACCTACTAGCATCAACTACAAGGAGTAATCAACACTACTAGCACCCTACACATACTAGTCTAAGGTTTTGAGACAAAGATCAGACACAAGAGATGAACTAGGGTTTGAGAGGAGATGATGACGATGAAGATGTTTATGGAGATTTAACCCCTCTCGATGAGAGGATCATTGGTGATGATGATGTATTCGATTTCCCCCTCCTGGAGGGAAGTGTCCCCGGCAGAACAGCCCCGCCAGAGCTCTAGATTGGTTTCGCCCAGGTTCAGCCTCGAGATGGCGACGCTTCGTCCCGAAAACCTCCTTATCATTTTTCCAGGTCAAAACACGTGATATAGCCAAAGATGGGAGCCGGAGGCCTGCCAGGGGGCCACAAGGACGGGGGGCACACCCAGGGGGTAGGGCGCACCCTCCACCCTTGTGGCTGGCTGGTGGCCCCCCTCTAGTGCTTTCTTCGCCTAATATTTTTTATATATTCGAAAAATATTCTCCGTGAAGTTTCAGGACTTTTGGAGTTGTGCATAATAGGTCTCTAATATTTGCTCCTTTTCCAGTCCAGAATTCCTGCTGCCGGCATTTTCCCTCTTCATGTAAACCTTGTAAATAAGAGAGAAAAGGCATAAGTATTGTGATATAATGTGTAATAACAGCCCATAATGAAATAAATATCAATATAAAAGCATGATGCAAAATGGACGTATCAACCCCCCCAAGCTTAGACCTCGCTTGTCCTCAAGCGAAAAGCCGATATAGAAAAATATGTCCACATGTTTAGAGGGTGTCGATAAAATAAAATACGGACATGAGGGCATCATCACTACTAGGGAAAACCTTATACACATAATCTTAGCAGCAGTGCAGTACAAAAAGAGGCGCTACTGCTAATTTTCAGTAGCGCAGGTTCAAAACAGGCGCTACTGCTACCGAGTTAGCAGTAGCGCGGCCTAGTGGAACCGCGCTGCTAGTAAAAATCCACCGACAATACCCACCAACCTAGGTTTAGCAGCAGCACGCTGCACCGACCCGCGCTACTGCTAATGTAATTATAGTAGCGCATTTTTTCTCTAGTCGCTGCTGCTAATTTTGAAACTGGCCAAATGGCGGGCCTCGCTTAGCAGTAGTGCGTGCGCAGAAAGAGCATTGCTGCTACTGTTTTAGCAGTAGCACGCTTTACAACCCGCGCTACTGCTAAGTCGCAACATAATACCACCTTTTTCCCTTCCCCCTGCTTCCCCATCTCCTCTCTTCCTCACTTTCCCCTACCTCCCACCTCCTCTCTCCCTCATTGCTTCTTCCTCAATACTTCTCCCTCCATTACTCTCCCTCTTCTACTGTAATGCCCAGGATGGAACTATACCTCCTACGTGTCGAGGCACGACTTAAAGGCATAAGTCCATCCTAGAATGATCTCAAGTTTGGTAATCTTTGCACATCTCATGTAAAAGAGGGGAATTGTAAACATAAATAGTTGGCTTACACTCGCCACGTCACACAAATACAATACATGTCTCAAACATCATACATTAAGAATATCACAACCCTCTAAGGGCAAAACCAAATGTCAAGATACCAAACTTAAATAACATCCACAGGTCGGATCGAATCCTAGTAGAAGTCTCCACTACTGATCATCTGGATAACGAACATAGTATCGACTACGCTCCTCGTCGTACTCCCAGTCAAGCTCGGTGGAATCACCTGGATAGCTCACAACTGGACCTGCATCTGGTGTGGTGAAGTAACTGTGAGCCACAGAGGACTCAGCAATCCCGTTCCCGGGTAACAAGACTATTTAAGCCTTGGGACATGATAAGGCTGAAGAAAAGAATAAGTGTCTGCAGCAGCAACTAGCAACTAGCTTACGTGAAAGAGAGCGAGAAGAGGAAGCCTCGGTCGAGAAGTGATCACGAAGTGATCCTAGCTACAGGCTCAACAAACATAACCCCACCGTGTTCAACTCCCGAATCCCTATTCGGAAATTGACAGTCACGGTACACACGCTGGTAGTGTATTGTAACATTGTGTCAAGTTATCTACAACCGGATATTAACAAGCTCCCATCTGCCACATAACCGCCGGCACGGCTTTCGAAAGTTCATAACCCTGCAGGGGTGTTCCAACTTGACCCATTACAAGCCCACGATCCGCGGAGTCGCAACTCCAAAGTGGGAAGACCCGAGTATTCTCGGAATCCCGTGCTCAAGATACTCCGAACTAAGGTAAGGCTAATCCAGCAAATCCTCCCGGCGTGTCGACACCCTGATAGTAGCCGCGCGTATCTAAGTCTCAGGACACGATCGGATGGGTGAAGCTACGGGTTTTTACCAGCCCTTGAGTTTCCTCGAGGTGGCCCCGCAGGCTCCCCGTTTCGGACCAACACTCATGTGGAGCACTGGCCCGGGGTTGTTGATTAAGAAAAATGGTTTATAACTCCCTATGCAAGTTTAGTTTGTTATTAGGCAAATAGTACCAATGTTGGGACTTGCTGGAAAAGACTTAGCACTTAGCGGTTTATCGAGGGGGTCCCATACACCCCAACCGTGTTAGGAACGCATAATCAAGGAACATAACACCGGTTTATACGGTTCCTAACGGCATGAGTGGAACAAATCACCAAGAAGAAGGCTTAGCCTTCCACCCTTGCCAATATATAGATGATTTCATTTTAAGCATTTATATAGTGTGATATAACCCAACAAAACTTCAACATGAAGCAAGCATCTTCAATCTTCACCTGCAACTAGCAATGCTATAAGAAGGGCTGAGCGAAGCGTACTTAGCCAAGCAACGGTTTGCATAGGTAGGGTGGTTAAACATGGCAATGGTTACAAGTAGGAGGCTGATAGGTAGAACATGGGCATCGAGGCAAAACTATAGAGCGGAACTACTAGCAATAGACAAAGATAGTAATGTTATCGGGGTTCGGTCATCTTGCCTGAAGAGAAGTCATTCGGATCGTAAGAAGGGTCCTCGTGCTCAACCTCGTTGGTAACCTCGTGCTCGTACTCGGTCTCAGCTTCCGGCTCTAAACAATACAATCACACAAGGCACAAATCAACAAGATGCAATGCGCACTCGAAAATGATGGATGCATGATGGATGCACTAAGGATGCACATGGAGCACGGAAATAGCACTCAAGCAAAACACCTCAAAACATTATAACAATATGAGATTATGAATCTACACAGAAAAACAATCAAGTTTCATATAAGACTCGCTGAAAACGGAGTTACGGGCTAAATGTTATGCCCGAAACAAGAAAAGAGCGAAAGCTGAAAATTACAGCAACATAGCAACTTCGGAGCACTAGAAAAATAAGCTACAACACTCAAACAACATGGCAAAGAGCATGAACACAAACTAGACATATCCTACAGCAAATAAGTCCAAAGGTGCACCCCCAAAGGAGCCACGGATCAATAGCAACAAGCTTGGACATATTGAACTTGACAATAAAATTCTGGCAGCAGAATTTTATTGAAACTTTGGAGCAAAAGATAAACATGCTACAACCACTCAAATAAGCATGTGAGGACATGAATGAAAATCCAACAATATCTACTGCAAGGAACAATCAAGATCCACCCCAAAACTATCATGGTTTGTCCTAGAGCAGCAAGCAAACATGGCATCGGAACGTTATAGATTTCAGACTTAGTGAAAAACCACTAAGTCCTAAAACAGCAGTTTCATCATGGCATCTAAAAGAGTAAGTTTAAGTCACCTCGAAACTAAACATGGCAAGTGGTAAGCACCACATAAAAGTACACATGATGGTGGTTCCGAAACACACAAGCATGCATCATGGAGATAAACACAACGATAACAACGAGCTCAACAAGATGGCATTTCATAACAAGTGAAATAACATCACAGCCACATGGCACTTTGCAACGATGATAAACATGGCAAGAATAAATCTATCATGCAACCTAACACAAACAACATGTAGAGCATGGCAAGACGAACACGTGCACATGTCATTTGCATCATTCGGACAAACGAGCTAAAAGTTATCACATGGCAAAGATGGCATAAAAACATCACATAGCAGCAATTATACTGGGATGCACTCTTGCACCGGGAAAACAAGCATCTAGATGACTTCTAACATGCATGGCACAAAAAGATAAAACGTAGTACACGATCCCACGAACGTCTGGACATGCTATTTGCGCAAAACGGAGCACCACACTAAAACTTATCAGGAGTTGAACATTGCATCAGAAATTAATCACAGGGGCTAGGGTTGGAAAAGAGGTAAACCTAGATCTCAGATCTGCAGAAAAAACAAAGGCCCGGGGTGGAGAAGGCTTCGGCCCGAACTGGAGGAAGGCGGCGGCCCGATCCTGGCGGCCTGGAGGGAGCGGTGGAAGGCCTGGCGCGGTGGCCCACGGGAGCCTGCGGTGCGGAGGGCGCGGCGCGGCCCGAAATGAGGCGGCGGCCCACCCGAGCCGATGCGGGGCGAGGCCCGGCTGGAGGCGCTAGCGAGGCGAGGGAGCGCCCGATCCTGGCGAGGAGGCGGTCGATCTGGCTGGGGGCGATGGGCCGGCGGCTCCGGCCCGAGAGGAGGCGGGGACGAGGCGAAGGTGGCCTGGAGGAGGGCGACGTACGGGCCTCGGGCGGCGGTGCAGCTGCGGCCCGCTGCGGTGGCGATGGAGGAGCCCACGCGCGACGGGGAAGTGGTCCCTGGGCCCTGGCGATGAAGTGGCCGAGGGGTCGACGAGGGAAGGCTGCAGCTGGTGCGGTCCTCGATCGATGCGGCCGTTGACCCTGGCGTCTGATCGATCGATCGATCGAAGGGACGGCCCTGCTGGTCGATGGTGCCTTCGAGGAAAACGGCAGCGCGGCTGGTTCCCTCGGGAGGAAGGCCAAGTGGCTGAGGGGGAGTGGTTAGATCCAGATTTTTAGGGGGAAGTGGAGAAGAACTAGGGGACATTCCAAAATAGACTAGCGGTCTATTATATAGCAGATTTTTAGGGTTAGGGGGGGATTTGGGGGTGTTAGGAGCCCTCCGATCGCGATCCGACGGATCCGATCGCGGGGGAAGTTTAGATGGGCCTAGGAGAGGGTAGTGGACTGCATGTAGGGGTGTTTCTGGGACACAAAGTGAAGGCACTTTGGGCCCACACGAATAACTGAAGGGATAGCAAACGGAGTCCAAATGCGACGAGATTTGAGAGGCGGGTTACACACAACAAAACAACAACACACGACAAGTCTCGCGGCACACCGGTAACGTTACACGGCCAAACAACAAAGTAGGCCTACGGGATGTCACGGACACGTGAGGGAGCTCCGGAACGCGAAACGGACAACGGGAAGGAACGCGTGGAACCGGATGCAACCGACAACACAAAAGCAATGCGATGCACATGTCTACATGATATGAATGAATGCCACACACTCACACAACAAAACGACGAAAACCCGAAAGACAAAGAACCCGAAATGGAATAGATGAAGCCGGAGATATATTATATGCCCAAAAGGGAAAGTATTACATCCGGGGCATTACAAACTCTCCTCTACTACAAAAAGATCTCGTCCCGAGATCTAGGACTGGAAAAAGGAAGGGTACTCGGAACGAAGATGATCTTCTCGTTCCCACGTAGCTTCTCGGTCGGTGTGATGTGACCACTTGACTTTCAAGAATTTGATGGACTTGTTGCGGGTCTTGCGTTCGGTTTCTTCGAGAATAGCAACTGGATGCTCTCGGTAGGACAGGTCTTGTTGAAGATCAATCTCTTCAAACGGAATCATGCGCTCGGGTGCCTTGAAGCATTTGCGAAGTTGAGACACATGGAACACATCATGAACATTGGCGAAGTTTGGAGGGAGCTCAAGTTGATAGGCTAGATCACCTCTTTTGCCAAGAATCTTGAAAGGCCCGACGTATCTAGGAGCAAGCTTTCCTTTGATACCGAATCTTTGGGTGCCTTTCATCGGAGACACACGGAGATAAACATGATCATCAATGTTGAATGCCAAATCACGATGCTTGCCGTCATAGTAGCTCTTCTGGCGCGACTGAGCGGCCTTGAGATTTTCACGTATGACTTTGCACATTTCTTCGGCTTCTGAGATCAAGTCATTGCCAAGAAGTTGACGTTCACCTGTTTCAGACCAGTTGAGAGGGGTGCGGCACTTTCTGCCATAGAGGATTTCAAACGGAGCTTTGCCGGCACTTGCTTGAAAGCTGTTGTTGTAAGAGAACTCGGAAAATGGAAGGCAGTCTTCCCATTTCATGCCAAAAGAGATGACACAGGCTCTGAGCATGTCTTCTAGAATCTGATTCACTCGCTCGACTTGACCACTAGTCTGAGGGTGAAAAGCAGTGCTGAACCTGATCTTAGTGCCCATGGCGGACTGAAAGGAGTCCCAGAACCTTGAAGTGAACAAACTTCCACGGTCTGAGGATATAACTTGAGGAATGCCATGTAAGGACACAATTCTGGAAGTGTACAGCTCTGCCAATTGAGCTGGATTGATTGATTCTTTGACTGGCAGGAAGTGAGCGACTTTGGTAAGCTTGTCAATCACCACGAAGATAGAATCATTTCCTCGCTTGGATTTAGGAAAACCAGTGACGAAGTCCATTTCAATGTGGTCGAACTTCCACTCGGGAATAGGAAGAGGTTGGAGAAGACCGGCTGGACGTTGATGTTCTGCTTTCACTCTTCTGCAAACATCACATTCATTCACGAATTGGGCAATCTCCCTTTTCATGCGTGTCCACCAGTAAGACTGCTTGAGGTCTTGGTACATCTTGGAACTGCCAGGATGAATGGAAAGGAGAGAATCATGTGCTTCTTCCATTATGAGCTTCCTGAGATCACCTTTGGGAACAACGAGTCTGTCCTCGAAGAACAAGGTATCTCTCTCATCAACACGAAAGCACTTGTATTTCGGAATGCCCTTAGCAATAGCATGTTTCACCTTCTTCACCATGGTATCCCTGAGCTGGGCCTCACGGACCTGATCTTCCAAGGTAGGAGCAATTTGAAGATTTGCAAGAAAACCCTGCGGAACAACTTGAAGGTTGAGCTTCCTGAATGCTTCACAAAGCTCAGGCTGGCACAACTTGATAAGAAGGCTGTTGCAATATGCCTTTCTGCTCAAAGCATCTGCAATCACATTCGCCTTGCCAGGAGTGTATTCAATGCTGGGATCATACTCTTGGATCATTTCAACCCAACGAGTCTGGCGGAGGTTCAGATGCGGCTGTGTGAAGATGTACTTCAAGCTCTTGTGATCAGTGAAGATGTCGACTTTTCTGCCCAACAACAGATGTCTCCACGTAATCAAAGCATGTACCACAGCTGCTAGCTCGAGATCATGTGTGGGATAGTTCTTCTCACTTGGCTTGAGCTGACGAGAAGTGTATGCCACAATTCTCTTATCTTGCATAAGCACACCACCAAGGCCTTGAAGAGAAGCATCACAGAATACTTCATAGGGCGGACTCATCTGGAGGAGTCAGAACTGGAGCAGAGACGAGCTTTTCTTTGAGAGTTTTGAATGCCACTTCATACTCTGGAGACCAAAAGTATTTGACATTCTTCTGAAGCAAGTTGGAAAGAGGCTTGGCAATCTTGGAGAAGTTCTCAATGAACCTTATGCAATAGCTGGCAAGACCCAGAAAACTGCGGAGCTGCTTGACGTTCTGAGGAGCTTCCCAGTTGACAATTGCTTCAACTTTCTCGGGATTAACCGCAATACCGTCAGCTGAGATGATATGGCCCAGGTACAAAACCTTATCGAGCCAAAACTCGCACTTGGAGAACTTGGCATAGAACTTATGCTCTCGGAGTCGATCAAGAACCAGACGTAAGTGCTTTTCATGATCTTCTTCATTCTTGGAAAACACCAGAATATCATCCAAATACACGAGCACAAACTCGCCAGTATAGGGGTTGAAGATGTAGTGCATCATCCTCGAAAAGGTAGGAGGAGCATTTGCGAGACCAAAAGACATGACGGTATACTCGTATGAACCGTAGCTCGTTCTGAAGGCCGTCTTGGGAATGTCTTCCTCGCGAATGCGAATTTGGTGATAGCCCATTCGGAGGTCAAGCTTAGAGAACACTTTAGCTCCTTTGAGCTGCTCGAAGAGTTCGTTGATGTTGGGGAGCGGATATTTGTTCTTTATTATCTTCTTGTTCAATGGCCGGTAATCAACGCATAGACGCTCCGTGCCATCCTTTTTCTTGACAAATAAGACACCACAGCCCCAAGGAGACGTACTAGGCCTGATGAGACCCATACTCTCCTGTTTATCAAGCTGCTTCTTCAATTCCTTCAATTCATTTGGAGAGAGCTTGTACGGACGCCGGCATGCTGGCTCAGTACCCGGCTCGAGTTCAATAACGAATTCCACCTGACGGTGTGGAGGCATGCCTGGAAGTTCTTCAGGAAAGACGTCTTGATATTCGTTCACCACCGGAATTTGAGATATGGCATTAATTTTGCCCTTATCATTGAGAGAGAAAAGCCTGATAGTGTTATCCCTGGAGGCAAAGATAATCACATCTTCATCAGGATGAGTCATCTTGACTTCCTTCTGTGCACAATCAATATGAGCATCGTGCTGAGAAAGCCAATCCATCCCGAGGATGAGGTCAATGTCAGAATTACCAAGAACCACCGGATTCGCCAGAAATCGATAATCACCCATGCGAATAGAAACATCCGGAGCAAATATGTTGGAAGTCATACGTCTCCTCGGAGAAATAACTTGCAACTTCTGAGGCAGACTTTGGATGTCAACATTATACTTGGATGCAAATGGTTGAGACATGAAAGAACATGAAGCACCCGAATCAAACAAAACTTTAGCAGGGATGGAGTTAACTGGAAGGTTACCCAAAATGACATCAGAAGAATTCTCCGCTTGTGCTGCACTCATCCGATTGACCCTTGCAGCCTTTGGATCATGCTTGACAATAGCTGAACTCACAGGTGGAGGAGGTGGAAGATGCTTCGGGTTCGGACATCTGTTGGCATAATGACCTTTCTGAGTGCATTTGTTGCAGACCACTTCTGAAAGAGGACGGAAATGAGAACCACTGGACTTGGAGCCTTGAGACTGAAACTGGTTTTTCGACTTGTTGAACGGGTTGGGTGGGTGGGAGAAACCACGTCCACCGGAGTTCTTGTTGCTGTTGGAGTTGTTGTAAGGAGCTCGAATCACTGGAGGAGGAGGAAGCCAGAATTTCTGTTGTTTCGAGACCATCTGAGACGATGAGGAAGAGTGAACGTCATCTCGAATTATCTTTTTAGAAGCCTCCATCTTAAGCTGAGCTGCTTCTTGTTTCAAAGCCATGTTATAGTATTTGTCGAATTCATCGGGCTCGAACAAAGTGAGAGAAAGTTGAAGTTCATCTTTGAGACCTCCACGGAACTGGTAGATTTTGCTCTTGGCATCAGGAATGTCTTGCTTAGCATAGCGAGCGAGGTTTTGGAACTTGACATTATACTGATAGACTGTCATAGAGCCCTGCTTCAGGTTGTGGAATTGCTCACGCATACCCTCGATGACACTTGTTGGAATGTGATGAGAGCGAAAATCCTTGCAGAAATTCTCCCAAGAGATCACCTGACCTCGCCTGGAGTCTTTGTACTGCTGCCACCAATCAGCTGCTTGATCTTTGAGATGGAATGCTGCGAACTTCACATAATCATCTTCCTTCATGTTACTGCACTCAAAATGCTTCTTGATATCGGTTAACCAATCTTCAGCATCAAGAGGGTCGACACAGTAACTGAAAGCTTTTGGATTATTGGCCAAGAACTAGTTGAGAGTAGCATGGTGCTGCTGGTTGAAGAAGTTGCCTTGATTCCCTGGAACACCCTGATTAGCTTGATTAGCTTGCATCTGCTGCATCATCTGCATCAACATCTGGGTGTTCTGAGCTGTAGTCTGCATAATCGCTCTCCAAGCCTCAGACGGAGGAGGAGGGGAAGGAGGACGATCTGGGACCTCTTCGCCCTCTGGGTTAGCATTGGGAACTCGTTTTGGAGCCATCCTGAAAGAGATGACCACGAATCAGCATTTGATTGACAGAAGGTATAAGCTGAATCAATGGAATGAATTGCAACAAGTCTTCACAATAATCATTCGAACAATAAGAACGAATGAAATCATTCGAACAAGAGGAACGAATGAAATTCTTAGTTTAATGATAACATCAATCTTCACGAGAAGCCACATAGGGGACAAAAGGTAAAAATAAGAAAAACAACAAGGTACAGACGGGAACAAACACAAGATAGGAGCTTCGTTCTAACATCTTTGTGCTGAAAGCATATGAACGCGTTACGAAAAGGTTTTGCAATCCCCGGATCAGCATAACCAAGGACCCTTTAAGATGCAACTCCCGATCGGAACATCGGTCATAATACCACTTCACTCAATGTAGAACCCCGAACTCGCTAACCTGCATTCGTTGGAAGAATGCCTACGATCTACTGGATAAGCCCACCTATGAATTTCCGAAAGATTCCAGTTATGCAATCAGGTGTTGGGGATACACGGGAAGCACCGCGCAATCAACTCTAAACCTACATCCAGGTGTATCCATGCTTCAACACATAACCAGTCTTTCTCGCAAACTGTTTACCTCGGACCTTCGAAAAGCATCCACTATAACAAGCTATGGTAATACTCCCGAACTACCTCCCCAGTACTGGGTGATGTCGGGGTTATCTTGCCACTGGCCGTATAGGAGAGATTTTCGATGTCGGCCGTCTTAAGTATTTAGTACTGCCGCGATATGCTTGTGACAACAATACCCCGAAGCTCAACTCCCCGGGACACTGCCACAACCCCTAATGTCAGGAGGCATCGAGAACAATATTCTCGTCACAAGAACATCGAAACAATCGCAGAATACTCGCGAGATTCCTAAAAAATATTTGGTGCAATTTTTGAAAGTAGGAGAGACAAGAGTAGTCGTCAGGAGTCCTCACCAGAGAGAAAGGGGATGAGAAGCAAAGAATTCCTACTCTCCGATATAATATATAGGACTCAAAACATTTTTCAGTGTGTGCCTAGACTCGACCGTCAACGATTCGATCAATCAGTGGGGGCTCCTAGGTCGGAGAAGGCTCTGATACCAACTTGTAATGCCCAGGATGGAACTATACCTCCTACGTGTCGAGGCACGACTTAAAGGCATAAGTCCATCCTAGAATGATCTCAAGTTTGGTAATCTTTGCACATCTCATGTAAAAGAGGGGAATTGTAAACATAAATAGTTGGCTTACACTCGCTACGTCACACAAATACAATACATGTCTCAAACATCATACATTAAGAATATCACAACCCTCTAAGGGCAAAACCAAATGTCAAGATACCAAACTTAAATAACATCCACAGGTCGGATCGAATCCTAGTAGAAGTCTCCACTACTGATCATCCGGATAACGAACATAGTATCGACTACGCTCCTCGTCGTACTCCCAGTCAAGCTCGGTGCCATCACCTGGATAGCTCACAACTGGACCTGCATCTGGTGTGGTGAAGTAACTGTGAGCCACAGAGGACTCAGCAATCCCGTTCCCGGGTAACAAGACTATTTAAGCCTTGGGAGAGGATAAGGCTGAAGAAAAGAATAAGTGTCTGCAGCAGCAACTAGCAACTAGCTTACGTGAAAGAGAGCGAGAAGAGGAAGCCTCGGTCGAGAAGTGATCACGAAGTGATCCTAGCTACATGCTCAACAAACATAACCCCACCGTGTTCAACTCCCGAATCCCTATTCGGAAATTGACAGTCACGATACACACGCTGGTAGTGTATTGTAACATTGTGTCAAGTTATCTACAACCGGATATTAACAAGCTCCCATCTGCCACATAACCGCGGGCACGGCTTTCGAAAGTTCATAACCCTGCAGGGGTGTTCCAACTTGACCCATTACAAGCCCACGATCCGCGGAGTCGCAACTCCAAAGTGGGAAGACCCGAGTATTCTCGGAATCCCGTGCTCAAGATACTCCGAACTAAGGTAAGGCTAATCCAGCAAATCCTCCCGGCATGTCGACACCCTGATAGTAGCCGCGCGTATCTAAGTCTCAGGACACGACCGGATGGGTGAAGCTACGGGTTTTTACCAGCCCTTGAGTTTCCTCGAGGTGGCCCCGCAGGCTCCCCGTTTCAGACCAACACTCATGTGGAGCACTGGCCCGGGGTTGTTGATTAAGAAAAAGGGTTTATAACTCCCTATGCAAGTTTAGTTTGTTATTAGGCAAATAGTACCAATGTTGGGACTTGCTGGAAAAGACTTAGCACTTAGCGGTTTATCGAGGGGGTCCCATACACCCCAACCGTGATAGGAACGCATAATCAAGGAACATAACACCGGTTTATACGGTTCCTAACGGCATGAGTGGAACAAATCACCAAGAAGAAGGCTTAGCCTTCCACCCTTGCCAATATATAGATGATTTCATTTTAAGCATTTATATAGTGTGATATAACCCAACAAAACTTCAACATGAAGCAAGCATCTTCAATCTTCACCTGCAACTAGCAATGCTATAAGAAAGGCTGAGCGAAGCTTACTTAGCCAAGCAACGGTTTGCATAGGTAGGGTGGTTAAACATGGCAATGGTTACAAGTAGGAGGCTGATAGGAAGAACATGGGCATCGAGGCAAAACTATAGAGCGGAACTACTAGCAATAGGCAAAGATAGTAATGTTATCGGGGTTCGGTCATCTTGCCTGAAGAGAAGTCGTTCGGATCGCAAGAAGGGTCCTCGTGCTCAACCTCGTTGGTAACCTCGTACTCGTACTCGGTCTCAGCTTCCGACTCTAAACAATACAATCACACAAGGCACAAATCAACAAGATGCAATGCGCACTCGAAAATGATGGATGCATGATGGATGCACTAAGGATGCACATGTAGCACGGAAATAGCACTCAAGCAAAACACCTCAAAACATGATAACAATATGAGATTATGAATCTACACAGAAAAACAATCAAGTTTTATATAAGACTCGCTGAAAACGGAGTTACGGGCTAAAAGTTATGCCCGAAACAAGAAAAGAGCGAAAGCTGAAAATTACAGCAACATAGCAACTTCGGAGGACTAGAAAAATAAGCTACAGCACTCAAACAACATGGCAAAGAGCATGAACACAAACTAGACATATCCTACAGCAAATAAGTCCAAAGGTGCACCCCCAAAGGAGCCACGGATCAATAGCAACAAGCTTGGACATATTGAACTTGACAATAAAATTCTGGCAGCAGAATTTTATTGAAACTTTGGAGCAAAAGATAAACATGCTACAGCCACTCAAATAAGCATGTGAGGACATGAATGAAAAGCCAACAATATCTACTACATGGAACAATCAATATCCACCCCAAAACTATCATTGTTTGTCCTAGAGCAGCAAGCAAACATGGCATCGAAACGTTACAGATTTCAGACTTAGTGAAAAACCACTAAGTCCTAAAACAGCAGTTTCATCATGGCATCTAAAAGAGTAAGTTTAAGTCACCTCGAAACTAAACATGGCAAGTGGTAAGCACCACATAAAAGTACACATGATGGTGGTTCCGAAACACACAAGCATGCATCATGGAGATAAACACAACGATAGCAACGAGCTCAACAAGATGGCATTTCATAACAAGTGAAATAACATCACAGCCACATGGCACTTTGCAACGATGATAAACATGGCAAGAATAAATCTATCATGCAACCTAACACAAACAACATGTAGAGCATGGCAAGACGAACACGTGGACATGTCATTTGCATCATTCGGACAAACGAGCTAAAAGTTATCACATGGCAAAGATGGCATAAAAACATCACATAGCAGCAATTATACTGGGATGCACTCTTGCACCGGGAAAACAAGCATCTAGATGACTTCTAACATGCATGGCACAAAAAGATAAAACGTAGTACACGATCCCACGAACGTCTGGACATGCTATTTGCGCAAAACGGAGCACCACACTAAAAGTTATCAGCAGTTGAACATTGCATCAGAAATTAATCACAGGGGCTAGGGTTGGAAAAGAGGTAAACCTAGATCTCAGATCTGCAGAAAAAACAAAGGCCCGGGGTGGAGAAGGCTTCGGCCCGAACTGGAGGAAGGCGGCGGCCCGACCCTGGCGGCCTGGAGGGAGCGGTGGAAGGCGGCGGCCCGCGGGAGCCTGCGGTGCGGAGGGCGCGGCGCGGCCCGGCGGCGCGGCGCGGCCCGGAAGGAGGCGGCGGCCCACCCGAGCCGATGCGGGGCGAGGCCCGGCTGGAGGCGCTAGCGAGGCGAGGGTGCGCCCGATCCTGGCGAGGAGGCGGTCGATCTGGCTGGGGGCGATGGGCCGGCGGCTCCGGCCCGAGAGGAGGCGGCGACGAGGCGAAGGTGGCCTGGAGGAGGGCGACGTACGGGCCTCGGGCGGCGGTGGAGCTGCGGCCCGCTGCGGTGGCGATGGAGGAGCCCAGGCGCGACGGGGAAGTGGTCCCTGGGCCCTGGCGACGAAGTGGCCGAGGGGTCGACGAGGGAAGGCTGCGGCTGGTGCGGTCCTCGATCGATGCGGCCGTTGACCCTGGCGTCTGATCGATCGATCGATCGAAGGGACGGCCCTGCTGGTCGATGGTGCCTTCGAGGAAAACGGCGGCGCAGCTGGTTCCCTCGGGAGGAAGGCCAAGTGGCTGAGGGGGAGTGGTTAGATCCAGATTTTTAGGGGGAAGTGGAGAAGAACTAGGGGACATGCCAAAATAGACTAGGGGTCTATTATATAGCAGATTTTTAGGGTTAGGGGGGATTTGGGGGTGTTAGGAGCCCTCCGATCGCGATCCGACGGATCCGATCGCGGGGGAAGTTTAGATGGGCCTAGGAGAGGGTAGTGGACTGCATGTAGGGGTGTTTCTGGGACACAAAGTGAAGGCACTTTGGGCCCACACGAATAACTGAAGGGATAGCAAACGGAGTCCAAATGCGACGAGATTTGAGAGGCGGGTTACACACAACAAAACAACAACACACGACAAGTCTCGCGGCACACCGGTAACGTTACACGGCCAAACAACAAAGTAGGCCTACGGGATGTCACGGACACGTGAGGGAGCTCCGGAACGCGAAACGGACAACGGGAAGGAACGCGTGGAACCGGATGCAACCGACAACACAAAAGCAATGCGATGCACATGTCTACATGATATGAATGAATGCCACACACTCACACAACAAAACGACGAAAACCCGAAAGACAAAGAACCCGAAATGGAATAGATGAAGCCGGAGATATATTATATGCCCAAAAGGGAAAGTATTACATCCGGGGCATTACAAACTCTCCTCTACTACAAAAAGATCTCGTCCCGAGATCTAGGACTGGAAAAAGGAAGGGTACTCGGAACGAAGATGATCTTCTCGTTCCCACGTAGCTTCTCGGTCGGTGTGATGTGACCACTTGACTTTCAAGAATTTTATGGACTTGTTGCGGGTCTTGCGTTCGGTTTCTTCGAGAATAGCAACTGGATGCTCTCGGTAGGACAGGTCTTGTTGAAGATCAATCTCTTCAAACGGAATCATGCGCTCGGGTGCCTTGAAGCATTTGCGAAGTTGAGACACATGGAACACATCATGAACATTGGCGAAGTTTGGAGGGAGCTCAAGTTGATAGGCTAGATCACCTCTTTTGCCAAGAATCTTGAAAGGCCCGACGTATCTAGGAGCAAGCTTTCCTTTGATACCGAATCTTTGGGTGCCTTTCATCGGAGACACACGGATATAAACATGATCATCAATGTTGAATGCCAAATCACGATGCTTGCCGTCATAGTAGCTCTTCTGGCGCGACTGAGCGGCCTTGAGATTTTCACGTATGACTTTGCACATTTCTTCGGCTTCTGAGATCAAGTCATTGCCAAGAAGTTGACGTTCACCTGTTTCAGACCAGTTGAGAGGGGTGCGGCACTTTCTGCCATAGAGGATTTCAAACGGAGCTTTGCCGGCACTTGCTTGAAAGCTGTTGTTGTAAGAGAACTCGGAAAATGGAAGGCAGTCTTCCCATTTCATGCCAAAAGAGATGACACAGGCTCTAAGCATGTCTTCTAGAATCTGATTCACTCGCTCGACTTGACCACTAGTCTGAGGGTGAAAAGCAGTGCTGAACCTGATCTTAGCGCCCATGGCGGACTGAAAGGAGTCCCAGAACCTTGAAGTGAACAAACTTCCACGGTCTGAGGATATAACTTGAGGAATGCCATGTAAGGACACAATTCTGGAAGTGTACAGCTCTGCCAATTGAGCTGCATTGATTGATTCTTTGACTGGCAGGAAGTGAGCGACTTTGGTAAGCTTGTCAATCACCACGAAGATAGAATCATTTCCTCGCTTGGATTTAGGAAAACCAGTGACGAAGTCCATTTCAATGTGGTCGAACTTCCACTCGGGAATAGGAAGAGGTTGGAGAAGACCGGCTGGACGTTGATGTTCTGCTTTCACTCTTCTGCAAACATCACATTCATTCACGAATTGGGCAATCTCCCTTTTCATGCGTGTCCACCAGTAAGACTGCTTGAGGTCTTGGTACATCTTGGAACTGCCAGGATGAATGGAAAGGAGAGAATCATGTGCTTCTTCCATTATGAGCTTCCTGAGATCACCTTTGGGAACAACGAGTCTGTCCTCGAAGAACAAGGTATCTCTCTCATCAACACGAAAGCACTTGTATTTCGGAATGCCCTTAGCAATAGCATGTTTCACCTTCTTCACCATGGTATCCCTGAGCTGGGCCTCACGGACCTGATCTTCCAAGGTAGGAGCAATTTGAAGATTTGCAAGAAAACCCTGCGGAACAACTTGAAGGTTGAGCTTCCTGAATGCTTCACAAAGCTCAGGCTGGCACAACTTGATAAGAAGGCTGTTGCAATATGCCTTTCTGCTCAAAGCATCTGCAATCACATTCGCCTTGCCAGGAGTGTATTCAATGCTGGGATCATACTCTTGGATCATTTCAACCCAACGAGTCTGGCGGAGGTTCAGATGCGGCTGTGTGAAGATGTACTTCAAGCTCTTGTGATCAGTGAAGATGTCGACTTTTCTGCCCAACAACAGATGTCTCCACGTAATCAAAGCATGTACCACAGCTGCTAGCTCGAGATCATGTGTGGGATAGTTCTTCTCACTTGGCTTGAGCTGACGAGAAGTGTATGCCACAATTCTCTTATCTTGCATAAGCACACCACCAAGGCCTTGAAGAGAAGCATCACAGAATACTTCATAGGGCTTGGACTCATCTGGAGGAGTCAGAACTGGAGCAGAGACGAGCTTTTCTTTGAGAGTTTTGAATGCCACTTCATACTCTGGAGACCAAAAGTATTTGACATTCTTCTGAAGCAAGTTGGAAAGAGGCTTGGCAATCTTGGAGAAGTTCTCAATGAACCTTATGCAATAGCTGGCAAGACCCAGAAAACTGCGGAGCTGCTTGACGTTCTGAGGAGCTTCCCAGTTGACAATTGCTTCAACTTTCTCGGGATTAACCGCAATACCGTCAGCTGAGATGATATGGCCCAGGTACAAAACCTTATCGAGCCAAAACTCGCACTTGGAGAACTTGGCATAGAACTTATGCTCTCGGAGTCGATCAAGAACCAGACGTAAGTGCTTTTCATGATCTTCTTCATTCTTGGAAAACACCAGAATATCATCCAAATACACGAGCACAAACTCGCCAGTATAGGGGTTGAAGATGTAGTGCATCATCCTCGAAAAGGTAGGAGGAGCATTTGCGAGACCAAAAGACATGACGGTATACTCGTATGAACCGTAGCTCGTTCTGAAGGCCGTCTTGGGAATGTCTTCCTCGCGAATGCGAATTTGGTGATAGCCCATTCGGAGGTCAAGCTTAGAGAACACTTTAGCTCCTTTGAGCTGCTCG
Organism: Secale cereale; assembly: GCA_902687465.1. Taxonomy (NCBI): domain Eukaryota; kingdom Viridiplantae; phylum Streptophyta; class Magnoliopsida; order Poales; family Poaceae; genus Secale; species Secale cereale. The sequence goes on along the minus strand of LR738711.1, from coordinate 822,022,141 downwards.
AAGAGTTCGTTGATGTTGGGGAGCGGATATTTGTTCTTTATTATCTTCTTGTTCAATGGCCGGTAATCAACGCATAGACGCTCCGTGCCATCCTTTTTCTTGACAAATAAGACACCACAGCCCCAAGGAGACGTACTAGGCCTGATGAGACCCATACTCTCCTGTTTATCAAGCTGCTTCTTCAATTCCTTCAATTCATTCGGAGAGAGCTTGTACGGACGCCGGCATGCTGGCTCAGTACCCGGCTCGAGTTCAATAACGAATTCCACCTGACGGTGTGGAGGCATGCCTGGAAGTTCTTCAGGAAAGACGTCTTGATATTCGTTCACCACCGGAATTTGAGATATGGCATTAATTTCGCCCTTATCATTGAGAGAGAAAAGCCTGATAGTGTTATCCCTGGAGGCAAAGATAATCACATCTTCATCAGGATGAGTCATCTTGACTTCCTTCTGTGCACAATCAATATGAGCATCGTGCTGAGAAAGCCAATCCATCCCGAGGATGAGGTCAATGTCAGAATTACCAAGAACCACCGGATTCGCCAGAAATCGATAATCACCCATGCGAATAGAAACATCCGGAGCAAATATGTTGTAAGTCATACGTCTCCCCGGAGAAATAACTTGCAACTTCTGAGGCAGACTTTGGATGTCAACATTATACTTGGATGCAAATGGTTGAGACATGAAAGAACATGAAGCACCCGAATCAAACAAAACTTTAGCAGGGATGGAGTTAACTGGAAGGTTACCCAAAATGACATCAGAAGAATTCTCCGCTTGTGCTGCACTCATCCGATTGACCCTTGTAGCCTTTGGATCATGCTTGACAATAGCTGAACTCACAGGTGGAGGAGGTGGAAGACGCTTCGGGTTCGGACATCTGTTGGCATAGTGACCTTTCTGAGTGCATTTGTTGCAGACCACTTCTGAAAGAGGACGGAAATGAGAACCACTGGACTTGGAGCCTTGAGACTGAAACTGGTTCTTCGACTTGTTGAACGGGTTGGGTGGGTGGGAGAAACCACGTCCACCGGAGTTCTTGTTGCTGTTGGAGTTGTTGTAAGGAGCTCGAATCACTGGAGGAGGAGGAAGCCAGAATTTCTGTTGTTTAGAGACCATCTGAGACGATGAGGAAGAGTGAACGGCATCTCGAATTATCTTTTTAGAAGCCTCCATCTTAAGCTGAGCTGCTTCTTGTTTGAAAGCCATGTTATAGTATTTGTCGAATTCATCGGGCTCGAACAAAGTGAGAGAAAGTTGAAGTTCATCTTTGAGACCTCCACGGAACTGGTAGATTTTGCTCTTGGCATCAGGAATGTCTTGCTTAGCATAGCGGGCGAGGTTTTGGAACTTGACATTATACTGATAGACTGTCATAGAGCCCTGCTTCAGGTTGCGGAATTGCTCACGCATACCCTCGATGACACTTGTTGGAATGTGATGAGAGCGAAAATCCTTGCAGAAATTCTCCCAAGAGATCACCTGACCTGGCCTGGAGTCTTTGTACTGCTGCCACCAATCAGCTGCTTGATCTTTGAGTTGGAATGCTGCGAACTTCACATAATCATCTTCCTTCACGTTACTGCACTCAAAATGCTTCTTGATATCGGTTAACCAATCTTCAGCATCAAGAGGGTCGACACAGTAACTGAAAGCTTTTGGATTATTGGCCAAGAACTGGTTGAGAGTAGCATGGTGCTGCTGGTTGAAGAAGTTGCCTTGATTCCCTGGAACACCCTGATTAGCTTGATTAGCTTGCATCTGCTGCATCATCTGCATCAACATCTGGGTGTTCTGAGCTGTAGTCTGCATAATCGCTCTCCAAGCCTCAGACGGAGGAGGAGGGGAAGGAGGACGATCTGGGACCTCTACACCCTCTGGGTTAGCGTTGGGAACTCGTTTCGGAGCCATCCTGAAAGAGATGACCATGAATCAGCATTTGATTGACAGAAGGTATAAGCTGAATCAATGGAATGAATTGCAACAAGTCTTCACAATAATCATTCGAACAATAAGAATGAATGAAATCATTCGAACAAGAGGAACGAATGAAATTCTTAGTTTAATGATAACATCAATCTTCACGAGAAGCCACATAGGGGACAAAAGGTAAAAATAAGAAAAACAACAAGGTACAGACGGGAACAAACACAAGATAGGAGCTTCGTTCTAACATCTTTGTGCTGAAAGCATATGAACGCGTTACGAAAAGGTTTTGCAATCCCCGGATTAGCATAGCCAAGGACCCTTTAAGATGCAACTCCCGATCGGAACATCGGTCATAATACCACTTCACTCAATGTAGAACCCCGAACTCGCTAACCTGCATTCGTTGGAAGAATGCCTACGATCTACTGGATAAGCCCACCTATGAATTTCCGAAAGATTCCAGTTATGCAATCAGGTGTTGGGGATACACGGGAAGCACCGCGCAATCAACTCTAAACCTACATCCAGGTGTATCCATCCTTCAACACATAACCAGTCTTTCTCGGAAACTGTTTACCTCGGACCTTCGAAAAGCATCCACTATAACAAGCTATGGTAATACTCCCGAACTACCTCCCCAGTATTGGGTGATGTCGGGGTTATCTTGCCACTGGCCGTATAGGAGAGATTTTCCATGTCGGCCGTCTTAAGTATTTAGTACTGCCACGATATGCTTGTGACAACAATACCCCGAAGCTCAACTCCCCGGGACACTGCCACAACCCTTAATGTCAGGAGGCATCGAGAACAATATTCTCGTCACAAGAACATCGAAACAATCCCAGAATACTCGCGAGATTCCTAAAAAATATTTGGTGCAATTTTTGAAAGTAGGAGAGACAAGAGTAGTCGTCAGGAGTCCTCACCAGAGAGAAAGGGGATGAGAAGCAAAGAATTCCTACTCTCCGATATAATATATAGGACTCAAAACATTTTTCAGTGTGTGCCTAGACTCGACCGTCAATGATTCGATCAATCAGTGGGGGCTCCTAGGTCGGAGAAGGCTCTGATACCAACTTGTAATGCCCAGGATGGAACTATACCTCCTACGTGTCGAGGCACGACTTAAAGGCATAAGTCCATCCTAGAATGATCTCAAGTTTGGTAATCTTTGCACATCTCATGTAAAAGAGGGGAATTGTAAACATAAATAGTTGGCTTACACTCGCCACGTCACACAAATACAATACATGTCTCAAACATCATACATTAAGAATATCACAACCCTCTAAGGGCAAAACCAAATGTCAAGATACCAAACTTAAATAACATCCACAGGTCGGATCGAATCCTAGTAGAAGTCTCCACTACTGATCATCCGGATAACGAACATAGTATCGACTACGCTCCTCGTCGTACTCCCAGTCAAGCTCGGTGCCATCACCTGGATAGCTCACAACTGGACCTGCATCTGGTGTGGTGAAGTAACTGTGAGCCACAGAGGACTCAGCAATCCCGTTCCCGGGTAATAAGACTATTTAAGCCTTGGGAGAGGATAAGGCTGAAGAAAAGAATAAGTGTCTGCAGCAGCAACTAGCAACTAGCTTACGTGAAAGAGAGCGAGAAGAGGAAGACTCGGTCGAGAAGTGATCACGAAGTGATCCTAGCTACATGCTCAACAAACATAACCCCACCGTGTTCAACTCCCGAATCCCTATTCGGAAATTGACAGTCACGGTACACACGCTGGTAGTGTATTGTAACATTGTGTCAAGTTATCTACAACCGGATATTAACAAGCTCCCATCTGCCACATAACCACGGGCACGGCTTTCGAAAGTTCATAACCCTGCAGGGGTGTTCCAACTTGACCCATTACAAGCCCACGATCCGCGGAGTCGCAACTCCAAAGTGGGAAGACCCGAGTATTCTCGGAATCCCGTGCTCAAGATACTCCGAACTAAGGTAAGGCTAATCCAGCAAATCCTCCCGGCGTGTCGACACCCTGATAGTAGCTGCGCGTATCTAAGTCTCAGGACACGACCGGATGGGTGAAGCTACGGGTTTTTACCAGCCCTTGAGTTTCCTCGAGGTGGCCCCGCAGGCTCCCCGTTTCGGACCAACACTCATGTGGAGCACTAGCCCGGGGTTGTTGATTAAGAAAAAAGGTTTATAACTCCCTATGCAAGTTTAGTTTGTTATTAGGCAAATAGTACCAATGTTGGGACTTGCTGGAAAAGACTTAGCACTTAGCGGTTTATCGAGGGGGTCCCATACACCCCAACCGTGTTAGGAACGCATAATCAAGGAACATAACACCGGTTTATACGGTTCCTAACGGCATGAGTGGAACAAATCACCAAGCAGAAGGCTTAGCCTTCCACCCTTGCCAATATATAGATGATTTCATTTTAAGAATTTATATAGTGTGATATAACCCAACAAAACTTCAACATGAAGCAGGCATCTTCAATCTTCACCTGCAACTAGCAATGCTATAAGAAGGGCTGAGCGAAGCGTACTTAGCCAAGCAACGGTTTGCATAGGTAGGGTGGTTAAACATGGCAATGGTTACAAGTAGGAGGCTGACAGGAAGAACATGGGCATCGAGGCAAAACTATAGAGCAGAACTACTAGCAATAGGCAAAGATAGTAATGTTATCGGGGTTCGGTCATCTTGCCTGAAGAGAAGTCGTTCGGATCGTAAGAAGGGTCCTCGTGCTCAACCTCGTTGGTAACCTCGTGCTCGTACTCGGTCTCAGCTTCCGGCTCTAAACAATACAATCACACAAGGCACAAATCAACAAGATGCAATGCGCACTCGAAAATGATGGATGCATGATGGATGCACTAAGGATGCACATGGAGCACGGAAATAGCACTCAATCAAAACACCTCAAAACATGATAACAATATGAGATTATGAATCTACACAGAAAAACAATCAAGTTTCATATAAGACTCGCTGAAAACGGAGTTACGGGCTAAAAGTTATGCCCGAAACAAGAAAAGAGCGAAAGCTGAAAATTACAGCAACATAGCAACTTCGGAGCACTAGAAAAATAAGCTACAGCACTCAAACAACATGGCAAAGAGCATGAACACAAACTAGACATATCCTACAGCAAATAAGTCCAAAGGGGCACCCCCGAAGGAGCCACGGATCAATAGCAACAAGCTTGGACATATTGAACTTGACAATAAAATTCTGGCAGCAGAATTTTATTGAAACTTTGGAGCAAAAGATAAACATGCTACAGCCACTCAAATAATCATGTGAGGACATGAATGAAAAGCCAAAAATATCTACTACAAGGAACAATCAAGATCCACCCCAAAACTATCATGGTTTGTCCTAGAGCAGCAAGCAAACATGGCATCAGAATGTTACAGATTTCAGACTTAGTGAAAAACCACTAAGTTCTAAAACAGCAGTTTCATCATGGCATCTAAAAGAGTAAGTTTAAGTCACCTCGAAACTAAACATGGCAAGTGGTAAGCACCACATAAAAGTACACATGATGGTGGTTCCGAAACACACAAGCATGCATCATGGAGATAAACACAACGATAGCAACGAGCTCAACAAGATGGCATTTCATAACAAGTGAAATAACATCACAGCCACATGGCACTTTGCAACGATGATAAACATGGCAATAATAAATCTATCATGCAACCTAACACAAACAACATGTAGAGCATGGCAAGACGAACACGTGGACATGTCATTTGCATCATTCGGACAAACGAGCTAAAAGTTATCACATGGCAAAGATGGCATAAAAACATCACATAGCAGCAATTATACCGGGATGCACTCTTGCGCCGGGAAAACAAGCATCTAGATGACTTCTAACATGCATGTCACAAAAAGATAAAACGTAGTACACGATCCCACGAACGTCTGGACATGCTATTTGCGCAAAACGGAGCACCACACTAAAAGTTATCAGCAGTTGAACATTGCATCAGAAATTAATCACAGGGGCTAGGGTTGGAAAAGAGGTAAACCTAGATCTCAGATCTGCAGAAAAAACAAAGGCCCGGGGTGGAGAAGGCTTCGGCCCGAACTGGAGGAAGGCGGCGGCCCGATCCTGGCGGCCTGGAGGGAGCGGTGGAAGGCCTGGCGCGGCGGCCCGCGGGAGCCTGCGGTGCGGAGGGCACAGCGCGGCCCGGCGGCGCGGCGCGGCCCGGAAGGAGGCGGCGGCCCACCCGTGCCGATGCGGGGCGAGGCCCGGCTGGAGGCGCTAGCGAGGCGAGGGAGCGCCCGATCCTGGCGAGGAGGCGGCCGATCTGGCTGGGGGCGATGGGCCGGCGGCTCCGGCCCGAGAGGAGGCGGGGACGAGGCGAAGGTGGCCTGGAGGAGGGCGACGTATGGGCCTCGGGCGGCGGTGGAGCTGCGGCCCGCTGCGGTGGCGATGGAGGAGCCCAGGCGCGACGGGGAAGTGGTCCCTGGGCCCTGGCGACGAAGTGGCCGAGGGGTCGACGAGGGAAGGCTGCGGCTGGTGCGATCCTCGATCGATGCGGCCGTTGACCCTGGCGTCCGATCGATCGATCGATCGATGGGACGGCCCTGCTGGTCGATGGTGCCTTCGAGGAAAACGGCGGCGCGGCTGGTTCCCTCGGGAGGAAGGCCAAGTGGCTGAGGGGGAGTGGTTAGATCCAGATTTTTAGGGGGAAGTGGAGAAGAACTAGGGGACATGCCAAAATAGACTAGTGGTCTATTATATAGCAGATTTTTAGGGTTAGGGGGGATTTGGGGGTGTTAGGAGCCCTCCGATCGCGATCCGACGGATCCGATCGCGGGGGAAGTTTAGATGGGCCTAGGAGTGGGTAGTGGACTGCATGTAGGGGTGTTTCTGGGACACAAAGTGAAGGCACTTTGGGCCCACACGAATAACTGAAGGGATAGCAAACAGAGTCCAAACGCGACGAGATTTGAGAGGCGGGTTACACACAACAAAACAACAACACACGACAAGTCTCGCGACACACCGGTAACGTTACACGGCCAAACAACAAAGTAGGCCTACGGGATGTCACGGACACGTGAGGGAGCTCCGGAACGCGAAACGGACAACGGGAAGGAACGCGTGGAACCGGATGCAACCGACAACACAAAAGCAATGCGATGCACATGTCTACATGATATGAATGAATGCCACACACTCACACAACAAAACGACGAAAACCCGAAAGACAAAGAACCCGAAATGGAATAGATGAAGCCGGAGATATATTATATGCCCAAAAGGGAAAGTATTACATCCGGGGCATTACATCTACCTACCTTTCTCTTTCTTTATTACTCCTAGCTAACTCCACCACCTCCATTAATGCATCTCCTTTCTCTTTTTCCTTCCCCCTCCACTAGTTGAAGTTGTCTCCTCCCAAATTAGCTAGCTAGGTAGATGTAGCATTTAGTGAAGTGACCTATGTGCCCCTAACTAGATCTAGCTTTGTCAAGAAGAGCTTTGTCCACTTTTGATCTCCCTACATGCATCATCATCTCCACCATGTGCTCGATTTCGAGACGATAGGTGATTAAAAATTCAGGCTTTTGCAAGAATGGACATAAGTGTATGTGTGTGCGATATGATAATTGGACGATATGATGGAAATTGTGTGTGTGGCATGAGTTGACGCCGAATTGTGCTTTTGAGTTGCCCATGTTTTGCTAAAATGTTGATTCATTTACGTATCGGCGAATTCCGGGCAAACTCTAGATCTATATGTCCTATTTTTAGGGAAGGTCATGCCGAATTTTTGTATGACTTTGATGCATGCACACATTTTTATAATCAATTTGTTTATTATTACCGTGCAGACGTTCATGATGGTCAGTGGAACGATGGTTGACAGGTGGTTGCGGTCGGCGGTGCAGGACATGAAAGAAAATAACCTGATAGAGGTTTTATGTCCGTGTCGAAAATGCAAAGGAATAGTTTGGCTCGACCCCTATGACGATGGTCGTGTTGAAGCGCACCTGCTCATGACTGGTTTCATGGATGGCTATTCTCGGTGGATAATTGAAGATGAGGATGATGATGGTGAGGACGCCGATAGGGCAGGCAATGACGACACGGGGCAAGATGAAGAGATGATCGATAATGGCGGCGGGGAAGAGATCGGACATGGCGGAGGAGAAGAGGTCGGACATGGCAGTGGAGAGAACGTGGACTCCACGCGGCAGAGTTCATTGGTACTAAGTTCAATCGTGTGGGACCCTCATGTTCAAGCACTGCTTCGCAAGGAGATGAGTACTGAGAAAGCTGCTTCTAGAGAGGAGGCTAAGCTGCAGCAACTGGTGGTAGACTCGAACACTCCATTGTATGATGGTTGCAATCCTGAGGTGACCCACTTGAGTTTCACGCTCCAACTCCTGAAGACGAAGGCTAAAAACAAATGGACTAACACTAGCCTCGATGAGCATCTCATGTACCTAAAGGATGTTCTTCCCGCGGGGAATCTATGTCCTACTAGTGTGGATGAGGCCAAGAAGATCATGTGCCCTCTTGATCTACCGCACGTTAGATACCATGCATGCATCAACGATTGCATAATTTATCGGAAGGAGCACGCGGAAAAAACAAGCTGTCCGGTGTGCAATGCTTCTCGATACAAGAAGGACGGGAAGAAATGTCCCCAGAAAGTTGTATGGTACTTACCGATCACTCCTTTTCTCCAGCGGTATTTCGTAGATCCCAAGGAAGCAAAGCTCATGGGCTGGCACGCGGAGAGGAAGAAGCCCGACGATGGAGATGATCCGAAGCTGAGACATGTCAAGGATGGAAGCCAGTGGAGAGCATTGAACGACTTCTATTAGTATTTCGAAAGTGATGCAAGGAACATCCTACTCGGCGCGTGTACCGACGGCATGAATCCGTTTGGCAACCAGAACACCAACCGTAACACATGGCCCGTGTTTGTATGGATGTACAACCTCCCCCTGGCTGTGCATGAAGTCAAAGTACATTCACATGAGCATGCTGATTCAAGGGCCGAAACAACCAGTAAATAATATTAATCTATATCTGGGGCTACTTAAAGAGGAGTTAGACACGTTATGAAAAACACCGGCCAAGACATGGGACACCAGCAAAGGCGAGTATTTCTACATGAGAGCCGCGCTGATCACGACGGTGCATGACTATCTCGGTTAAAGATATGTCATAGGCCAGGTGTGCCATGGATATTGTGGATGCACGCGGTGCATGGATGATACGACGTCTCAGCAGCTAACGTCAAGGAAAGATGGTGGGTCTGGGAAAATCGTGTACAAGGGGCATCGAAGATAGCTCGAACCGGACGACCTGTGAAGAAACTATGGTGATCTATTCAATGGTCACATTGAGCATTGAGGACCTCCACGTAAGTGGAGTGGCACTGAAATCGATGAGCTGTTGAAAAACTGGGAACAGTGCCCCGCGCCGGGAAAGACGATGAAAAAGGCGCCGGAGCCTCTGCTGAATGTATGGAAGACGAGGTTGTGTTCTCGGACTTGGAGTACTAGCACAAACTCGATACACCTCATTGCCTTGATCAAATGCATATCTGTAAGAATGTCCTTGAGAGCTTGCTCGCGACACTTATGAACATGCCGATAAGACCAAGGATGGGCCGAAGGCAAGAAAAGACTTGCAAGATTTGAATATCAGGGAATATCTGCACATGCCGCCCCGTAAAAAGTCAGACGAGACAGAGACGGAGACAGAGGTGCGGGAGAAGAAGGGCAAGAAAGTAAAGAAAGAGGATTATTGCCCGCCTTCTTGCTTCACCTTAAGTCAGGCTGAGATCGATCAATTCTTTAAGTGCCTCTCCGGAGTCAAAGTTAGTTCTGGTTACTGTGGCAAGATAAGAAGATATCTAGACACGGACAAGAAAAGGTTCAGCGGGATGAAGTCCCATGACTGTCATGTGATGAGGACGCAGATACTACCTGTTGCCCTTAGATGGATAATGGACAAGCACGTCCGTGACACGCTGATAACCCACAAGTGTACGGGATTAGTTGTAGCCTCTTTCGATAAGTAAGAGTGTCGAACCCAACGAGGAGCTAAAGGCAAAACAAATATTCCCTCAAGTTCTACCGACCACCGATACAACTCTACCCACGCTTAACGTTTACTTTACCTAGAACAAGTATGAAACTAGAAGTACTTTGTAGTTTTTGTGGGATAGGTTTGTTAGAATATAAACAACACGTAAAAATAAACTAGGGGCTGTTAAGATAAATAAGCAATAAATTTGGTGATAGCGAGTGTGGAAAAGTGGTGGTAGGAGTTGCGAAATTGCCCCTAAGCAATTGACTACGTTACTAGACCGATATCAAGTTTTATGTGGGAGAGGCCACTGCTAGCATGTCATCCCTTACTTGGAATTCTATGCACTTATGATTGGAACTATTAGCAAGCATCCGCAACTACTAACATTCATTAAGGTAAAACTCAACCATAGCATTAAGATATATTGGCCCCCCTTCAATCCCATATGCATCAATTTCTATGCTAGGTTGAAGCTTCTATCACTCTTGCCCTCCAATACGTAGTCCTATCAACATACAACTAACCCTATGGTGTAATCCTTGCGCGTGCTCATATGATGGGCACCAAAGGACAACAACATAACCACAAGCAATTTAAATCAATCATAGAAATTCACCAATCACCGATAGGACAACGATAATCTACTCAGACATCATAGGATGGCAACACATCATTGGATAACAATATGAAGCATAAAGCACCATGTTCAAGTAGAGGGTACATCGGGTTGCGGCAGAGTGGACCGCTGTAGATAGATGGGGAAGGTGATGGAGATGTTGGTGAAGATGACAGAGGTGTTGGTGTAGATCGCCGTCACACGATGATGCCCCCGGCGGCATTCCGGCGCCACCGGAAGCGAGGGAGAGAGAGCCCCCCTCCTTCTTCTTCTTCCTTGACCTTCTCCCTAGATGGGAGAAGGGTTCCCCCTCTAGTCCATGGCCTCAATGGCGGCGGAGGGGCGAGAGCCCCTCCGAGATTGGATCTGTCTCTCTGCCTCTCTCTGTTTCTGCGTTCCCAGATTCTGGCGCTTCACCGTTTCTTATATTCCCGGAGATCTGTAACTCCGATTGGGCTGAATTTTTGACATGATTTTTATCCGGATATTAGCTTTCTTGCGGCGAAAGAAGAGCATAAACCGCTTTATGGAGTGGCAACGAGGGCCCAGGGCGCGCCTGCCCTAGTGGGCGCGCCCCTGCCTCATGGCCCACTCGGGCATCATCTCATGTTGGTTCCGCTTCCCAAAATGCACATATATTGCAAAAAAATCTCCGTCCGTTTTTATTCTGTTTGGACTCCATTTGATATGGATATTCTACGAAACAAAAAACATGCAACAAACAGGAACTGACACTGGGCACTGGATCAATATGTTAGTCCCAAAAAATAGTATAAAAAGTTGCCAAAAGTATATGAAAGTTGTAGAATATTGGCATGGAATAATAAAAAATTATAGATACGATGGAGACGTATCAGCATCCCCAAGCTTAATTACTGCTCGTCCTCGAGTAGGTACATGATAAAAAAGATAATTTTTGATGTGGAATGCTACCTAGCATAATCTTGATCATGTAATCTAATCATGGCACGAATATTAAGACACGAGTGATTCAAAGCAATAGTCTATCGTTTGACATTAGGACAATAATACTTCAAGCATACTAATAAAGCAATCATGTCTCTTCAAAATAACATGGCCAAAGAAAGTTATTCCCACAAAATCATATGGTCTGGCTATGCTCCATCTTCACCACACAAAGTATTTAAATCATGCACAACCCCGATTTTAGCCAAGCAATCGTTTCATACTTTAGTATTCTCAAACTTTTTCAACTTTCATGCAATACATGAGCGTGAGCCATGGACATAGCACCGTGGGTGGAATAGAAGGTGGTGATAGACAAAAGGTGGTAGAAAGTCTCACATCAACTAGGCAAATCAATGGACTATGGAGTTGTCCATCAATCGATATCAATGTGAGTGAGTAGGGATTGCCATGTAACGGATGCACTAGAGCTATAAGTGTATGAAAGCTTAAAAAGAAAACCAGTGGGTGTGCATCAACTTGCTTGCTCATGAAGACCTAGGGCATTTGGGGAAGCCCGTCGTTGGAATATACAAGCCAAGTTCTATAATGAAAATTCCCACTAGTATATTGTTGGGGAAACTGATCCACCCACGAACACATATGGGGACGGAGTCCCTTTTCGGTACGGCAGGTGGCGGAGATCGCACGAAGAGCAGATCGAGGCGAGGCACACGAGCAGTTTACCCAGGTTCGGGCCGCACGGATGCGTAAAACCCTACTCCTGCTTTGTGGTTTGTATTGAGTTCTTGGCTTGGGAGCGCTGAAAGCTACAGTACCCCTCAGCAGCTAACGAGACCGAGCGTGAGAAAGTTCGAATCCTCCATCCCCCCTCTATGTTGCGCATGGGCCTTCTTTTATATGCTAAAGGGGTCACCGACAGGTGGCAACGCAGATGAGGGTAAAAATGGAAAAGGAGTGGTAGTTGGTACAGTGTTTTATACCTAACCCTGACGGCAGGGGACAAGGGCATTAAATGCCCATCGACGCCCAAACAGTGCAAAAAGGGGCCGTCAGGGGCGCCACCGTTCGCCACGATGGCAACCTTGTCAGCGCCACTTGCCACCGCGTACCCCTGGCTGCACAGCCTCCCGCCACGTACGCCTGGAAGGGTCCCAGAGCGACACGTGGGTGGATGCGCTGGAGCGCGGGTACGGAGTGGTAGCTTGCCGCGGCAAGCGCCTTGCCGCGGTCGTTGTCTTGTCGCGTCCGGGAGCTTGCCGCTCACCGGGCCTTGTCGGGACGCGTGGCGCTTCGCGGCAAGTTCCTGAAGATGCCTTGGTTGGCCTTCCCGGCAAGCTCCTCTCGCCGGGGTCTTGTCTCCTTGGCTTGAATACTTTGTTCTTGAATGGCTCCAAAGGAACCACGGAGGATCTTGGCAGTCACCCGACAAGCCTTGCCGCGGGGCGCTGCAACTGCCCGTGCACAAGTTCGGGATACTAGGGTACCCCTACTCTAGTACACCGACAGGAGCCCCCGGGCCTGGGCCATACACGGTGCCGAGCGCTGTTGGGCCAGGCCCAAAACAGTGCACGGGCACGCGCGGCCTAGGTCATGCCGTATCTTTCTCCGTATCCACCGCGCCCTCCCTTAACGACACGCGTTGATTGCGGCGTCGTGGGAGAGATCGTTGGTGGTTTCTTTATTCGGAAATGCGGAACGTCCGCCCCCTCCCTCCTTATAAGCAGGGGAAACAGGGGCAGTTCGTCCATCCGCCCGTTGCTACTCCTCGAAAACCTCCGCCGCTCCCCTTCTTCCCAAAGCTGAAAGAGAGCAGCGCTCCGCCCCCATCGCCACCAGCACCACCAGCGCCGTCGACCTCCTTCACCACTTCCGCCATGGCTCCGAAAGGCGAGAAGGGGAAGGCCGTGAAGTCGGCCGGGGCGCTGCGGCTCGCGGCGCTGCGAAAGGAGCGGGCTGTCTTCCCCCCAAGCTTGCCACGAGGAAGCTGAGGGAGAACTACTACCTCTTCTGGTCGGGGGAGACGCGGGCGCATCCGCGCACCAAGGTACTCCAAGCCGTTGCTTGTAAAATGGCTCTGAACGGATATGCGTTCTTCGCCTTGGTCTTCTACTGCGGGCTCTGCCCGCCTTTCTCTGAATTCTTCTGCGACATCATGAACACCTATGGGTTCCACCTCCTTGACTTCACCCCCAACGCCGTTCTGACCATGGCAGTTTTCGCACATCTCTGCGAAAACTTTGTCGGAGTCTTCCCAAATGTAGCTCTTTTCCGCCACTTCTTTATGCCTCGAGTTGAGAGAGGAGAGCCTCTATCCGGCGGAGTCTCCTGGATCTCGAGGCCCCACAAGAAGGAAGCTTATCTGGAGGGGGAGTTCCGCGGCAAGTGGGAGGAGTGGAGAGCAAACTGGTGCTGGATCGTAGAGGAGAACCCGCAGCCATTTACTGCCCGGCGCCAAGCCCCAGTAGTACGCGGCAATGACTAGAGCGACTTGGCCCCGGAAGACAGTAGACTGAAGATTGCCACTGCCCAGATCCGACACATCAGGCTTGCCGGGCTCACTGTAGGCGCAGTTGGTGCAGATTTCCTTCGCCGCCGCATCGCCCCCTTGCAGGAGAGGAAGAGGCCCGCCTGGGAGTTCGAGAATGCGGCGGATATCATGAGGCTGCGCCCGGGCCTCAACTTCAACTTCACTGTCCTGGAGCTCAACGCGATGCTTCAGGAGTTGTTCAAGTATGACCCCGATCATCCCGAAGTGTTCAGGTTGCCGAGGGGGGTCGTCCCGCTGTGCAACAACTCCGCGCTCAGCCGCATCCGCGCAATGATGCCGCTGTGCGACTCTCATGGGATTGACCCAACTTGGCAAGAGCCTACGGACTACGCCGTGCAGGAGTTCTTCGACAACTTGGAAGAAGTGCCGATTCGCTCCGACAAGAAGAAGGGCCTCACCCGCGACACCACCGATAAGGAGATGGCGTACATCGCCACTAGGCTGGAAGAGGCGGCGGCAGCCGCAGCCGCGGGAGAGTTCGGTTTCACCCCGGAGGAGGCAGAGGCAGCAAAGGCGGCAAGCCTTGCCGAGCGAGGGGAGTTTGTCGGTGAGGGAGAGCCTACCGGGCAAGACGCCGAGTCGAGCGAGCCCGCCGAGCAGGGCGCCGAGTCAAGCGGGCCCGCCGAGGACACGAGCGGCTCGTTGGAGATCGACTCCTCTTCCTCCTCGTCTTCAGGCAGCTCGCTGCCAGCAGAGCCTCCAGCTCCACCAAGAAGGCGTCTCCGCAAGGCCGGGGACGTAACGGAGCGGCAGACAGGTCAACAGCCGCCGCGCTGCGCGACACGCTCCACCGCGGCAAGCAAGGTCGCCGCCGGAGCACCTCGCGCTTCTGCGGCAACTGGAGCGGGGTCTTCTGGGACCACCACTTCTGCTCCTGCCGCTCCTCACGCCACGGCGGCAGCCGGAGCGGGGTCATCTCAGATCGCCGCCACTGCTCCCACCAAGCGGCCAAGGGAGCCTACTCCTCCGCCTTCTCGCGCCGGGCGTGAGCCGGACTTCGACTTCTCCGCGCTCAGCTCCGACGAGGACGAAGAAGAATAAGACTTTGTTGTTCTTGCATCGCTTCAATTTTTGCTGTTTTGTCTTGTATCTCATTTGTCTCACTCTGAACCTGTTCCTTTTTAGGACTCTGGCCCAGAGGGCGGCAAAGAGAGCCAAAGTCCCGGTGATTGCCATCGAGGACGAGCCCGCCGTGACAGCAGGGGGTGCGCCTGAGACAAACTTGCCGGACCCGGCAACTGATCTTTAGAGCGGCCCCCAACGCAGCCCCCAGCGTAAGTGTATGGTTTACTTTCCGCTGTTAGGCGCGCGTGGGTGTTCTATCTTTCTTGACGTCTTGTTTGTTGATCTGTGTAGGAGTAGAGCAGCCACACCAGGAGCACCTAGAGACTGCCCCCGACGTGCCATCTGCTTCAACTACGCCGCCAAGGGAAAGCTCTCCGGCAAGGGTCTCTTTGGCAAGGGAGAGTTCTCCACCAAGGGTGAGTTCTCCGGCGAGGGACAACACCAGCGGCCCTCCAACGACGGAGACCACGACTACGCCGCCAAGGGAGAGCTCCCCGGCAAGGGACACTGACGAGGAGCCGGCTCGCGCAGGTAATCTTCTTGCTTCAGAAACTCCCCTTGGGCTTTTCTTCTTTTGATTCTTCTTTTTGGATATTTGCTTGAATGTTTTTCCTCTTCTGGCTGTCAGATCCATTTGCTGCTGAGCCGATGGAGACTGAAGTTGTTGCTGATGATGCTGCCGCTACCGAAGAAGCAGCCGGCGGAGATGATCCCGCCGGCGCAGAGGCCGCCAAGGCTGCCGCCGCAGCAGCTGGCGAAGGGTCTGGCGATCGCACTGACGGCCCTGAGGCCGCAGGAGCGCCAGGCGCTACACCGACCGCCGAGCCCTCCGTCGCTGTCGCAGCTCCAGGCTCCGAAGAGCCCGAGCCAGGCGCCTACTTGAAGGCCGACGACTGCGTTTTCATCAAACTCCCCTGGGCGTCGAGCTCCAGGGCGTCGGTCGAGGGTGAAGTCTTTGACGGAGAAGTGCTCGCCTCCGCTGGGCTGACGCTAGTCGACGCGCCAAGCAGCAGCGACGAGTCTGAGGAGGAGCGGCTGCTGAGGAAACTGTTATCGCTCTACCGCGCCCGGCAGGCCAAGTTGGAGTCCCGAGAAGCGCTTGCCGCGAGGGCGGGAGCTGATATGGAGAAGAGCGCGGAGGAGCTCCGGGGTCTTCACCAAGCAGCTCTCCGATCTCTGGCAGAGGAGCGGGAGCAACTTGCCGAGAGGCGGACGGCCTTCTTCCTTGAGAAGGCCGAGGTCGAAGAGCAACATAGGCTTGCCGGCGAGAAGCTATCTGCGCAGGAAGGCGAGCTGGCGCAGCGGAAGGTCAACCTCGATAACCACGAGGAGGACCTTGCCGCGCGCGAGCAATCACTTGGCGGAGCCCTCCAGGAAGCGAAGGACGCTGCCGCAGCTGCCGAGACCGCCAAGAAGGAACTGGAGGCAAAGGTGGCGCAGCTGGAGGCAGATCTCAAGGCGAGAGGCGAAGAGATCGCCGCGCTCAAGCTTGAGCGGGAGAAGGACGCCCACAGCCACTCAGAGCTGCAGGTTCGTCTCGCCGAGAAGGGCAAGGAGCTTGCCGCCGCCAAGAACTCCAATGCCGATCTTGAGTTGAAGCTGACCACTTTGACCAAGACGCTGGACGGCGCCAAGGAGCAGGAGGCGGCCTTGAAGGAGGAGGTCAAGGCCGAGAAGGCGCTGCTGGCGAGCGCCGCTGTCACTCAGAACGTCATTAGGGAGACTGTGGAGCACTGGACGGAGGGTCTTGTCAATGCTGCCGCAGATATCGACAGGGAGCTGGCGCAGCTGGGGGTGGAGTATCTCGGGTATTCCTCCGATGAGAACCTCCACCCCAGCGCCAAGCTCACCTTATTCTTCAAAGGCGTGGCGACCGCCCTCCAGCGTCTCCGGGAGAGGATCCCAAAGCAGCTGGCGGATGAGTCGCGCAAGCTCTGCGCGGGAGCCCTTCAAAAGGTGCTGATGAAGGTGGCCTTCCGCAACCCGGGCCTCAACCTCACCAGCGTCCTCAAATCCCTGCCGCCGGATGCTGATCTGGACGCGCTCAAGGCCCTTGTCGCACCCATTGTGGACAAGGTGAGCGGCATCAAGAGGGTTGAGGGCGATCGCGCAGATTAGGCCGCTCATTTTCTTCTTTCTTTGTCGCTGCTGATCATGTTATGAAAACGATCTGTTAGAGCCGCGACAAGTTATCTTGTAATATAACTCTATTTTGGGTAGTGATTGCAATGTTATTTCCTTTATATGATCTCTTGCTTTGTATGTTTTTGCCCTACGCTTTTAGGGAACTTGCCGGCGTAGGCACCTTAGCCGCGAGCGCTGAGTGCGGAACGTCAGCAGCCTGCTGGCGGTGCCGCTACCGACAAGAAACCTTGTCGCAACTAGTTGCAGCACACTTAAGTTGTTGAGCATGCTCGAAAACGAAGTAAGGGCGCGACACTAGTCGCAGCACACTTAAGTCGTTGAGCGGACTCGAAACAAAGTAAGGGTGCAACTAGCTATGAGTTGGTTCCTCCGCGCACAGGTATTCCATACAAAGCACGGTCGTTCAAGGAAGATAACTTAAAAATTTAAAAATCTGATTGCTCAAACTTTGGCAACTTAGCTTTTCTGTTGTTTGCTTCCCGGCAAGGCAGAACTTGCTTGAACGACGCCTGGTCCATACTGATAACCCTCAACCGTAAGGGATCGAGATAGTCTTCGCGGGTAAGAATAACCCAATTTATTGATTCGACACACGGGGAGCCAAAGAGTATTTATAAGCTTTAACAGTTGAGTTGTCAATTCAACCGCACCTGAAATATACTAACTTGCAACAAAAGATAAGTGGTAACAGTGATATGATAGTGATGATAGTAATAGTAAAAGTAAACAGCAAAAGTAAATAGCAGTAGTAAATGGCAAAAGTAGCAACTAGTGACAAGCAAGGTTTAAAATACTTTAGGCTAGGGAGATGGATGGTTGGGCGTTGCATGGATGAGATAGTTTCTAACTCGGGGCACGGCACACGGAAAAGTAATGATCATCTAGGCAAATATCAAACATTAGGCATGTATCCCGTAGGTAGTTGTACGTGCTTGCAATAAGAACTTGCACAACATCTTTTGTCCTACCATCCCGCTACGAACGGGGCCAAAAGGAACTAATGGATATTAAGGAGCTCCTGTCAAAGAGCACCGGAACAAAGCAATGAACTCAATGGATACATGTAATCCTCAAACTACGGACCATCCCCTTTGGTGTCCCAAGCTATCACTTTTGGGATCGCCGGTTCCGAACCGTAACAGGTGCATACAACTCATAGATAGGATCAAGAACACAAATATATTCATGCAAACACATATGGTTCAGATCTGAAATCATGGCACTCGGGCCCTAAGTGTCAAGCATTAAGAATAACAAGTTGTAGCAAAGATGATAAACACCATACTAGATGATAGGCAACATGCCCCCAACAATCTGACGAACTATTACATGATCTAACTCATCCAATCCCTACCATCCCCTTCGCCTACAGCAAGGGAATTACTCACACATGAAGGGGGAAGTCATGGAGGGATGATGGAGTGGTGATGATGATGACGATGGCGACGATCTCCCCTCTTCGGAGGCCAAATCAGCCTCCAGATTAGCCCTCCCGAAGAAGAACAGAGGGTGGCGGCAGCTCCGCGACGAAAAACAGCGAAAGGACTTCCGATCTGGGGTTTCTGCGTCGGAGGAAAAAATACGGGCTAAAGTAGGGCACCAGGGGGTGTGGGCCCCACCCAGGCGCCCCCCCGGCGCGGCCCAGGGGGGGTGGGGGCGCCCACAGGGCGCCTGGGCACCCCCTGGCCCCCCTCTGGCCCCACTTCTGGTATTTGGTTTCTTCGGGTGCGTGGATTTTTCGTGGATTTTTCTGAGATAGTTAAAAATCCGTTTTCCTGCACACAAATAAAACATACAGGCAGCTCTGCTGAAAACAGCGTCAGTCCGGGTTAGTTTAGTCCAAATCATGCAAGAATGAGGTCAAAACAATATCAAAAGTGTTTGGAAAAGTAGATACGTTTGAGACGTATCAACTCCCCCAAGCTTAGCATATTGCTTGTCCTCAAGCAATTCAGTTCAACGAACTGGACGCGACAAAGAAAACTTTGACAAACTCTTTTGCTTCATTAGATGTATATAAGCATGTACTACGAAAACAGTTCAGCAAGTATTAAAACAGTACTTATGAGAACAATGCAAGGAGCAATCCTTCTTTCAAGTGACCAGTCACAAATAATTAAGAGTAAACAATATATTACTGAAAATCAAGACAAGATCACATTGCACATAGCTTGAGCATATTAAGGTGGTATCTCGCTAGCCTCCATGAGTGAAGCAAAACATAAATGCAGAGACTCCTCCAGAGTTTTAAAGGAGACTAGAACTAAGAATTTCAGAACAAATCATATCACAAGCATGCAGAAGACAATGTAATACTTTGGGACAATGCACATTACACTCAGAATGACAATTATGCTCTCCTAGTCAGTGCTTTGAAGAAAGAAGATGAGACTCTCGAACCGTGGCTTTTATTGGCAAAGTTGAAAACCCGTGATCGGAAACAAAAACTAAACATGTACCAGAGCTCTTGGTTTTAAAAACAGAAGTAAATGTGTTTTTGAGAGGTGCATATTTCGTCAACGAATGCTAGCAGATAACTCAATCACTTTTTAAGCTAGACAAGTCTCGAGGAACGGCTCCCGCATGAGGACGATCACATCCTCTTAATCTCCTTTGTTTATCACTACCAAAGTTTTCTGATTTCTCATGAACAAAGCGTGGAGGAGGGTTCGTTTGTTACATTATCTTTTTGAGCCGGGCGCACTCAATGCCAGTTCCTTTTCATATTAGGGGTTCGCACATTATGCATGCAATCCAGGGGTGAAACTTGTCCAACTTAAAGAGATCATGAATTAACTACTACTTCCTCATGAGCTAAAACATAGGCACAAAAAGGGAAATGCTTTTGATTAATTTCGAGATGGTACATGAAAGTCTTTGTTAGGAATGGTTGGTAAATACCATATATAGGAAGGTATAGTGGACTCATATGGCATAACAGGTTTAAAAGTTTTGGATGCACAAGCAGTCAATCCGCTTAGTACGGGTGGAGGTTTAGCAAAAGACTGGGAAGCGACCAACTAGAGAGCAATAACGGTCATAATCATGCAGAGCGACAAAGCAACATTGAATCGGGCATGAAAGTGATATAACTATTCTAAAACTCAAAGATCATCAAGGCAAAGTAGACTATTTAGTCTTAAACATGTGTAAGCATGTGCCAAGTCAATCCAAAAATTCTCTAAAGGGAAATACCACCATAGTATGCCAGGCTAGGAACAGTGCAATGCATGTAGATCATTTCAATAATACATTATATACTCTAGTTATTCGAGACTAGCCACAAGGAAATCATGAACCACTGGAAGAGCATTGTAAACATAGCACTATGTCGCTACAAGCTGGTCTCTAGATCATAAGTACAGGCATATGTACAAAAGTAGAAACAATAAGAGTTCATACCGGTCTTCCTTGTTGCTTCCTTTCAGTTGATCTTCGTCATTACTGCTTGTCACTTGCACGATCGAACGTAGGAAATATAATCAAATGCCATCACGGACTCGAGCTGATCTCTGAAAACAAAGCAAACTAAAGAGAGAAAGGAAATCTTTTTGGGTTTTTCAAAGGTTGAATAAAAGCAAAAGAAAGAGAAAATCTTTTTGTTGTTTTTGCGAATAGAGGAATAAAGAAGAACGGGTAAAAACTTCGAAAAGATCAAAGTGAATAAAACGGATAATACAATGGAAAAGTGAGAAGGGCACGTACTCCCCCAAGCTTAGGCTTTTGGCCTAAGTTGGTAGCAGCTACTGCCCCCAGGAGCCTCCTGCTCCAGGGGTATGGTGGTGAGACCAAGGGTCGTAGAAGGATGATGGCGCGTACACCGAACTCCTCGGAGTCTCCCACGAGGAAGGTTCCGAGCGCCAAACAGAGGAAGACCCTTCACCAAACTCGGTGGCGGTCTCATCCTGAAAATGTGGTATCTCACCGTGCCTCTCCTCGTCGGGCACAACCCCCTCCATGGGGTTATGGAACTGATGCTGGACCATGAACTCATCGAACTGGTCAACATCAAAGGACCATCCGTTCCTGCGAGAATAATCAAACAAAAGAGGTGCAGGTAGACGGATCTCGCGTTCCGCGGTAGTTCCGAAACGCAAGATATAAACAAGGTTATCAAGCTCAGAACCCATGGTAACAAACTTATGCCTTTTCATAGCAGCAAGATCAAAGCTTAAATAAGTAAAATGAGTATCATCAGGGTGTGGGGTGCCTCCAAGATGCTCTAAGATAAGCGTGGCATAAATGCCACCATATAAGTCCCCCTTGTTACCGTTCATAGCAAGGCGTCGAGCAATTAAGGTACCAATATTATAATCAGACCTCCCTGAGAGGGCAGCTGCCAGGATAGCAATATCCGGAGCAGAAATGCTGCTCGTGTTGTCACGAGCTAACACCCCTCTAGCAATATAATATGCAAAATACCTGAGGTGAGGAAACAAGATACTGGAGATCTTCGACCGATGAATATCCCTCGTACCCATGCTGCAGAGAGAGTTGATGACGGTTTTCAGCTCGGAGGGCTGAGTAGCCATCCTTGCCGTCCTCCCAACGTTCGGCACACCTATTACTTCACAAAAATTTCCCAAAGTCATGGTGATAAGATCATTATAAATTTTAAACTCAATAGCACCTGATTCAGGATTATATCTAAAACTGTTAATGAAAATGGAGGTGAGTTTTTGATACTGAGTAACACGGCTGGTGACGAGCCGTGTCAAACCTGCATTAGCACAAAGATTATAAAACTCATCCTTGATTCCCGCAGCTTCCATGAATTCGTCACATGGATATGTCATCGCACGTGCTGGACTTGTATCTTCCAACAATTCTAGGGGCACATGATCTTCATTATAGCTCACCCTGGCAGTCGTTGGTGAAGCTGCGGCCCTAGTGACTCGATCGGAGTGTGCGGGCCTCCTCTTCTCAAGCCATCCTTTTGCCCTTCCTAATAAACTCATTTCTAATTTTTTTTACAATTCACAAAAACGAGGATTAAAACAAAGTGAGCTAAGGCAAACTACTCAACTCACTTGCCCAAGGCATAAACTTGCATCAAAACTTGGAAAATAACTTTCTACACATGCATGCAAGCTCATCTCTACAGCACCAAGACCTACTAAATACTCACAAATGAGGCCACCAATCAAAAATCTAATTGGAGGAGTGGAGGAGTCACATACCAGGGAGTATTTGCTCAAAATTTTAGCTCAAATGATGGGCTGTAGAGGGAGATCGAAGAATCGCCCCCAAGAACAGCAAGAACAAGAAGAACACGGCCAGAACTCGGGTTTCTGGAAAAAGAGAGAGAGAGGGGAAGAAGAAGTACCTGGAGGGGGGTCCCGTGGGCCCCAAGCGCCCTGTGGGCGCGGCCAGGGGCTGGGCCGCGCCAGCTGGCCGCCTGGGCCACTGGTAGCCCCCCCTTGCTGGCCCCAGGGCTTTCCGGGTCTCTCCCGTTGTGGAAATTTTTAATATAATTTTTCTGGAATTTTTCTGAAAACTTCACTGTTGAAATTTTTTCGAAGTTCAAAAAGCTGTGAAACTCTCTGAAAACTTGAAGTAGTTAGTAGTATTGTGAAGCTTCAAAAACATAGATACTTGGTACAGCAAGTAGGACTATACTAAAAACAAATGAAAACATAGAAAGCTCAACTTTTTATCCATATAAAACACGTTTACTAGTAAGGTTGATCAAGTCTTACCAACAAACAAGCGATATATAGAGCAAAAAGTATCACCTCCTACAAAGTAATCACTGAACTTTTACCTTGATGGACATTGTCCCTACCATGATAGTTTTGTATTTGTGAGGTACATGTAGTGGACAGTCCCACTCTCCAATTTTCACAGTCTCGATATTCTCTATAGAGTTGAGGGCATGCCTCCTGTCGGTCTTCTTCGGAAAATATACCGTGTGTTCTTTATCATTCACATGAAAGGTAACCTTCCCTTTGTTGCAATCAATAATAGCACCTGCGGTGTTAAGGAAAGGTCTACCAAGAATAATGGACATGCTCCCATCCTCGGGCATGTCAAGCACAACAAAACCAGTAAGAATTAAACAATTAGCAACTTCAACTGGAACATCCTCACAAATACCTATCGGAACAGCGGTTGACTTGTCAGCCATCTGAAGGGAGATATCTGTAGGAATTAGTTTCTCTAAACAAAGCCTCTCGTAAAGAGAGAGAGGCATAACACTCACTCCCTCTCCAAGATCACATAAAGCAGTTTTGACATAATTATTCTTTATGGAGCAAGGAATGGTGGGTATACCTGGATCACCGAGCTTCTCAGGAATCTTTCCACTGAAAGAATAGTTAGCAAGCATAGTAGATATTGCATCATTAGGAACTTTTCTTTTGTTAGTGACAATATCTTTCATATATTTTGAATACGGAAGTAACTTAATAGCATCAGTCAAAGGGATTTGAAGAAAAAGAGGTTTAATCCATTCACAAAACTTATTATAATGCTCTTCTTCTTTAGATTTGATGGACTTACCTGGAAAGGGCATGGGTTTCTGTACCCACGGTTCTTTCTCCTTCCCATGTTTTCTTGCGATGAAGTCTTCTTTAGTGTACCTCTTACGTTTGTCAGGTGCTTCTTCCTCTCGAACTTCAGGCGGATCATTCTTCTCATTATCATTACCTTCAGGTTCAGCACCGTCTTCAGTCTCAGCATCGGAGATAGATACACTGTTGGGATCAATAGCTGGCTCTTCATCTGCAATAGGATCATTAGAATTGTCAGTCTCTTTATGTTTCTTTTTGTTATTTGGAGAGACAACAATTTCTTCTTCCTGCATTTGAGAATCTTGCTCGTTTCTCTTCGGATGTCCCTCTGGATAAAGAGGATCTTGAGTACTAGTTCCTCCTCGGGTCTTAATCCCAAAAGCCTGCAATTTATCTTGTTTGGCATTGTTAGCAAGCAAATCTCTTTGCACATTAGAAATTTGATCAAGCTGAGTTTGAACCATATGAAAATGCTTCACAAGACATTGAACATCATTAACTGTTCTATCTAAAACACCAAGCAACTTTTTGATAGCAAGGGAATTATCATGCAACTGACTTTCTATCCTCTCATTAAAATGATTCTGTTTCATAATAAAATTATCAAACTCATATAAACATTGATCAGGAGGTTTACCATGAGGGATGTCACTTGCGTTGAAATCTAAAAGAGAGTGTACCTCTACCATAGGAGGGTGAGTGGTAGGCTCACACAGCTTCTCAATAGGGGGTAGATTCTTCACATCCTCAGCTTTAATACCTTTCTCTTTAATAGACTTCTTTGCTTCTCGCATATCCTCGGGGCTTAGAACAAACATGCCCCTCTTCTTTGTTGGTGGAGGTGGTTCAGGGACGGACCAATCTTCATGGTTCTTGGCAATTCTGCCCATTAAATCTTCCGCGTCGTCCGGTGTTCTTTTCCTGAAAACACAACCAACACAACTGTCCAGATAGGACCTAGATTCATCAGTTAAACCAGCATAGAATATATCAATTAATTCATTATTAGGAACTCCATGTCCTGGTCTAGCCTGAATCAAACCGCAGTACCTCCCCCAAGCTGTAGGGAGGGACTCATCCTGCAACTGTTTAAAGTTATAAATTCTTTGTAAAGCAGCATGTTGCATATGAGCAGGAAAGTACTTATCAACAAAAGAGTGAGCTAAGTCCCGAGGACTCTTAATAGAACCGCATGGGAGTGAATCATACCATGCTTTAGCACCTTCCTTCAACGAGAAAGGAAGAAGCTTGGTCACATAAAAGTAGCGTATCTTCTCATCTGTGGTAAACAGGCTACCTAGTTCACCAAGTTTAGTTAGGTGTGCAATAGCATCATCATTTTCTCTGCCATAAAAGGGGTCAGCTTCAACCATAGGTATAAGTGAAAGATCAATAGAGAAATCAAAATCAGGATCATCAATGCATATAGGGGATGTAGCAAACTCAGGATTAGGAACGGTTTTGTTTTTCAAAGAGTGTTTTTCAAATATTTTCTTAATAGTTTCAGGGTCAGAGCCGACAAACTCTGTCAGTTCCCTGCATAAATCTTCATCAAGTATATAGTAATCATCATCAAGGAGCCTCTCCTGAAGTTTACTCAATTCAGGAAAATCATACGTTTCACCAATAGGGTAGCGAGTAACAGGAAGTTCAATTCCATATTTTTCAGCAGCAGTAGTAATTTGTTTCTCAAGAGCATAACCAAGTGAACTAATATCATCATCAAAAGTAGTAGAAGCATCATCAAGTGTATCAGACATAGTAACAGACTCAGTAGGAGCATCATGTGGTGGTGGTGAGGCGAACTTACTCATGACAGAAGGTGAATCAAGTGTAGCACTAGTGCTCAGAGCAGTACCTCTTCTTGTAGTGGATCGTAAGATCGGAACCTTGGGGTCTCCTTTCTTACCCATAGTGAATAAAGTGCAGCAGGTAGGATACCTCAAGTAGACTTGTAAATATTGCTATGCTCCCCGGCAACGGCGCCAGAAAACGGTACTTGATAACCCTCAACCGTAAGGGATCGAGATAGTCTTCGCGGGTAAGAATAACCCAATTTATTGATTCGACACACGGGGAGCCAAAGAGTATTTATAAGCTTTAACAGTTGAGTTGTCAATTCAACCGCACCTGAAATATACTAACTTGCAACAAAAGATAAGTGGTAACAGTGATACGATAGTGATGATAGTAATAGTAAAAGTAAACAGCAAAAGTAAATAGCAGTAGTAAATGGCAAAAGTAGCAACTAGTGACAAGCAAGGTTTAAAATACTGTAGGCTAGGGAGATGGATGGTTGGGTGTTGCATGGATGAGATAGTTTCTAACTCGGGGCACGGCACACGGAAAAGTAATGATCATCTAGGCAAATATCAAACATTAGGCATGTATCCCGTAGGTAGTTGTACGTGCTTCCAATAAGAACTTGCACAACATCTTTTGTCCTACCATCCCGCTACGAATGGGGCCAAAAGGAACTAATGGATATTAAGGTGCTCCTGTCAAAGAGCACCGGAACAAAGCAATGAACTCAATGGATACATGTAATCCTCAAACTACGGACCATCCCCTTTGGTGTCCCAAGCTGTCACTTTTGGGATCGCCGGTTCCGAACCGTAACAGGTGCATACAACTCATAGATAGGATCAAGAACACAAATATATTCATGCAAACACATATGGTTCAGATCTGAAATCATGGCACTCGGGCCCTAAGTGTCAAGCATTAAGAATAACAAGTTGTAGCAAAGATGATAAACACCATACTAGATGATAGGCAACATGCCCCCAACAATCTGACAAACTATTACATGATCTAACTCATCCAATCCCTACCATCCCCTTCGCCTACAGCAAGGGAATTACTCACACTTGAAGGGGGAAGTCATGGAGGGATGATGGAGTGGTGATGATGATGACGATGGCGACGATCTCCCCTCTCCGGAGGCCAAATCAGCCTCCAGATTAGCCCTCCCGAAGAAGAACAGAGGGTGGCGGCGGCTCAACGACGAAAAACAGCGAAAGGACTTCCGATCTGGGGTTTCTGCGTCGGAGGAAAAAATACGGGCTAAAGTAGGGCACCAGGGGGTGTGGGCCCCACCCAGGCGCCCCCCGGCGCGGCCCAGGGGGGGGGGGTGTGCGCCCACAGGGCGCCTGGGCACCCCCTGGCCCCCCCTCTGGCCCCACTTCTGGTATTTGGTTTCTTCGGGTGCGTGGATTTTTCGTGATTTTTCGTGGATTTTTCTGAGATAGTTAAAAATCCGTTTTCCTGCACACAAATAAAACATACAGGCAGCTCTGCTGAAAACAGCGTCAGTCCGGGTTAGTTTAGTCCAAATCATGCAAGAATGAGGTCAAAACAATATCAAAAGTGTTTGGAAAAGTAGATACGTTTGAGACGTATCACATACCACTATCTTCTCCTTCCCCCCGGCAAACTTGTGGGCGAGGGAACCTTCCTTTCCTTGAGATAAAGAAAGAAAGAAGAGAAAATAAAGATATGGAGCCTTTCGGCTCGTTATTGCTTACCGGGGTTAGGTGCTGCACAAAGTGTCAGATAACACATGCAATAAATAAAAGGCATGAAATTGACAAGATGTGCGGAGCACATGAGCTTTACTTATGCACAGGGTCTGCGCCCGGCTTTGTACAAAGGATTACATGCAACAGCGGCAAGACTTGTACAAAAGGTGGTTGCCGGAGCGGGTCGCGGCAACCGCGCCTTACGGGTAAAACTTACGAAGATGCTCAATGTTCCAGGAGTTGCTCACCAGAAAGCCATCTTAGGTCTCAAGGCGGACAGCGCCAGGCCTAGTGACTCGTTTCACCCGGTAAGGGCCTTCCCACTTCGGCGTCAACTTGTTGGAATTCTTGGCGAACTGAACGCGCCGAAGAATAAGGTCGCCTTCCTCGAGACTTCTGGCGTTAACTTTGCGGCTATGGTAGCAGCGCAAAGCTTGCTGGTAGCGAGCAGCTCGTACAGCGGCCTGAAGACGGTCTTCCTCAAGGAGCAACGCGTCATCTTGTCGTAGCTGCTCTTGCTCGAGCTCATCATAAGCGAGCACTCGAAGTGACCCATATACGAGTTCCGTGGGGAGAACTGCCTCTGCTCCATAGACTAGAGCGAAAGGTGTCTGTCCAGTGGCTCGATTTGGCGTCGTCCTGATCGACCAAAGAACCACCGGCAGCTCCTCGATCCAGTTTCTTCCGCACTTGTGCAGCCTCTCGAAAGTTCTGGTCTAGAGGCCACGCAGCACTTCAGCATTTGCCCTCTCCGCTTGACCGTTGCTTCTCGGGTGAGCAACAGAAGCGAAGCAGACCTTGGCGCCAAGATCTTGGATGTACTGCATGAAGGCGCGGCTCGTGAATTGCGTACCGTTGTCGGTGATGATCCTGTTAGGGATCCCAAAACGGCAAACAATCGACATGAAGAACTTGACTGCTGACTGTGCGGTCACCTTTCTCACTGGTTCCACTTCCGGCCACTTTGTGAACTTGTCGATTGCAACGTACAAGTACTCAAAGCCCCCGGCTGCGCGGGGAAAGGGGCCGAGGATATCGAGCCCCCAGATCGAAAATGGCCAGGATAAAGGGATCGTTTGGAGAGCTTGAGCTGGCTGGTGTATCTGCTTGGAATGGAACTGGCACGCTTCACACTTGGTTACTTGTGCAGTTGCATCCTGGAGGGCTGTAGGCCAAAATAAACCTTGCCGGAATGCTTTGGCGGCAAGTGCTCTTGCGGCAATGTGGTGACCACATATGCCTCCATGTATCTCTGCCAACAGCTTTTGTCCGTCTTCCCGGGGAATACACTTCAATTTCACACCATTGAGTCTTCTTCTGCACAGTATGTTGTCAACAAATTGGTACATACTTGACTGCCGGGCTACTCTTTCCGCTTCTTCTTGCTCATCGGGAAGTTCTCCTGTCTGAAGGAAACGGACAATCTGCTGTGCCCATGCTGGAGCTTGTGGCTCGACAACAAGGACCAAAGGCACATCTGCTGCTGCGGGAACATCCGCTTCTACTGCGAGAACCTGCGGCTCAGCCGGAGCTTGAAGTTCCCCGGCAAGCTTGCCGGAGCAAAACTTATCGGGAGCGTCTGCTTCAATGGAACAAACCCTAGGGCTTGCCGGAGCAGACTGCCCCTCAGCGCTCTTGGTGTTGATCTTGGGGACCTTCTTGGCGGCGGCTTCGGGAAGCTCTGCCGGAAAATAGTCACCAGAAATCAACTTCCTCTTCTTGCACTGTCCAGTTGATGGTGTTACAGACGGTTGAGTCAGCTTAAGCACAAAGATCCCACAGGTAACTTAAGTGCGGCACACTTCGACAGGCCATCGGCGATGTCGTTTTGGGCTCTTGGAACATGTTCCATCTGTAGGCCGTCAAAGTGCTCTTCAAGCTTTCTCACTTCATTAGCATAGGCTTCCATCAACGGACGCTGATAATTCTTGTTCACTTGGCGGACGATGAGCTGCGAGTCACCCCTGACAATGAGCTTCTTGATCCCAAGGTCTGCCGCGATCCTGAGACCGGCAAGCAAACCTTCATACTCTGCAGCATTGTTTGTTGCTTGCTCCTTGGGAAAGTGCATCTGGACCACGTACTTGAGGTGCTCTCCGGTGGGTGCGACAAGCAGCACGCCAGCACCGGCGCCTTGCAGCGAGAAGGCACCATCAAAGTACATCAACCACTCTTTGCTTGCTTCCTTGACGGGGATGCTCGTTTCTGGAATTTCTTCATCTGGTGTTGGCGTCCACTCTGCTATGAATTCTGCCAATGCTCTGCTTTGGATAGTTGAAGTGCTCTCAAACTGGAGGCCAAAGCTTGACAGTTCCAGTGCACACTCAACAATCCTGCCCGTTGCTTCTGGATTCTGCAGTATCCTCTTCAGCGGAAAGCGAGTGACAACTGTGATCTCATGTGCTTGGAAGTAATGGCGCAGCTTTCTCGAGGCCATGAGGAGGCCGAAAAGCAATTTCTGCACACCAGAGTACCTTGACCTAGCCCCCTGCAGAAGGGAGCTGACAAAGTAAACTGGGCGCTGCACCATTCTCTTCCGTATCTCCTCTTGCGCTTGCGCAGATCCATCTTTGTCGGGACCAGAGCTTGTCGGGGAAGCCCCCTGCTTGTCGCTGGATGCGCTTGCCGCGGTTACTGGCTCATCATCTGCCTCCCTCTCCGCTACTAACGCAACACTAACCACTTGATTGGTTGCCGCTAGATACAGCAGCAACTTCTCTTGTGGTTTAGGTGCGACAAGTATTGGGGTGGAGGACAGGTATCTCTTCAAGTCCTGCAGCGCAGCCTCCGCTTCCGGAGTCCATTTCATTGGACCTGCCTTTTTCAAAATTTTGAAAAACGGCAGGGCGCGCTCAGCAAACTTAGAGATAAACCTTCTGAGAGCAGCCACGCAACCGGCAAGTCTTCGTACATCCTTGACGCGCTTCGGTGCTTCAATCTGCTCAATGGCCTTGATCTTGTCGGGATTGGCTTCAATTCCCCTCTGAGACACGAATAACCCAAGAAGTTTGCCGGAAGGGACTCCAAACACACACTTCTTGGGGTTGAGCTTGAGCTAGATCTTGCGCAGATTTGCAAAGGTCTCTTCTAAATCTTGAATCAGAGTAGCCCTGTCCTTGCTCTTGACCACTATGTCATCCATATAGGCTTCCACATTTCTGTATAGTTGTGGCTCAAAAGCTGTATGGACTACCCTTGCAAATGTTGAACCAGCATTCTTCAAACCGAAAGGCATCCGTATGAAACAATACGTGCCACATGGAGTAATGAATGCGGTCTTCTCCTCATCCTCTTCCGCCATGAAGATTTGATGACATCCTGAGTATGCGTCAAGAAATGAAAGCAGGTCACATCCGGCCGTGGAGTCAACAATCTGGTCAATGTGCGGCATGGGAAATGGGTCTTTGGGACAAGCTTTATTCACATCGGTGAAGTCGATACAAAGCCTCCATTTCCCGTTTGCCTTGCGCACGACTACAGGATTGGCCAACCACGTAGGATGGAGCACTCCTTTGACAAGGCCCGCTGCTTCCAACTTCTTGATCTCTTCCGCGATGAATTCTTGGCGCTCCACTGCTTGCTTCCTGACTCTCTGCTTGACGGGCTGCGCGTGAGGACAGACGGCAAGGTGGTGCTCAATTACTTTCCTGGGAACACCGGGGATGTCAGACGGTTGCCACGCAAACACGTCGACGTTCGCCCGCAGGAAAGCAATGAGCGCGCTTTCCTATTTAGGGTCAAGCGTGGCACTGATGGTGAAGGTACCACCAGTGCCGTCCTCGTTGGCGGACACCTTCTTGGTTGCTGGCGGAGCTGCCATCGTCTTCTTACACTTGCCGGTGGAGCTCGATGGTGCGTCCTCGACGGTAGCGCAGCACTCCGAAGAGGTGCGTTTGCCGGAGTGGGCATCAGAGCTCTTGCCGGACTTGGTCTTCTTCTTCCCCCCGGGAGCTTCAGCGGCAAGTGTCTTGCTATCTGTTGCGGCTGCTGCTTCCGGGTAGATCTTGTCGGCGCAGATAAGTGCGTCCTTCTTGTCGCCGGGGACAGAGATGACGCTTATCGGGCCTGGCATCTTCAGCATGTTGTATGCATAGTGAGAGGCTTCCATGAACTTGGCAAGTGCTAGACGGCCGAGTATCCCATTGTAAGGCAATGGAAAATCAGCAACGTCAAAAGTGACCCTCTCAGTCCTGAAGTTCAGCTTGCCACCAAATGTCACTGTCAACGTGATCTTCCCCTTCGGCTTGCTCCTTCCCGGGTTGATTCCTTGGAATGTGCCGGTCTCTTCGAGCTCGCTGTCATGGATCTGGAGTTTCTGGAGTACAGCAGAGGAGATCAGGTTCAAGCCGGCCCCGCCGTCAACTAGCATCTTAGTGACCTTGAGGTTGCGGATAGTTGGTGAAACCAACATCGGCAAGCACCCGACCGCAGTTGTGCGATCAGGGTGGTCCTCAATATCAAAGATGATAGGCGTGCTGGACCATTTCAGAAGCTTGCACGATTCGACAGGTGGTTCTGCCGCATTAACTTCCCGCACCCACTGTTTGAGTTGGCGGTGTGAAGTATGCAGAGAAGCACCGCCGTCAACGCACAAGACTTCTATGGCTTTCTGGAACTCCTGCTCACTGGTCTCAACATCATCCATGTCTTTGTCGTCGTCGTCGTCTTCGTCCTTGTCGCGGCCGCGGGGAGGTCTGTCACCTTGCCGCTGCTTGGCCTTGCCGCGGCGTCCTCCCCGGCCGTTGAATGACCGCTTCTTGCCGGATCCTCCATCACCTCCTTGGGCCTTCTCCTTGTCGCGTCGCTCGTATTCAGCCTTTTGCTGCTCAACAAGCTGCTCGACCCTCTTGCAGTTCTGGAGGTCGTGGCCCTTGGTGCGGTGGATCTTGCAGTACTGCTTGTCGGTGCCGTCCTGCTTGTCGGCGGCCGCCACAGCCTGGCAGTTGGTGCAAGCGGCAGTCTCCTTGCCGGAGCCACCAACTTTGGCTTTCTCGGCGCCACCTCCGTTGCCGGACTGCTCAACGACTAGCACCTCTTTGTTTTTCTTCTTCCTGTTGTTCCGCCGCCGGTTTTTCTTTGCCGGGGCAGCATCTTCGCTGTCAGATCCTCCTGCTCCTGTATCCTCTCCGAGGAGTTTCCTCCCTTCCTCAGCACGTGCGCACTTGTCGGCCAGGGCGTACAGCTCACTGACGTCCCTGATCTTGCACATCGCCATCTCCTCCCTCATCCTGCGGTTACGCACGTTCTGATGGAACGCGTTGATAACAGCGGCAGGGTGGACATCTGGGATGTTGTGGTGTACACGGCTGAATCTCTGGATATACTTGCGCAGGGGTTCTCCTTCCTTCTAGGCGAGCAGGTGAAGGTCACTCTCTTGGCCATGAGGTTTGTGGCCGCCTGTGAAGGCGTCGACAAATTGATGGCACAGGTCTGCCCAGGAGGATATGGAGTTGTCCGGCAAGTGCATGAGCCAGGACCTGACGTTGGGCTTGAGTACCAGCGGGAAGTAGTTGGCAAGGATCTTGTCGTCCCGCCCCCCAGCAGCCTGCACCGCGATGGTGTAGATGCCGAGGAACTCCGACGGATGCGTCTTGCCGTCGTACTTCTCTGGTACGTCTGGCTTGAAATTCTTTATACTGGGCCACTGGACTTGCCGCAGCTCACGAGTAAACGCAGGACAACCTACCGCGTACGGCAAGTCGCCTGGTTCCCCTGGCGCATGCATGTCGACAGTGGGCCTATCGCGCTGGTCTGATTGACGCCGCGCTTCTCTTCGACGCTCGATGCGAGTACGAGCGTCTTCTTGCTGTCGTTCGTGAAGAACTTGGCGCTGATCGCGACGAGCTCGTGGATCGGACAACGCGGTGGAGTCGCTGTCGAGGTTGATCCGACGAGTCGGCAATCTTGGCCTTCGGGGTGGAGAGTGCACGGTGGTTGCACCCCCACCGGTCTTGTCGCCATCAGCCCGCGCCTGGCTGACTTGCCGTGGCTGCGATGTGCTCGGTTGCCGCGGAGTGTCGCCGTTGGCGAAGGCGATGAGACTCTGAATGGTGGCCCTCCAGTCGTCGGCCTTGTCTGCCGCTGGAGGTAAGTCTAGGAGCAGTTGAGCTCGTGCCAGAGCTTCTGCTGGAGTGGCGGGTAGCGGTGGCGAACGGTGCGAGGAGCGGGATATGCTCGGACTTCTAACTACGTTAGAAGGAGCAGTATCCCGTCCAAGCGACCGTGCCTTGCTCGTGCCGGCATGTTGGTGTGCATGCTGGCCTTGAGCATCCCGAGATCCACCAGCTCGATCTTGGCCCAGCAAGCGTATGGTACCGTGAGTACCATGACGCTGCCGGTCCCGCGCCTCCTGAGATGGGCGCGGTGCATGCACGGACGCCGAGGTCTTGGAGTGCGCCCAGTCGTTGTGGGAGTCGACTACGCCGCCGATGGGCAGCGCAGCCTTGTCCTTGGACTTGGTGGCACCGTGAGCTCCCTCGTTGACGCCCGTTCTTCCGCCGACATCTACCCCACCAGCCGTTAGCTCCGGCGGTGGCGGGATCGACGCGGACGGACCAGCTGCCTCCGAAGCCTTCTTCTTCGGCGTCATGTTGATGAAGATGATGGAGATCTAGCTCGTGTGGACGCCGGATCAGGTCCACACAACCTCGACGCACCCCTACCTGGCGCGCCAAAGATGTCGGGGAAACTGATCCACCCACGAACACCTATGGGGACGGAGCCCCTTTTCGGTACGGCAGGGGGCGGAGATTGCACGAAGAGCAGATCGAGGCGAGGCACACGAGCAGTTTACCCAGGTTCGGGCCGCACGGATGCGTAAAACCCTACTCCTGCTTTGTGGTTTGTATTGAGTTCTTGGCTCGGGAGCGCTAAAAGCTACAGTACCCCTCAGCAGCTAACGAGACCGAGCGTGAGAAAGTTCGAATCCTCCATCCCCCCTCTACGTTGCGCATGGGCCTCCTTTTATATGCTAAAGGGGTCACCGACAGGTGGCAACACAGATGAGGGTAAAAATGGAAAAGGAGTGGTAGTTGGTACAATGTTTTATACCTAACCCTGACGGCAGGGGACAAGGGCATTAAATGACCATCGACGTCGCCCAAACAGTGCAAAAAGGGGCCGTCAGGGGCGCCACCGTTCGCCACGATGGCAACCTTGTCAGCGCCGCTTGCCACCGCGTACCCCTGGCTGCACATCCTCCCGCCACGTACGCCTGGAAGGGTCCCAGAGCAACACGTCGGTGGATGCGCTGGAGCGCGGGTACGGAGTGGTAGCTTGCCGCGGCAAGCGCCTTGCCACGGTCATTGTCTTGTCACGTCCGGGAGCTTGCCGCTCACCGGGCCTTGCCGGGACGTGTGGCGCGTCGCGGCAAGTTCCTGAAGATGCCTTGGTTGGCCTTCCCGGCAAGCTCCTCTCGCCGGGGTCTTGTCTCCTTGGCTTGAATACTTTGTTCTTGAATGGCTCCAAAGGAACCACGGAGGATCTTGGCAGTCACCCGGCAAGCCTTGTCGCGGGGCGCTGCGACTGCCCGTGCACAAGTTCGGGATACTAGGGTACCTCTACTCTAGTACACCGACATATATGGAAGTGACAAAACATGAGACTCTATATTATGAAGATCATGGTGCTACTTTGAAGCACAAGTGTGGAAAAGGATAGTACCATTGCCCCTTCTCTCTTTTCTCTCATTTTTTTTGTTTTTTTGGAGGGGCTTTCTCTTTTTTTTAGCCCCTCTTAATTTTTTTAGGCCATCTCTTTTTCTATTTGGCCTTTCGTAACATGGGACAATGCTCTAATAATGAAGATCATCACACTTTTATTTACTTACAACTCAAAGATTACAACTCGAAGCTAGAACAAAATATGACTCTATGTGAATGCCTCCGGCGGTGTACCGGGATGTGCAATGATCTAGCGTAGCAATGACATCAAAAAACGCACAAGACATGGAAACATCATGCTAGCTATCTTATTATCATGCAAGGCAATATGACAATGATGGTGCGTGTCATAATAAACGGAACAGTGGAGTTACATGGCAATATTACTCGGAATGGCTATGGAAATGCCAAAATAGGTAGGTATGGTGGCTGTTTTGAGGAAGGTATATGGTGGGTGTATGGTACCAGCGAAAGTTGCGCGGTACAAGAGAGGCTAGCAATGGTGGAAGGGTGAGAGTGCGTATAATCCATGGACTCAACATTAGTCATAAAGAACTCACATACTTATTGCAAAAATTTATTAGCCATCGAAACCAAGTACTACACGCATGCTCCTAGGGGGGAGGTTGGTAGGAGTTAACCATCGCGCGCCCCCGACCTCCACACAAAGGATGACACTCAATAAATAAATCATGCTCCAACTTCGTCACATAAAGGTTCACCATGCGTGCATGCTACGGGAATCACAAACCTCAACATAAGTATTTCTACAATCCACAACTACCCACTAGCATGACTCTAATATCACCTTTATATTGCAAAACTATTGCAAGGAATCAAACATATCATATTCAGCGATCTACAAGTTCATGTAGGATTTTATGACTAACCATGTGAATGACCAATTCCTGTCAACTCTCTAAATAGATATAAGTGAAGCAAGAGAG
The DNA here is from genome assembly GCA_902687465.1 of Secale cereale. NCBI lineage: Eukaryota > Viridiplantae > Streptophyta > Magnoliopsida > Poales > Poaceae > Secale > Secale cereale. The sequence goes on along the minus strand of LR738711.1, from coordinate 821,986,214 downwards.
TTTTAATTCTTTCTACAAAAGATATGCCCACGCTCTAACAAATATAAGTGAAGCAAAAGAGCATTCTACAAATGGCGGTTTTCTATGCAAAGAGAAACATGCAATCCAAACTTCAAATGATATAAGTGAAGCACATGAAGCATTCTATAAAGCCATACTCAAAAGATATAAGTGAAGTGCAAAGAGCATTCTATAAATCAACCAAGGACTATCTCATACCAGCATGGTGCATTTATTAAAAGAAAAAGAAAAAGCACACGACGCTCCAAGAGTTTACGCATATCATGTGAATGAAACGAATCCGAAAACATACCGATATTTGTTGAAGAAAGATGGGATGCCTTCCGGGGCATCCCCAAGCTTAGACGCTTGAGTCTCCTTGAATATTTACTTGGGGGTGCCTTGGGCATCCCCAAGCTTGATCTCTTGCCTCTTCTCCTTCTTCTCACATCGAGACCTCCTCGATCCTCAAACACTTCATCCACACTAAACTTAACCGAACTTTTAGTGGCGGGGTTAGTGCATATGATCAATGAAATCTCATCATGTACTACCCTAACATTATTGTATAATTATGAACAAACATTACCTACTGTATGGTATCACAATTCTATGGCCCCAAGTCAAGGAGGCATCAACAAGAATTCAAACATATGCAAATAATGAAGCTATAACAGCAATCTGTGAAAACATGACAGTCTGTAGTAATCTGAACATTAACCATACTTCTGTAACCCTAAAAATTATGGAACAATTAGGAAAAATCAACAATTTGTATAGAAAGACTTTGCAAAAAGTTTCAAATCCTTTCGACATTCCAGTAAAAAAAAGTAAAATCTCGCACTACAACCAAAGTTTCAGTTTTTGCACCGCACAAACGAACAAGCAGTTTAATCATCCTAAAGGAAACTCATGCCACATTATTTTTATAATACAATGGAATTGTACAAGGGGATAATTATTTTTATTGGAAAGTTTCTGTAATCAAGGTTTGCAAAGTTTCCATGGGCATGAACAAAGTTCAAGGAGCTCCCCCATTTCAACGGTGCTCGTCCTTCTTACTTTCACTTTTCTTTTTGAAAAAGTTTTAGGTTCCCCTCTTTATTTTTTTGTTTTTAAACTTTATAAAAGCACACAACAGAACTAAATTACTCTCTAAAACTTCCGGGTTGTCTCCTTGGCAGCGCTTTCTTTAGAGCCATTAAGCTAGGCATATAGTGCTCAAGTAATGGATTCACCCGGATCCCAAGGTATATCAAAGCCAATTTTAATTAGCAATGATTTGGCATTTAGTAGTGAGCACATAGTGATATGTGTCATGCAAGAACGAAGTCTAACTCTCTTCCTATGCATAGGCATGTCATACAAGAACAATTCATGCACATCAAGTAAAGGCCAATGCATAGTATAAGCAATTTCTTGCAATTTTATCGTGTTGGAAACATAGAGAGGCGGAGATGTAGTTCCTCTCTCATAATAATTGCAAGTAGGATCAGCAAGCACATGCATATTATATTCATCAAAATCATCATGTGTAATGGAAAAAAGGCAACCCATCAATATAATCCTTAATAAGTGCAAACTTCTCCAATATAGTGTAGTTTGGAGAATTCAAAAAGATAATAGGACTATCATGTGTGGGTGAAATAGCAACTATCTCATGTTTAACATAAGGAACTATAGCAAGTTCATCTTCATAATCATAATTCATATTGGCATCTTGGACACAAGTATAGCAAGCATCAATTTCATCAAAAAGGGATATTTCAAACGAATCCAAGGGATCATAACAATCATCATAGCATTCATCCGTCGGTAAGCATGAAGGGAAATTAAACAATGTATGAGTTGAAGAGTTACTCTCATTATAAGGTGGGCACGGGTAGCTAATCCGCTCTTCTTCCTTCTGTTCTTCGCTCTCCTCCTCGTCTTTTTCATCCAATGATCTCACAATGTCATTGATTTCTTCTTCCATAGACTCCTGTAAAATATTAGTCTCTTCTTGGACAGCGGAGACCTTCTGAATAAACGCATCAATATCGGAGTTATATTCATAAGTCAAATAGAAATATTTCAATATAGCAAGATTTTCAGGCCTAGAAACATCATCATCAAAAGCATCATTCTTTTTAAACAGAGATTCAATTTCATAAGCACCCTTAAAAGCAACGAATTCTTCTATTTGTTCCACATCATGATAATCATATATACCATTAGCATAAGAAGCTAAGGTTTCATTATCATTAAATTTGCGTGAAAAGGGAAGGTGTGGAGCCTTCATCCTATAGCAACAAGTATAATCATATCTCAAGCATAGTTGCCGAGCATACCAATGCAACATATGAATTTGATCCCATAACAGTTTCCCTTTTTGTGTCAAGCGATAATCCCTAAAGTATTCACGTTGATCCAACGTTACTCCCATTACATAGTTGAATGGGGTTTTCTCAGGATTATCAAAGTAGTACATAATATCTTTCACATAATGAGCATCGAGGGTTTTAGGAGGTTCCCCATCTCCATGAGTAGCAAGTACACCTAAGTTTTTTGGTATTTCGTGTTCCATATCCATAACTAAAGATAGAGAAAAACTTAAAACAACAAATAAAATCTACTTAGTGATAAAGCAAACAAGTACACACGAGAATATTCACCCCATGCTATTGCTCTCCGGCAACGGCGCCAGAAATAGGTCTTGATAACCCACAAGTGTAGGGGATCCGTTGTAGCCTCTTTCGATAAGTAAGAGTGTCGAACCCAACGAAGAGATAAAGGCAGAACAAATATCCCCTCAAGTTCTATCGACCACCGGTACAACTCTACCCACGCTTAACGTTTACTTTACCGAGAACAAGTATGAAACTAGAAGTACTTTGTAGTTTTTGTGGGATAGGTTTGTAAGAATATAAAGAGCACGTAAATATAAACTAGGGGCTGTTAAGATAAAGAAGCAATAAAGTTGGTGATAGCGAGTGTGGAAAAGTGGTGGTAGGAGTTGCGAAATGGCCCCTAAGCAATTGACTACGTTAGTAGACCGATAGCAAGTTTTATGTCGGAGAGGCCACTGCTAGCATGTCATCCCTTACTTGGAATTCTATGCACTTATGATTGGAACTATTAGCAAGCATCCACAACTACTAACGTTCATTAAGGTAAAACCCAACCATAGCATTAAGATATATTGGTCCCCCTTCAATCCCGTATGCATCAATTTCTATGATAGGTTGAAGCTTCTGTCACTCTTGTCCTCCAATACGTAGTCCTATCAACATACAACTAACCCTATGGTGTGATCCACACGCGTGCTCATATGATGGGAACCAAAGGACAACAACGTAACCACAAGCAATTTAAATCAATCATAGCAATTCACTAATCACCGATAGGACAACGATAATCTACTCAGACATCATAGGATGGCAACACAGCATTGGATAATAATATGAAGCATAAAGCACCATGTTCAAGTAGAGGGTACAGCGGGTTGCGGGAGAGTGGACCGCTGTAGATAGATGGGAGAAGGTGATGGAGATGTTGGTGAAGATGACGGAGCTGTTGGTGTAGATCGCCGTCACACGATGATGGCCCCAGCTGCGTTCCGGCGCCACCGGAAGCGAGGGGGAGAGAGCCCCCTCCTTCTTCTTCTTCTTCCTTGACCTTCTCCCTAGATGGGAGAAGGGTTTCCCCTCTGGTCCATGGCCTCCATGGCGGCGGAGGGGCGAGAGCCCCTCCAAGATTGGATATGTCTCTCTGTCTCTCTATTTCCGCGTTCCCAGATTCTGGCACTTCACCGTTTCTTATATTCCCGAAGATCCGTAACTCCGATTGGGATGAATTTTTGATAAGATTTTTATCCGGATATTTTCTTTCTTGCGGCGAAAGAAGGGCATCAACCGCCTTACAGAGTGGCCACGAGGGCCCAGGGAGACCCCTGCCTCATGGCCCACTTGGGCATCGTCTCATGTTGGTTCCGCTTCCCAAAATTCACATATATTCCAAAAAAATCTCCGTCCATTTTTATTCCGTTTGGACACCGTTTGATATGGACATTCGGCGAAACAAAAAACATGCAACAAACAGGAACTGACATTGGGCACTGGATCAATATGTTAGTCCCAAAAAATAGTATAAAAAGTTGCCAAAAGTATATGAAAGTTGTAGAATATTGGCATGGAACAATAAAAAATTATAGATACAACGAAGACGTATCAGCATCCCCAAGCTTAATTCCTGCTCGTCCTCGAGTAGGTAAATGATAAAAAAAGATAATTTTTGATGTGGAATGCTACCTAGCATAATCTTGATCATGTAATCTAATCATATCATGAATATTAAGACACGAGTGATTCAAAGCAACAGTCTATCATTTGACATTAGGACAATAATACTTCAAGCATACTAATAAAGCAATCATGTCTCTTCAAAATAACATGGCCAAAGAAAGTTATCCCTACAAAATCATATGGTCTGGCTATGTTCCATCTTCACCACACAAAGTATTTAAATCATGCACAACCCCGGTTTTAGCCAAGCAATTGTTTCATACTTTAGTATTCTCAAACTTTTTCAACTTTCATGCAATACATCAGCGTGAGCCATGGACATAGCACTATGGGTGGAATAGAAGGTGGTGATAGACAAAAGGTGGGAGAAAGTCTCATATCAACTAGGCAAATCAATGGACTATGGAGATGTCCATCAATCGATATCAATGTGAGTGAGTAGGGATTGCCATGTAACGGATGCACTAGAGCTATAAGTGTACGAAAGCTCAAAAAGCAAACTAGTGGGTGTGCATCAACTTGCTTGCTCATGAAGACCTAGGGCATTTGAGGAAGCCCGTCGTTGGAATATACAAGCCAAGTTCTATAATGAAAATTCCCACTAGTATATGGAAGTGACAAAACAAGAGACTCTCTATTATGAAGATCATGGTGCTACTTTGAAGCACAAGTGTGGAAAAGGATAGTACCATTGCCCCTTCTCTCTTTTCTCTCATTTTTTGTTTTTTTGGATGGGCTTTCTCTTTTTTAAGCCCCTCTCAATTTTTTAGGCCATCTCTTTTTTTATTTGGCCTTTCCTCACATGGGACAATGCTCTAATAATGAAGATCATCACACTTTTATTTACTTACAACTCAAAGATTACAACTCGAAGCTAGAACAAAATATGACTCTATGTGAATGCCTTCGGTGGTGTACCGGGATGTGCAATGATCTAGCGTAGCAATGACATAAAAAAACGGACAAGACATGGAAACATCATGCTAGCTATCTTACGATCATGCAAGGCAATATGACAACGATGGTGCGTGTCATAATAAACGGAACGGTGGAGTTACATGGCAATATATCTCGGAATGGCTATGGAAATGCCATAATAGGCAGGTATGGTGGCTGTTTTGAGGAAGGTATATGGTGGGTGTATGGTACCGGCGAAAGTTGCGTGGTACAAGAGAGGCTAGCAATGATGGAAGAGTGAGAGTGTGTATAATCCATGGACTCAACATAGTCATAAAGAACTCACATACTTATTGCAAAAAATTATTAGCCATCGAAACCAAGTACTACACGCATGCTCCTAGGGGGGAGGTTGGTAGGAGTTAACCATCGCGCGCCCCCGACCTCCACACAAAGGATGACACTCAATAAATAAACCATGCTCCAACTTCGTCACATAAAGGTTCACCATACGTGCATGCTACGGGAATCACAAACCTCAACACAAGTATTTCTACAATCCACAACTACCCACTAGCATGACTCTAATATCACCATCTTTATATAGCAAAACTATTGCAAGGAATCAAACATATCATATTCAATGATCTACAAGTTTATGTAGGATTTTATGACTAACCATGGGAATGACCAATTCCTGTCAACTCTCTAAATAGATATAAGTGAAGCAAGAGAGTTTTAATTCTTTCTACAAAAGATATGCCCACGCTCTAACAAATATAAGTGAAGAAAAAGAGCATTCTACAAATGGCGGGTTTCTATGTGAGGAGAAACAGGCAATCCAAACTTCAAATGATACAAGTGAAGCACATGAAGCATTCTATAAAGCCATACTCAAAAGATATAAGTGAAGTGAAAAGAGCATTCTATAAATCAACCAAGGACTATCTCATACCAGCATGGTGCATTTATTAAAAGAAAAAGAAAAAGCACACGACGCTCCAAGAGTTTACGCATATCATGTGAATGAAACGAATCCGAACACATACCGATATTTGTTGAAGAAAGATGGGATGCCTTCCGGGGCATCCCCAAGCTTAGACGCTTGAGTCTCCTTGAATATTTACTTGGGGTGCCTTGGGCATCCCCAAGCTTGATCTCTTGCCTCACCTCCTTCTTCTCACATCGAGACCTCCTCGATCCTCGAACACTTCATCCACACAAGTTTTATGTGGATATATTGGCCCCCCTTCAATCCCGTATGCATCAATTTCTATGCTAGGTTGAAGCTTCTGTCACTCTTGCCCTCCAATACGTAGTCATATCAACATACAACTAACCCTATGGTGTGATCCACGCTCGTGCTCATATGATGGGCACCAAAGGACATCAACATAACCACAAGCAATTTAAATCAATCATAGCAATTCACCAATCACCGATAGGACAACGATAATCTACTCACACATCATAGGATGGCAACACATCATTGGATAAAAATTTGAAGCATAAAGCACCATGTTCAAGTAGAGGGTACAGCGGGTTGCGGGAGAGTGGACCACTGTAGATAGATGGGGGAAGGTGATGGAGATGTTGGTGAAGATGACGGAGGTATTGGTGTAGATCGCCGTCACACGATGATGGCCCCGATGGCGTTTTGGCGCCACCGGAAGCATGGGGGAGAGAGCCCCCTCCTTCTTCTTCTTCCTTGACCTTCTCCCTAGATGGGAGAAGGTTTTGCCCTCTAGTCCATGGCCTCCATGGAGGTGGAGGGGCGAGAGCCCCTCCGAGATTGGATCTGTCTCTCTGTCTCTCTCTGTTTCTGCGTTCCCAGATTCTGGCCCTTCACTGTTTCTTATATTCCCGGAGATCCGTAACTCCGATTGGGCTAAATTTTTGACACGATTTTTATCCGGATATTAGCTTTCTTGCGGCGAAATAAGGGCATCAACCGCCTTACGGAGTGGCCACGAGGGCCCAGGGCGCACCTGCCCCTGGTGGGCGCGCCCCTGCTTCGTGGCCCACTCGGGCATCGTCTCATGTTGGTTCCGCTTCCCAAAATTCACATATATTCCGAAAAAAATCTTCGTCCATTTTTATTCTGTTTGGACTCCGTTTGATATGGATATTCTGTGAAACAAAAGACATGCAACAAACATGAACTAGCACTCGGCACTGGATCAATATGTTAGTCCCAAAAAGTAGTATAAAAAGTTGCCAAAAGTATATGAAAGTTGTAGAATAGTGGCATGGAACAATCAAAAATTATAGATACGACGGAGACGTATTACACGCTTATTGGTCTCTGCAACTTTTGCGACATCATCTCTCGAAAGTCGATCAGTGTGAAGCAGCTCCGAAGGTTACATGAAGAAATCGTTGTGATACTGAATGAGCTTGAGATGTACTTTCCGCCCACGTTCTTTGACGTCATGGTGTATCTGTGTGTCCAGATTGTGGACGACATAATAGACCTGGGGCCGTCATTCCTGCACAACATGATGCCATTTGAGAGGATGAATGAGATCATCAAAGGATTCGTTCGTAACATGTCCCGTCCGGATGGAAGCATTGTCCATGGCTATCTGACACAAGAATGCATCTCTTTCTGTGAGAATTTTCTATATGACGCAGACCAACCGCCTGGTGTTGGTGTTAGTTTGCCCGTTAACAAGCACGATGGGAGGCTCGAAGGAGAAGGTCACTCCAACGGTCGTAGGGAACTGCACGTGGCATACTCAGATTGACGCAACGATTTTGACAGAGCAAACTTGGTAGTGCTACAACACCTAGACGAGGTAGATCCTTTCGTGGCACTACACAAAGAAATTATCGCAAAGAAGTATCGTGACCGGGGGGGGGGGGTATGCAGGACGAACGCCGAAGTTACTAGAGAGCACAAATCCACTTTCCTGCATTGGTTCAAAGAGCATATTATTGCTAATCCACCAGAGGAGGGCTCTAAGGACGGATTGCCCATATATGCCTTAGCACATGGCCCCTCGCCCAACCTCGTCACCTATCAGGCATACGATATCAACGGATACACGTTCTACATGGAGGCCAAAGATATGGACAGTGATGATCAGAACTCAGGGGTGACGATGGAATGTATGACCAGCAGCAACAACGGTGCATCTGAGAGATTTTACGGAAGGGTCGAGGAGATCTGGGAGCTTGACTACTCTGGACTGCACAACACGACGATGTTCCGTGTCAGATGGGCTAAGAATGTCGAAAGAGAAAACCGGTATTTCACTACCATGACTATACCCGATGCCAAGAGCGCTACCATGAACGCTATCGCAAAAAACGAGCTATGGGTACATGCTAAGCACGTGACACAATGCTTCTTCATAACCGACCCGTGCAATCCTAGCCGTGTTGTCATGAGGAGAGGCAAAATGAACATCATTGGAATGGATGGAGTCGCCAATGAGGAAGACTACGACCACTACGGCAACCCAATGAGGGAAGATGACGATGACGATGAAGCATACGTCAAAAGAAGAATCAATACTACATTACCTAAGAAAAATCATACTCCATGGAAAAGGAAAAGTCACAATGAGGGGCTCAATTATTCTTCAACGATCAAGAAGGGAAAGAAGCTCACTCAAAAACGAAAACATCAACGCTGAGGAACTGTATGTTATTTGTCAAATGATGTAATATACATGTTCCTATTATGTATACACACTTAGCCATTATGCATGGGTCAAATGAAGTAATATATATGTTCCTATTTTCCCTCGAAGAAAATAGAAGGAAACAAACAGGAAAACTGCTATACCGCTATAGGTACTGGTTATAGCAGTAGCGTTTTTCTAAAAAAGGGCTACATCTAGTCAAGGTAGCAGTAGTGGTTTCTTCATAAAACCGCTATAGCTATGCGGACATAGAAGTAGCACTTTCTGCGTAAAAGCGCTATAGCTAAATTAGCTATAGCGTGTTCGATTTAAATGCGCTACTGCTATGTCGACTTAACCACCCAAAATCCCCATTCTCTCTTCATCCCGCCTCTTTTCCCCCAAATCCCCACTCTCTCTTCCCCCGCCGCACCGTCGGAGCCCTGCCCTCGCCGCGCCCCTGCGCTCGCCCCCGACCCCTGCCCCAACCTCCACCCCGGTGCTCGCCCACGGCCCCGGCCCCGGCCCCGACCTCGACCCTGACTCCGACCCCGGCCCCGACCCCTCCCAACCTCGACCGTCGTCGGGCCTACACCCTCTGTAAGCCCCCCACCGCTCATCCTCTCTCTGCTAGCTAGGGTTCTTTGGTTAATTTACTTAGGTTTTAGTTAGGGCAATAGGTTAATTAGGTTATCTATTTAGTTATGAATTTATCTAGGTTTTTCAGTTTAAGTAACTATTGCTATTTAAATTTTATAGTGCTAGTTAGTTAATTAGAATTAGTATTTAAAAAATAAATTTTCCGTGATAAAGAAAATTTATATGCAAATTTGGGTAGGCTGAATTTTACTTTCAAATATAGTTATGACTTCTTGCATTTTTCTTCAAGTTCTATATTTTTCTTCCTTTTATACGCAAATTTGAAGTGGACATGTGATATGTGGACATGTGATGTTTTGGACATGTCATATTTGAAAATTGGACATGTCATTTGGACATGATGATTATGTGCAGGGTAAATCATCCAAGTGGCCTATGTTACACCGGAATGTTGATTCATTTCCGTTTCGGTGAATTTCAGGCGCTCGATATGTCCATTTTTTTAGCAAAGGTCATGCCGAAATTTTTCGCGAATTTTGGCATAACTTGTGCTAGATAGTAGGCATATCGAGTGCCGGGAGTTGCTGGGAAACGACATTCCGGAAAACATAGATATTCTTTTATGTCATTTCTCATTTTTTTTCATAGTTTTAGAATTAAATGAGGAGACTTAGTCATAGGAAACATGCCGAACAACAAAGAAATTGGGCCTTCTGACCAAGATGCAGATGAGATGGATTATTATGGTGAACAAGAGTACCTCAACTTTTTGTCTGCTAAGCACAATCAAGGTTTGCAGGTCGGCCTCGATGATGGTACTGACGCCGGTATCGACACCGACGGTGCCGTCACCAATGGCAGCGCCGAGACTGGTGGGGAAGGTACCGACGCCGATGCCGCTACCGAAAAGAAGAAGCAGAAGAAGCAAAGGATGCGAAAACCTAACAAACTAGAGATTGGATGACTGGTGATCACAAAGATGGCACCTGGCAAGGTTGAGCCATTAGAGCTGGAAGAATCTCGCAAGTGCTATGGGAACCAAGTAGGATGCATCCTACGGGAATGCGCGAGCATCAACGACGATGACTTAAGGAGTAAAGAACATTTGACGTAGTTGCTCTTGACAAAGTTTCACAAGAGATTCAAGTTCCCCGACCGGGATGATAACATAGAACAACCATGGGATGATCCGAAGATGAAAAAGATTAATAATCACACCATGGGTATGTTCAGCAATGATTTGGCCTCCTGGAAAGGGAGGGTGAAACGAGCTATTGAGGCTGAGGAACCCCTGTCCAAGATTCTGGAGGAAAATCCGACACTTACGGAAGAGGAGTTCGAAAAGTTCAAGGACACTTGCGCTACCGAGGCAGCCAAGGCTAAGGCTGCAAAATTTAAGAGCCTTCAGCAAAGGAACACGGGGAAGCATCGCCTCTGAAGCCGTGGCTACCTTGGTAAAAGGCCCATATGGGATAAGGAGGATGCGGAACGTGAAGCCGCGGGTATCCCAGACCCCTTCGCGAAGTTCACCAACCCCTTGGAGCATGACTTCATCAGGGCCTTCTACAAGTGGGACAAGGAAAAGAAGGTTTTTTACAAGAACTAGATCACGAGGAGATTGATTAGACTACTGGTAATTATTCTTTTACCACCTTACATTTAGCTCCAGATCTAGTTGACTACACATTTGTAAACGGTTCACATTACTTCAGCAGGAGAAGCAACACCAGTTTGCAACCGAAAGCCCTACTTCTCCGGTGAGGCCCAAGTGGGACACCCCTCTCAACCGGGCCTTGAACGAACTTAAGGGACTCCCTTTGGGCCAGCGGCCACAATATGGTCGTGTGCACGGCGCCGGAGATGGCGCCACGTGGAGGGTGTTTTACAGCGAGGGCCCGGAGGCCAAGAAGCAGAAAAAAGAAATTTAGTCAGGCGGACATCGACAAGAAGGTGAAGCTTGCGTTCTAGAAAAAAAAACAGCTGAGGACGTGGGAAAAACAGCCGAGGAGAAAAATGAGTTGCTATAGCAGGCAATCAATGTAGCTGTAACTGCCTACAGAAATGATATCGCTACTAACTTGGTCCCGGCTATCATCAACTGGACGAAGGAAAATCTAGACAAGACGGTACATGATTTCCCGTTGCCCAGTTTCGTCGCGAGCAACTCCGTGAACAACAACACCATCGCACCATCACTTGCTCATGCAACCGGGCCTCCTCTCGCACTCGCACCTGCTCATAGCAGCCCGTCCTTAGTCCGTGGCGCGCTAGGTGGGCCTTCGTCTTTGGCTGAGCTCAACGCCCTCACGGTAATTACATATCGCACGAACATATATATATCTAGAATATTCCATTTCTGTTCCCTTTCGGATGTTTTACGCCGCAGGCATGTCTTTGCAGGCCAACGAAACCCCGTGCACCGTACTCCACTTGATCAAAGGCCAGAAGGTGGACGTCGGAAATGGGGTGATAACAAAGCCCTTTGATCTCACGTTCCACAACCAGCCGATGCCCGCTGGGCACTTCAGGGTTACCTTGTCGAGTGTGACATCGGGGCACGAGGATTTTCCTCCTCCATTACGCCTAGGGGGAGAGGACGACGAGACCCCGCCGTGGATTGGAAGCTGCAAGGGTTGGGTGCTGCTATGGCCGAAGAATCTTCTTCATCTGGAGCCGTCCGAAAGCATACCAATAACCACACATCAACAAGCATGTATGGAGACCACTACCCCGCCTACGCAATTACCAGCTCCTGTAGTGCCGGGTGAGAGCGGCGGGCGACGTGATAAAGGGGGTGCAATAGTACTGGCTGATGTAATTGGTCCCGTAGAATAGAGAATGGATGATGAGACGGAGGAGACGGAGGACCCAATGGGTTTCCTCAATACAAACGCGTATGAGGGTGACTTAGATATGATGCGTCAACAATATGACGAATCGGCCTATCAGCATGCTAATGAGGATATGGATGACATGCCCGGGAAGGAACGTCGTAGCAGGGATTGTAAGAAGTCTCTCTTCATAAAATGCTCACAGGACACGCCTGAAGATGCCGTCTCAACACAGGCTCAACTAGCCGGGGGTCGTACAGTGCTTAGCCCGCCAACACTAGGGTAGGGGTTAAGGAAGGGTCTGGAAGGTGTGCCCAAGAAAAAGGAGAGGAAGAGACCGGCGAAGATAGCTGCCTCCAAACAAGCCAGAGCACATAGCAGCCAGCCGGTGGATTCTGAAGAGCGTGTACCCGTGAAAGGTGCGGCCATGTTCCATCTCACGGGCGAGCCGATGCTACCGCCGAAACCGCTGGAGGCACTATCAGGGGATCTCAGGAGACTACACGACCATGTATTATCGACTGAGAAAAGCCTACTAGCCTCGAAGGATCCAGGATATCCGACATACGCGGCTCGTGTGCCTGAGGGGAAGTGCTACATCGACACACGGCCCGCGGAGGTGTTCTTCCTGCGGTTTGACCATATCTTTGAGATATTTCTAACAAGGCGGCTCGATTTTACAATCGTCTACCTTTTTGCGCTACTATGAGCTCCGTCATGAAGAGAGAAGAAGTCTCGCAAATTTGTGTGGCGGATCCGTACTACATGCATGAGTCTTTCTTGAGTCTCGACGACTTTGAACATGAAACTGCTAGGGAGTACCTCCACAACTTCATGGTACAGAATAAGGACCAGGAAATTGTCCTCCTGCCTTATCATCCAAAGTAAGTCAGTTCCGGACAACCCTTTCGTACATTTCAATCATTCCTTCTCACTCGTATGGAGAATAATTTGAGGTGTCTTTTCCCCGCGGCAACGGGCGCGCCGTCCTTATCATTCTTTACCCGCGAGTCTCCCATGCCATGTATTTCTACCCTACCAGATACTATGAGAAGAAGGACTACACCCACATAATGAATATTCTAGATACCACTCTCCAAGGCTTCAGCATTAGGGGTGGCCACCTGCAGATCCGGAAACAAAGGAACAAGAAGTTGGGTCTCTCGCATAAAACTAACTTCTGCTGCATCCATGTCCCAAAACCAAGAAAGAAAGATGGATTCTACCTCCTCCATCTCATGATTGAGTTCAACACGGATCACCAAAAGCTTCGTATGACAAACAAAAATGATGATCATATCTGCAAGTGGGTAGAATCTCATGGAGAAGTGGATTATAAACTTAGAGAGGACTTCTTTCGTATCCAAAGGGACATTGCGACGATCATCATGAAAGAAGTCGTCGATGAGAAGGGGATGTTCCACCACGGCCCTATATCACGAGCTGACGTCCGAACTCGCACAGGCATGCAACGTAATGACCTCACGCTGTTCAAGAAGCTAGGGTCCATCCTTGATGATATGGAAGGATGGAACTTCTAGTGATTTACGATTCCGGTGATGATGATATGTGTCGGTTGAACTTGTATACTTTCTGTAGCGATTAAACTTTGTGATGTCCACGGTCCCTGCCGAACTTGCGTAACGCTACTTTGTTAGTTTGGGTACGATGACATGCGTACCTCTAGTTAATTAGTTTGTGTACTATATATTGCATCTAGTTGCTAACCCTTTATTTTTCATGTTGCTCTAGTATTTTTTGTTGCATATGATCTGTGACGCCCCCAATTTGACCGTACACTAATCATGCACGCAAATGTGTACCACCAAGATCAGGGACTCACTGGAAGATATCACAACACAACTCTAGACCCAAATTAAAATAATACAAGCTTTATATTACAAGCCAGGGGCCTCTAGGGCTCGAATACATAAGCTCGAATACACAAGAGTCAGCGGAAGCAAAAATATCTGAGTAGAAACATAAGTTAAACGAGTTTGCCTTAAGAAGGCTAGCACAAATGCAGCAATGATCGAAAAGGCAAGGCCTGCTGCCTGGGACCTCCTAACTACTCCTCGAAGCCGAACTCCATGTAGAAACATCATCGGGATCCTCTGGCTCCTGGACCCACCATCTGGTTGCGTCATCCGAGAAAAGAGGAAAAGGGGGAAAAGGGGGAGCAAAGCAACCGTGATTACTCATCCAAAGTACTCGCAAGCAAGGATCTACACTACATATGCAATGATATCTGTGTAAAGGGGGTAAAATCTGTGGGTTAAACTGCAGAATGGTAGAATAAGAGGGGGATAGCTAATCCAATCGAAGACTACGCTTCTGGCCACCTCCATCTTGCAGTAGTAGATGAGAGTAGCTGGAAAGTAACAAGTATCCTTGCTTCTCGCAGCCTCCATCTTGCAGCAAAAGAAGGGAGTAGATGGTAAGTTCACCAAGTAACACGTATAGCATAATCCTACCCGGCGATCCTCCCCTCGTCGCCCTGTGGGAAAGCGATCACCGGGTTGTATCTGGCACTGGTAAGGGTGTGTTTTATTAAGTATCCGATTCTAGTTGTCATGAGGTCGGAGTACAACTCTGGGTCGTCATTTTACACAGGGACACAACTATTCGAATAGATTAACTTCCCTGCAGGGGTGCTCCACATAACCCAGCACGCTCGATCCCATTTGGCCGGACACACTTTCCGTGGTCATGTTCGGCCTCGGAAGATCAACATGTCGCAACCCTACCTAAGCACATCAGAGAGGTCAGCACGCCGGTCTAAGTCCTAGGCGCACAGGGGTCTAGGCCCATCGCCCAATGCACACCTGCCAGCGCGACGTTCCATTCCAATCCGGCGCGCGCCGATAAGTCGCTGACGTCAAGAAGGCTTCGGCTGATACCACGACGTCGAGTGCCCATAACTATTCCCACGTAGCTGGTTAGTGCGTATAGGCCAATGGCCAGACTCAGATCAAATACCAAGATCTCGTTAAGCGTGTTATTATGAAATAACCGCAGACAACGACCAGGGCCAGGCCCACCTATCTCCTAGGTGGTCGCAACCCGCCCTGACGCTCCGCCACAGAGTAACCATCAAGGGGCTGTCGGGAACCCAGGCCCACCACTACCTGTGTGGAACCACCTGCCCTTTCAGCCCCCATAACCGAATCATCATCATGTGTATGTAATAGTAGAGTATATACCCGTGATCACCTCCTGAAGTGATCACGGCCCAATAGTATAGCATGGCAGACGGACAAGGATGTGGGGCCACTAATGGAATACTAGCATCCTATACTAAGCATTAGGACATCAGGTAAATGTATCAACAGTGGTAGCAACAATGACATGCTATGCAACAGAATAGGAGCTATCGAATCATCAACAATAGCAATTCTAATGCAAGAATAAGTGAGAAGAGAATGAGCGATATCTGGTGATCAAGGGGGGTTGGCTTGCCTGGAAGCTCTGCAGACGAAAGGAAAATTCGGAAGCGTAGCCGTAGTCGAACACCGAAGCATCAATGGTCTCGGGGTCTATCGCGGTATCGGGGTCTATTGAAAAGAAACACTGGAGGGGAAACAAATAAATGACAGAGCAAACAATAGCATCACAAAATATAACAAGGCAATAAACGGTGCTAGGTGTGACCTAACGCAGTACTAGGCAATACTGGCGAAGGGGGAAAACATCCGAGAAGGTATTCCCGGTGTTTCGTGTTATCGGACAAATGGATCGGAGGGGGACTATTGTAGGTTCGCTATGTTAGGTACGTGCGGTGGACGAACGGA
This sequence comes from Secale cereale, assembly GCA_902687465.1. Taxonomy (NCBI): domain Eukaryota; kingdom Viridiplantae; phylum Streptophyta; class Magnoliopsida; order Poales; family Poaceae; genus Secale; species Secale cereale. The sequence continues at coordinate 821,970,183 of LR738711.1, read as the reverse complement.
CTGCGTATTCGGATTCGTCTCGTCGTTCTGAGCAACTTTCATGTACAAAGTATTTTCATCCGAGTTACGGTTTATTTTATATTAATTTCCAAAGTTTTAAACATATTCTGAAAATTATTTAATTCGAAAATAAAACAGTAAATACTTTTTTACCTAGTGTTATTCTAGCCTAAGAGTATGCCAGTGGGGCCAGTGGGGTGGGTTGACCCAGTGAAAGGATGAATAGTGTAGACGGGTCCCATATGTCATTGTCTATGGTAAACTAGACTTTAATTAAATTAGATTAACTAACAATGGGGGCACTGTCATTGGCTAGCAATTAAACTAATGAAGAAATTATCACCTAAGGTAATTTGTACGGGGAGGCCAGTGGTGGCTGTATACACACACGCACACCACACACTATGCTAGGGGTTAGTTATGTCGTCTTTTAACAAAAGATAGCATTTTGTGATTTTTGTAGGATTTAATCCATGCATCAAATGAATTTGGTTCAATGGGGTAAAATGGAGTTTCTCAAGTGTACTACCTTCCCATATTTTGTTTAGCCGTGTTAACAATTGTTTAACCGCTGATTAGGGGTTGTCTAGGGAGTTAGTCAATGTAGAAATTGAAAAGCTAGCTAGCATCTATAGTAGCTAGGAGTAGTAGTACAGGCGAAGCATTGGCAGTGGTGTGGCGGGCGATGTAGTGGAGAGGAGCACATTGGGGAGGCGCGGGCAGACATGTCACCGCAGCCAGAGAGTGCCCCGGGGCGGGGCTGAGCGCGGCGTGCAGCAGCAGTGGGGGCGGCAGGAGGTAGGCACGGCCAAAACAGCATCGATGACACAAGGGGCACCCAGCAGTAGTTCAAGCAGCAAGTGAGCAGCAGAGCAGCATGGAGCAGAGTAGCAGCAAAGCAACGCTGCAGCAAGGCAAAGGCAATGGAAACTGCAGGTGCGAGCAGTGGCAGGCACGCAGGGCACGGCCAGCGTTTAAACGCAGACGCGTGTGCGAGCGACGAGCTTCAGGAGCGTCGGCTATTGCACGGATTCTAAGGGGGGAAGAAGGGGACTTGGATGAGGGCCTCACAGCGGTTCTCGATGATGTGCTCGGGAGGCTGGGGGAGCGCTGAGGGAGGAGATTCAGGGTGGGGCAGTGGCGACCGGACGCGGGGAATACGCCCGATGGCGAGCGCTCGGGCCGTCCTGGTTCAATTGGATGCTCGGAGAAGACGTAGTCGTCCGCGAGAGTCCTCCTGGACATCTCCTCAGGTGACGGGGAGGACGATGGCCGCGGCGACGACGATGGCCATGGCGAGCATGGCTCGGGCGAGATCTAAATTGAGAAAGATGGTGAATGAGGGGGAGAACAGGGATTAGGGTTTGTCCTGGGGGTTGGGGGGGGGGTCTTATCTTTCTCCAGATTATCGTGGATGCTCGACACGAGATCAATCAAGCGCGTGGACGACGTGCGCGCAGCCACGGCAGGGCTCCTGTACGTGATGTGGGAGGAGACTGGAGTTGGTCTGGGTCATGCACTGTAGCACTGGGCCTAAGTGCGTAGTTTCTTTCTTCCTTTTCCTTATTCCTTTTCTGTTTTCCATTTATAGTTTCTTTTATTTTAGTTTTATGAAATACCAAGTTAGCACCTAAATTAGTATCATCAATATAGGCCGCTGCCAAACCTAGTTTGTAGCCAAAATATATTAGTTTAATATTTTCACAATTTCAAAAGCAATTAAATTATTATTTTAGCCACTACTTTTAATTAGTCTAGGGCAGTCAAACATTTTACAAAAATGTTGTTTCTTCACCAATATTACTTATGAATTATTTGTCACATCCAGAACATTTTAGTTTTAATATTTGAAAACTTTTGATGTTTGCAACCAACTCAATTTTGAATTTGAATCGGTTTTGAACTAACACGAGATTAGCAACAGTAATCGTGGTCATGTGGCATCATTAGCAGAGGTTCACTGTAGCTTAATTATCCGGGCGTCACAATTCTCCTCCACTACAAGAAATCTCGTCCCGAGATTTAAGAGCGGGAGAAAGGGGAGAGGGATTTAGTTAGGAAATTCTAACGAGTTTTTCGGTCTTGGTTGCTCTTCTCGAAGAGGACGGTCCATGACGATGATGTCTTCATCCCTCTGCTTCAAGTCATCGTGATCAAGTCGTCATCCTTTCTTCGGGATCTCCATCGTCCTACGAATGCGGCCTGGGGGAAATACTCTAGAAGAACGCATCTCCACAAAGCTGGGCATCTGATGGTGAACTCAATGGGAAATACACGAGGTACCCCACGAGTTGTATTTGAGTGAATTCGTTGAGTGCAATATACGATGGTACCAAAGTTTCAAATGGGCAGGCAATCATTCGATGCCTAGACAAAAGCTAGAATGGGGGCTTGAACAACGAGAATAACATGGTGTTTGATTCCCGGATGAATAATGGTATAGAATTTAGCTCGTGAATCACATACGAAGCCAGGTGCAAAGGATACATTAGAATTCGGGTTGTATATAAGAGTCATGTTTCGATCCAGTGGACCTGTGGGTTATGGGCCCACCATGTAGGTTAAAAGTATGAAGGGCGGTGACGTCTTGCACGATCTCGTAAGCAAGGTATGTCAGAGGATAGCATGTCAGTTATGTCGGCAACAACATCGGTACCAAGGGCGTGGGATGAAGAGAACCATTTTCATGCTCGTTGAACGAAGGCGGACCAATAGGCGAAGTTCTCGTTCATCGGCAGTACCAGAATGTTATCAACAATAGAATTAAGGTCTTACTGACAGAGTTGTACAACGAGGTGTTTACATGAACAAAGAATTATTACTGCTCAGATCATATAGATCAAGAAGGTTAAACAGAACAATGGAAAGGAAAATTGTGACTACACACAATTATTAGGAGTATATCCTTCCCATGGACAAACAGAACATGGCACACAGGGTAGGAGAGCAAGTGCCCAACCATCCAGATAAAGAGGCAAGGATTAATCAAGATGTTACCAATACAACGTTGTTTGGATAACTGACCAGGAAACACTTAGCATCGCGCCTCCAATGTTCTTGTTGATGAGCGGGGTATCATTGTCATGCTTCGAGGTAGAAATGATATGGTGTTTCTATCAAGGGCCAGACTTTGGGTACACAAATGATCCATCAGGAGCAACTTATAAAATAATTCTTACAATTTCCTCCTGGAAGAATGGCTATCCTTGCAAAAGAAATTATAATGATAGGTCCTCCAGCCAGGGGTGCTAGGCATGACATCATATTACCGGGTCATCAAAGGACCAACATTATAACTCTTGGAAAGTTGTCCCAACCATCATATCTGACCGAGATTCAGATCCGATTGGTGCCATGATACCTCAGACTCAGGATGTTCGAGAAGAAAAGGTGCGACACAAATCGACGAAATGACATTGCAAGATTCTCGGGAAATGAACTATGGGAGCGGATTCCCGAAACAATAGTTCATCATTAAACTAAGGAGAGGATGAGGAGGTGGCTGATGGGCTCAGCGACAATTCATCGAGAATTCCAGATGGATGGATTTCCACAATAATGTGAACAAGAAGAAGACACTTGTCAATTCAAATGATATAACGTTGTATGCTCGAGGAAAACATACATCATTAATCATTAGTTGAAAGGTGTGCCCGAAATATGACCTTAGGCAGCAAGATCAATGTTAGAGTGACGATTCAATAACCAACAGGCTAAGAACAAACTGTCGATCGTTAACTTCATAGCAATAGGGTTGCTAGAAGTATAGAACTCAAGCAGCATCGTTAGCATATTTGTATCCTGGTTAAAAACAACACGGGGACCAAGGAATAATGCTGATGGTGAGAAGTATCATCATACCGAGAATTTCTAAGAGGTGAAGCAATCCCCTCAACATTCTCGACATAAAAGACAGTAATACTTCAATGCAGAACACAACACTAGCTGGAGAGCAAGTTCTACTCATAATGTGGGCAAGTTCACGATGAAAGGAAGTCAAGGGTGTTGCCGATGATAATAAAAATCATCAAGGGCAAGGAGGGTATTTCTCATCATGAACACAATTGACATCTCAGAATAAGTCAAAGTGTTGAAGGTGATCCGACACATTCGCCGGGAGGTTTCAAGAGGATGCAATCAAACAACAACGGCAACCAGCAAGGGAATGATGAAGTGACAAGTTATAGGATCAATATATAAGATGCAAGCTCGGAACCAAAGTTGCCTTTCAAGACAAGCAACATGATGTCGAAAGCTCGACGTAAGCTGTGCTCACACAATGAAGAATTCATGCACCAGAGAAGGACGAAGTAGCATCGTCAAAGATAGCAAGACCAGGATGCAGCCGATAGTCTAGGAATGACCAGATTGAGTTCAAAATTTCCCAGTAAAATACTAGGGGTATTTGATTTGTAGTGTAGAATAATTCCACTAGTCGGTGTCCTCGGTTGATAATAACCCAGAACCCGTAGAGTGATTACGACAAGGAAAGACATTACTTCAACAAAGTTAGTAAGATGTGGTGAAATGGCAAGACATCTTCGAGATACGAGGGGCAATACTCGAAGGTAGAACATGATAGAAGTAGAACCGGGTCATTGACCTATGACAGTAGATACTTCAACCTTGTAAAAAATAAACGAGGCACTGGAATGAATTTCCACCAGATATATCAGATCATGACAACATGGTCGGAACCATAACTGTAAGGAATCAATTCAAGAATACCAAAGAATCATACAGCTAGATAATCATTTTGCAAGAAGCTTCCGAGACAGTCTACATCATTTTTATGGGCATGAGCACAAAGTTCAAGGTCGACTCCCACTTCTTTAATGCATATCATTTCATTCACCTCTCGCCTTGATAAAACTGTAGTGTTGGAATTTTATCTGGTAGAACACCGGAAGAGTATGACTTGTGAAAACTTTCGGGTTCTCACGGATTAGGGGAAGGCATAGGTTCAACCCATCGGGCATCTTAGTAACATATACCACATGTTTCAAAAGTAAATACTCAAGCTCGAAAGCAGAGCATGGTTGGCCAAGCAGAGGATACAATTTACCAAAGGCATTATGTATCAGGAGAAGAACTCACAAGGTGATTGAATATGAAGGACAATGTCGGATAACAATCCAACAATGGATCGGGCGAACCACAACGGAGCTGATGTGAGTATAGTACTCACTCAGAGGAAGAAAGAATGCAGAGGCATCAGATTCAAGAATCACCTGATTAGTCTGATGCTTAAATAGAAATAAATTATGGTTTCCAAAATGAAGGATCAGAAGCAGACACTCCGATCAAGGGTGGATAAGCTGAAAACACTTAGTTGGACAATGAATAAAGGTTTGAATTGCCGAGAACCAACTCATGTCTGGAATGACATCTGAGCCGGAGATTATTCTAAAAAAAGGATAACCTGATGACTGCGTGCACACGCACACATTGAATCAATAGGTTCAAAATGTCTAAGACAAGGGATGTTAATGAATACTACTAGTCATATGGAATTAACCATAATGCAAGCAGGCAAGAATTTCAAGAGAACAGGCTGCAGAGGATTTTTGAAAGATCGAAAAGTATTCCGAAGAATTTTGTGCGACACATGAACAATTGATAAGAACGGATCCTCGATAAATGTGATGAAATAACCGTAAGGGTTTTCATGCAAAATAAAACGGCAAGACAGTAAACTCAAAGGATTCTCGGGACAACGGAGAATATTTCAAGGCATCTTGTAACAACAAGAGCGATGAGGAATGATCATGAGAATGACAAGTGCATGCAGATATCCATAGGGATATATCGGTGGTAGTGAATTGCAACGGCGATGAGCACAAGCGTCTCGGGAAAATATCGAGGGATATCCTCAGAATCTTCTGACGAAGCAGGTGATCTTCCGGAATGAGAGCTCTCTGGAAGAAATAGTTACGAGAACTGAGAGTCATAATTAGTAAATTCGTTTAACCCGAATAGAAGAGAGATCAGATTCCCAGAGTAAAGACGAGGAATAAAAGATCCTAACACCACCCATTGGTGTTGTGGGCCCGTAAGCCACACAACAAGTTAGTAAATTTGTTTTTAAGGACTAGACTCAACTTCGGCCAAGGAGTTGGAAAGGGGGATTCCTACATGCAGTCGGCTCTGATACCAACTTGTGACGCCCCCAATTTGACCGTACACTAATCATGCATGCAAATGTGTACGACCAAGATCAGGGACTCACTGGAAGATATCACAACACAACTCTAGATACAAATTAAAATAATACAAGCTTTATATTACAAGCCAGGGGCCTCGAGGGCTCGAATACATAAGCTCATATAAACAAGAGTCAGCGGAAGCAAAAATATCTGAGTACAAACATAAGTTAAACAAGTTTGCCTTAAGAAGGCTAACACAAATGCAACAATGATCGAAAAGGCAAGGCCTGCTGCCTGGGACCTCCTAACTACTCCTCGAAGCCGAACTCCATGTAGAAACATCATCGGGATCCTCTGTCTCCTGGACCCACCATCTGGTTGCGTCATCCGAGAAAAGAGGAAAAGGGGAGCAAAGCAACCATGAGTACTCATCCAAAGTACTCGCAAGCAAGGATCTACACTACATATGCAATGATATCTGTGTAAAGTGGGTAAAATTTGTGGGTTAAACTGCAGAATGGCAGAATAAGAGGGGGATAGCTAATCCAATCAAAGACTACGCTTCTTGCCACCTCCATCTTGCAGCAGTAGATGAGAGTAGCTGGAAAGTAACAAGTATCCTTGCTTCTCACAGCCTCCGTCTTGCAGCAGAAGAAGGGAGTAGATGGTAAGTTCACCAAGTAACACGTATAGCATAATCCTACCCGGTGATCCTCCCCTCATCGCCCTGTGGGAAAGCGATCACCGGGTTGTATCTGGCACTGGTAAGGGTGTGTTTTATTAAGTATCCGATTCTAGTTATCATGAGGTCGGAGTACAACTCCGGGTCGTCCTTTTACTGAGGGACACAACTATTCGAATAGATTAACTTCCCTACAGGGGTGCACCACATAACCCAGCACGCTCGATCCCATTTGGCCTGGCACACTTTCCGTGGTCATGTTTGGCCTCGGAAGATCAACACGTCGTAGCCCTACCTAAGCACAACAGAGAGGTCAGCACGCCGGTCTAAGTCCTAAGCGCACAGGGGTCTGGGCCCATCGCCCAATGCACACCTGCACGTTGCGAGGGCGGCCGGTAAGCAGACCTAGCCGCTCCTAATACCAGAGCAGCGTTCCAGTTCAATCCGGCGCGCCCCGCTAAGTCGCTGACGTCAAGAAGGCTTCGGCTGATACCACGACGTCGAGTGCCCATAACTATTCCCACGTAGTTGGTTAGTGCGTATAGGCCAATGGCGAGACTCTGATCAAATACCAAGATCTCGTTAAGCATGTTATTATGAAATAAACGCGGACAACGACCAGGGCCAGGCCCACCTGTCTCCTAGGTGGTCGCAACCCGGCCTGTCGCTCCGCCACAGAGTAACCATCAAGGGGCTGTCGGGAACCCAGGCCCACCACTACCTGTGTGGAACCACCTACCCCTTCAGCCCCCATAACCGAATCATCATCATGTGTATGTAATAGTAGAGTATATACCCGTGATCACCTCCCGAAGTGATCGCCGCCCAATAGTATAGCATGGCAGACAGACACGGATGTGGGGCCACTGATGGAATACTAGCATCCTATACTAAGCATTAGGATAGCAGGTAAAGGTATCAACAGTGGTAGCAACAATGACATGCTATGCAACAGAATAGGAGCTATTGAATCATCAACAATAGCAATTCTAATGCAAGAATAAGAGAGAATAGAATGGGCGATATCTGGTGATCAAGGGGGGTTGGCTTGCCTGGAAGCTCTGCAGACGAAAGGAATCTTCGGAAGCGTATCCGTAGTCGAACACCGAAGCACCAATGGTCTCGGGGTCTATCACTGTATTGGGGTCTATTGAAAAGAAACAACAGAGGGGAAACAAATAAATGACAGATTAAACAATAGCATCTCAAACTATAACTAGGCAATGCGCGGTGCTAGGTGTGACCTAACGCGGTACTAGGCAATACTAGCGAAGGGGGAAAGCATCCGAGAAGGTATTCCCGGTGTTTCACGTTATCGAACAAACGGACCAGAGGGGGATGGTTGTAGGTTCGCTATGTTAGGGACGTGCAATGGACGAACGGACTGCGTATTTGGATTCTTCTTGTCGTTCTGAGCAACTTTCATGTACAAAGTATTTTCATCCGAGTTTCGGTTTATTTTATATTAATTTCCAAAGTTTTAAACATATTCTGAAAATTATTTAATTTGAAAATAAAACAGTAAATACTTTTCTCACCTAGTGTTATTCTAGCCTAAGAGTATGCCAGTGGGGCCAATGGGGTGGGTTGACCCAATCAAAGGATGAATAGTGTAGACGGGTCCCATATGTCATTGTCTATGGTTAACTAGACTTTAATTAAATTAGATTAACTAACAATGGGGGCACTGTCATTGGCTAGTAATTAAACTAAGGTAGAAATTATCACCTAACGTAATTTGTACAGGGAGGCCAGTGGTGGCTGTACACACACACACACACACCACACACTATGCTAGGGGTTAGTTATGTCCTCTTTTAACAAAAGATAGCATTTTGTGATTTTTGTAGGATTTAATCCATGCATCAAATGAATTTTGTTCAATGGGGTAAAATGGAGTTTATCAAGTGTACTACCTTCTCATATTTGTTTTAGCCGTGTTAACAATTGTTTAACCGCTGATTAGGGGTTGTCTAGGGAGTTAGTCAATGTACAAATTGAAAATCTAGCTAGCATCTACAGTAGCTAGGAGTAGTAGTACAGGCGAAGCATTGGCAGTGGTGTGGCGGGCGATGCAGTGGAGAGGAGCACATTGGGGAGGCGCGGGCGTGCATGTCACTGCGGCCAGAGAGTGGCCCGGGGTGGGACTGGTCGCGGCGTGCAGCAGCAATGGGGGCGGCGGGAGGTAGGCACGGCCAAAACAACATCGACGACACAAGGGGCACCCAGCAGTAGTTCAAGCAGCAAGTGAGCACCAGAGCAGCGTGGAGCAGAGTAGCAGCAAAGCAACGCAGCAGCAGGGCAAAGGCAGCGGAAACTGCAGGTGCGAGCAGTGGCAGGCACGCAGGGCGCGACTGGCGTTTAAACGCACACGCGCGTGCGAGCGACGAGCTCCAGGAGTGTCGGCTACGGCACAGATTCTAAGGGGGGGGGAGAAGAAGGGACTTGGATGAGGGCCTCACAACAGTTCTCGATGACGTGCTCGGGAGGCCAGGGGAGCGCTGAGGGAGGAGATCCAGGGGGGCAGTGGCGACCTGACGTGGGGAAGACGCCCGATGGCGAGCGCTCGGGCCGTCCTGGTTCGATTGGATGCTCGGAGAAGACGTAGTCGTCTGCGAGAGTCCTCCTGGACATCTCCTCAGGTGACGAGGAGGACGATGGCCGCGGCGACGACGACGGCCATGGCGAGCACGGCTCGGGCGAGATCTAAATTGAGAAAGATGGTGAACGAGGGGGAGAACAGGGATTAGGGTTTGTCCTGGGGGCTGGGGGCGGTCTTATCTTTCTCCAGATTATCATGGATGCTCAACACGAGATCAATCGAGTGCGTGGACGACGTGCGCGCGGCCACGACAGGGCTCCTGTACGTGATGTGGGAGGAGACTGGAGTTGGGTTGGGTCATGCACTGTAGCACTGGGCCTAAGTGCGTAGTGTCTTTCATCCTTTTCCTTATTCCTTTTTCGTTTTCCATTTATAGTTTCTTTTATTTTAGATTTATGAAATACCAAGTTAGCACCTAAATTAGTATCATCAATATAGGCCACTGCCAAACCTAGTTTGTCGCCAAAATATATTAGTTTAATATCTTCACAATTTCAAAAGCAATTAAATTATTATTTTAGCCACTGCTTTTAATTAGTCTAGGGCAGTCAAACATTTTACAAAAATGTTGTTTCTTCACCAATATTACTTATGAATTATTTGTCACATCCAGAACATTTTAGTTTTAATTTGAAAACTTTTGATGTTTGCAACCAACTCAATTTTGAATTTGAATCAGTTTTGAACTAACACGTGATTAGCAACAGTAATCGTGGTGATGTGGCATCATTAGCAGAGGTTCATTGTAGCTTAATTATCCGAGCGTCACATGATCGTACATTTTCTTGATGAAGATACATCTCTAACAGGTACCTAGATTCTTGATGGCGAAGGAGTGCTATGTCGTGTATGAAGGGAAGGTTCCGGGAGTGTACGATGAGTGGTATGAGTGCCAGGCGCAAGTGGAGGGGGTCTCGGGTGCCAGCCATAAAGGCTTCAAAAGCCTACAAGAAGCACAAGCTAGTTACATGAGGTTTAGGCTAGTGTGAGAGAGGCCTCATAACCGCCGCCTCATGTACTGCATAGTTCTGCTATCACTCATAGTGATAGAACTTCTTGCGTATATCATTGTTTAGATGGATGACATTGTAGTTACAAGTATTCGAGACTTGCATGTATCGCTACTTTCGAGATGATGACGAGAGACCACTTTGTGTTGGATGACGATTATGATGAGACTATTTGTATGTATATGCTATGATTACATTTGTGGTCTCGCAGCCATTTGTATGTGTATGATGATGACATTTGTATGTGCTAAAGTTTCTTGTATAAAGCCTGCTCAAATACAAAACAAATATGCAGGAAAAAAACTAATAAAATTAGCAGTAGCGAGTGGAGAAAAGTTACTAGCAGCATGCCACTAGCAGTAGCGCGGCCTAGTAAACGGCGCTAGAGCTATTAGCAGTAGCGCGCTTGCTTGTTCATCGCTGCTGCTACCCTTGTATAGCAGTAGCGCGAGCATACACGCGCTGCTGCTACAGTTTAGCTGTAGCGCCGTATCAATAGCGCGTGACCCCGCGCTACTGCTATACCTAGAACCCGCGCTGCTGCTAGGCTTTTCCCTAGTAGTGCATGATCATCTTTAGGACAACAACATAATTTGTCATATAGGTTCTTATATTAAAGTAACAATTCATTCACAAGGTGAAGTATGAATCAGAAACTTCATTGATAACCAACAAACTATGATCTCAATCATTGAAGCAATTGCAATTTATTATAACATCGAAAAGAGTCAATTATAAGAGCTTCTCAGCAAGTGCACATACTCAACTATCATTTAGTCTTTCACAATTGCTAACACTCACGCGATACTTACGAGGTCAAAGCTTCAATCGGACACAGAGAAAGATAGGGGATTATAGTTTCGCCTCCCAACGGTTTACCTCAAGGGTAATGTCAACAATAATGGTTCATGGCTCTATACATCCGCGTGGATATATATATATATATATATATATATATATATATATATATATATATATATATATATATATATATATATATATATATATATATATATATATATAGAGAGAGAGAGAGAGAGAGATAGCTCCAACATATTGTGCTTGCGAAAGGATAAAAGTAAAATGAAAGGTGATGATCACCATGACTCTTGTATAAGGGTAGGAGATAATATAAAAGATAGGCCCTTTGCAGAGGGAAGCAGAGGTTGTCCTGCGCTTTTATGGTTGGATGCACGAAATCTTAATGCAAAAGAATGTCACTTTATATTGCCGCTTGTGATAATGACCTTTATTATGCAATCTGTCTCTTTTATTTCTTCTATATTACAAGTTCGTATAAAGCTTATTTTCTTCACACTAATAGATCATGCATAATTAGAGAGCAATTTTATTGCTTGCACCGATGACAACTTACTTGAAGGATCTTACTCAATCCATGGGTAGGTATGGTGGACTCTCATGGCAAAACTGGGTTTAGGGATGTTTGGAAGCATAAGTAGTATCTCTACTTGGTGCAAATAATTTGGCTAGCATGAGAGGGAAAGGCAAGCTCAACATGTTGGAGGATCAATGACAATATAACTTATGTTAGGATGTAAGAAAGCATAACCCATTATGTTGTCTTCCTTGTCCAACTTCAACTTTTTAGCATGTCATATTTTAATGCGTGCTCACAATTACAAAAGATGTCCAAGATAGTGTATTTATATGTAAAACCTCTGTAGCGACCAGACCTCAAACAGTCTGATCTCTGTGCATCAGTGTCATCCCTGGATCAGTCATGCTGACACGCACAGTACTTGAAGGATTTATAACAGAGTAGCAATCACACACTTATTACATCGATAGTCCAACGATGAATTTATTACAAATAATATGGCTGAAGGCCATCTAACACGATAACAGCGGAAGGCTTGGAAGATAAGTGAGTCCATCAACTCCAGCGGCATCACTGAGTATAGAACCACGACCTAAAAGGGCATCTTACTCGTCGTCTGAAAAGTCTGCAACATGAAATGTTGCAGCCCGAAAACGGGCCAGCACATGGAATATGCTGGCAAGGTAACACAAGAGAATGCAATGAAAGTAAAGCTATACTATATGCAATATGGCTGGTGGAAAGCTCTATGGTTAAGTTTTTGCGTAAAGCCAATTTTTCCCTACTTCAAAGGAATAGATTTTAATTAACTATCATGGTAGTTGAAACATCGTTGAGAAGATAGACATCCTCTCAACCCCAATTAAAATAATTATTAACCCAACAAAATTAATTAAAGTAACATGATGAGATTCACATGATAATCCAAGTACTAGATACTCAAGACGTCCATAACCGGGGACACGGCTAATCAAGATCAGTTTGTACACGCTGCAGAGGTTTGTGCACTTTTCCCCATAAGACTCGATCGCCTCCGTTTGGTTTCTCGCACTGCATGGTGTTTGAGAAACGGATGACCGAGACACAGTCTTTCCGAAGAGGTCCCCTTAACCAGATAGATAGGCCGGTACACCTAAAAAACCCACTACATCTGCTAGCCCATCATGGAAAGGTTTCCCACAACTTACTCAACTATGCCAGAGCCCATATTGGCATGTGGCTGCACACGGAAGTTTCTAGTATGAAAAATCTCATGATCCCTTTTAGCCTGGGTGGCGGTCCAAAAGAAAAACAGGAATCACTGGAATAACCAGATGCCTCAATCCACCCAGATGTGTATTAATGTTGCCACCTTAAGTTGAACCATTAATTAACAACTCACATCTGTCATGGATTTCACTCAAACCCAAACCACGTCTACGAGCATAGCATGTCCTAACAGCAAACGGAGAAGTAACTCCCAAAGGTTTGAATGCAATGCAGGTAATAGGTACTACCTCAAACTACTTCCCAACCCCACAAGTTAATTGATCCTATTCATGCAATGTGTGAGGGTTGGACTAACGCAATGAAAACTGAGTAATTGGAAAGCATGATCAAAGTGTTACTTGCCTTGCTGATGATCCGCAAAACCTAGAGACTCAAAGTAGCAAGCGGCGCACTCCGGGTACTCTATCGCAATCAAACAAGCACACAATAAGTACATAACTAATGCACGGGTAAAACTCAAATAAGAGATCTAACCAGAAAGTTCAACTTAAGAACTCCGGTTTGCAAAAAGAATCAACTCAAAATAAGCAACGAAACTCAAACTGCAAAAGAAACGAGCTCCGGTTTACTAGTTGGCCTAAAGTCAAATTTTACAGTAGCCAAAACTTTGTTCAAGTTGATTAAACGTACAGAGGGCATCGAGACGAAGATCAGGTACTTCCAATCACCTGATTCCAACTCTCGAGCGAAAAGAAAAACGCGAAACAAGATCAGGGCAGAAATCGCGATCGGAATAACCGCGGATAAATACCCCGAAAAGGAAAAACGACGAACAGGCTAACGAACGAACATTCGCTGTCTTCGGTTAACTAACGAAAACCGTTCGTTAAAACGAACGTACGGACGAACGTCTGCTAAATAACTAAACCGAAAAACCGAACCGATCTATTCTAAAAAAAACAGATCTAGGGTTTTCCTAAAAAAAACTGATCGGTTCTTAAAAAAAACCGATGGCGGCGGTGGCGTCTACCTCGGCGACGGCGGCGGGATCCGGCGGCTCCGGCGGGATCCGGCGGTGGGGCGGCGGCGGCTCCGGCGGGCGGCGGTGGCAGCGGCGGCGGGGCGGCGGCAGCAGCGGCGGCGGCGGCGGGCGGCGCGACGCGCTAGGGTTTGGGGCAGGGGGCGGCTGCGGGCTGGGGGCGACGGGCCGGATCGGGCGCTTATAAAGCCCAGGAGTCCTGGGCTAGTAAGACTCCTAGTCGGTTTCCTTTTTTTTTCTAAAAGAGTCCCGGCGCAGAAAAACTAACGAAAGAAATACCAAACGGACTCCAAAATTCCCGAAATAAATTTTCACCGTCCTCTAATAATATTTAGGACAAAGTGAACATTTTTCCCGGACCTAAATGCAATTTTGAAAAACACGTATTTTTCCTATGCAAATAAATCCGCAAATAAATCCAGAAAAAAATACCAAAAGTGATTTTAATATTTTTCCTCCAATATTTCTGTTATTTTGGAGAAGTCATATTATCTCCGCTCATATATTTTATTTAGAAATATTTTTAGGAGAGAAAAATAATTAGAATCACACTGTCCTCGTACCGGTATTCGAGCGAACTCAAATACGAAAACGGTAAAATCCCCAACTCTCTCCGTAGGTCCTTGAGTTGCTTAGAATTTCGAGGAACGCCACAAACAAAAATGCAAAAACATGCAAATGCAATATGATCTATGTATAACATTCCAAATTGAAAATTTGGGATGTTACAAACCTACCCCCCTTAGAATGAATCTCTCCCTCGAGATTCGACTTGGCTAGAGAATAGGTGTGGGTGGTACTTGCGTAGATCATTGATGGCTTCTCGCCCCTCGTTGGTTACCCCAAGTGGAAGGTTTGAGATGCAGTGTAGTGGTAGTTTTCCCTTGGCAAAGATACCAAGGATCGAATTCCCCTGAGACTCCAAGGTTCAACAAGAAGGTGTCAACTTCTAACGGCGCCAGATACTTAGCAATTGACTGGACCTGCACACAGATACAAATAACTTTGCTCCCAACGAGTACACAGAGGTTGTCAATCCCTCCGGCCTTGTCGTTTACAAAGGATCAAACACAAGAGATAATAGTGATAGGTATGACTGCAACTAGTAAGTAAGAACAGAAAGTAAATAGCAGATGTGATCAGTGATGGTAATATGGACCGGGGTCCCATGATGTTCACTAGTGATGTCTCTCTCCCAAAAGACGATAAAACAGCTAAGCGAGGTAAACAAATTACAGCTGGGCAATTGACAGGATTATGTGCGCAAACCAATGCTAACTATGCTACAAGAAAGGTAGATGCTCAAAAGCATGGGCGGTACGCCAAGGCAAGTAGAACGAAATCCATCTGCATCTACTACTAATCATCCACCTTGAGATATCTATCCAGAACATCTCGCCGGTATTAAGTTGCGAGTCCTACCCATAGTGTAAACTCAAAGCAACAGACAACTGCATTAAAAGAACTTTGCGTAAAGTAAACAATCCTTGCACCCGCAAGTACAAGCACCGTTGTTTTCCCCCTTGTGGCAACAGCACATCCCCTAGACTCATGTTTCTGTCACTCAAGCTAGTCATCGAGGGGCATGAACCCACAATCAAGCATAACGTTCCCTCTTGGAGTTACTACCTACTACTTGGCCAAAGCAATAAACAGCAACGGAGAACATGCAAGAATTACTCAAGAACATAAATATAAAAGAGGTAAATCAAATATATTACTCACACACAATCTGAACATAATCTCATAATCCATCGGATCCCAGCAAACTCATCATAGCAACAACATAAGGATTACATATGTGCCTCGATCATGTAGGGCAGCTCACGAGGTCTAATCGGTGAAGAACAAAGAGGGGAGGACAACATCACATAGCTACTGGTCATGGACCCATGGTCCAAGGGAGACCACTCACAACTCATCCGGGAGGCGTCCGTGGTGGTGGAGAGGCTCCCGGTGGTGATCCTCCCTTCCGGCAGGGTGCCGGGAAGAGTTCTCCTGGTGCTCCCGATCTTGGAAGCGCGGCGGCGGCGGAA
Source organism: Secale cereale (assembly GCA_902687465.1). Lineage (NCBI taxonomy): Eukaryota > Viridiplantae > Streptophyta > Magnoliopsida > Poales > Poaceae > Secale > Secale cereale. Next base: position 821,954,120 of record LR738711.1, on the reverse strand, counting down.
CAGAGATGAGATCACGGAAAAGGTTTCCGTCCTCGAGGGTTTCGGGACGCGGTGTAAATATATGCCAAAGGGGGGGCGTCAGAGGAGGCCTGGGGGGCCCAGGCACCCTGGCGGCGCGGCCAGGAGGGGGGGGGCGTGCCCTCTGGCCTCCTGGAGCCTTGGTGGCCCCCCTCCGGCCCTACTTTGGCCGCATGGAAGCTTCCGGAACGCTGATTTTTTATATATTTTTCCCGGAATTTTTCTGGCAGTTTACGTAATGGGAAAACCTGAAATACAAAAACAGCAGAAAACAGAAACTGGCACTGGGGTGCACTGAGTTAATAGGTTAGTCCAAATATGATCAAAAGTGTATGGAAGTGCATAAATATCATAGCAATATCAGACAAAAGAGGCATTGAGCAAGCAGAAATTATAGATATGTTTTGGACGTATCAACATCCCCAAGCTTAATTCCTGCTCGTCCTCGAGTAGGTAAATGATAACAAGCATAATTACTGTGGTGACATGCTATTAACCATATAAGAACTTTTCACAGTCACATGACAAGGGCTTACTGAGACAATGAATCTGTAGTAATTAAGTTGCCTCATGAGAAAATCACAATGAACTAAAAGTTTTACAATATGATACTGAAACACCAAATAGATTTGTAGTGAGCATGGTGTGCAAATATGATAAAGTGGTACCTCGCTTGCCCCCTTTAGTGAAGCAAAACATAAATGCAGGGGCACCTCCAAGGTTTAAGTGACGACTAGATACAATGATTTCAGAATAAACGATATCATAATCATGCAAAAGACAATGGTACTTTGGGAGAATGCACATTACACACAGAATGACAATCATGCTCTCAATAGTTGGTGCTTTAAAGAAGGTGGAGACTGTCGAACCGTGGCTTTTGATGGCAAGGTTGAAAACCCGTGGTCGGAAACAAAAACTAAACATGTATCAGAGCTCTTGGTTTTAAAAACAGAGGTAAAAATTATTTTTGGGGTATGCATATTTTGTCAACGAATGCTGGCAGATAACTCAATTACTTCTCGAGCTGGACAAGTTTCGAGGAACGGCTCCCGCATGAGGACGATCACATCCTCTTAATCTCCTTTGTTTATCACTGCCAAAGTTTTCTGATTTCTCATGAACAAAGCGTGAAGGAGGGTTTGTTTGTTGTATATTTTTTAATGAGCCGGGCGCACTCTTTGCCAGTTCCTTCTCGTATTAGGGGTTTGCACATTAGACATGCAATCCCGGGGTGAAGCTTGTCCAACTTAAAAAGATCATGAATTAACTACTACTTCCTCATGAGCTAAAACAGAGGCACAAAAGAGAAATGCTTTTTTGAATAATTTCGAGGTGGTACATGAAAGTCTTCGTTAGGAATGGCAGGTAAATACCATGTATAGGAAGGTATGGTGGACTCATATGGCATAACTGGTTTAAAGGATTTTGGATGCACAAGCAGTCAGTCCGCTTAGTACAGGCGAAGGTTAGCAAAAGACTGGGAGCGACCAACTAAGAGAGCAATGACGGTCATAATCATGCAGAGCGACAAAGCAACATTGAATCGGGCATGGAAGTTATATCGCTACTCAGAAATTAAAGATCATCAAGGCTTGATAGACTTTCTTTACAGTCTTAAATATGCGTGAGCATATGCGAACTCAATCAAAATAAATTCTCGGAGGAAGATATCACTAAACCATACCACATCATAGGCAAACAAATTATGTTGGTACTTCAATAACACATTGAGAACCCCCCAGCTATTTGAGACTAACCATAAGAAAACATGAACTACTAAGCACCATTATGCACATAGCATTTTTATCATAGACATATCAACCAGTGCAACAGAAGCCAACTCTCTTAACAAGATAAGCATGATAACTAAAGAGAGTTCCAGCGACCAACTAAACAAAAGCTCTTTTAAAAAGTAAAGCATGAAAACTAAGAGCTGAACATGACAGTAGCTATTGAAAGACCAAGAACATACACAGCAAAGATAAACACGAAAATTCTATGTTGTGTTCTAGGTTGAAGTGGAGCGTGTTTCTCTCCCACACAAAGAAAGATGGGTTTCAACTCGTTATGAAAAGCAAGCAAAGCTAAAGAAAACTAAAAAGGAAACTAAAAGCAAGACGCTCCAAGCATAGCACATAACACATGAAGTGATTAAAATATAGTGGAACGAAAGACGAACTGATAATGTTGATGGAGAAGGGGATGCACGGGGGCATCCCCAAGCTTAGACGCTTGAGTCTTCTTGAATATTTCTTGGGGGTGCATGGGGGCATCCCCAAGCTTGAGCGTTTGACACTCTTGAACCTTTTTATCATCTTCCCTCGCACACTTGAAAACTCCCTTCATACATAACTCATCATAATCTGATTAGCGAGGTTAGTACCCATATAAAATAATTTTTCCTTGCTGGAAATAAGGATATTCTTGAAGGTCTACTGTTTCTCAAGATTGCCAAAAGGTTTTTGCAAAGAAAAAGCAAGCTCAAGGTTTGCAAAACGAAGGAAAGGCAAAACAGGACAGAATCTGTGAAAAACAGACCAGCAGGTAGTAAATAATCTTTTCGGGGCACTTCTGCAACTCAAATAAAAAAACTCAGAACAGACACCCGAAAGCCAATTGTATAGAGCACACTGTCGAAAAAATTCAGACCAAAAAGATGATCTGGTGATTTTATACGAATTTTTCTATCCAAGGACAGAATCTGTTTCCTGGACAGCACGTCACAACTTTTGAACTTTCTTGCAATCAGAGGCTAAACTTGGCACAAAGCTAAAAAGTAAAGATACAATGATGATGCTACTGTAGTAAAAAACATCAAGACACAATAAAAGCAAAAAAAATAAAATTTTATTCATTGTGGGCTGCCTCCCAAAAGCGCTTTCTTTTATGCCTTTAAGCTAGGCATAATGCAAAGAGATCAAGTTTTATCAAGAGTAAAAGAATAGCTAGCCCGTATAACGGACTCAAAAGGTAACTTAATCTTCTTTCTAGGGAAGTGTTCCATCCCTTTCTTGAGAGGAAATTGGAATTTTATATTCCCCTCTTTCATGTCAATGATGGCACCAACGGTGCGAAGAAAAGGATGTCCCAAAATAATTGGACAAGAAGGTTCACATTCAATATCCATAATAGTAAAATCAATGGGAACATAATTGTCATTGACAATCATAAGAACATCGTCGATCCTCCCCATGGGTTTCTTTATGGAAGAATCAACAAGACGAACACCAAAAGAACAAGAATCAAAAGGTTTCAATTTAAGCATATCATATATTCTTTTGGGCATAACGGAGGTACTAGCTCCAACATCACATAAAGTATAGCAAGATAAGTTATTCAACTTAATTTTAATCATAGGATCCCAACCATCTTCTAGCTTTCTAGGTATGGAGGCTTCTACCCTAAGTTTCTCCTCCCTAGCTTTGATGAGAGCATTAGTGATATGCTCTGTGAAGGCAAGATTAAGTGTACTAGTGCGGGGATCTCTAGACATCTTGTGAAGGAAATCAATAACTTCGGTAAGGGTGCAATTATCATAATCAAGGTCACTACTATCAAGTAAAGTGGTAGTGGTGTCCTTTAGGCTCACTTGTTTGGTAGTTTCTATGGTCATAGCATCACCATTAATAGGTCCAATGGGACTAGGAGTGCATTGGGTGCTAAGAGTTTGGATATCCTCAACAACTTGGATAGTAGCAACAGTGTGGTGGGTAGGAAGGTTCTTAATTCTATCTTCTTCCTCCTTTTCTCTAGCCCATCTCTCTTTAAGTTTAGCCAACATCCTAATGTTTTCATTAATTTGCACTTGAATAGCATTCATAGGAGTGGTCTTCCTCTCCTCAAGAGGGGAAGTTCTAATTTTAAGCAACTCTACCTCATGGGCTAAATTGTCTACCTTCGAAGAGAGATCATCTAGTTTGGCTAGTTTTTCTTCTACACTCTTATTGAAGGCTTTTTGGGTAGTGATGAAATCTTTAAGCATAATCTCTAGTTCAGAAGTGGAGTTCTTGGTGCTAGGATAAGCATTATTGTTCCCATAGGAATTAGAGGGGAACGGTCTAGGATTGCTAACAAAATTACTCCTATAAGCATTGTTATTGAAATTGTTTCTAGAGATAAAGTTCACATCTACTTGTTCTTGAGCAATCAAAGAATTTAAAGGAACATCACGAGGATCAATAGAAGATTGCTTGGAAAGTAGAGACATGATCAAGTCAACTTTTTCATTTAGGGAGGAAATCTCCTCGACAGAGTTTACCTTCCTACCTGTTGGAGCGCGTTCGGTGTGCCATTGGGAATAATTGGTCATCATCTCATCGAGAAGCTTTGTGGCAGCACCAAGTGTAGTTGACATAAAGGTTCCTCCCGCGGCCGAATCTAACAAGTTCCGCGAGGTAAAGTTCAAGCCTGCATAAAAAGTTTGGATAACCATCCAAGTAGTCAAACCATGAGTAGGGCAGTTCTCGACAAGAGATTTCATGCGTTCCCAAGCTTGGGCAACGTGTTCATTATCCAATTGTTTGAAATTCATTATGTTACTCCTTAGATGGATAATTTTAGCAGGTGGATAGTACTTTCCAATAAAAGCATCCTTGCACTTGTCCCAAGAATCTATGCTATTTCTAGGCAAAGATTGAAACCAAATTTTAGCTCCTCCTCTCAAGGAGAAAGGAAAAAGCTTAAGCTTAACAATATCACTGTCTACTTCTCGGTACTTTTGCATATCACAGTGTTCAACAAAATTATTTAAGTGCAAAGCAGCATCATCTCCAGCACCGGAGAATTGATCTTTCATAACTAGGTTCAGTAAAGCAGGTTTAATTTCATAAGAAGGTGCTGAAGTGGCAGGTGTAGTAATGGGTGTGCAGATAAAGTCATCGTTGTTATGACTAGTGAAGTCACACAACTTGGTGTTCTCGGTGGAACCCATAGCAGCAAGCAAGCAAGATAACTATTTTTGTGATTTTTGATAAAGGACACTAAAGCAAAAACTGAAAGGTAAACTAACAAGACTAAAAAGCAAAGGAAAAAGATAGCGTGCAACTCCCCTATCTTGAAGAGTGGAGTCCCCGGCGACGGCGCGAGAAAACTTTGCTTGATGGCTTCTCGCCCCTCGTTGGTTACCCCAAGTGGAAGGTTTGAGATGCAGTGTAGCGGTAGTTTTCCCTTGGCAAAGATACCAAGGATCGAATTCCCCTGAGACTCCAAGGTTCAACAAGAAGGTGTCAACTACTAACGGCGCCAGATACTTAGCAATTGATTGGACCTGCACACAGATACAAATAACTTTGCTCCCAACGAGTACAGAGAGGTTGTCAATCCCTCCGGCCTTGTCGTTTACAAAGGATCAAACACAAGAGATAATAGTGATAGGTATGACTGCAACTAGTAAGTAAGAATAGAAAGTAAATAGCGGATGTGATCAGTGATGGTAATATGGACCGGGGTCCCATGATGTTCACTAGTGATGTCTCTCTCCCAAAAGACGATAAAACAGCTAAGCGAGGTAAACAAATTACAGCTGGGCAATTGACAGGATTATGTGCCCAAACCAATGCTAACTATGCTACAAGAAAGGTAGAGGCTCAAAAGCATGGGCGGTACGCCAAGGCAAGTAGACCGAAATCCATCTGCATCTACTACTAATCATCCACCTTGAGATATCTATCCAGAACATCTCGCTGGTATTAAGTTGCGAGTCCCACCCATAGTGTAAACTCAAAGCAACAGACAACTGCATTAAAAGAACTTTGCGTAAAGTAAACAATCCTTGCACCCGCAAGTACAAGCACCGTTGTTTTCCCCCTTGTGGCAACATCACATCCCCTAGACTCATGTTTCTGTCACTCAAGCTAGTCATCGAGGGGCATGAACCCACAATCAAGCATAACGTTCCCTCTTGGAGTTACTACCTACTACTTGGCCAAAGCAATAAATAGCAACGGAGAACATGCAAGAATTACTCAAGAACATAAATATAAAAGAGGTAAATCAAATATATTACTCACACACAATCTGAACATAATCTCATAATCCATCGGATCCCAGCAAACTCATCATAGCAACAGCATAAGGATTACATATGTGCCTCGATCATGTAGGGCAACTCACGCGGTCTAATCGGTGAAGAACAAAGAGGGGAGGAGAACATCACATAGCTACTGGTCATGGACCCATGGTCCAAGGGAGACTACTCACAACTCATCCGGGAGGCGTCCATGGTGGTGGAGAGGCTCCCGATGGTGATCCTCCCCTCCGGCAGGGTGCCGGGAAGAGTTCTCCTGGTGCTCCCGATCTTGGAAGCGCGGCGGCGGCGGAACAGAGATGAGATCGCGAAAAAGGGTTCCGTCCTCGAGGGTTTCAGGACGCGGTGTAAATATATGCCAAAGGGGGGCGTCAGGGGAGGCCTTGGGGGCCCAGGCGCCTTGGCGGCACGGCCAGGAGGGGGGGGGGGCGCCCTCTGGCCGCCTGGAGCCCTGGTGGCCCCCCTCCTGCCCTACTTTGGCCGCATGGAAGCTTCCGGAACGCTGATTTTTTATATATTTTTCCCGGAATTTTTCTGGCAGTTTACGTAATGGGAAAACCTGAAATACAAAAACAGCAGAAAACAAAAACTGGCACTGGGGTGCACTGAGTTAATAGGTTAGTCCAAATATGATCAAAAGTGTATGGAAGTGCATAAATATCATAGCAATATCACACAAAAGAGGCATGGAGCAAGCAGAAATTATAGATACGATTTGGACGTATCAATCATCTTCTCGTTCCCAGGTGGCTTCTTCCTCGGTGTGGTGACTCCACTGAACTTTGCAAAACTTGATAACCTTACTGCGAGTAACTCTGCTCGAAAATTCGAGAATCTTAACAGGCTTCTCCTCGTAGGTCAGATCACTGTCCAACTGAATTGCTTCCAGGGGTACTGTGTCTCTAAGCGGTATATCGGCCATATCCGCGTGTCACTTCTTAAGCTGCGAAACGTGAAACACGTCGTGCACTCCTGACAACCCTTTGAGCAATTCCAACTTATAGGCAACCTCTCCCATGCGTTCCAAAACACGGTAAGGTCCCACAAATCTCGGGGCTAACTTCCCTTTAACTCCGAAACGTTTAACTCCTCATAGAGGCGATACTCTCAAGTATGCTCTATCTCCGATCTCATAGGTTATCTCCTTGCGCTTCGAGTCTGCATAACTCTTCTACCTGGACTGAGCTTCCTTCAGTCTATCTCGAATCAACTTAACCTTCTCCTCAGACTCTTTGATTAAGTCTGGTCCAAACAACTGTCGGTCTCCAACTTCGTCCCACGACAACGGTGTTCGGCATCTCCTTCATACAATGCCTCGAACGGTGCCATCTTCAAACTGTCTTGGTAACTGTTGTTGTATGAGAACTCCGCATAGGGCAAGTTGTCATCCCAACTAGATCCATAATCTAATGCACAGGCTCTCAGCATATCCTCCAAAATCTGATTTACTCTCTCCGTCTGTCCATCTGTCTGCGGATGAAACGCTGTGCTAAACTCTAGCCTGGTACCCCAAGTTTCATGTAACTGATTCCAGAACTTTGAGGTAAACTGGGTTCCTCTATCTGATACGATGCTCATCGGAACTCCATGCAGACATACAATTCTGGTCATGTATATCTTTGCCAACTTTGCACTGGTATATGTGGTTTTCACAGGGATAAAGTGGGCTACCTTCGTCAATCGGTCTACTACTACCCAGATTGAATCATATCCTGCCTTGGTCCTGGGCAATCCGGTGATAAAATCCATGCCAAGCTTCTCCCACTTCCATTCGGGTATTGGCATAGGTTGTAACAATCCTGTTGGCTTCTGATGTTCTGCCTTTACTCTGTGACATACATCACAAACTGCTACATACTCCGCAATATCCTTCTTCATACCAATCCACCAGAAAATATCCTTCAAATCCAAATACATCTTAGTATTTCCTGGGTGAATCGAGTATGGTGAATCATGGGCCTCTTGTAAAATCAACTTCCCGATCTCCGAGTCTTTAGGCACATAGATTCGATCCTCAAACCACAGGGTGTCGTGTTCATCCTCACGAAATCCTTTAGCTTTTCCTTCGCTCATCCTCTCCTTTATAGCGACAACCTCCTTGTCAGCTTTCTGAGCTTCTCTGATTTTATCCATCAGGGTAGACTAGATTTCTAATGTTACTACATAACCTCTCGGAACTATCTCCATACGTAGTTCTCGTAGGTCCTCGGCTAACTCCTTTGGAAATTCTTCCATCATTAGGGTATTGACATGGCTCTTACGGCTTAGCGCATCGGCTACTACGTTAGCCTTTCCGGGATGATAATGCAATCTCATGTCATAATCCTTAATGAGTTCCAGCCATCTCCTTTGCCTAAGATTCAGCTCCTTCTGAGTGAATATATACTTCAAACTCTTGTGATCCATATATACTTCACAATGGTTTCCAATAAGAAAATGTCTCCATGTCTTTAGCGCATGCACTACGGCTGCTAACTCCAAATCGTGGGTGGCATAGTTCATCTCATGAGGTTTTAGTTGTCGTGAAGCATGCGAAACAAGTCTTCCTTCCTGCATAAGAACAGCTCCAAGTCCTCGACGTGAAGCGTCGCAGTACACCTCATAATCCTTATGTTGATCTGGCAGAATCAACACATGGGATGAGACCAATCGCTTCTTTAATTCCTGAAAACTGGCCTCACATTCTTCGGTCCAATTGAACTTGGTGTCCTTCTTTAACAACTCCATCATTGGCTTTGCAATCTTCGAGAAATTCTCTATGAATCTCCGGTAGTATCCTGCAAGTCCAAGAAAACTCCGGATTTCTCCAACTATTGTTGGTGCTTCCCAATGGGTCACAGTGTCCACCTTAGCGGGATCTACTGCTATTCCTTCTCCGGATATAACGTGTCCAAGAAATCCGACTTCCTTCAACCAGAACTCACATTTGCTAAACTTGGCATATAACTGATGTTCTCTGAGCTTCTCCAATACCAAACGCAAATGCTCTGCATGCTCCTCTTCATCATTCGAGAAGATCAGTATATCATCTATGAACACTACGACGAACTTATCCAAATACTCCATAAACACTTTGTTCATCAGGTTCATAAAGTATGCCGGTGCGTTCGTCAGACCAAACGACATAACGGTATACTCGTACAACCCATACCTAGTGGTAAAGGCCGTCTTAGGTATATCTTGCTCTCGGATCTTCAATTGGTGGTACCCTGATCGCAGATCGATCTTGGAAAATATGTTAGCTCCTTGCAATCTATCGAACAGATCATTGATCATTGGTAATGGGTACTTATTCTTGATTGTTACTTCATTCAATCCTCGGTAATCAACAACCATTCTTAACGATCCATCCTTCTTTTCCACTAGAAGTACTGGCGAACCCCAAGGTGAAGAACTTGGGCGTATGAATCCTTTATCCAATAACTCCTTAATTTGTTTCTTTATCTCCTCCAAATCCTTTGCGGGTATCCTATATGGTCTCTTAGAAATTGGCCCGGTGCCTGGCAAAAGTTCAATCAAAAACTCTATATCTCTATCCGGTGGCATGCCAGGTAACTCCTCTGGAAACACATCCGGATAACCCTTTACTACTGGCACTTCCTCCTGAACAACTCCTGTGAGAGAATGTACTTGAGTCCTTGTAGGCGAATGCCTAGATACATACTTAATCCTTTTTCCCTCCGGGGTGGTGAGCAAAATAGACTTACTGGCATAGTCAATATTACCTCCATACTTCGATAGCCAATCCATACCAAATATCACATCCAATCCTTGTGACTCCAGAACTATTAGGTCAGAGGGGAAAGTGTGGCGTCCTATGATCAATGGCGTCCGAAAACATCCTTGGTGTGCCATATAATCTGCTCCAGGTGAACTTACTAACATGGGGGTCTTAAGAACTCGGGTGGACATCCTATGTCTATTAACGAATCCCCTTGAAATATATGAATGCAATGCACCGGTATCGAAAAGAACTATTGCGGTAAATGTCTTAACCAAAAACTTACCGACAACAGCATCTGGTTGCTCTTCTACCTCCTCCACGGTCATGTGGTTCACTTGTCCTTTGTTGAACGGGTTGGGCTTCTTCCCGGCGCTTCCATTGCCGTTCCCATTCTTAACTTCTGGGCATTCATTGGCATAATGTCCATTCTTCCCGCACTTGTAACAAGTGACATGGCTAAAATCCCTCTTGGTGGGTGTGGACGGTGTAGGGCGGTTCTGGTTTCCGTTGGCTCCATTCCCATTCCCATTGCCATTCTTTGTGCCATTGTGGTTGTGCGAGCTACTTCCTCCATGCGTGTGCTGAAACTATCCTACAATTTTAGGGGTAAAACGGGGCTTCTGCTGAGCTCCAGAATTATACTTTCCTTGCCCATACTTCCTCTTGCGACTCTCAATCTGTTGATGCTTCCTTTCAATCATTAAGGCGCGATCAACCAACTCATGGTAGTTATTGAAAGTTGCCACCATCAATTGTACACTCATCTCATCATTCAACCCTTCCATGAATCTCTCCTGCTTAGCGGCGTTTGTAGCCACATCATCTGGGGCATAACGAGATAGAGTACTAAACTCATCCACGTACTGGGCCACAGTACGGTTCCCTTGGCGCAAATTGCGAAACTCCTGCTTCTTCATACTCATGGCTCCAGTTGAGACATGGGCGGTACGAAAAGCTTGCTGAAACTGATCCTAAGTCACATTGGCTACGGGGTAAGTGGCTGTGTAATTCTCCCACCATGCTGCGGCTGGTCCAGACAACTGGTGTGCGGCAAATGACACCTTCTCAGCATCCGAGCAATTGGCGGTGGTCAAATCCCTTCCAATCTTGTGTAGCCAGTCATCAGCCACAATTGGTTCGATGCTGCTAGCAAACACGGGTGGTTGCAACCTTAAGAAACGGGTCAGGTTGTCCACGGGTGGTGGTGGTGGCGGGTTGTTGTTGTTGTTCTGGTTGTTCTGAGTGTTCTGGACAAGAAGTTGCATCAAGGTGTTCTGCTGCTGGATCAACTGAGTGAGCTCAGGGGGAAACTCGAATTCAGGTCTTGGAGGCATCTGATGGGTGCAGAGGGAAGAGATTAGAATAGAAAAGAGGTCTAAGGGAAAATCACTACCCATATGCACATGAGACAAACACACAATCAATTCACACCAATCAATTTCAAACAAGGTCTTACAAATCTAACGATCGTTACAAAAGTGCTCTAAAACTAATATATGGTAGTAACTACTAGTCACAGGGTGGTCATCTAAAAATATTGATCGGCAGAGGATTCCATAATATCTGCTCCAGCTTCATCTTCATAGTATTCGTCCTTGCTATCCTCAGCTTCCGAATCTGTGTCATCTATGATGATGTAGTCTTCCGGTGGAATCTCCTTGGGTTCTTCTTCCTCGTCTTCTTTTCCCATGAGTATCCCTTACTTCCGGGTCAAATCATCATTCTTCTCCACAAGTATTTTCATCTCCTCCTCATATCCGTCGCGTGTAGACTTGAGTTCTTCTTCTAGCTCTAAATTCCTATTTAGGGCCTTCTTCAAATCTATCATCCCAGCACACATCTGGTGCTCCTGGCGACGAATGTGGTGATTCAACTCCTGGATGAATGCTGCAATGGATATACCCTTCCGGGTGCTGATCATATCCCAATTCTCATCTCGGCGTCCACAAATCTGGTAGATAGTGTCCTTTAGCTCCTGCTGGTAGACTTCTCCAATCCTTCCCATAGCAATGTGGGCTGCCATGCTCCTTCCTAGGCTCCATGTGGGTGCATTAAAGGAAAATGCTATGAGTGGGGTGACGGGTGCGGACGTCCTTCCTGGAACTTGGGCTTGAATCAACCAACGCTCCTCCTCAGGTAGAGTGGCATTTGTAGGTTCCGGTGAAACTTGGTAATCCAATGTTTAGATATCTGGTGACTTCCTTCAGATGTCGTCCAAAGGGTGTATCATCATCCGGTTGCATGAATTTGTGCTTTGCTTCCACCATCCTAAAGAGTAGAAAAGATGAGGAGTCAGAAAAGAGACGAGTGAATAGTGCTTTAGGGCTTGTCTTAGTGGTCGTGTCCTACAGTCAGCGTGTGCTCTGATACCATCTTGTAGCGACCAGACCTCAAACAGTCTGATCTCTGTGCATCAGTGTCATCCCTGGATCAGTAATGCTGACACGCACAGTACTTGAAGGATTTATAACAGAGTAGCAATCACACACTTATTACATCGATAGTCCAACGATGAATTTATTACAAATAATATGGCTGAAGGCCAACTAACACGATAACAGCGGAAGGCTTGGAAGATAAGTGAGTCCATCAACTCCAGCGGCATCACTGAGTATAGAACCACGACCTAAAAGGGCATCCTACTCGTCGTTTGAAAAGTCTGCAACATGAAACGTTGCAGCCCGAAAACGGGCCAGCACATGGAATATGCTGGCAAGGTAACACAGGAGAATGCAATGAAAGTAAAGCTATACTATATGCAATATGGCTGGCGGAAAGCTCGATGGTTAAGTTTTTGCGTAAAGCCAATTTTTCCCTACTTCAAAGGAATATATTTTAATTAACTATCATGGTAGTTGAAACATCGTTGAGAAGATAGACATCCTCTCAACCCCAATTAAAATAATTATTAACCCAACAAAATTAATTAAAGTAACATGATGAGATTCACATGATAATCCAAGTACTAGATACTGAAGACGTCCATAGCCGGGGACACGGCTAATCATGATCAGTTTGTACACTCTGCAGAGGTTTGTGCACTTTTCCCCACAAGACTCGATCGCCTCCGTTTGGTTTCTCGCACTGCATGGTGTTTGAGAAACGGATGACCGAGACACAGTCTTTCCGAAGAGGTCCCTGATACGTCCAAAATGCATCACTATTTTGTATCATAATTCATCTTTATTCATTGATATATTTCACGTTATGATGATGTTCTTATGTTGTTTTGGTCTATTTTACACAGTTTGCAACTTTCCGGTGCCGGAACAGCAGACGCAGAATTCAGCAGGAAAAAGTGGATACTGAGTTGCTGAAGAAGAACACCTCCAAATTACCTGAAAATTGACGGGAGGTATTTTTCAGACGAATAACGAAGACACGCAAAAGGGGAGTCAGAGGGGGGCCACAGGGTGCCCAGTTGGCCTGGGGGCGCGCCCCCTGGCCGCGCCGGGGGGGCGCCTGGAGCCCCTGGCCCACCTCTGGTCGCCCCCTTTTGCATATATGTTCTCCGTCCCCCGAAAACCCTAAGCACGGGACTTTTTACGGAGTTCCGCCGCCGCTTCGAGGCGGAAACCTACAGAGAAGAAAAGGGCATCTCCGGCGGGCAGATTCCGCCAGGGAGATCACCTCCCGGAAGGGGAGATCGTCGCCATCGTCATCACCATCATCACGGGCATCATCGAGATCATCATCAACATCATCCCCAACACCAGCACCAGCTCCATCTTCATCCAAATCTCATCTTTCCATCGCAACTCGTGTTGTAACTTGTACTACCTATCCTCTCTACTCCATCGGTGTTGATTACTACTTTGTGGTGAATGCTATTGAGTTCTGTTGGAGAAATATTATTATGTCCAGATTGTTTATCACATATTTATCCCCTCTGATCATGATCTCTTTTATGTCTTGTGAGTAGTTACTTTAGTTCTCGAGGACATGGGGAAAGTCTTGTTGTTAGTAGTCATATGCTGTTGAAGTAATATGTGTTGTTTGATACTTAAGTTGCGTTGTCATTCTACTAGTGGTGTTGTGTGAGTCGAACACCCAACACTTCGCCTTATTAAGGACCTAGGGGAATGCATTATGTATAAAGAATGCTTACGGTGGGTTGCCGGAGTGACAGAAACCTGAACCCCAGTTTGCACGCTTTTGCATAAGGGAATAATGGATCAACGATCGTATTGCTATGGTTAGGCTTTTGCCTTAAATTCTATCTTGTATTTGCGGATGCTTGCAAGGTGTTTAATCATAAGAGTGCATTCATCTTAGTCTAGAGAGTGCACTAGCATAGATCCACCCACCAACACTTATCAACACATAACATAGTATCGATACGGAATATGGCGAAAGCACATGACTACCTCTCCCGTGTGTCCTCAAGAACGCTTTAGTCTTTATAAGTTCAATTGCTAGGCCTCTCCTTTGCTAAGAAAGGATTGGGCCACTTGTTACTCTCAGTATCTTTTACATTACTTGCCTTTACATTCCTGTTGCTTATATCGAGAAAACCCCTAAAAGTTATCTTTCACTGCTTGCAGTAATTTCTTGCTCAGAATCGCTTATCAATACCTTCTGCTCCTCGTTGGGTTCGACACTCTTACTTATCGAAAACGCTGCAACAGATCCCTTACGGTTGAGGGTTATCAAGTACCGTTTTCTAGCGCCGTTGCCGGGGAGCGTAGCGCTATTGGTAAAGTGAAACTGGTAAGAAAGTCTTTTTATAATTCTGTTTTTATTTTTGCTATTGCTGCTCTTTGTCCTTATGGATAACCCTATTATTGGAGCGTTGCTTGCGGGAAGACACCCCACACCTGTGGTGGTTGATCTTCCCCCTACTGAAATTGTGCCTTATAAAATACCAGCTGGCATTATCGATTATGTTTTGACTAATCGTTATGCAGGAGACAGACATCCCGGTGAACACTTGCTGTATTTGTCACGACTATGTTCATTATTTAAGCTTGCAGGTGTATCGAGGGAGTTTGTCATGAGGAAATTGTTTGCTGTATCACTTATAGATAAAGCTTCAGATTGGTATGGGCTTCTCGATAACCCACACTTGCTGGACTGGTAGGAGCTTATGTCTCTCTTTTATACTAAGTTTTATCCTCTTCATGAAATTCACCGAGACAGGAATTATATCTATAACTTTAGGTCTCGTGACGGAGAAAGCATTGCTCAAGCTTGGGGGAGATTGAAGTCCCTAATGCTCAAATGCCCTATTCATAAGCTCCCCAAGGAAATTATACTTACAAATTTTTATGCCAGGCTTTCTCGTCAGGATAAGGAGATGCTGGATGCCTCCTCTAGTGGGGTATTTCAGAAGAAGAGTGTTGAAGAAAGGTGGGATCTCCTCAAAAGAATCCAGAGGAATACTGAAGATTGGGAAATTGATAAAGGTATTGAACCCGCGATAAATTATGAACATGATTATATTGAGAGCTATGTGGAAACTGATTACTTCAATACTTTTTGCTCTAAGATTGGTCTTGATTCCCATTTAGTGATTGATTTATGCAAGAATTTTGCCTCTCATGTTGATTCTTTTAAAAAGAATAGAGACCAGCACCATGCACCTTTTAAAGAACCACCTATTGATATTTATGTTGCTGAGCCTATTTTTCCTACAGTCATATATGAAAAGCCTCCTTTTCCCACGAGGATAAAGGAACACACTCTTGTAACAGGCATAATAAATAAAAGTGAGAGAAGAGTTGATGAACCTGAGGACCAGATTAGGGTCGATCCTCGAGTTGCATTGATTAAAGACCTTGTTACTGATGATGTTTTGGATTCCAATATAACTTTTTGTGCTGTTTCCACTAACCTTGTCACAACCAAGAACAAAGGCCCAATTTCAGGTACTCCTGTGGTATCCGTTAAAATAGGAGATCATAATTATTATAGGCTATGCGATTTGGGATCGAGTGCAAGTGCTATTCCTTATTCACTCTATGAAGAAATCATCGGTGAGATTTCCCCTTGTGAACTTGAAGAAGTCGATGTTACTATTCATCTTGCAAATAGATCAACTATTTCTCCTATCGGAATTGTGAGGGACGTTGAAGTCCTATGTGGAAAGGTAAAATACCCTACCGACTTTTTGGTACTTGGTTCAGCCAGGGACAATTTTTGTCCCATCATTTTTGGTAGACCTTTTCTTAGAACTTGTGGAGCTATAATAGATTGCAAGAAAGGTAAAGTTTCTGTTTAATTCAATGGTGAGCCATATGAGTTTAATTTTTCTAAGTTCTCTAAGCAGCCTCGTGGTACTGATTTACCTAGTGATGATAAAATTATTGAAAGTATTGCCTCTATTGCTATTCCCCCTGATGATCCTTTGCAGCAATACATGGAGGACCACGAGAATGATTTACATATGCAGGAAAGAAATGAACTAGATGAAATATTCTTGAGGCAGCCTGCTATCCTGAAGCACAACCTTCCGGTTGAACCTTTGGGAATTTTATCAAAACCGAAAGAAGACCCGGTGTTCGATCTTAAACCTCTTCCCGATACGCTCAAGTATGCTTATTTAGATGAAAAGAAAGTATATCCTGTTATTATCAATTCTAACCTTTCAGGATATGAAGAAGAGCGACTATTGGAAGTACTTCGTAAACACCGAGGCGCAATTGGCTATACCCTTGATGACCTTAAGGGGATTAGTCCATCTATCTGTCAACATACTATCAACCTTGAGCCTGATGCTAAACCAGTTGTTGATCATCAACGACGGTTGAACCCAAAGATGATGGATGTCGTGAGAACTGAGATTCTCAAGCTTCTAGCCGCAGGTATTATCTACCCTATAGCTGACAGTAAGTGGGTAAGTCCGGTACATTGTGTTCCTAAGAAAGGAGGTACAACTGTGGTTCCCAATGATAAAAATGAACTAATACCTCAGAGGATTATTATTGGATATAGAATGTGTATTGATTACAGGAAGTTGAACAAGGCAACCAGGAAGGATCACTACCCGTTGCCGTTCATCGACCAAATGCTTGAAAGGTTATCCAAAAATACCCACTTTTGTTATTCGATGGTTATTCTGGCTTCTCTCAAATTCATGTTAACACTGTCGATCAGGAGAAGACCACTTTTACTTGTCCTTTTGGTACTTATGCTTACAGACGTATGCCTTTTGGTTTATGTAATGCCCCTGCTACTTTTCAAAGGTGTATGTCTGCTATCTTTCATGGTTTCTGCGGGGATATTATGGAAGTCTTCATGGCTGATTTCTCCGTCTATGGAACTTCATTTGACCATTGTCTTCACAACCTTAATAAAGTTTTGCAGAGATGCGAGGAGACAAATTTGGTACTCAACTGGGAGAAGTGCCACTTTATGGTTAATGAAGGAATTGTTCTTGGTCACAAGATTTCCGAAAGGGGAATTGAAGTGGACAAAGCCAAGATCGAAGCTATTGAGAGGATGCCTTATCCAAAGGACATCAAAGGTATTCGCAGTTTTCTCGGTCATGCAGGTTTTTATAGAAGATTTATTAAAGACTTTTCTAAAACCTCGAGACCCCTCACTAATCTTCTCCAGAAGGATGTTCCTTTTGCGTTTGATGAAAATTGTAAGGAAGCTTTTGAAATCCTTAAGAAAGCTTTAATAACTGCTCCTATAGTACAACCACCTGACTGGAACTTACCTTTTGAAATTATGTGTGATGCAAGTGATTTTGCTGTTGGAGCTGTTTTAGGACAAAGGGTTGATAAGAAATTGAATGTTATACATTATGCTAGTAAGTCCCTTGATAGTGCTCAAAGAAATTATGCTACTACTGAGAAGGAATTTTTAGCTGTAGTTTTTGCTTGTGACAAGTTTAGGCAGTATATTGTTGATTCCAAAGTTATTATTCATACTGATCATGCTGCCATTAAGTATCTTATGACAAAGAAGGATGCCAAGCCAAGGCTTATCAGATGGGTACTCCTTCTTCAAGAATTTGATTTGCAGATTGTTGATAGGAAGGGGGAAGACAATCCGGTGGCGGACAATCTTTCAAGAATGGAAAATATACCGCATGACCCCATTCCAGTTAACGATAGATTTCCAGACGAACAACTTGCCGTTGTAAAAGTACAACCTCTTTCCGATCCTTGGTATGCAGATTATCCTAATTTTATTGTTGCGAAGTATTTGCCTCCGGGTCTAACATTTCAGCAGAGGAAGAAGTTCTTTCATGACTTAAGGCACTACTTTTGGGATGACCCACATCTTTTCAAAGAAGGTCCCGACGGGATCGTGAGAAGATGCATTCCGGAACATGAGCAGAAGGACATTCTCCGATGATGTCATGATAGTCCCTATGGAGGACATCATGCCGGTGAGAGGACTGCACATAAGGTTCTTCAATCAGGTTTTTATTGGCCTACTCTCTTTAAAGATGCTAGAAATTATGTTTTAGCTTGTGATAAATGTCAGAGAGTTGGTAACATTAGTAGAAGGAATGAGATGCCTATGAATTACTCACTAGTGATTGAACCTTTTGATTGTTGGGGTTTTGATTTTATGGGTCCTTTTCCTTCTTCGCACAAGTACACTCACATTTTAGTAGCTGTTGATTATGTGACCAAGTGGGTTGAAGCAATCCCCACTGAAAGTGCTGATCACAAAACATCCTTGAAAATGCTTAAGGATGTAATATTTCCTAGGTTTGGTGTACCAAGGTACCTCATGACCGATGGAGGATCACACTTCACGCACGGAGCTTTTAGAAAAGCTTTGGCTAAATACGATGTTAATCATAGAATTGCTTCACCTTATCATCCTCAAACTAGTGGGCAAGTTGAGCTCACCAATAGAGAGATTAAGTTGATCTTACAGAAAACAGTAAACAGAAATAGGAAGGATTGGTCAAATAAATTAGGAGATGCTTTGTGGGCATATAGAACTGCTTACAAAAACCCCATGGGCATGTCCCCCTATAAGATGGTATATGGCAAGGCTTGCCATTTTCCATTAGAGCTAGAGCACAAAGCTTTCTGGGCTGTTAGAGAGCTTAACGCTGACCCAAAACTAGCTGGTGAGAAGCGTCTCATGAACTTGACTTCTCTAGATGAATGGAGGAGTGAAGCTTACGAGAGCGCTAAAATGTTCAAAGAAAAGGTAAAAAGGTGGCATGATAGGAAGATTCTGAAACGTGAATTTAATGTTGGTGATAAAGTTTTCTTGTTTAGATCCCGTTTCAGGTTTTCTCCAGGTAAACTACTTTCCAGGTGGGAAGGACCATTTCATATTAAAGAAGTTTATCGGTCTGGTGCAATTAAGATTAATAATTTTGAAGGCACCAAACCTCAAGTTGTGAATGGGCAAAGACTTAAACATTACATAGCAGGAGACCCTGTCGATGTTGATGTGAATATAATATACACAACAACCCACGAAGAACATGTTGCAGCCCTGTTTCAGACGCCAGCAGAAGCAGAATAAAGAAAAGGTATGTAGTACGGTAAGAAAACACCGCAAAACGTCATAAAAGTTCCGTATTATAAGTTTTTGAAAAATTAGTAAAATTCCGAGTCGAAGTGGAGCCGGAGACGACCACCAGGGAGTCCAGGCGCCCCCCTGGCGCGCCCCCCCTGGGCCGCGCCGGCAGGCCGCCTGGACACCCTGGTGCCCGTCTCCGACCCCGCTTTGGTCCGTTACCTTCATTTCTGTGCATAAATTTTTCCTATATATTTGCCCGGGTTGTTCCGGCATCGTATCTTGCGATTTCGCGTGTTTTATCTTCGATCTGTTTCTGCGAGGAAATCTTTCAGCTAAATCTAGGTGCCATGGCTTCTCCAAGTTCCCCCAAGGACACGTTCGTCGTCAACGTCATTAACCCTTACCTCGCCGAGGTGAAGAAGCACCCTCAGGTTGTTCAGATGAAGGAAGGCGTCCTTCACCAAGAAGATCTGAAGGGACCTATCAAGGAGGGGAGCGTCCAGGCCAGGCTGGAAGAAGTGGAGTAGGAAGTCTTCAAGTACAAGAAGATGACCGAGCGTGGTGTCGAAGCTATCTTTGACATCACCAACGAGCTGAAGAACTACTTTCTGAAGGAGATGTGGGAGAGAATCGCCGCGTCTGAAGATAGAATTATAGAACTCCAAGGGCAAATTAATGATCTACATAACCAGAACTGTGAGTATGAACTAAGGTTTCTACGCATGGGTTTGGGTGCTGAATGCAGGATCCAGGAGACGAGCTTCTCATATGAGACTGGAGAACCTTTTGCAAAAAACTACTTGATCAACGCCAACAAGCATGGGTGAAATCTCCGTGGGTAATGGCATTCCCTTGGCTTGTTCCAAGCTTGGGGGAGTGCCCGGTATCTTTGTCTTTTACCTTTTGTCTTTTAGAAGTCAAGTAGAGTCGTATCATGTCTAGGGAGGTTATTATATGAGATAGGTGTGTGCATTGAGGTCTATCGCCCCCTTGGTGAAGAATTGTATCCGTGTGTGTGGAGTCGTCTATGATGGAATATTAATGAGAAGTTTATCGGTTCCTTTTTGCTGCACTCGGTATTCTCTTCACGCAATCGACCTTATATGATGATTCTTATGGGGAGTATTGACCTTATGTCAGGTATGGCTATGAAACTTTATTTAATCTTGGCAAATATAGCTTTGGTCATAACAACAAGCATGATTTTCTTAAAGTATCAACATAGCCAAAACCTTTATGTCATTATGCTTGAAGTGTTATGTTGACAAGGAAGACAACTTGATGTGTTATGCTTATTTCAATGTTCATGCTATATAATGCTTTGCATCTTAGTCATCATCAATTGTCTGCTCTTTCAAAACCTTTGCTAGCCTAACTCTGTACTAAGCGGAATTCTGCTTGTGCGTCTATACCCTTAAGCCAATACCTTCCATATGAGTCCACCATACCTACCTACTCGTGGTACTCCACTACCACTTCCTAAAGTATATAATTTATGTGTTATCCTTAAATGTTCAAAATCTTTTATTTTGTGCCTCTGCTTTAGCTCATGACGAAGTAGTAGCTAATTCATGACCTTTTTGAGTTGGCAAGCTTCACCCCGGGATTGCATGTATAATGTGCAAACCCATAATACGAAAAGGAACTGGCATTGAGTGCGCCCGGCTTAAAAATGATATAACAAACAAACCCTCCTTCACGCTTTGTTCATGAGAAATCAGAAAACCTTGGCAGTGATAAACAAAGGAGAATAAGAGGATGCTATCGTCCTCATGCGGGAGCCGTTCCTCGAAACTTGTCCAGCTCAAGAAGTAATTGAGTTATCTATTAGTATTCGTTGACGAATCATGCACCTCTCAAAAATTTGTTTTCATTCTGTTTGATTTGAGGATAGCACATGAATTTTCCCTACTACCCTAGAGCAGGGCCTATCTTTTAATTTTAAGTTGAGTCAGTAATTCCCACTTCCTTCTATTTCTCAAAAAGAGCAGACGTTTGATGTTGATAAGGATTCATGCATATAAAGCTGCATTAGGATTTGTCATATCATATCCTTGTTGACATTATCATTTGATAAGTAAGTTGTTTGTCATGCCCAGCTAAGGCAAATATCTTCCTTTGTGTTAACACTTTCACTTCTTGCTTACTAACATGTTATTTCAAAAAAAAAACTTCAATTAATCCCATCAAAATATAAGAGCAAAAGTTAAAATTATTTGTTGTTCTTTGACCAAAGGACATGTTTGCCATGATATAATGAGTTTCCTTGGTCCTACTTTCGAATATAAGTGTTAACACTCTTTCATAAGAGCCTTATGAGTTGAAGATTGCTGCTGAGGATATTTGAGTTGGTGAAGATACTATGATGCATCTTGTCCGTATTCTATGTATCGACACTTCACTCTCTAAACTTGTGGACAGGTTTACCGAGTTCATATTCGCTTGGGGACAAGCGAGGTCTAAGCTTGGGGGTGTTGATACGTCCAAAATGCATCACTATTTTGTATCATAATTCATCTTTATTCATTGACATATTTCACGTTATGATGATGTTCTTATGTTGTTTTGGTCTATTTTACACAGTTTGCAACTTTCCGGTGCTGGAACAGCAGACGCAGGATTCAGCAGGAAAAAGTGGATACTTAGTTGCTGAAGAAGAACACCTCCAAATTACCTGAAAATTGAAGGGAGGTATTTTTCAGACGAATAACGAAGACACGCAAAAGGGGACTCAGAGGGGGGCCACAGGGTGCCCAGGCGGCCTGGGGGCGCGCCCCCCTGGTCGCGCCGGGGGGGGGGGGGCGCCTGGAGCCCCTGGCCCACCTCTGGTCGCCCCCTTTTGCATATATGTTCTCCGTCCCCCGAAAACCCTAGGCACGGGACTTTTTACGGAGTTCTGCCGCCGCTTCGAGGCGGAAACCTACAGAGAAGAAAAGGGCATCTCCGGCGGGCAGATTCCGCCGGGGAGATCGTCGCCATCGTCATCACCATCATCACGGGCATCATCGAGATCATCATCAACATCATCCCCAACACCAGCACCATCTCCATCTTCATCCAAATCTCATCTTTCCATCGCAACTCGTGTTGTAACTTGTACTACCTATCCTCTCTACTCCATCGGTGTTGATTACTACTTTGCGGTGAATGCTATTGAGTTTTGTTGGAGAAATATTATTATGTCCAGATTGTTTATCACATATTTATCCCCTCTGATCATGATCTCTTTTATGTCTTGTGAGTAGTTACTTTAGTTCTTGAGGACATGGGGAAAGTCTTGTTGTTAGTAGTCATATGCTGTTGAAGTAATATGTGTTGTTTGATACTTAAGTTGCGTTGTCATTCTACTAGTGGTGTTGTGTGAGTCGAACACCCAACACTTCGCCTTATTAAGGACCTAGGGGAATGCATTATGTATAAAGAATGCTTACGGTGGGTTGCCGGAGTGACAGAAACCTGAACCCCAGTTTGCATGCTTTTGCATAAGGGAATAATGGATCCTCGATCGTATTGCTATGGTTAGGCTTTTGCCTTAAATTCTATCTTGTATTTGTGGATGCTTGCAAGGTGTTTAATCATAAGAGTGCATTCATCTTAGTCTAGAGAGTGCACTAGCATAGATCCACCCACCAACACTTATCAACACATAACATAGTATCGATACGGAATATGGCGAAAGCACATGACTACCTGTCGGGGGAAACTGTCCACCACGAGCACCTATGGGACCGGAGCCCCTTGTTCGTGCGGTAAGGGTGCAGAGGGAGCACAAAGAGCAGATCGTAGAGCTCACGCGGGCAGTTTACCCAGGTTCGGGCCGCGATGGACGCGTAAAACCCTACTCCTGCTTAGATTGTATTGGATGTTGGAGCTCGGGAGCTTGAAGAACTAGCTACACCGAGCGAATGAGCGATTAGGGTTCCGAACCCCTTCTACGTTGTGCATGGGCCTCCTTTTATAGCTCAAGGGGTCACCGACAGGTGTCAACGTAGGAGAAAGGGGTAAAAATGTAATTGTGGTGGTAGTTGTAACAGTGCGGGAACAGTGGACGAACAGTGGTCATCACCTACTTTGATAGTGGGGGACAAGAGCATTAAATGCCCATCGCCGTCGACCCCAAAAGCGCCCGCCCTTGCGTCTCCGTTCGCCACGGCGATAGCTTCTTCACCGTGGAATGCCACCGTGTCCCCCAGGCTGCACAGCCATCCGCCACGCGTCCCTGGAAGGGCCCCAGGGCGACGCGTGGGTCGATGAGCTGGAGCGCGGGCACACAGTGTGAGTTCCCCCGGCAAGCACCTTGCAGGGGTCCTGATCTTGTCGGGCCGGGAAGCTTGTCGCTCCCCGGGTCTTGCCGGGGCGCAGAGTGCGCCGAGGCTTGTCTTTTAAGATGCAGTCTTCTGGTCTCCCTGGCAAGCTCCTCTTGCCAGGGTCTTGGGTTAATGATATAGTCTTGATCCTGGGACGGCCTTCCCGGCAAGCTCCACTTGCCGGGGCCTTGATCTTCTGTCTTGTATACTTTGTTTTTGAATGGCTTAATAAGGACCAGAGAGGTTTCCGGCAAGCACGTGGTAGACCCTGCCGCGGGAAGCTGCTACTGCCCGTGCACAAGTTGGGGTACTAAGGTACCCCTATCTTAGTACACCGACAGGAGCCCCCGGGCCTGGGCCACACACGGTGCCGAGCGCTGTTGGGCCAGGCCCAAAACAGTGCACGGGCACGCGCGGCCCACGGCGAGCCGTAATTCCCCTTCCGCATCCGCCGCGTCCCTCCCAAACGGCACGCGTCGATTGCAGCGTCGTGGGAGGGAACGTGGCCACGTTCTTTAATGGGAAATGCGGAGCGTCCCCCACTTCCCCCTTAAAAGTAGAGGAAGCAGGGGCCGTTACCTTACTTCGTCTTCATTGCTTCTTCCACCTCCAGAAACCCCCCTCTGCGCTCCGCCTCCTCACCTCCTTCGCCGTCTTTCGCATCTGCGGCGCCGCCGGACTCCTCGTCCCCTTCCCTCGCCGCCTCCGCCATGGCCCCGAAGACCGGGAAGGCGAAGGCGGAGAAGACCAAGAAAGAGAAATCCGAGCAGGCGGCGAAGCTTGCTCTCCTGCGGAAGAGGAATGTCGTCTTCGCGCCAAGGCTCAGCGCGCGGGAGCTCTGGAACAAGTATTATCTGTTCTAGGCCAAGAAGACCAAGGCGCATCCCCGCACCCGGGTCTACCCGGCCGCCGCCAGAGATCTATACCCCAACGGGTATTTCTTCTTCGCTGCCTTCTTCCACTGCGGCCTTTGCCCTCCATTCTCTGAATTTTTCTGCGACATTATGAACACCTACAACCTCCATCTTTTAGACTTCACCCCCAACTCCATCCTCACGATGGCGGTTTTCGCACATCTGTGCGAAAACTACATAGGGATATATCCAAACGTAGCACTTTTTAGGCACTTCTTTATGCCTAGAGTAGAGGCCGGCGCTCCCCTCTCCGGGGGGATCTCTTGGATCTTCCGCTTGAACAAGAAGGAATCCTATCTGAAAGGGGAGCTCCGCGGCAAGTGGGAGGAGTGGCGCGCGGACTGGTGCTGGATAGTGGAGGACGAGCCGCAACCTTTTACTTCGCCGCGCACAACTGCTATAGTGCGCGGCAGGGACTGGAGTGATTTGGCCGCCGATGACATCAAGCTCAACGTGGCCCTTGTCAGAATCCTTCGCCTCCGGGTAGCCAAGTTGACCATCGGAGAGGTAGGAGCAGACTTTCTCCGCTGCTGCATTGCTCCTTTACAGGAAAGGAAAAGGCCAGCATGGGAGTTTGGCAATGCGGCGGACATAATGAGGTTGCGCCCGGGGCTGAATTACAACTTCACGTCGCTGGAGCTGAAGGGAATGCTTCGGGAGCTTTTCAAGCACGACCCAGCTCACCCAGAGTGGTTTAGATCTCCCCGGGGAGTAGTACCTTTATGCAACAGCACCGCCCGGGACGCCTTGCGGGCGATGATGCCCGCATGTGACTCACATGGCGTCGACCCAACATGGATAGTACCCACGCCGGACGCCATTATGAGCTTCTTCGATAACTTGGTTGAGGTGCCGAAGAACACCAATGAGATCAAGGGTCTTACCCGGGACACCACAGAGCGGGAGATAGCTTATATCACTACCCGGGTAGAAGAGGCCGCCGCAGCCGCAGCGGCAGGGGAATTTGGGTTCACCGTCGACGAGGCAGAGGCCGAGGAGGCGTCATGCCAGGCCGAGGAGGCAGAGATCCGGAGACTTCTTAATCTACCGGCCGACGAGCTTGCCGGGGTCCCCTCTCTGAGGCATGCCGGGATCCCCGGAGTGGTGAGCGAGGCCGCGGCAAGAGGCGAGGTTGCCGGAGGAAGCAGAGGTGCCGGAGGGGGCGGAGCTGCCGGAAGGAGCAAGGCCGCGGGGCAGGGTGCTGGGCCCAGCGAGCCCACCGAGGAGGAGGAGGAGGAGGACGCCGGAGCCGATGAGGATACCGGCGGATCTCTGGGGCTCGACGATGACATCTCCTCGTCCTCGGAGAGCTCCTCGCCCCGGGCAAGTCCCAAGCGAACACCGCCGAAGCGCCTCCGCAAGGCGGCTACGGCGACGTGGACGCAGGCGCCCCGACAGCAGCCCGCTCGCCAGGCGACGCGCGCCACCAGAGCGAGCCAGACCGCGACGGAGGCGCCCCGCGCACCAGCGCCAAGCGGAGGAGGAGCCTCCCAAAGCGGAGCGGCTGCTCCGCCTGCTCCCCGGGCCTCGGCGCCAACGGAGGCTGGGGCTTCGCAGCCCCCAGCCCCGGGGACCGCCAAGCGCCCGAGGGAGCCTTCCCCTCCCGCTCCTCGCGCGGACGCGCCTCAGGTGGAGTTCGACTTCTCCGCCCTGAGCGACAACGACGACGAGGAACAAGAGTAAGGACTTGTATTCTGTAGCTTCTTCAATTCTGTCTTGATTCTTTCGTTGACGATTCTGATCTTGCTTCTTGCTTTGATTTCAGGACCCTGGCCCAGCGAGCGGCGAAGAAGTCCAAGGTTCCCGTAGTCGAAGTCGAGGACGACTCGCCCGTCGCGGCGACAGGGGACGCGCCGGCGACGAGCTTGCCGGAGCCAAGCGCTGCTCCGAGGAGCAGCCCCCAGCGCAGCCCCCAGCGTAAGTCTGGTCTTGATCTTTCCGCTCGTCGGGCGCGCTTGGAGTTTTTGCCTTGTACTAACATCTTGTTGTTCTGTTCGTCTTGTTTGTCCTGTGCAGAAACGGAGCCGCAGCCGCAGGAGTGCCCAGAGACCACTCCCGAGGAGCCGCAGGCCCCGCCGTCCCCGCCAAGGACGAACTCTCCGGCGAGGGAGAGCGCTCCGCCAAGGGCGGGTACTCCGCCAAGGGCGAGTACCCCGCCAAGGGCGAGCAGCCCGGCGAGGGCGGCCACCCCGCCAAGGGAAAGCTCCCCGGCGAGGGAGCCTGTCGTCGACGAGGTCCGTGAAGGTAAGTCTTGCAACTTCGTCTTCCTGGATTCGTCTTTTTTGGATATTTGCTTGAACTTTTTCTTTTCTTCTTTTCTTCTTCTTCTAGACCCTCCCGCGCCGGACCGGATGGAGACCGAGGTCGTCAGCGAGGAGGGCGCGCAGGGCGACGGCGGCAACGCCCCTGTCGTCGGAGACGTGGCAGGAGCCGACGAGCCTGCGGTCGAGGAGACTGCTCCGGCCGCGGACGCAGCGACCGGGGAGGGGGACGGCGGCCACACTGCCGGCCCGGAGGCGGCAGGAGCGTCCAGCGCTGCGCCGGCCGCCGATCCCTCCACCGAGAAGGAGCAGTCTGCCTTCTACCTTGAGGCTCCCAACGGCGTCTTCATCCAGGTGCCGTGGGGATCCTCATCGCGAGCCCCCGAGGAGGGAGAGACCTTCGATGGGGAGGTCCTCGCCTCCGCGGGGCTGAAGATCGTCGAGGCGCCGGGCGGGAGCGACGAGCCCGAGGAGGAGAAGCTGCTTCACCGGCTCCTGGCCCTTTACCGGGCCAGGCAGGCGAAACTTGAATCTCGGGAGGCCCTCACCGCCAAGGCCGCAGCAGATATGGAGAAACGCGCCGCGGAGCTCCACGCTGCCAACCAGGAGGCCCTCCGCAACTTGGCGGAGGAGCGCGAGAGGCTTGCTGGAGAGTA
The DNA here is from genome assembly GCA_902687465.1 of Secale cereale. Classification (NCBI taxonomy): domain Eukaryota; kingdom Viridiplantae; phylum Streptophyta; class Magnoliopsida; order Poales; family Poaceae; genus Secale; species Secale cereale. The sequence goes on along the minus strand of LR738711.1, from coordinate 821,926,768 downwards.
TCAAGAGTGGCTCCTGGAGAAGGCTGAGGCCGAGGAGCAGCAGCGACTCGCCGGAGAAGCGCTATCCCAGCGAGAAGGAGCGCTCAACCAGCGGAAGGTCGACCTCGATTCTCACGAGGACGACCTTGCCGCCCGGGAGCAGGCCCTTGGCGGAGAGCTGAAGGAAGCGAAGGCCGCTGCAGCCACCGCGGAGACCGCCAAGAAGGACCTCGAGGCGAAGGTGGTGCAGCTGGAGGAGTACCTGAAGGCGAGCTCGGAGAGGGTCACCGCGCTCAACATAGAGCGCGAGAAGGACGCCCACACAAATTCTGAACTCCAGGTACGCCTCTCCAAGCAAGGCGACTAGCTGAAGGCCGCCAAGGACTCGATTGCAGATCTGGAGCTGAAAGTCTCTACGCTGAAGGATTCGCTCGACGCCGTCCGGGACCGTGAAACCAAGCTGAAGGACGAGCTCCGCAAGGAGCGAGGCCTGGTGGAGAGCACCGCCACTTCAGCTGAGAATTTCCGCCGGACCGTCGAAGTATGGACTGAAGATCTGGTGGCTTCTGCAGCTAGCATTGACAAGGAGCTGATGGCGCTGAGGGTTGAGCATCTCATATACTCTCTGGATCCAAATCTTCCCCACAGCGCCAAGCTCAGTCTCTTCTTCAGAGGGGTTGCGCCGGCACTCGTAAGTCTTCAGAAGAAACTCCCCACGCAGCTGGCCGAGGAGTCGCGCCAACTCTGCGCGGGAACCCTGGAGTGCGTCCTGACGAAGATCGTCTACCGCAACCCTGGTATAAATCTCGTCAACGTTCTCCGCAGCTTGCCGGCCGACGCAGATATGGAGGCACTGAAGGCGCAGGTCGCCCACATCATCGCCAAGGTGAACAAGATCTCCAGGCGCGAGGGCGACCGCGTGGATTAGGCCTCCTCCTTTTTATTTCTTTTGTTGCTGCAAAGTGTGCCGTGAACGTGAAACTATTAGTCATTGCGACAAGCTATCTCTGTAATATATTTATCTTATTTTCGAGCAATCGATGCAGTGTTATTTCCCTTGTTTTGGTCCTTCACTTTGTATGCTTTTTACCCTACGCTTTTAGGGAACTTACCGACAAGGGACCCTTGCCGCGAGCGCGGAGTGCCGGACTCCGAGCAGCCTGCTGGCAAGGGCCTTATCGGAAAGCAACCTTGCCGCAGCTAGTCGCGACGCGCTTAGCTTGCTGAGCGAACTCGGAAACGAAGCAAGGGCGCGACACTTGTCGCAGCTCACTTAAGTCGTTGAGCGTACTCGAAAACAAAATAAGGGTGCGGCTAGCCACGGGTAGGTTCCTCCGCGCACAGGTTTTCCATACAAAGTGTGGTTGTTCAAGGAAGATAACTAAAATTTAAAAATTTGAACTGCTCAAACTCTGGGAACTTAGCTTTCATAGTCTATTTGTTCTCCCGTAAGCTTCTCTTTCTTGAACAACACTGGCTTGGTTCATCCTCCATCTCCTTCCCCCCGGTAAACTTGTGCGCGAGGAACATTCCTTCTGCTAAAGAGGAAAGAAAAAGAGGAGGGAAAACAAGTATAGGGCCTTTCGGCGTGGTAATGCTTACCGGGCATGTGTGTTGCACAAAATGCCAAATAATTCATGCAAATAACAAAGAAAAGCACGAAAATGGCAAATATTGCGAAAACACAAAGCTTTACTGATGCACGGGATCTGCGCCCGGCTTTGTACAAAGGTTTACATGCGACAGCGGTAAGACTCGTACAAAAGGTGGTTGCCGGAGCGGATCACGGCAACCGCGCCTTATGGGTGAAACTTTCGAAGATGCTCTATGTTCCAGGAGTTGCTCACCGGTAAGCCTTCTTCGGTCTCAAGGCGGACAGCGCCGGGCCTTGTGACTTGTCTCACCCGATAAGGGCCTTCCCACTTCGGCGTCAACTTGTTGGAATTCTTGGCGGACTGAACATGCCGAAGAACAAGGTCGCCTTCCTCGAGACTCCTGGCCTTAACCTTGCGGCTATGATAGCGACGCAAGGCTTGCTGGTATCGAGCAGCTCGTACAGCAGCCTGGAGACGTTCCTCCTCGAGGAGCAATGCATCGTCTTGTCGCAGTTGCTCTTGCTCGAGCTCGTCATAAGCGAGCACTCGAGGAGATCCGTATACGAGTTCCGTGGGGAGAACTGCCTCTGCCCCATAGACAAGGGCAAAGGGTGTCTGCCCGGTGGCTCGACTTGGTGTCGTCCTGATTGACCAAAGAGCCGCTGGTAGCTCCTCTATCCAGTTTCTTCCGCACTTGCGCAGCCTGTCAAAGGTCCTTGTCTTGAGTCCGCGCAGCACTTCAGCATTTGCCCTCTCCGCTTGATCCTTGCTCCTCGGGTGAGCAACAGAAGCGAAGCAGACCTTGGCGCCAAGGTCTTGGACGTACTGCATGAAGGTGCGACTAGTAAATTGTGTACCGTTGTCGGTGATGATCCTGTTAGGGATCCCGAAACGGCAAACAATCGACCTGAAGAACCTGACTGCTGACTGTGCTGTCACCTTTCTCACCGGTTCCACTTCTGGCCACTTTGTGAACTTGTCAATTGCAACGTACAAGTACTCAAAGCCCCCGACAGCACGGGGGAAGGGGCCGAGGATATCGAGCCCCCAGACCGAGAAGGGCCAGGACAAAGGGATCGTCTGGAGAGCTTGAGCTGGCTGATGAATTTGTTTTGCATGGAACTGGCACGCTTCACACTTGGTTACTTGTGCAGTTGCATCTTGGAGGGCTTCTTGCCAAAAGAACCCTTGCCGGAATGCCTTTCCGGCAAGTGCCCTTGCGCCAATGTGGTGGCCACATATGCCTCCATGTATTTCTGCCAACAGCTTCTGTCCATCTTCTCTGGAAATGCACTTCAACCTGACACCATTGAGCCTTCTTCTGTACAGTTCATTGTCCACGAACTGGTACATACTTGACTGCCTGGTTATCTTTTCTATTTCTGCTGGGTCGTCGGGAAGTTCTCCAGTTTGCAGAAAACGGACGATCTGCTGTGCCCATGCCGGAGCCCGAGGCTCGACGGCAAGGACAAAAGGCATAAGGGCCGCTGCGGGAACCTCGGCTTCCACGGCAAGAACCTCTGGTTCTGCCGGAGCTGATGGTCCCCCGGCAAGCTCGCCGGGACGAGGCTTGTCGGGAACGATTGCTTCAACTGTACAGACCCTTGGGTCTGCAGGAGCAAACTGTTCCTCAGCGTTCTGGTCGTTGATCTTGGGGATCTTGGCGGCGGCCTCGGGGAGATCCGCCGGCAAGTAGTCGCCGGAGACCAACTTTCTCTTCTTGGGCTGCCCAATTGATGGTGTGACGGATGGCTGAGTCAGCTTGAGCAGGAAGGTCCCTGGTTCCACAGGTAACTTCATTGCAGCACACTTTGAAAGGCCATCTGCTATATCGTTCTGAGCTCTCGGGACGTGCTCCATTTACAGACCTTCAAAGTGCTCTTCAAGCTTTCTCACTTCATCTACATAAGCTTCCATCAAAGGGCTCTGGTAACTCTTGTTGACTTGTCGGACCACCAACTAAGAATCTCCTCGCACAATCAGCTTCTTAATCCCCAGTTCAGCTGCAATTCTGAGGCCGGCAAGCAGGCCCTCATACTCTGCAGTGTTGTTTGTCGCTTGTTCTCTGGGAAAGTGCATCTGGATAACATACTTGAGGTGCTCTCCGGTGGGCGCGATGAGTACCACGCCGGCACCGGCGCCTTGCAGCGAGAAGGCACCATCAAAGTACATCACCCATTCGCTTGTCGCTTCTTGTACGAGTACGCTCGTCTCTGGAACTTCCTCATCGGGCGTTGGGGTCCACTCAGCTATAAATTCTGCCAAAGCTCTGCTCTGTATAGTTGAAGTACTCTCAAACTTGAGACCAAAGCTTGACAGCTCCAGTGCCCACTCGACGATCCTGCCTGTTGCTTCTGGATTCTGCAATATCCTCTTCAACGGAAAGCGAGTGACCACTGTTATCTCGTGGGCTTGGAAGTAATGGCGCAGCTTTCTCGAGGCCATGAGGAGACCAAAAAGCAACTTTTGCACCCCGGAGTATCTTGATCTAGCTCCCTGCAAGAGGGAACTCACAAAATACACCGGGCGCTGCACCATTTTCTTCCGCACCTCTCCTTGCTCCTGCGCAGAGTTGTCCTTGTCGGGGCCAGAGCTTGTCAGAGCAGCCCCCTGCTTGTCGCTGGATTCGCTTGCCGGTGGTGTAGACTCCTCATCGGCCTCCCTCTCCGCTACTAACGCAGCACTAACCACTTGATTGGTTGCTGCTAGGTATAGCAGCAACTTCTCTTGTGGCCTAGGTGCGACAAGTATTGGAGTGGAGGATAGGTATCCTTTCAAGTCTTGCAGTGCTGCCTCCGCTTCCGGAGTCCATTTCATAGGACCTGCCTTCTTCAAAATTTTGAAGAAAGGCAGGGCGCGTTCTGCAGACTTTGAAATGAACCTACTGAGAGCAGCCACACAACCTGCAAGTCTCCTTACGTCCTTGACGCGCTTCGGGGCTTCGATCTGCTCGATGGCTTTGATCTTGTCGGGATTAGCTTCAATCCTCCTCTGAGACACAAAGAACCCGAGAAGTTTGCCGGAGGGGACTCCAAAGACGCACTTCTCGGGGTTCAACTTAAGCTGGATCTTGCGCAGATTTGCAAAAGTTTCTTCCAAATCTTGAATCAGGGTATCCTTGCTCTTGCTCTTCACCACTATGTCATCCATGTAAGCTTCTACATTCCTGTGGATCTGTGGCTCAAAAGCAGTGTGCACCACCCTTGCGAATGTTGAGCCTGCATTCTTCAATCCGAAAGGCATGCGAATGAAGCAATATGTGCCACATGGAGTAATGAATGCAGTCTTCTCTTCATCTTCCTTGGCCATAAAGATCTGGTGGTAGCCTCAATATGCATCAAGAAAGGAGAGCAGCTCACATCCAGCAGTGGAGTCAACGATCTGGTCAATGCGCGGCAAGGGAAATGGATCCTTGGGACATGCTTTATTCACATCGGTGAAGTCTATACACAGTCTCCACTTCCCGTTAGCCTTACGCACGACAACTGGGTTTGCTAACCACGTCGGATGGATCACACCTCTAACTAGGCCCGCTGCTTCCAACTTCTTGATTTCTTCGGCAATAAATTCTTGGCGCTCCACGGCTTGCTTCCTGACCTTCTGCTTGATGGGCCGCGCATGAGGACAAACAGCAAGCTTGTGCTCAATTACCTTCCTGGGAACACCGGGGATGTCGGATGGTTGCCAGGCAAACACATCGACATTCGCCCGCAGGAAGGCAACGAGCGCGCTTTCCTATTTGCTATCAAGTGTGGCACTGATGGTGAAGGTACCACCAGTGCCGTCCTCCTTGGCGGACACCTTCTTGGTTGCCGGTGGAGCGGCCATTCCTTTCTTGTTCTTGCCGGTGGAGCTCGATGGAACGTCCTCGACGGCAGCGCAGCACTCCGAAGAGGTGCGTTTGCCGGAGTGGGCCCCAAAGCACTTGCCGGACTTGGTCTTGGTCTTCTTCCCCCCGGGAGCTTCAGCGGCAAGTGTGTTGCTCTCCGCTGCGGCTGCAGCATCCCGGTAGATTTTGTCGGCGCAGATAAGCGCGTCCTTCTTGTCGCCATGGACAGAGATGACGCTTATCGGCCCCGGCATCTTGAGTACGTTGTAGGCGTAGTGGGAAGCCGCCATGAACTTGGCGAGGGCATGACGTCCAAGTATCCCATTGTATGGCAATGGGATATCGGCGACATCGAAGGTTATCCTCTCCGTCCTGAAGTTTAGCTCCCCGCCAAAGGTCACTGGCAGATTTATCTTCCCCTTGGGCTTGCTCCTCCCCGGGTTTATTCCTTGGAACGATCCGGTCTCTTCGAGCTCGCCATCTGGGATTTGGAGTTTCTTGATCAAACAGCAGAGGAGATCAAGTTTAGGCCGGCCCCGTCGTCAACCAACATTTTGGTGACCTTGAGGTTGCGGATGGTGGGTGAGACCAGCATCGGCAAGCACCCGACCGCAGTGGTGCGGTCAGGGTGGTCCTCAAGATCAAAAATGATGGGCGTGCTGGACCATTTGAGGAGCCCGTGCGACTCCACGGGCGGCTCTGCTGCATTTACTTCCCGCACCCACTGCTTGAGTTGGCGGTGGGAAGTATGCAGAGAGGCGCCGTCGTCGACGCACAGGACTTCCGTGGCCTTCTGGAACTCCTGATCGCTGTTATCTTCTTCCTCCATGTCATCATCGTCGTCCTCTTCATCCTTGTCGCGGCCCCGGGGAGGTCGGTCACCTTGCCGCTGCTTGGCCTTGCCGTGGCGTCCTCCCCGGCCATTAAATGGCCGCTTCTTGCTGGGCTCTCCTCCGCCACCTTGGGCCTTCTCCTTGTCGCGCCGCTCGTACTCAGCTTTCTGCTGCTCGACGAGGTACTCGACGCGTTTACAGTTGGAGAGGTCGTGGCCCTTGGTGCGGTGGATCTTGCAGTATTGCTTGTCGGAGCCGTCCTGCTTGTCGGCTGCCGCTACAGGGGCAGGCTCCTTGCCGGAGCCGCCAGCCTGTGTTTGCTTGGCGGGAGCCTCCTTGCCGGACTTCTCGACGGCAAGCACCTCCTTGTTCTTCTTCTTCCTATTGTTCTGCCACCGGCTTTTCTTTGCCGGGGCGGCATCCTCGCTGTCGCTTCCTCCTGCGCCAGCATCCTCTCCGGGGAGTCTCCTCCCCTCTTCGGCGCACGCGCACTTGTCAGCCAGAGCATAGAGCTCGCTGACATCCCGTATCTTGGTCATGGCCATCTCCTCACGCATGCGGCGGTTACGCACGTTCTGATGGAACGCGCTGATAACCGCGGCAGGGTGGACGTCGGGGATGTTGTGCTGCACGCGGCTGAAGCGCTGGATGTACTTGCGCAGAGGTTCTCCTTCCTTCTGGGCCAGAATGTGGGGATCACTCTCCTGGCCGTGGGGTTTGTGGCCGCCCGTGAAGGCGCCAACAAACTGGTGGCAAAGATCTGCCCAAGAAGAAACGGAGCCTTCCGGCAAGTGCATAAGCCAGGAACGAACGTTCGGCTTAAGCACCAGCGGGAAGTAGTTCGCCAGTATCTTCTCGTCGCGCCCCCCGGCAGCCTGCACCGCGATGGTATAAATGCTGAGGAATTCCGAGGGGTGCGTCTTGCCGTCGTACTTCTCCGGTACGTCGGGCTTGAAGTTCTTCATGCTGGGCCACTGGACACGCCGCAGCTCACGGGTAAACGCAGGGCAACCTGCCGCGTACGGCAAGTCCCCTGGCTCACCGGGCGCATGTGTGTCAACAGCGGTCCCAGCTCGCTGATCTGATTGTCGCCGGGCTTCCCGGCGGCGCTCGATCGTCGTCCGAGCGTCTTCTTGTCGCCGATCGTCCAGGACTTGGCGCTGGTCCCGACGAGCCCGCGGATCCGACGACGCCGTGGAGTCGTCGTCGACGTTAATCCGGCGGGGCGGCGTCTTCTGCTTCCGTGGCGGGGAGTGCACCGTAGTTGCACCCCCGGCGGTCTTGTCGCCGTCGGCCTTCGTCTTCTTGACTTGCCGCGGCCGCGAGGTCGCCGGCTGCTGCGGAGAGTCGTTGTTGGCGAAGGCGATCAGGCTCTGGATGGTTGCCCTCCAGTCTTCGGCCTTGTCTGCCGCTGGAGGGAAATCGAGGAGCAGTTGCGCTCTTGCGAGCGCTTCTGCTGGAGAGGAGGGGAGCGGGGGTGAGCGGTGCGAGGAGCGAGATATGCTCGGACTTCTAACAGGGTTAGAAGGAGCAGGGTCTCGTCCCGGCGACCGCGCCTTGCTTGTGCCAGGGCGATGGCCCGGAGCGTCCCACGAACCTCCAGTTTGGCCTTGCCCCAGCAAGCGGATGGTACCTCCCGTAACATGGCGCTGCTGGGTCGTAGTCTGCTGAGATGGACGTGGCGCATCTACGGAGACCGAGGCTCGGTCGTCCGTCTTGTCCTTGGATTTAGTGGCGCCGCGAGTTTCCTCGCCGGCGACTACCCTTCCGCCGGCGTCTCCTCCACCCACCGTTGGTTCTGGTGGCGGTGGAACAGACGCAGACGGGCCTGCGACCTCCGAAGCCTTCTTCTTTGGGGCCATGCTGCTGTTGTTGATGAAGCTGACGAAGTTGGAGAGGTTGATGAAGAATGCGCCCGCGTGAACGCCGGATCAGGTTCGCACAACCTCGACGCCCCCTACCTGGCGCGCCAAAGATGTCGGGGGAAACTGTCCACCACGAGCACCTATGGGACCGGAGCCCCTTGTTCGTGCGGTAAGGGTGCGGAGGGAGCACAAAGAGCAGATCGTAGAGCTCACGCGGGCAGTTTACCCAGGTTCGGGCCGCGATGGACGCGTAAAACCCTACTCCTGCTTAGATTGTATTGGATGTTGGAGCTCGGGAGCTTGAAGAACTAGCTACACCGAGCGAATGAGCGATTAGGGTTCCGAACCCCTTCTACGTTGTGCATGGGCCTCCTTTTATAGCTCAAGGGGTCACCGATAGGTGTCAACGTAGGAGAAAGGGGTAAAAATGTAATTGTGGTGGTAGTTGTAACAGTGCGGGAACAGTGGACGAACAGTGGTCATCACCTACTTTGATAGTGGGGGACAAGAGCATTAAATGCCCATCGCCGTCGACCCCAAAAGCGCCCGCCCTTGCGTCTCCGTTCGCCACGGCGATAGCTTCTTCACCGTGGAATGCCACCGTGTCCCCCAGGCTGCACATCCATCCGCCACGCGTCCCTGGAAGGGCCCCAGGGCGACGCATGGGTCGATGAGCTGGAGCGCGGGCACACAGTGTGAGTTCCCCCGGCAAGCACCTTGCCGGGGTCCTGATCTTGTCGGGCCGGGAAGCTTGTCGCTCCCCGGGTCTTGCCGGGGCGCAGAGTGCGCCGAGGCTTGTCTTTTAAGATGCAGTCTTCTGGTCTCCCTGGCAAGCTCCTCTTGCCAGGGTCTTGGGTTAATGATATAGTCTTGAGCCTGGGACGGCCTTCCCGGCAAGCTCCACTTGCCGGGGCCTTGATCTTCTGTCTTGTATACTTTGTTTTTGAATGGCTTAATAAGGACCAGAGAGGTTTCCGGCAAGCACGTGGTAGACCCTGCCGCGGGAAGCTGCTACTGCCCGTGCACAAGTTGGGGTACTAAGGTACCCCTATCTTAGTACACCGACACTACCTCTCCCGTGTGTCCTCAAGAACGCTTTAGTCTTTATAAGTTCAATTGCTAGGCCTCTCCTTTGCTAAGAAAGGATTGGGCCACTTGTTACTCTCAGTATCTTTTACATTACTTGCCTTTACATTCCTGTTGCTTATATCGAGAAAACCCCTAAAAGTTATCTTTCAGTGCTTGCAGTAATTTCTTGCTCAGAATCGCTTATCAATACCTTCTGCTCCTCGTTGGGTTCGACACTCTTACTTATCGAAAACGCTGCAACAGATCCCTTACGGTTGAGGGTTATCAGTCCCCTTAACCAGATAGATAGGCCGGTACACCTAAAAAACCCACTACATCTGCTAGCCCATCATGGAAAGGTTTCCCACAACTTACTCAACTATGCCAGAGCCCATATTGGCATGTGGCTGCACACGGAAGATTCTAGTATGAAAAATCTCATGATCCCTTTGAGCCTGGGTGGTGGTCCAAAAGAAAAACAGGCAATCACTTGAATAACCAGATGCCTCAATCCACCCAGATGTGTATTAATGTTGCCACCTTAAGTTGAACCATTAATTAACAACTCACATGTGTCATGGATTTCACTCAAACCTAAACCACGTCTACGAGCATAGCATGTCCTAACAGCAAACGTAGAAGTAACTCCCAAAGGTTTGAATGCAATGCAGGTAATAGGTACTACCTCAAACTACTTCCCAATCCCACAAGTTAATTGATCCTATTCATGCAATGTGTGAGGGTTGGACTAATGCAATGAAAACTGGGTAATTGGAAAGCATGATCAAAGTGTTACTTGCCTTGCTGATGATCCGCAAAACCTAGAGACTCAAAGTAGCAAGCGGCGCACTCCGGGTACTCTATCGCAATCAAACAAGCACACAATAAGTACTTAACTAATGCACGGGTAAAACTCAAATAAGAGATCAAACCAGAAAGTTCAACTTAAGAACTCCGGTTTGCAAAAAGAATCAACTCGAAAGAAGCAACGAAACTCAAACTGCAAAAGAAACGAGCTCCGGTTTACTAGTTGGCCTAAATTAAAGTTTTACATTAGCCAAAACTTTGTTCAAGTTGATTAAACGTATAGAGGGCATCGAGACGAAGATCTGGGATTTTGAATCACCTGATTCCGACTCTCGAGCGAAAAGAAAAACGCGAAACAAGATCAGGGCAGAAATCGCGATCGGAATAACCGCGGATAAATACCCCGAAAAGGAAAAACGACGAACAGGCTAACGAACGAACGTTCGCTGTCTGCGGTTAACTAACGAAAACCGTTCGTTAAAACGAACGTACGGACGAACATCCGCTAAATAACTAAACCGAAAAACCGAACCGATCTATTCTAAAAAAAACAGATCTAGGGTTTTCCTAAAAAAACGATCGGTTCTTAAAAAAAAACCGATGGCGGCGGGGGCGTATACCTCGGCGACGGCGGCGGGATCCGGCGGCTCCGGCAGGATCCGGCGGTGGGGCGGCGGCGGCTCCGGCAGGCGGCGGTGGCAGCGGCGCGGGGCGGCGGTGGCAGCGGCGGCGGCGGCGGCGGGGCAGCGGCAGCAGCGGCGGCGGGCGGCGCGGCGCGCTAGGGTTTGGGGCAGGGGGCGGCTGCGGGCTGGGGGCGACGTGCCGGATCGGGCGCTTATAAAGCCCAGGAGTCCTGGGCTAGTAAGACTCTTAGTTGGTTTCCTTTTTTTTTTCTAAAAGAGTCCCGGCGCAGAAAAACTAACGAAAGAAATACCAAACGGACTCCAAAATTCCCGAAATAAATTTTCACCGTCCTCTAATAATATTTAGGACAAAGTGAACATTTTTCCCAGACCTAAATGCAATTTTGCAAAACGCGTATTTTTCCTATGCAAATAAATCCGCAAATAAATCCAGAAAAAAAATACTAAAAATGATTTTAATATTTTTCCTCCAATATTTCTGTTATTTTGGAGAAGTCATCTTATCTCCACTCATATATTTTATTTAGAAATATTTTTAGGAGAGAAAAATAATTAGAATCACACTGTCCTCGTACCGGTATTCGAGCGAAATCAAATACGAAAACGGTAAAATCCCCAACTCTCTCCGCAGGTCCTTGAGTTGCTTAGAATTTCGAGGAACGCCACAAACAAAAATGCAAAAACATGCAAATGCAATATGATCTATGTATAACATTCCAAATTGAAAATTTGGGATGTTACAACCTCTCTTTCTTTATTACTTCCTATTAATTGCAACAATGACCAAAACTATATTTGTCAATTCCCAACAACTTTTATTCTCCATACTATTTATATGTGAAGTCATTACTTCACATAAGATCATTATATGATCTTTTATTTCATTTTATTACTTTGTTCTTTAACTTAATCCCTCAAGATCATAGCAACATAGCAAAGCCCTCACTCATAACTACTCTTTATTATATATATAACTCAAGAACTCGATTACATAGATAGAGATCAAAGCAAAACTCAAAGCTAAATCATACTAAAAATTTATTCTACTGGATAAAGATATAGCCAAAAGGATCGAAGTAAGAAAAAGATAAAGATAAAGGTGTGATGGTGGTACGATACGGGGCACCTCCCCCAAGCTTGGCAGTTGCGAAGGGGAGTGCCCATACCCATGTGTTTATGTTTCTTTCTTCGGAAGGGGTGTTGATGGAGTTGTTGATGTAGGCTTGCCCTTATTCCTCAACTTGTGCTTGAGGATGGAATTTTCCTCCTTCAGCTCACCAATCTCCTGCTCCAGTGTTAATACCCTTTTGCATAATTCTTGCTTGTTTTCTTGCAAAAGACTAAAAGGGATAAACTTGATCGTTGGTTTCTTTGCTTTGTTCGGGAGACTTGACTTTTTGAACTCCGTGTGCAAGTCCCCAGGTTGGGGTAGTGGGGTTTCCTCTTCATCGGAACTTGTCTCTTCCTTTTCTTTCGGATCATAATCTTCTTCTTCCTCCGTGGTCCAACCATAATGCTCTAAATCCCCATAAACCTTGAAGTCCGCGATATAATCAGCAACATAGCTCTCTCCCTCCGAATCTTAGGACAACATATTGCTTCTAAATTTGTTGCAGAAACAACTCAAAAACGAAAACAGGGGATTCTATCGTGGTACGGTGGTCAAAACCTTCAGGAGATTATATAATGAATTTTTACCGACCGAAAGAAGTATTGTGCAAGAAAACATAGTCCGTAGGGCGCACGAGGTGGCCACAAGGACGGTGGGTGTGCCCAGGGGGTAGGGCGCGCCCTCCACCCTTGTGGTGGCCTCGTGTCTCTTCCGGATTACTTTTAGTTTTCCCAATTTTTTAAATATTCCAAAACAGAGAAAAATACATCATTGGAAATGTTTTGGAGTCGGTTTACTCACCGTACCACATACCTATTCCTTTTCGGAGTCTGAAATGTTCTGGAAAGTGTCCTTTATGTATTCCTCTTGTGTCACGGTGTCAATTATATTGGTCCCAACATTTAAGAGAGTACCTGATATATAGTGTTTGATTCTTTAACCGTTTACCACCTCGGATTTGGGCGGCGTTGTTGATTTTGATGGCACCGGAGCGATAGAGTTCCTCGATGATGTAAGGGCCTTCCCATTTAGAGAGAAGCTTTCCTGCAAAAAATCATAAATGAGAGTTGTATAGCAAAACATGACCACCTACGTTAAACTCACGCTTTTGTATTCTCTTGTCATGCCATCTTTTAACTTTTTATTTAAACAACTTGGCTTTCTCATAGGCTTGAGTTTTCCATTCATCAAGTGAGCTAATGTCGAATAACCTCTTCTCACCGTCAAGTTTGAAATCATAACTGAGCTCTTTAATAGCCCAATATGCCTTACGTTCTAATTCAAGAGGTAAGTGACATGCTTTTCCATAAACCATTTTATACGGAGACATACCCATATGGTTTTTATAAGCAGTTCTATAAGACCACAATGCATCATCAAGTTTCTTAGACCAATTCTTCCTAGATCTATTAACAGTCTTTCGCAAGATCAATTTAATCTCTCTATTACTCAATTCTACTTGACCACTAGACTAAGGGTGATATGGAGATGCAATTCTATGGTTAACATCATATTTAGCAAGCATATTACGGAAAGCACCATGAATAAAATGTGAACCACCATCAGTCATTAAATATCTAGGGACTCCAAACCTCGGAAAAATAACTTCTTTAATCATCTTAATAGAAGTGTTATGATCAGCACTACTAGTTGGAATAGCTTCTACCCACTTAGTAACGTAATCAACATCAACTAAAATATGTGTGTACCCGTTAGAGGAAGGGAAATGTCCCTTATAATTATAGCCTGCTACTTCTCGAGCTTGCGTTGTATTCCCTCGAAGAGGAAAGGGACATGCAACATAGTAGCGTAAGTATTTCCCTCAGTTTTTGAGAACCAAGGTATCAATCCAGTAGGAGACCACGCGTGAGTCCCTCGCACTTGCACAAACAAATAAGAACTTCGCAGCCAACACGATAAGGGGTTGTCAACCCCTTTACGGTCACTTACAAAAGTGAGATCTGATAGAGATGATAGTTTATATTTTTGGTATTTTTTTATTATAAGAGCAGAAAGTAAATGCCGAAAAAGTAAAGTAGATTGTAGATTGATATGTTGAGAATAGACCCGGGGGCCATAGTGTTCTCTAGTGGCTTCTCTCATGATAGCAATATTCTACGGCGGGTAAACAAATTACTATCTAGCAATTGATAGAAAAGCGAATAATTATGAGACTATCTAGGCATGATCATTATATATAGGCATCACATCCGAGACAAGTAGACCGAAACGATTCTGCTTCTACTACTATTACTCCACACATCGACCGCTATCCAGCATGCATCTAGTGTATTGAGTTCATAAGAACAGAGTAACGCCTTAAGCAAGATGACATGATGTAGAGGGATAAACTCAAGCAATATGAAATAAACCCGATCTTTTTATCCTCGATGGCAACAATACAATACGTGCCTTGCTGCCCCTACTGTCACTGGGAAAGGTCACCGCAACATTGAATCCAAAGCCAAGCACTTCTCCCATTGCAAGAACTATAGACCTCGTAGGCCAAACCAAACCAATAATTCGAAGAGACTTGCAAGGATATTATAATCATACATAAAGAGTTCAGAGAAGAACCAAATATTTCTCAAAGATAATCTTGATCATAAACCCACAATTCATCGGATCTCGACAAACACACCGCAAAAAGAGATTACATCGAATAGATCCCCTCGAAGACCGATGAGAACTTTGTATTGAGATCCAAAGAAAGAGAAGAAGCCATCTAGATACTAGATATGGACCCGAAGGTCTGTGGTAAACTACTCACAACTCATAGTGAGGCGATGATGATGATGTAGAAGCACTCCATGGTAGATCCCCCCTCCGGCGGAGCTCCAGAACAGGCCCCAAGATGGGATCTCACGGGAACAGAAGGTTATTGCGGTGGAACTAGGGTTTTCTCTTCTCCTCTGATGGTTTCGGGGTACGTAGGTTTATATAGGAGGAAGGAGGGCACCGGGGGCCTTACGTGAGACCCACAAGCCAGGGGGCGCGCCCTAGGGGGGGCACCCTCGTGGGCACCACGTGGCCCCTACTCCGTGGTTCTCAAGTCTCCCGTGCGTGATTTTCTCCAAAAATATCTCTCCCGAAGGTTTCATTCCGTTTGGACTCCGTTTGATATTCCTTTTCTGCAAAACCCTGAAACAGGCAAAAAACAACAATCTGGACTGAGCCTTTGGGTTAGTAGGTTAGTCCCCAAAATAATATAAAAGTGTATAACAAAGCCCATTAAACATCCAAAATATCATAAATAATAGCATGGAACAATAAAAAATTATAGATACGTTGGAGATGTATCAAGCATCCCCAAGCTTAATTCGTGCTCGTCCTTGAGTAGGTAAATGATAAAAACAGAATTTTTGATGTGGAATGCTAACCAACATAGTTTTTCAATGTAATTCTCTTAAATGTGGCATGAATGTTCAGATCTGAAAGATTCAAGACAAAAGCCTATATTGACATAAGAAATAATAATACTCCAAGCATACTAACAAAGCAATCATGTCTTCTCAAAATACCATGGCTAAAGAAAGTTATCCCTACAAAATCATATAGTCTGGCTATGCTCCCTCTTCATCACACAAAATATTCATTTCATCCACAACCCCGATTTCAGCCAAGCACTTGTTTTCATACTCTATTCTTTCAAACCTTTCAACTTTCACGCATTACATGAGCGTGAGCCATGGACATAGCACTATGGGTGGAATAGAGAGGTGGTTGTGGAGAAGACAAAAAGGAGGGAGATAGTCTCACATCGACTCGGCATATCAACAGGCTATGGAGATGCCCATCAATAGATATCAATGTGAGTGAGTAGGGATTGCCATGCAACGGATGCACTAGAGATAAATATGTATGAAAGCTCAATAAAAGAAACTAGTGGGTGTGCATCCAACTTGCTTGCTCACGAAGACCTAGATCATTTTAGTAAGCCCATCATTGGAATATACAAGCCAAGTTCTATAATGAAAATTCCCACTAGTATATGAAAGTGACTAAACATGAGACTCTCTATCATGAAGAACATGGTGCTACTTTGAAGGACAAGTGTGGAAAAAATAGTAGCAATTGTCCCTTTTTCTTTTCCTTTTTGGGCCTTTTTTGGCCTTTATTTTCTTTTCTCTTTTTTTGGAGGGGCTTTATTGATTTAGCCTTTCCTCACATGGGACAATGCTCCAATAATGATGATCATCACACTTCAATTGAATTACAACTCGATACTAGAACAAGTATGACTCTATATGAATGCCTCCGACGGTGTACCAGGATGTGCAATGAACCAAGAGTGACATGTATGAAAAATTATGCATGGTGGCCTTGCCACAAATACGATGTCAACTACATGATCATGCAATGGCAATATGACAATATGATGCGTGTCATATGAATGGAACGGTGGAAAGTTGCATGGCAATATATCTCGGAATGGCTATGGAAATGCCATGATAGGTAGGTATGGTGGTTGTTTTGCGGAAATATATGGTAGCTGTTTTGAGGAAGGATATATAGTGGGTTTATGGCACCGGCGAAAGTTGCGCGATACAAGAGAGGCTAGCAATGGTGGAAGGGTGAGAGTGCGTATAATCCATGGACTCAACATTAGTCATAAGAACTCATATAATCCATCTTTTCAAACCTTTCAATTTTCACGCAATACATGAGTGTGAGCCATGGACATAGCACTATGGGTGGAATAGAGGTGGTTGTGGAGAAGACAAAAAGGAGGAAGATAGTCTCACATCGACTAGGCGTATCAACGGGCTATGGAGATGCCCATCATTAGATATCAATGTGAGTGAGTAGGGATTGCCATGCAACGGATGCACTAGAGCTAAATATGAATGAAAGCTCAACAAAAGAAACTAGTGGGTGTGCATCCAACATGTTGGCTCACGAAGACCTAGGGAATTTTAGGAAGCCAATCGTTGGAATATACAAGCCAAATTCTATAATGAAAATTCCCACTAGAATATGAAAGTGACTAAACACGAGACTCTCTACAATGAAGAACATGGTGCTACTTTGAAGCACAAGTGTGGAAAAAATATAGTAGAAATTGTCCCATTTTTCTTTTCCTTTTTTTTGGGCCTTTCTTTTTTTCTTTGGCCTTGCTCCTTTTTTTTGGGGAGGGGCTTTAGAGATTTATCCTTTCCTCCCATGGGACAATGCTCTAATAATGATGATCATCACACTTTCATTACAATTCGATATTACAACTTGATACTACAACAAGTAGATATGACTCTATATGAATGCCTCCGGTGGTGTACCGGTATGTGCAATGAATCAAGAGTGACATGTATGAAAAATTATGCATGGTGGCCTTGCCACAAATATGATGTCAACTACATGATCATGCAATGGCAATATGACAATATGATGCGTGTCATAAGAATGGAACGGTGGAAAGTTGCATGGCAATATATCTCGGAATGGCTATGGAAATGCCATGATAGGTAGGTATGGTGGCTGTTTTGAGGAATAGTATGGTGGCTGTTTTGAGGAATAATATGGTGGCTGTTTTGAGGAAGGATATGTAGTGGGTGTATGCTACCGGCGAAAGCTGTGCGATACAAGAGAGGCTAGCAATGGTGGAAGGGTGAGAGTGCATATAATCCATGGACTCAACATTAGCCATAAGAACTCATATACTTATTGCAAAAATCTACGAGTCATCAAAACAAAGCAATCAACGCATGCTCCTAGGGGGGAGGTTGGTAGGAGTTAACCATCGCGCGCCCCCGACCTCCACACAAAGGTTGACACTGTACAAATACCTCATGCTCTAACTTCGTCACATAGCGGTTCACCATACATGCATGCTATGGGAATCACTAACCATAACACAATCATTTCTCAGTTTCATAATAACTCCACTAGCATGACTCTAATATCACTATCCTCATGTCTCAAAACAATTATCAAGCATCCATCTTCTCATCATATTCAATGCACTTAGTGTGAAAGTTTTTACTACATTGATATTGGATGTTTATCATGTGAAGACTAGTTTTATAGCCTAAACACATTGCCATTCTGTTTTAATAGACTCTCAAAAGGATATAAGTGAAGCATGAGAGTTCAACAATTTCTTCAAAATATAATCACCACCGTGCCCTAAAAGATATAAGTGAAGCACTAGAGCAAAAACTATTCAACTCAAAAGATATAAGTGAAGCACATAGAGTATTCTAACAATTCCTAGGCCATTTTTAACTCTCTCAAATAGGTGTGTCCAGCAAGGATAATTGTGGCAAACTAAGAAGCAAAGACTCAAATTATGCAAGACGCTCCAAGCAAAACACATATCATGTGGTGAAGAAAAATATAGCTCCGAGTATAGTTACCGATAGATGAAGACGAAAGAGGGGATGCCTTCCCGGGGCATCCCCAAGCTTAGGCTTTTGGTTGTCCTTGAATTTTACTTGGGGTTCCTTGGGCATCCCCAAGCTTAGGCCCTTGCTACTCTTTGTTCCGTTGTCCATCAAAGCAATACCCAAAATTTGAAAACTTCACAACACAAAACTTAGAAAAAAATCTCGTGAGCTCCGTTAGTATAAGAAAGCAAACCACTACTCAAAGGTACTGCAATGAATTCATTATTTGTTTATATTGGTGTTAAACCTACTATATTCCAACTTCTCTATGGTTCATACCTCCCAATATTACTCATAGATGCATTGAAATAAGCAAACAACACACGAAAAACAGAATCTGTTAAAAACAGAACAGTCTGTAGTAATCTGCAGGTTTCGCATACTTCTGTAACTCCAAAAAATTCAAACTAAATTGGTAAACGTGAGGAATTTGTCTATTAATAATCTGCAAAAAGAATCAACTAAATATCACGCTCCAGTAAAATCTGATGACCATTCTAGCAAGCGCTAACGATTCTGTTTTTCACAGCAAGATCATATAAACTTCACACAAGTCTTCCCAAAGGTTCTACCTGGCACAAACTCTAAACAAAACACAAAACCACATCTAAACAGAAGCTAGATGCAATATTTATTTCTAAACAGAAGCAAAAACAAAAATATAAAATTGGGTTGCCTCCCAACAAAAACTTTCTTTATAGCCATTAAGATAGGCTTGAGAATTCAATGATGCTCACATGAAAGACAAGGATTGAAGCACAAAGAGAGCCTCATAAGACATGTGACAAACACATATAAGTCTAATATACTTCCTATGCATAGGCATCTTATAGGAAAACAAATTACCAAGACAAGCAAGATCTTGCATATGCAAGGAAGGAGAAACAAACAATAGCAATCTCAACATAACGAGAGATAATTTAGTAACATGAAAATTTCTACAACCATATTTCCCTCTCTCATAATAATTGCATGTAGGATCATGATCAAATTCAACAAAATAGCTATCACATAACATATTCTCAACACGATCCACATGCATGCAAAGTTGACACTCTTCCAAAATAGTGGGATTAACATGGAACAAAGACATTACTTCTCCAAGCACACTTTCAATATTATTGCATACATTATTATCGATATCATATTCATCATTGGGTTGAAATAAGTTTTAAAGATCGTAGAAAGCATGGCCCCAATCATGATCATTGCAACGAGTAGTGGACATATCAATACTAGCATCCCCAAGCTTAGGGTTTTGCATATCATAAACACAATTGACATTAATAGAATTTACAATAGAATCATTGCAATCATATTTTTCATTAAAAGAGCTATCGTGAATCACTTTTTCTTTTAGCAATTCCTCACAATTTCCAGATTCATAAATTTCAAGCAAAACCCCATAAAGATAATCTAGTGCACTCAACTCACTGCAATTGGTTCAACATAATTGGATCTCTTAAAGAGATTAGCAAGTGGATGAGGATCCATAATTTAGCAACCGAAGATGCAAGATAATTGAGGACACATAGCAACACAAGCAAACAAGAGGCACGTGAACAGTAGACATGGCTTCTTCTCTCTCTTTGGACCTCAATACAAAGCTCTCCACGATCTTCTTAGAGATCTATTTGATGTAATTCCTTTTGCGGTGTGTTTGTCGAGATCCGATGAATTGTGGGTTGATGATCAAGATTATCTATGAACAATATTTGATTCTTCTGTGAAATCTTCTATGCATGATTTAAATATCTTTGCAAGTCTCTTCGAATTATCAGTTTGGTTTGGGCTACTAGATTGATCTTTCTTGCAATGGGTGAAGTGCTTGGCTTTGGGTTCAATCTTGCGGTGTCCTTTCCCAGTGACAACAGGGGCAGCAAGGCACATATTGTATTGTTGCCATCGAGGATAAAAAGATGGGGTTTATATCATATTGCATGAGTTTATCCGTCTATATCATGTCATCCTGCTTAAAGCGTTACTCTGTTCTTATGAACTTAATACTCTAGATGCATGCTGGATAGCGGTCGATGTGTGGAGTAATAGTAGTAGATGCAGAATTGTTTCGGTCTACTTGTCACGGACGTGATGCTTATACACAATGATCATGCCTAGATATTCTCATAACTATGCCCTTTTCTATCAATTGCTCGACAGTAATTTATTCACCCACCATAGAAATCTGCTATCTTGAGAGAAGCCACTAGTGAAACCTATGGCCCCCGGGTCTATCTTTCATCATATTAATCTTCCATCGACTATTTATCTTTATTTTACTTTTATTTTGCAATCTTTACCTTCAATCATATACCAAAAATATTTATCTTATTATCTTTATCAGATCTCACTTTTGCAAGTGGCCGAGAAGGGATTGACAACCCCTTTATCGCGTTGGTTGCAAGTTTCTTATTTGTTTGTGTAGGTACGAGGGACTCGCGCGTAGTCTCCTACTGGATTGATACCTTGGTTCTAAAAAACTGAGGGAAATACTTACGCTACTATGCTGCATCACCCTTTCCTCTTCAAGGGAAAAACAACGCAAGCTCAAGAGGTAGCAAGAAGAATTTCTGGCGCTGTTGCCGGGGAGATCTGCACAGAAGTCATATACCAAGTACCCATCACAAACTCTTATCCCTCGCATTACATTATTTGCCATTTGCCTCTAGTTTTCCTCTCCCCCACTTCACCTTTGCCGTTTTATTCGCCCTTTTTTCGTTCGCCTCTTTTCTCCTGCTTCTTGTTTGCTTGTGTGTTGGATTGCTTGTTCGTCACTATGGCTCAAGGCAATACCAAATTGTGTGGCTTTTCCAATACCAACAATAATGATTTTATTAGCACTCCGATTGCTCCTATTACTGATGCTGAATCTTGTGAAATCAATGCTACTCCGTTAAACCTTGTTATGAAAGATCAATTCTCTGGCCTTCCTAGTGAAGAAGCCGCTACCCATCTAAAGAACTTTGTTGATTTGTGCTATTTGCAAAAGAAGAGAGATATGGATAATGATATTGTTAAATTAAAGCTATTTCTGTTTTCGCTTAGAGATCATGCTAAAACTTGGTTCACTTCTTTGCCTAGAAATAGTATTGACTCATGGAATAAGTGCAAAGATGCCTTTATCTCTAAGTATTTTCCTCCCGCTAAGATTATTTCTCTTAGAAAAAATATCATGAATTTTAAGCAACTTGATCATGAGCATGTTGCACAAGCTTGGGAGAGGATGAAATTAATGATACGTAATTTCCCTACACATGGTTTGAACTTATGGATGATTATACAAAACTTTTATGCTGGATTGAATTTTGCTTCTAGAAATCTTTTAGATTCGGCCGCGGGGGGCACTTTCATGGAAATCACTTTAGGAGAAGCTACTAAACTCCAAGATAATATTATGGTTAATTACTCTCAATGTCACACCGAAAGATCTACTAGTAAAAAAGTACATGCTATTGAAGAGATTAGTGTTTCGAGTGGAAAGATGTGATGCCCGGGTAATCAAGTTATAGTAACCCTCTGCTAATGATGCCACGCCACCTCACTTACTATTGATAATCTCGCGCTAGTTCAAAACAATTCAAATTCAAATTGAATTAAAGGCAAACAACAAAGGTTTTCAAAATATTAAAACTAAAATGTTTGTGTTGTGCCAAATAATTCATAGATAATTATGGTGGAGAAATCACCTTTTCATAAAATATTTAAAGGCACTAAATTAATTAAAACAATAGTAGAACAATTATTTAAATGCTCTTTAGATAACGAACAAATACAAACTACTTTAATCGAGTGCCAAATTAATTATGACAATGGCCTAACTAATAATGCTAAATTAGGGAGTGAGTTGATTTATTATAAAAATAAATATAAAGTAAAATAGAAAAGAGATTAAAATAATAAGAAAACAAAAAAAAGACCCCCCCCATTGGGCCGTTTGGCCCAACTGGCCTCTGGGCCGCCAGGCCGGCCCACTCCCTGGCCTATATGGCCCCTTCACCCCCAAACCCCAAAACCCAATCCAGCCCCCCACTCCCTCGTCTCTCCTCCACGTCCCGAGTGGATCTGGATGTTGGGGAACGTAGTATTTTAAAATTTTCCTACGATCACGCAAGATCTATCTACCAGATGCATAGCAACGAGAGGGAAGAGTGTGTCTACGTACCCTCGTAGACCGGAAGCGGAAGCGTCAAGTGACGCGGTTGATGTAGTCGAACTTCTTCGCGATTCAACCGATCAAGCACCGAACGTATGGCACCTCCGCGTTCAGCACACGTTCAGCTTGATGACGTCCCACGAGCTCTTGATCTAGTTGAGCTTCATGGGAGAGTTTCGTCAGCACGACGGCGTGGTGACGGATATGATGTATTCACCGGCGCAGGGCTTCGCCTAAGCACCGCGACGGTATGACCGAGGTGTGTTTCTGTGGAGGGGGGCACCGCACACGGCTGGAACAATTCAACTTGTGTGTCTTTGGGTGCCCCCCTGCCCCCGTATATAAAGGAGCAAGGGGGGAGGCCGTCCGGCCCTTGTTTGGTGCGGCTAGGGGAGCAATCCTACTAGGAATAGGATTGCAATCCTATTCCTAGTAGGAACCACCAAAGAAGGAAGAGAGGGAATAGGAAAAGAAGAAGAGGTGGCGCCCCCAACTCCTAGTCCAACTAGGAACCCTAGGTGGGGCACCGGCCAGCCCTATGGGCTGCCTCTCTCTTTTCCATAAGGCCCACTATGGACCATCCCCCTTCGTAGGGGGTTCCGGTAACCCCCTCCGACAATCCCGTTAAATCCGAAACTTTTCCGGTATACTTCCGGTGTCCGAATATAGTCGTCCAATATATCAATCTTTATGTCTCGGACATTCCGAGGCTCCTCGTCATGTCCGTGATCTCATCCGGGACTCCGAACTACCTTCGGTGCATCAATACTCATAAACTCATAATACCGATCGTCATCAAACGTTAAGCGTGCGGACCCTACGGGTTCGAGAACTATGTAGACATGACCGAGACTCATCTCCGGTCAATAACCAATAGCGGAACCTGGATGTTCATATTGGCTCCTACATATTCTACGAAGATCTTTTATCGGTCAGAACCGCATAACAACATACGTTGTTCCTTTTGTCAATGGTATGTTACTTGCCCGAGATTCGATCGTCGGTATCTCTATACCTAGTTCAATCTCGTTACCGGCAAGTCTCTTTACTCGTTCCGTAACACATCATCTCGTGACTAACTCATTAGTCTTTTGCTTGCAAGGCTTATTGTGATGTGTGTTACCGAGAGGGCCTAGAGATACCTCTCCGACACTCGGAGTGACACATCCTAATCTTGATCTATGCCAACACCACGAATACTTTCGGAGACACCTGTAGAGCATCTTTATGATCACCCAGTTACGTTGTGACGTTTGATAGAACACAAGGTGTTCCTACGGTATTCGGGAGTTACATAATCTCATAGTCATAGGAACATGTATAAGTCATGAAGAAAGCAATAGCAGAAAAACTAAACGATCATAGTGCTATGCTAACGGATGGGTCTTGTCCATCACATCATTCTCCTAATGATGTGATCCCGTTGATCAAATGACAACTCATGTCTATGGCTAGGAAACATAACCATCTTTGATCAATGAGCTAGTCTAGTAGAGGCATACTAGGGACATACTGTTTTGTCTATGTATCCACACATGTACTAAGTTTCCGGTTAATACAATTCTAGCATGAATAAAAGACATTTATCATGATATAAGGAAATACAAATAACATCTTTATTATTGCCTCTAGGGCATATTTCCTTCAGTCTCCCACTTGCACTAGAGTCAATAATCTAGCTCACATCGCCATGTGATTTAATACTGATAGTTCACATCGTTATGTGAATAACACCCATAGTTCACATCGCCATGTGACCAACACCCAAAGGGTTCACTAGAGTCAATAATCTAGTTCACATCGCTATGTGATTAATACCCAAGAGTAATAAGGTGTGATCATGTTTTGCTTGTGAGAGAAGTTTAGTCAATGGGTCTGTCACATTCAGATCCGTATGTATTTCGCAAATTTCTATGTCTACAATGCTCTGCATAGAGCTACTCTAGCTAATTGCTCCCACTTTCAATACGCATCCAGATTGATACTTAGAGTCATCTTGATTTAGTGTCAAAGCTTGCATCGGCGTAACCATTTACGACGAACTCTTTATCACCTCCATAATCGAGAAACATTTCCTTAGTCATCCAGTTACTAAGGATAATTTTGACCGCTGTACAGTGATCTACTCCTGGATCACTATTGTACCCCCTTGAATAACTCATGGCAAGGTACACAACATGTTTGGTACACAGCATGGCATACTTTATAGAACCTATGGCTGAGGCGTAGGGAATGACTTTCATTCTCTCTATATTTTTCTGCCGTGGTCTGGCTTTGAGTCTTACTCAACTTCACACCTTACAAGTTAGGCAAGAACTCCTTCTTTGACTGATCCATTTTTGAACTACTTCAAAATCTTATCAAGGTATGTACTCATCGAAAGTCTTATCAAGCGTCATGATTTATCTCTATAGATCTTGATGCCCAATATGTAAGCAGCTTCACCAAGGTCTTTCTTGGAAAAAACTCCTTTCAGACACTCCTTTATGCTTTCCAGAAAATTCTACATCATTTCTGATCGACAATATGTCATTCACATTTACTTATCAGAAAGGTTGTAGTGCTCCCACTCACTTCTTGTAAATACAGGCTTCTCCAAAAGTCTGTATAAAACCATATGCTTTGATTACCTCATCAAAGCGTATATTCCAACTCCGAGATGCTTGCACCAGTCCATAGATGGATCGCTGGAGCTTGCATACTTTGTTAGCACCTTTTGGATCGACAAAACCTTCTGGTTGCATCATATACAACTCTTCTTTGAGATATCCATTCAGGAATGCAGTTTTGACATCCATTTGCCAGATTTCATAATCATAAAATGCGGCAATTGCTAACATGATTCGGACAGACTTAAGCATCGCCACAGGTGAGAAAGTCTCATCGTAGTCAACTCTTTGAACTTGTCGAAACCCTTTCGCAACAAGTCGAGCTTTATAAACAGTAACATTACCGTCTGCGTCGGTCTTCCTCTTGAAGATCCATTTATTTTCGATGGCCTGCCGATCATCGGGCAAGTCAACGAAAGTCCACACTTTGTTCTCATACATGGATCCCATCTCAGATTTCATGGCTTCAAGCCATTTTGCGGAATCTGGGCTCATCATCGCTTCCTCATAGTTCGTAGGTTCATCATGGTCTAGTAACATGATTTCCAGAACTGGGTTGCCGTACCACTCTGGTGCGGAACGTACTCTGGTTGATCTACGACGTTCAGCAGAAACTTGATCCGAAGTTTCATGATCATCATCATTAACTTCCTCACTGATTGGTGTAGGAATCACTGGAACAATTTTCTGTGATGTACTACTATCCATTCCGGGAGAAGGTATAATTACCTCATCAAGTTCTACTTTCCTCCCACTCACTTCTTTCGAGAGAAACTCCTTCTCTAGAAAGGATCCACTCTTAGCAATAAAGACATTGCCTTCGGATCTGTGATAGAAGGTGTACCCAACAGTTTATTTTGGGTATCTTATGAAGATTTACTTCTCCGATTTGGGTTCGAGCTTATCATGTTGAAACTTTTTCACATAAGCATCGCAGTCCCAAACTTAAAGAAATGACAGCTTGGGTTTCTCGTCAAACCACAGTTCATACGGTGTCATCTCCACGGATTTAGATGGTGTCCTATTTAATGTGAATGTAGCTGTCTCTAATGCATAACCCCAAAAGCGATAGTGGTAGATCGGTAAGAGACATCATTGATCGCACCATATCTAATAAAGTACGGTTATGACGTTCGGACACACCATTACACTGTGGTGTTCCAGGTGGCATGAGTAGTGAAACTATTTCACATTGTTTGTAGTGAAGGCCAAACTCGCTAACTCAAATATTTTACCTCTACGATCATATCGTAGAAACTCTTATTATCTTGTTACGATGATTCTCCACTTCACTATGAAATTCTTTGAACTTTTCAAATGTTTCAGACTTGTGCTTCATTAAGTAGATATATCCATATCTGCTCAAATCATCTGTGAAGGTCAGAAAATAACGATACCTGTCGCGAGCTTCAACACTCATTGGTCTGCATACATCAGCATGTATGATTTCCAACAAATCTGTTGCTCGCTCCACAGTTCCGGGGAACAGAGTTTTAGTCATCTTGCCCATGAGGCATGGTTCGCAAGCACCAAGTGATTCATAATCAAATGATTCAAAAAGTCCATCACTATTGAGTTTCTTCATGCGCTTTACACCAATATGACCTAAACGGCAGTGCCACAAATAAGTTGCACTATCATTATTAACCTTGCATCTTTTGGCTTCAATATTATGAATATGTGTATCACACGATCGAGATCCAACAAACCATTTTCATTGGGTGTATGACCATAGAAGGTTTTATTCATGTAAACAGAACAACAATTATTCTCTAACTTACATGAATAACCGTATTGCAATAAACATGATCAAATCATATTCATGCTCAACTCAAACACCAAATAACACTTATTTAGTTTTAACACTAATCCCGAAAGTATAGGGAGTGTGCGATGATGATCATATCAATCTTGGAACTACTTCCAATACACATCGTCACTTCATCCTTTAACTAGTTTATGTTCATTATGCAACTCCCATTTCGAGTTACTACTCTTTAGCAACTAAACCAGTATCAAATACCGAGGGGTTGCTATGAACACTAGTAAAATACACATCAATAATCTGTATATCAAATATACCTTTGTTCACTTTGCCATCCTTCTTATCCGCCAAGTATCTAGGGCAGTTCTACTTCCAGTGACCATTTCCTTTGCAGTAGAAGCACTTAGTTTCAGGCTTGAGTTTAGCTTTGGGTTTCTTCATGGGAGTGACAATTTGCTTGTCATTCTTCTTGAAGTTCCCCTTCTATCCCTTTGCCCTTTACTTGAAACAAGTGGTCTGGTTAACCATCAACACTTGATGCTCTTTCTTGATTTCTACCTTCGCCGATTTCAGCATCGTGAAGAGATCGAGAATTACTTTCGTCATCCCTTGCATATTATAGTTCATCACGAAGTTCTACTAACTTGGTGATAGTGTCTAGAGAACTTTGTCAATTACTATCTTATCTGGAAGATTAACTCCCAATTGATTCAAGCAATTGTACTACCCAGACAATCTGAGCACATGCTCACTGGTTGAGCTATTCTCCTCCATCTTGTAGGCAAAGTACTGTCAGAGGTATTATACCTCTCGACATGGGTATGAGTATGAAATACTAATTTCAACTCTTGGAACATCTCATATGCTCTGTGGCGTTTCAAAACGTTTTTGAAATCCCGGTTATAAGCCGTAAAGCATGGTGCACTAAATTATCAAGTAGTCATCATATCGAGCTTTTGTCAAAACGTTCATAACGTCTACATCTGCTCCTGCAATAGGTCTGTCACCTAGCGGTGCATCAAGGACATAATTCTTCTGTGCATCAATGAGGATAATCCTCAGATCACGGAACAATTCCGCATCATTGCTACTAACATCTTTCAACTTAGTTTTCTCTAGGAACATATAAAAAATAAACGGGGAGCAACATCGTGAGCTATTGATCTACAACATAGATATGCTAATACTACAAGGACTAAGTTCATGATAAATTAAAGTTCAATTTAATCATATTAATTTAAAGAACTCCCACTTAGATAGACATCCCTCCGGTCATATAAATGATCACGTGATCCAAATCAACTAAACCATGTCCGATCATCACGTGAGATGGAGTAGTTTCAATGGTGAACATCTTATGTTGATCATATCTACTATATGATTCACGCTCGACCTTTCGGTCTCTAGTGTTCCGAGGCCATATCTGCATATGCTAGGCTCGTGAAGTTTAACCCGAGTATTCTGTGTGTGCAAAACTGGCTTACACCTGTTGTATTTGAACGTAGAGCTTATCACACCCGATCATCACGTGGTGTCTCGGCACGACAAACTTTCGCAAGGTGCATACTCAGGGAGAACAATTATACCTTGAAATTTAGTAAGGGATCATCTTATAATGCTACCGTCGTTCTAAGCAAAATAAGAAGCATAATAAGATAAACATCACATGCAATCAAAATATGTGACATGATATGGCCATCATCATCTT
The DNA here is from genome assembly GCA_902687465.1 of Secale cereale. Taxonomy (NCBI): domain Eukaryota; kingdom Viridiplantae; phylum Streptophyta; class Magnoliopsida; order Poales; family Poaceae; genus Secale; species Secale cereale. The sequence goes on along the minus strand of LR738711.1, from coordinate 821,898,419 downwards.
GTGCTTTTGATCTCTATCTCCAAAGCACCTTCATGATCATCTTCGTCACCGGCGCGACACCTTTGATCTCCATCGTAGCATCATTGTCTTCTCGCCAACTATTGCTTCTACGACTATCGCTACCGCTTAGTGATAAAGTAAAGCAATTACATGGCTATTGCATTTCATACAATAAAGCGACAACCATATGGCTCCTGCCAGTTGCCGATAACATTACAAAACATGATCATCTCATACAAAACCGTATAACTCATCATGTCTTGACCATATCACATCACAACATGCCCTGCAAAAACAAGTTAGACGTCCTCTACTTTGTTGTTGCAAGTTTTACGTGGCTGCTACGGGCTTTAGCAAGAACCGTTCTTACCTACGCATACAAAAACCACAATGATGTTTCGTCAAGTATGTGCTGTTTTAACCTTCACAAGGACCGGGCGTAGCCACACTTGATTCAGCTAAAGTGAGAGAGACAGACACTCGCCAGTCACCTTTATGCAACGAGTGCTCGTAACGGTGAAACCAGTCTCGCGTAAGCGTACGCGTAATGTCGGTCCGGGCCGCTTCATCTCACAATACCGCCGAAGCAAAGTATGACATGCTGGTAAGCAGTATGACTAGTATTGCCCACAACTCATTGTGTTCTACTCGTGCATATCATCTACGCATAGACCTGGCTCTGATGCCACTGTTGGGGAACGTAGTATTTTAAAATTTTCCAACGATCACGCAAGATCTATCTACCAGATGCATAGCAACGAGAGGGAAGAGTGTGTCTACGTAACCTCGTAGACCGGAAGCGGAAGCGTCAAGTGACGCGGTTGATGTAGTCGAACTTCTTCGCGATTCAACCGATCAAGCACCGAACGTACGGCACCTCCGCGTTCAGCACACGTTCAGCTTGATGACGTCCCACGAGCTCTTGATCCACTTGAGCTTCACAGGAGAGTTTCGTCAGCACGACGGCGTGGTGACGGATATGATGTATTCACCGGCGCAGGGCTTCGCCTAAGCACCGCGACGGTATGACCGAGGTGTGTTTCTGTGGAGGGGGGCACCGCACACGGCTGGAACAATTCAACTTGTGTGTCTTTGGGTGCCCCCCTGCCCCCGTATATAAAGGAGCAAGGGGGGAGGCCGGCCGGACCTTGTTTGGTGCGGCTAGGGGAGCAATCCTACTAGGAATAGGATTGCAATCCTATTCCTAGTAGGAACCACCAAAGAAGGAAGAGAGGGAATAAGAAAAGAAGAAGAGGTGGCGCCCCCCAACTCCTAGTCCAACTAGGAACCCTAGGTGGGGCGCCGGCCAGCCCTATGGGCTGCCTCTCTCTTTTCCATAAGGCCCACTATGGACCATCCCCCTTCGTAGGGGGTTCCGGTAACCCCCTCCGGCAATCCCCTTAAATCCGAAACTTTTTCGGTATACTTCCGGTGTCCGAATATAGTCGTCCAATATATCAATCTTTATGTCTCGGACATTCCGAGACTCCTCGTCATGTCCGTGATCTCATCCGGGACTCCGAACTACCTTCGGTACATCAATACTCATAAACTCATAATACCGATCGTCATCAAACGTTAAGCGTGCGGACCCTACGGGTTCGAGAACTATGTAGACATGACCGAGACTCATCTCCGGTCAATAACCAATAGCGGAACCTGGATGTTCATATTGGCTCCTACATATTCTATGAAGATCTTTTATCGGTCAGAACCGCATAACAACATACGTTGTTCCTTTTGTCAATGGTATGTTACTTGCCCGAGATTCGATCGTCGGTATCTCTATACCTAGTTCAATCTCGTTACCGGCAAGTCTCTTTACTCGTTCCGTAACACATCATCTCGTGACTAACTCATTAGTCTTTTGCTTGCAAGGCTTATTGTGATGTGTGTTACCGAGAGGGCCCAGAGATACCTCTCCGACACTCGGAGTGACAAATCCTAATCTTGATCTATGCCAACACCACGAATACCTTCGGAGACACCTGTAGAGCATCTTTATGATCACCCAGTTACGTTGTGACGTTTGATAGCACACAAGGTGTTCCTACGGTATTCGGGAGTTACATAATCTCATAGTCATAGGAACATGTATAAGTCATGAAGAAAGCAATAGCAGAAAAACTAAACGATCATAGTGCTATGCTAACGGATGGGTCTTGTCCATCACATCATTCTCCTAATGATGTGATCCCGTTGATCAAATGACAACTCATGTCTATGGCTAGGAAACATAACCATCTTTGATCAATGAGCTAGTCTAGTAGAGGCATACTAGGGACATACTGTTTTGTCTATGTATCCACACATGTACTAAGTTTCCGGTTAATACAATTCTAGCATGAATAAAAGACATTTATCATGATATAAGGAAATACAAATAACATCTTTATTATTGCCTCTAGGGCATATTTCCTTCACTGGATCGGGAGCAATAGATGCCCCTGAACTCCGCGGCCGTCGCGCGCCATCATCCCGCCGCCCTCGTCACTGGCGGCTCGGACGTCGTCCCCGTCCCCTACCCGCTGGCTACAACACGCCTTGCCACCCCGATCCCCTACATACGGGGGTGAGCTCCCCACCGCCCCCTCTCCTGCTCGGCCAACCCCGCCCGCGCCCGCTGCCGGCTGCACCCGCGCCCGCGTCTCACGCTCCAGCCCGCGCTCACCGCAGTCGGGCCACGCCA